>CM030010.1:41175017-41827517 GCA_017639485.1 Pluvialis apricaria
CCTCCCCTCTGATCCCATTGTGCTGCTGATTTTGACCTTTCCTTGGACCACTGCCATGCGCTTGCCTTTATTGACCTTCATCCTTCTTGATTTCTGGAAACACTTCCAGTTTCTCGAGGTCTTTGGCTGCCGTTTTCCAGAAGGCTTGTGACTCCCTTCACTCTGGTGTTACCAACATATTTCGAAAGTACAGCTTGCATTATATTTTCCAATTTGCTAATAAAACCGCTGAAGAAAACCAAGCCCAGAACAAATGCATGTGGAAGCCCTGTTGAAAAGCTCCTTCTGGTTGAGGCCAGTCATTGACAAGTAACATAGTTTTTAGGATGTTTTTTGAGTAGCTTATGCATGTGGTTTATGGCAATTTCTGTGCAGTGTGCCTCCTGGAGTGCTCATGAGAATACCCACCAGGGCCATGCCAGAACCTTGCTAAAATCAAGGTGTTCCCAGCTATGAAATGAGGGTTATCCTGCCAAATAATATAGTGGTGCTCTTCAGAAACTGCTTTGTTGTCTGCTCCAGGATCTTGTGGTAATGGGGTATTGCTGATATTTTGCTGAACTTTACAGTAATTGGAATGATTTCTGTTGTAGACTGAAAAATATGATGGTGGTGTGTGCAAGATAAGTGGGTCTAGGCAGGAAATGTACATGTGGGAATGCTTTCTAAACGATAATAATGAAAAATATTTATAATTAAACATTTTATACTTCTCCAAAAAGGAAAAAAAGTTGTTTCTTTCTCTGTATTCATGATATAAATGTAAACCTATGTGGGTGATATGGCAAAACAGAATGGTCTTAAATACTGTTTAATTAGCAGAATGAAAACAAGAAGCAAATTCTACACTTGCTCTTCCACTGAGATAATTTCAGGTGTAATACACAAAGTAAGTCGGGTGTCTTAGGAGTATGGTTTGCTAATGCTGTGTCAGTGTGTGGATAAACTTTGTGAAGCACAAGCTGTGAACTCTGACAGTTAAGATATTAAACAGGTATTAGGCTTGCAAACTTTCTTTGACCTTTTTTCCATGGAGCTGTTGCACCACTCTCAAATTCTTTTTTTTTGCATTGCTCAGTAGTTAATTTGTTTATTACAAAAGTTAGAATAAGATTAAACAAACTGCTAATGCTTTTATGTAGCTTAATGAGAAGAAAATGTTTCTGAGGGATTAAAACCACTACAGAAGTTTAAAGGGGGAAAAAAATAAAATTGAAGTCCACAACAGACTCAGGAATTTGTTCCACTTATTAATTGAAAACAAAAGCAAGTCACTTCTGTTCCACTGTCCCCAGAATGTCCTCCTTGCATTGTTCCAGATCTCTTTCATTTCGCCCCCAGAGATTTCCCTCCTCTGTACTTTCAGCTGAATTTATTTAGGTTACTTCTGAGTCCCTGTCCTGCAGGCAGCTCTTACTGAGAATGAAGTTGCAGGGTCAGCCTCGTGGCTTGGCCTTCTCTGAGGCTGCCTGAAGCCCTCTTGTTAACCAGTTGAGCATGAGACATAGGAAGGACCTGCAAAGCTAGTTCCTAAATATTTTCTAGCATTAACTTACACATGTGCAATATCTTTAAGCTCCTCTGGTATTTTTTCAGTGTGCATATTGTGTCTGGTATAGGACCTGCCAGCGTGAGAACAGCCAGATGAAGTGTCTAAAGCATGGCTGCAGAGAAAGGAGGTTGTGTTGGTGCTTGGTGGTAGGACCTGAGATGTCCTGACTCTGACCGTGTTTTAAGGAGATTTGTAGTTGACCTTGTTGTCTCCTTCATTCTTTTCTTGGGTTGTATTCTCCCAAACCTCTGCTCGAGCCCTGACCTACATTTCCCCAGTTTTTGCTCTTGTGGGTGATGAAGTGATGGAGAATGCAGTAGAGTATTCAGTGCGACGTGGGGGCTGAGTACCGGCAGAGTCAAGTGAGGCTCTGGGATGTGGGGGGGAGGATGAAGGTGTGAAAGGTTCACCATTAACATGTTGTGCTTCTGCATGAGCTCGCTTTCTGCCGCTTGGAAAAGGCACGTGAGCATCTGAGACTGCCACAAGTCCATGCCTGTGCCAACCCCGTTGTTAATGGTTTGGCCGCTTGGTGTGGGCCAGGTTTGGTTGCCCCTATTTTGGGGGATAAACTCTGCAATAACGCAGGGCTGCAAATGGGAACTCCTGATGCGTTTGCCGGTTATGGCTTTCCTGGAAAGATTTTTCCAGTTGACCTTTTGAAAAAAATGAAGTGGATTTTTTTAATGAATGCAGAAATTGTGAAACTTAACAATACAATCCAAGAACTTTTTAAAGTCATCTTAAATGGTTTTGTTTAGAGAGTGTACTTAAAAAATGTAAACCAGACAGATCTGTCACTGAGCAGAGTCTTCAATTGGAGAATTACAGCCTGCTCTGGAGTTATAAGATAAATGCATGTGGGACAGACCACTCTTTCTCAGACTTTTTTAATCAAAAGGATTTTTGTGGGGGAGGCCTATTACTAAAGCTATCTGACCAATTTTTTTTCATAGCAAAGAAAAAAAAAAAAGCAGCCTCAAGCATCATTTTCTATAGCATTGTCACAGTGCTTTGTTATTTACAACCAAGAAAATGAACAGCCCAAAACAATTCTAATTTTTATTTTTGTTTTCCTTACTTTATTTTTGTATTGTGTGCTGTTGTGATTATTAGTGGGTGTAAATATACATGTAAGATTTTTTTTTTTCTTTCTAGAATTTTTTTGTGCATCACCTTCTAATGTCTTCAGGACAGTTAACTGAAGATCCAGATCAGGCTACAATTAGTGTTTGAACTAGGAGAGATGTTACTAGGAGCAGAGTGCATGTGCAGAGGAAATGAAGTAGAGTGGAGCAGCTGGAGAGACCTGTAGATCCAGAACAAGGCAGTGGGTGTCCCGAAGGTTTGGTAGGCAAGAAGTGGGAAGTATAATGCCCCAGATGTGGTAATCCTGAAAAGGAAGAAATACGTAATGAAGGTGCTCAGTTGAGTGGATCAGATGAGAACCAGAGTTGGCCTTGAGAAAGCTGGCAATTGCTAGGTAGGTAACAATGCACAAACGTCAAGGGTATGGGATAACAAGGATGGTTTTCCAAGAGTGATGCTGTAGCTCGGGCAGTAGCAGAAACAGCTGAGGAAGGTGGATCTCTGCCAGAGCCAGGGAACCAAAGATGATGATGGTAGAGTTTGGGACTTGAGGGGTGTTTTGGTGTGATTGCAGGGGATAGATTTGTTCTTCTCGCAATCAAACTGAGTCCCCACATTGTTAATTTTGAGTTTAGAGTCACTGCATAGTCACTGTAGCCTGCTTGTATGATGGTGTTCAATACAGAGCAAGAACATGATATCCCGTAACTTTGGAGTTGGCATCCTGTAACTTCGGCATGCGTTGAGGTTTGGTCTGAGACTTGCTTGGCTGTTGCCCATTTGCTTGTGTTTCAGAAGGAGGAGGGAAGTTAAGGGTGCTGGTTCTGCATTGGAGGGAGGGTTGTGGATGAATAGGAGAGCTCAAAAGGGAAGATAGAGTTTGTTTGAATATAAGGTTAGAGCCAACCAACCCTTAAGATGCTGGGGTCTCGTTGCTGCCTGTCACCAACTTTTTTTTTTTTTTTTTAACACTGGAGTTTGGCTAAAAAAAAACCATAATAAAAGTATTTTAGTCACTGGGCCTTTATGTCTGAGGTTAGCCATCTCCAAAGGAAGCTTTGCCTAGAGTTTGTAAGTAATTTTGAGATATTTTTTCCCCATTGATAGATGCCTCTGTAAATGCCAATGGTATTTTCCTTTGAATGCAAACACGTTTATTTGGGACCCATAATTACTGTGGGCTTGTTTGTTTTTTTAATTTATACTTGAATGAAAACACAACCTGTCTAGCCTCTTATTTTCTTATTGTATGTGAGTTATCTTTGAGTTAGGAGTTCGTTAGAGCGGAGGTGCCTGGTTGAGTTTCATGAGAGACCCTGCAAAGAGGCTGTGCAGCACTAGATGGCACTCTGTCTCCAACTTTCATGTTTTACCAGCAAAACTCTGCTAAGCTGTAGGGAAAAACCACTAACATCATTCTAGTGGTGGCATTCATATAATTTTAGGAAGTTATATCTTTTTTTCACCTTTAGCACCAACCAGCTTCTACCTTGGAATAAAGAAGGCAATATGGTCATCTTTGAAGACTTCTGCTTTTGGTGACTGTGTTATTTTATATTGAGTTTTAAATAGACATATAAAGATTTGGCATTTTTGTTTTGCCATTGAGAGTGGGTTACTGAAACTATGTGATTGAAATTGCTAGGGCAGGTTTTAAAGGTTAATAATTAAATAGATTTCCTCCAGCTTTATTCCTGTTTTTGGTATTTTTTGTATTACTTTGAAGCCTTTGTGGATTGCAGAGGTGGGATTCTCCAAAGTGACTTGTGAACACAGATCACACTGAAGGATCACACTACTTTCTGCAGGCAGAAAGATTTAACTTGCCCAGTTGGATTCATCTAGTTCTGGTTCTTTCTGAAGTGTTGCTTGTCACTGCTGCGATTAGTAAATTTTTCTATCTATTATTCTTACAGCTTGTAACAGCTCTGTCATTCCCCATCTTTTATCTTTAATTGTTGCATGGAGTCCAGTGTATAATTAATTTAGCCTTACTTTCTGACACAGTACAAGCTCAGACTCCATAAAGTTCACTGCATGCATAATTTTTTTGGACTGGGAGAGAATTCAGGTTTAGGAGTTAGCACTGCTCCTCAAAATACTAAAACTTCACAAAGACAAGTCTAAGGTTGGGATTTCCACACTCTGTAGAATCTGTTTACTATAAAAAACCTCAAGAAAACAACCCCCTGAAAATCCCATACCATTACAGGGTGTGACACAATCCCTCTACTTTCTAGAATAACATTCGCTTATTTTGCAGTCATGATCTGTTGCTTCTGCACAGCATCTCTTTCTGCAGATGGGAGAGTTGCCTTCTAGGCTGCTTTACAAAACGGTTGGAAATAATCATCATTACCAGACAGTGTGTGTTGGTAATGGACAGGAAAAAAAGTGTTTTAACATGGCAATTCAATCTTCTCTTCCAAGCTGGGTGGGATTTAAGAAAATATGAAGGATAGATGTGTGTGTTTTTTGTTTTTTTTTTTTTTTTTTAAATTCCACCCTTAAATTTAACATTAGTGGTTTTGTTTGGTTGTACCAAAGATTATCTGTTACCTGCAGCTTGCACAATGTACACTGTATCTTGGATTGAGGCGTCCCCATCAGTTTGGGTAGTCTTCAGCTGTGTTGACCTTTCAGCAATAGGGTTAACTGTGCTGGCAAAATTGGGGGTGGGAAGGGAAATGGATTTTGGCAGCTGTAGAGGTGATACTTTTCCATTGTAGCTTTTACCCTTGAAGCCCAAAGAACACCCAGAAAATTGCCCAAGAGGAGCCCTTAGCATTACAGTGTATGATAACAGATTGAGCTCAGCCATCTCTGATCACTAAGAGCATGAAGACTTTGTTTCAGATCATTCAGTGCTCGGTTGGCCATGTTGTGGTCTCTGAGGGAACATCAAGCTGGTGTTTGACAGGTGGAAAAAGAAGGGCTGAAATAAAAAGATTGTTCAAACCTGAGTTTGGTGCCTGATGTATGCAAATAAAAAGCAAAACTGTCCCTTTATCACAGGAGGGTTTTTTTTTTAAAGCTCATACTTTGGGTATTTCTTGTAAGTAATGACAGTTAACAGATGTTGGAATCTTGACCAATGTTGGCATCTTCTTTTTAGGTCTGTCTATGATGGAGAAGAACATGGTCGTTTCATGGAGAAACTGGAAGCACGAATCAGAAACCATGATCGTGAGATTGAGAAAATGTGCAACTTCCATTACCAGGGGTTTGTGGACTCCATCACGGAGCTGCTGAAAGTTAGAGGAGAAGCTCAAAAACTGAAGGTAAGAGCAAGCTGTCTAGACATGGTCTTGGGCATATGGCTTTAGGTGTCCCTGCTTGAGCAGGGGGCTTGGACCAGGTGACCTCAGATTGGACCTTCCAACCTCAACCACTCCGGGATTCTGCGAAACCATGTGTCATCTTGTCTCCTTTTGTCTAGGGCATCTCTTCTGTATCTAAAAAATAAAAAAAAAACAGATTGGATATATATATCTTCATTCTTCATGTAGCAATAGTCATTTGAAGTTTGACAATTATTAGGGTAAACCGAAGTATTGTGGTACATTAAAAGCACAAGGAGGCTTAAAGCTAAGCCTGTTTTGTATTAGGAGACGTGCTTTTCCTGGTATACCTTATACCAATTTCTTAAACAAAAATAAGCACTACAGTCAGAAGTGTGTCTGCTATGGCAGACACACACTCTAGTGTGCCATCTGATAGTGAGTTCTCATCACAGGTAGTGTTGTGTATGAGACAGATCAGCAACGAAGGCTGATGCAGATCTGACTCTGCAGTCATGAGGTGTCCGCCCAATGTTGGCAAGTGAAATGTTAATATTTAAAAAGCAAGTGAAAATCAGAGCACTGCAAGGTGTTCAGGTGTAAGCAGGAACACTAGCGAAAAATAACTAATTTCACTAAATACTCAAAGACTGTGTAAGCAAACGCACAACTTGATTCTTTTTCAGTAACATATCCAGGTTTGGTTGGCATAACTAGAAGGGAAAATGGTTAGAGCTGGGAATGGAGAAAGTAAAATGGTTACAGCTGGGAATGGGCTTTCTAAGTATTGTGGCCTTTAAAGCTGCGCAGAAAGATGAGAGAAAGGTGGAATTTACCTATTTCTTGAAAAACTGTGTTTAGTAGTATGTGGAAAAAGCCATTTGTAGTACCAGAATGTGGGTAAGTGGTGGGAAGGAAACAAGGCAGGTTTCTGGGCAGAAAAAGGACCTAGAGGTTGTATGTAGGGGCCAGGTGGGCTTGTAGTTGAAGATTGGCTGCTGTGCCTTGAAAAAAAAGTATTGCACAATTTGGAGCTTATAAAAAAGCACGACAATAACTTAATCTGTGCCAGAGGTCAGAGAACCTTCCTCATTTTCCTACACAAGTTAGAACAGAGGCAGGGGAGACTGCTGTGCCATCCCTTGCTGCAGCAGCAAGGTGTGACCTTGATTTGAAAACCAAAAGCAACCTCCCAGAACAGTCACTTCGTGAATGGGGCTGAGTTGTGTGGCACCCAAAAAGGCGTGGACTGTCTCTGGAGACCAGTACAGCAAATCTTCTGGTGGAGTTAAGTGGAGTTGGACCTGTTGAGGAGGACCTTTCTGGGAGTCTAGGAGAGTGGGAGTTGATGAAGATGAAGTTATAAATAAGGGGGAGGGGGCGAATATCTCAGCAAAGCAAGTTTTCCAGAGAAGAAGGAAGAACTCTAACTTCAGTGTGCTGACTGCTGCTTTTCATACGTTTATTTATTCATCTGAAACCACCTCTGGCATTTCCTAGCAGGCTTCTAGCTTTACGCATGTAGGTCTCCATCCTACAAACGGACGTGTGCTTGCAGGAACACCTTCATGAGGGGGTGTCCTGGCACCAGAAGCACCCGTATTATTACAATGGCGTTTTCCATGGCAAGGATTCATCCAGCAGTTGATTGCGGAATGAGGCCATTGGAAATACCGTTAAAGAAGTTTTTTTTTTTTTTATTTTTTAAGCTATTGTTTCTAGCCAAGAATTCCACATTGTTTGTTTGCAAAGGCTTGTTGCTGTTTCCCATTCTACAAACAGCTACTTTGTTGGTGGTGCACTGTGAAGTCCATCTCTGTACCCTCAGGATCTCTCTTGATTTCCATTACTATGTGATCTATAAAACAGCACATGGGAAAAATATACACAGAAACTTATTTGAGAAATATTGAGCCCTCTTTGTAAGGGTTTCCCTAGGGAATCATCCGTGGGTCCAGTGGTGAGAGTGTGTTTTGTTCCAGCTATTCATTCTCTATTTGATCTTGGTCTTTTTCTCAGTAGTGCTAGTCTTTGAACATACGTGCAACCAGCAATAAAATAAATGCCCTCCGTATTGCATCTCTAGTATGTATCTTCACTCATGTGCTTTTAGCTTTGGGGTATTTTGTGTAATATCACGCTTGCAGAAGTATCAGTGTTCATTGTTTTAAAAGTGCACATGCTAAATGTGAGCTGAATGTATTATCTTCCCCCATTCACGTGTAACATGGCTGCCCTCTTCCCTGTACTGTAATTCTGTATTTCAGGTGGCCCCAAGTCAACTTAAAACCTGGTCAGGACTGTATGGCTAAACTTTCTGTCCTGCTTTTGTGCCCTGCTAAGGGCTAGCACTGAACTGGAACTTTATCTTCTCGGTCAGCAGAGGCGCTCCTCTGCAATAAATTTCTGCACTAGGCAATGTTGTGTTGTTTTCAAGAGATACAGGGTCACTGATTAATTATCTATATATGGATAAAAAAGTAAGTTAATTGAAAATACATGGAATACATTTTCAAAAATGCATCTCCTTAATTTGGATGATATTTGAACCATAAGATTTTTTTTAAACCAAAACTGTTGCGTTTGCTTATTAGCTTCACCATGGCAGTTCTCTTTACTTTTAATTTCTTATAGGATTTCCAAGGAAGGTCTTGTAGCTTTGGGGTTGGGTTTCTTTTTGGTGTTATACATCATCAACATTTTCATATCTTGTACTGCACAAATGTTCTTCCTCATTAGGAAGTGAGAAGTGTGTTGTTGAGCTGTTCTCAAACCTATAAATGCACAGTACTATTGGGTCTTGGAAACCATGTACCAGTCCAGGTGTTCAATCTCATAAGGGTTCCAGTGGAAATTAAAAGGTCAAAGTTAGATTATGCATTAGAATGGTTCAACTTGCAAAACACAACTTGAGGTGCAAAGGGGAAAGGATCACAGTGTCACAGGGCTGGTGACAACCTCAGGAAATCACCCAGCCTATATTTTTTCTCTTAAAGTTCTTCAGCTGTGTTATTCCTGATGGATTTTTATGTAACCTCTTCTACTGTTAGCCCTCCCCCAGGTACTGCTGTCCTTCCTTCTCTAGGAAACTCAGGTTACATGGTTGAAAAGTCTTTTGTAGATCTACTACTTCTTGACCTGTCAGGCACGAGAGAGAGAGATTATTCCATCTTGATTTTGTAGCAGTCTTCTACAGGTTGGAGGTTGTGGGAGTGTTCTTCTCTGGTCTTGTCCTCTATGTGATAGGTAGCCCCAGTCCATCCTGGAAGGTCATGCTTTCTAGGCATCTCACCGTTTTTACTTTCCTACTCTGAAGTCCTTCTAGTTGATGGTGTTTGGGATTTTTTTTTGGTGATAAGCACGATTTCTAAGCTGAGGAAGGCAATCAGTCACCAGTGAAATGGTGTAGAAAGGTTATTTCAGGTGTGTTGTCGGATTTTGTTCATGCATACTCGTGTGGTGATTGTTTTCTTGATAACAGCATGGCACTGGCTGTTCTTCAGTTTGTACTGTGATCACTGGGTCCATTTTTGAAGAGCTACTGTTTGTTGTCCTCTTTTATGTGGCTGGTTATCTCTGCCCAAGTTTAGTCCTTCACACTTGCCACTATTGAATGGCAATTAATGAAAAGGCTTTTCTCTGAAAAGACGTTTGCAATTCTAAACTCTTCCGACACATGCCATGCTGCTCTGTACAGTCGTAAGATCTAGGAAGTTACGGGGAGGAGGGGAGAAAATGAATAGGAAGCAATTTTTTATAGCTTGCTGCATTCAGATCAAGGCAGATCTAATAAAACTGAGGCAACTGGCTTAGAGCGAAGGGAAGCTCACCTTCACCCGTGTGAAACCAAGCAGGGAATGTCACTGCCCAAGGATGCAGCAATGACCTTAAAGTGCAACGGCTCTACAGCGGGTTCCCATAGGGGTTAGATAAACGGAGGGAGAACAGCTGCAGTGGTGGATAACGAACCCAGTCTTTGGGTGCACCCTCCATATTGGGAAGTTCATAAATTGCTGACTTGAAGGATCTTTCCACAGTCACCCTGCCTTTCTTAGGGAGGGTGAAAATCAGCAGTAGGTGGGTGTTGCACAGAGGGATGGAGTCAGCACTGCCGTGCGGGGTCACGATGGTGCCCGTCAGGTCCATTCCCAGGATTCCTCTCCAGTGGCCTTTGCTCCTCTCTCTCATCACTCTGACACTCTCTAAATGATAGCAGAGTGATGTTTAAAAACCACAAAACCAAAGCCCTGCTCCATACCACATGTTCCATATATAGATGAATGAACTAACGACTTGAGCATCCCGTAAGCCCCTTGTGTGATCCCATTGTCTCGTTCTTCACATGTGCCCACCTGTTGTCTGTCCCCCCTTGCTGTGCATCTGTCTTAGATTATAAAATCTCTTTGTCTGAAAAGCTTCAACGTGTCTACAGAGAGTCTATATAAATAATCATCTATTTTTTTTCAATGTATGGATGTAGACCTTAAGAACAAAACAAAACACAGCCCCCCCCATCCCCTGAAAACTCTTAGTGTGCAAGGGCAGAATATATTCTTACTTTTTGCTTTAGCTAGGATTGATATGTAATTTTAACAGAAGACTAGTACAGCCTTGGCATTATTTTAGGAGCAGTTTTAAATTACCCTACATGGATTCCTTTTTCCTGGTGGGATTTTCAGGATATAAGCAAATAAAATAATCTTTGGAAGAGATGCTGTGCTCCTGCTTGTAAAATCTCAATACATCATAAAGGAAATGAGCAGTTTTTGCGCAAGGCAAGCAGCCAGGAGAGCTGAAGCTACTGCAGAAGCAGGAGCAATATGATGCAGATGCTGGAGAGAAATTGTGTGCGGGGAGATCATGGGATGACTCCTCTTCTTACATCATGGTAAGCTTCAAAACCAGCAAGGCCAGTGTTAAAACAAAAGGAAGCCTGTGAGACTGGATGGCTCTGCTCATTGAAGCAACATCAACCTCTCTGTGTGAATCCTCCTGGTGAAATTTGGACCAGTCTGGGAAATCATTGTTGCCCAGTATCTTTCAATCGTCAGCAGGAAACAAATTGGATCCTGAATCAATTTTATATATATTAATATACAACTCCCCTCCTATCTGAACTGGTTGCTTCGTGGTGTGCTCAAAAGGGAAAGAGATGGCTCCTATTTTCTGAAGCCACCTTGAAGCTTGTCCTGCTTTTCTCCGCTATTGTGGCTGCTCCGTGCACCATCCATGTTCTGTTGGATAATTGGAGAGCATCAAATGACGTTCACTAGTGATAAATTCATTGAAAATTCAGCTTGTTTCTGCAATTGTTGAGAAATGTCAGGAGACAAAGATCTTAAGTTGGTTTGTGTGATTTTATGCTCTTGAATATACTTTGAGAGCTCCGTGTCGTAGCTTTTGTCCAAGCTCTGGTAGTGATTTTGCCTATAGAATGAACAGAACTCCTGAAAACATACAGGAACTAGTTCATAAAATTTGATGCCGGCTGAAATCCAGAAGCAGCTTCCACTGTACAGTAGCCTGAGTAAAACTAGAAATCTCTGAGGCATCTTACAGAGATGAGCCTGGAAATGAATATTTACAACTTTAGTAGCTGTGAAAAGAGTATTCCATGGAGAAGGGGAAAAAAAAAAAGTAGTTTTATGGCATGTTAGTGTCAGGCTGACATGAGGCACCTGAACTCTGAGCAGTCCTTCTGTGCTGGTATTTACTTTTATAATTAGCTGCTTTTGCTAAAGACCTGAAGCTGGGCATGTTTACTTGAAACTTTTTGTGTAATTTTTTTCAGCTATCCCAGCTGGTCTGTAGAAGATGGTATCTATATTTACAAACCTTCTCCTGTCTGAACTTGAATGAGTACACAGGAGAATTCCCAAGGTCATCTTTCTACTTGTGTAATGTGTAAGCTGCTTATTTTCTGTCCTGATGAGTCTAAAATTTAGCTTTGTTCTCATGTGTGTTTTTACTGAGTTGAACTAATGCCTAGAGCTGTAAAGGGCTGAACTGCTGAGATCTTGCTATCTAGGGAACTGAAAAGTTTGCAAAGTGGGAAGTTTTGAACTGTGAGCCCCAACTTGATAGGATAATACAGAAAGATGGTTTAGTAAAGAAAATACACCTTTTTTTTATACGAGGTATATAAAAATACCTTTTTGTACCAGCCAGGAGGAGGGATCCAGTGGGAATGTGTCTGAAAATCTAAAAGACAATATCTGAACTTTATAGGTAAAGCTCACATTGAAGAGTTCTTTTCTTGCTGTGACATTAAGGTGTTAAAACCTGATTGTAATCTATTTGGTGTTGAATTCCATGAGGTTTGTCCTACCTCTGCGACTTGTGTAAAATAGCTTTAAGATGAGAGTGCATGTGAGCATCTGCTACAAAATTTGATCTGTTAAGACTGAAGCTTTTTGAGGCTGCCGTGTAACAGTATTAACTCCTGTTGCCTTTTACTTTTCTCTAGTAACAGGGGAAGAAAATCCTTTTGTAGCACCCTTACTATTTGCTGTGTGGCTGGTGGCATCCTGCATGCCAGAATGACGACGGCTACTAAATCAGCTGATGAACTGGTTTATGCTATGCAAGAGAAGACTGTATGAAAAGTGATGGTGTTTCTGTACAATTTGTTGTTTGTGAAAAACACTTTTCTGATTTACATGTAGATGTGCTTTGTCTTTTTTTCCCCAATATCCCTGAAGAATCAAGTGACAGACACCAACCGAAAGCTGCAGAATGAAGGAAAAGAAGTAAGTGATACATTCATTAATTTTTTCTTTTTTTTTCTTTTCCATTATTTGGCTGTGCTCGCTAGTGGCAAACTGTACAGTAACTGCTTAACATTAACTGATAATGTACATGGCATTGGTGTTAAAGCACGCATTGATTCTCTTTCTTGGATTTTGCTTTTCTGCATGAAAGATGAGTTGTATGAGTGTGTTGAAAAAGTGATTTTTCTTTTTTACTGCTTGTGGATTGAAAGCTAGTGGAAGCCAAAGCCTGGGAAAGGAGGAGGGACTTGAAGTAACAATAATCAAGTTGTGGGCTTGCTCCTGCAGTCCTGAGTGGTGTGAATGGGATAGTCCATAACAGTACCACATGCAAAGCAGCGTGGCCAGCAGGTCGAGGGAGGCGATTCTGCCCCTCTGCTCCGCACTGGTGAGACCCCACCTGGAGTACTGTGTCCAGCTCTGGGGCCTTCAGCACAGGAAAGACATGGACCTGTTGGAGCAGGTTGAGAGGAGGCCACGAAGATGGTCAGAGGGCTGGAACGCTTCTGCTGTGAGGACAGGTTGGGAGTTGGGGTTGCTCAGCCTGGAGAAGAGAATGCTTTGGGGAGATCTTATTGTGGTCTTTCAATACTTAAAGGGTGCTTATAAGAAAGATGGAGAGAGACTTTTTAGTAGGGCCTGTAATGACAGGACAAAGAGCAATGGATTTAAATTGAAGGAGGGTAGGTTTAGGCTGGACATAAGGAAGACGTTTTTTATGATGCGGGTGGTGAGACACTGAACAGATTGCCCAGAGAAATTGTGGGTGCCTCATCCCTGGAAGTGCTCAAGGTTAGGCTGGATGGGACTAACCACATTCATTCTTCTGCCCCTTCATCATAAGGGAATATTAACAGACTGGGGGGACTTCAGAGCTGAGTATGTATAAAGGCACTGCTGCTTGAAGTTTTTCAAGTGCCTAAGATGGAGATGTATGAGAACTCCTGGGGATGGTGGTTCTCACATTGCTCTGCCCATATTCCACATAAATCTACTCTTTGCAGCTTTTCTCTTTTCCTTCTTAACTGCCCTCCCAGACACCCAGACTTCATTTTGCTGAGAGTACACGTAGGCATTGCTATTTCAGTCAGCTGCATTGCATTTGAAAAACAAACAAGAAAATCCCCATGTTGGACTGCATCAGACCAATTATTCTAATAAAGATTAAAGATAAAAATGCCCTTTGGGGAGGAGGTGATGCAGCTTCTCTTCTGAATCAAATAAACATACCTCTGTGTTACTTTGAATGGAGGATTCGCCTCCAAGAGCAGAAGAGTCTGGGATTTCAAAAGGATTTTTTGCAAACTCGGTGTGGTACTATGGCAATAAGTTGGTACTCTAGAGGACAAATCCATGGCCTGTCCCTTTGAAAAAAAAGAAGCTCAAGAGTTTTCTTTTGTATACGATGACCAGTCTTTGTTTTGCCCTTGTCCAGATGCGCAGGTTTTTCTGCTGGAGACTGAGCTTTTAAAAATCCTTGTTAGTTTGTGATGGTAAGAATCCCCCTGGGAGCGAGCGGCCACATCCTGTCTTTGAGAAGAGCTAGAAAAGAGAAGCTTGGAGAGGGAGTAGGGAAGAGATGAATAAAATGGGAAGGGGAAGTAATTTTTGGAATTCACAGGACGTGCTACAAGGCTGGTATTTTGATGGCTTTGGTTTTGCTGCTTGCTTACTTGAAATTAGGCTAGGGAATGCTTCTGCTACTCGATTAAATAACCTGAAGCTGCCTGTCCTCCCTACTTCAGCAACGCTCTTCAGTGCTTGGTGAGCTCTCTGGTTATCAGAGTAGGCTTTGCTGTCAACCTACTGTTGTGACTGGTCATGACAAGTGCAAAGCAATTTATATCCTCTCTACTCTGTTTACTGTTCTTAGTGAAACTTTTTTTTTTCCTTTCCAAAGTTGATAATAGCAATGGAAGAGCTGAAGCAATGCCGATTACAACAGAGAAATATTTCAGCAACGGTTGATAAGCTAACACTGTGTCTTCCTGGTGAGGAATCTGAAATTGCTCTTTATTTGTGTAGCTGTTTATTTTAATTTGCATCTCTTTGCTTTGTGCTTGTGTCTCAATGCTTGTGTGTTTTCCTTCTCTTTACAGTCCTGGAGATGTACAGCAAACTGCGAGAGCAAATGAAATCTAAAAGGTAAATTTTGTGTAGACTGTTTATATTGGAAGAGTTGAAAAGCACTCTTTTGGTGTTGGATAAATTAAAGAGGTTCTCAAAACTCAGGACTTCAAAATCAGCCTTTCCAAGTTAACTTATCTGATTTCTGGCTGGTTTCTTCATAGTCCTGCTCAGCCTCCTGCAGTACAGCCTAGAACCGGGATTGCAGCGGGATCTTTATTTTGTTTTGTGTTAGACTTTTTAATTAAGCAGTAAGTTCACTTTTTTTTTTCATGGAAGCTCACTGTTGTAGTGTATGCACTGATGTGCATGATTTGGTACATATGCCTTGTTAACTACTATTCTATGAACGTCATAATATAAAAACTGATTTGAGAGAATCCAATGAACACAAATAGAAGCCAAACACCTGGGAAGCGTGCAGGATGGTAGAAGTTGGTGAGAAGGCATACGGCTTAATTTGCAGTAGAAATAATCATTAGTAAGCTGAGCTACAAAGACTTTGTGGCTCAGAAATCATGAGCTGTAAATCTAGGATTTTTCCCACCCTGCATCTGCTGTGATGCTGAAGGATTAAACCATGGTTCGGAATATTTGCATTGCTGGGATCCTGGGGGATGGTTTGTTTAAGCAGCATGGGACTTTGGAGGCGTGTTGTAGCCCTGGGGGTGGCAAATTGGGCAAAGAGCAGCTGCAGGAAGGAGGTCAGCTGAAAACACGGCAGGCTCCAGCTGAATGCCACGCAGGGAGCACAATCAGATCCGATGCCTGGTTTGTGCCTGCCATCCATCATAGAAACAATACAGAAGAAGCCAGATGTTTCGAACAAGGCGATAACTAATTGGATGGGCGTATTTTTACACTTCCCCTCCTGGCTCTGCTGATCTCTGTGGTCCTTGGACCCAGGAGCCTTGGGTAAACAGATAAGCATTACTCCTGAAAGCTGGGCTGGCCGCAGGAGTTATAGGGAGCTTATTTAGCTGTTCACAAAGCTAGCTCTCTCTTTCTCGGGATGGCTCAGTACAGAATAGGGCAGCGTTGTCCAACTGTTTTTAGTCTGTTTATAGGAACAGCGAGGGGCTTATCCGTTGACAGATGTGGGGTGGGGAGCTGGAGCTGATCACAGCGCTGTGAACTTTTGAAGGGAATCCACATGCCGCTCAATTCCCTTGCTCTGGGTAGTGTTTCCAGGGTCTACTTCTAAGAATTGCATCGTTTCCCCCCCCCCCCCCCCCCCCGCCCCCCCCTTTGGATTGGTTCATTTTGAAACAAATAGAAGTTGAAAGCCACATTTAAGGAAAATCTGAACGCTTGGCTTTTTTTTTTTTCTCTTGTTCGTTCTTTGTCTGGATTTGATGGCTTCATTCACCAAACGGAGCACAACATATTAAATATTCTTGTGTCTGCACCCGGTCTAGCTTACATATCATTTCATGATGGCCAGCAAGGGAGTTTGTTGCCAGCATGAGTCTCAGGTTTTGGGTACACAGTCTCAGAGGAGTAATAGGTTTTGCATTCTGGGTGAATAAACTCAACTTTCCCAAGGTAGACAAATGAGTTTACGTACTGTTTGCTTTGTGATGTTTATAAACTGAACGCAGGCATTTGCCAAATGCAGAAACTGTGGCTGTTAACTGGCGCTGGAGCTGGGGAACGAAGCATGGTCTGAACCCAGAGGAGCGACTCTGCAACCAGCAGAGAAAAGAGATGGAGAGAAACGTTTCATCTGCTGTTGTCCAGAATTTAAGCAAGGGACAGAAGGAGCTTTTCTCCAAAGGCTGGGACATATGTGGCTGCTTGTTGGAAAGTGATGAGAAAGCTCCCCCTGCTTTCTGCAGGACTCTGGAGGGATGAGTCTTTTTTACCCCTGGGTCACTTGTCATATCCATACAGCCTCCAAGCAGTAAGAAAAGAGAATGCTTCATACTGCTTGTAGCTCAGAATCCTCTGTAGGGCTGTACCCACCTGAGCAGGGCGCATGGGTATTTCTGGGGCAGGGGGTGGGAAAAAAAAAAATAAGGCAAGCTCTGAGTCTGTTTTATCAAAATGCTGCTTCCCCCACTCGGCAAGCGCTCCTGTTTCACTGGTGTAGTGGTCCCGGGGGTACAGAGCTGGGCAAGAACGTGGCCCCTCTGGGTGGCTGATAACAGGCGTCAGTGTAAGGGGTTCAACCTGCGCTGAGGCGGCAGTACTTCAGCCGCAGGAATCGCTGGTCTCCGCGCATCTCATGCAAGAGCAGTGTTGAGCTTTCCTCTGCCCCCATGTACTTTGGACTCAGTTTTGGCAGGTGGCTGAGGACCTCATTGATGACCACACACTGTCCTCCCTGGCCACCTTTTTGCTGCTTCTAGTTCAACAAACAATGCCCTAAAATATAACAAACCCCCCAATGTGTGTTTATGCCTCTGGTTTAGTTTCTGGCTTTCTGTGCCCTCTTAAGTTTCTGTCCAGAGAGGTTTGCATTTTATTGCAAATAGTTTTTCATGCCTCACTGTCGTGTGAACACTGGCTGGGTTACGTTGTTAATCCATCTGACTTCTGATGTTGGGAACAGGACAGCCTGCTTCTGGTTTAAATAACTCCACTGTCCACCTGCCTGGAGTTCAGGCAAGAATGATTCTGAATGGGAATATGAGTGTCAGCGTTTTTTTTTTTTTCAGTGGTGCTAGTATGTTTTTTATGACTAAACACTTTTTCTCCCCCAAAAATTCAAGGTGCAAGTGGCAGGTGCTTGTGGGCAGGTTTAACCATGGGTGTAGTCAGCTGAAGTTGCCTTAATTCACCCTAGAGGTGACTGTGACTTGGTGTTAGTCTGAAATATGTTTTTATAGATCCTGCTAATGCTTCCTAGGTGGTTCCCTGATAATTTTTTTTTTAGCCTTTGACCAGATCCGTGGTCAGACCAGGAGGAGGACAGTCTTGCATTTTACGTTGCCATTTGGGAGGGTCTCTGAATTCCAGTGAACAGGCAAATCCTATGGTCTCCCCCTTCCTGAAGGAAAAAGGGGGAGGGTGTTTGAGAAGAACGATTTGCTTAGAGTAGTTTCCCATTTAGTATCTTTTGTCAGACTATGAAGGTTACTTTTATGCAGAAAGGTAGGATAATATTTATGGTACCTTCCCTAAGGCCATTGGGCATGACCAAAATATAAAGGCATGCATTGTGCATAGGGGAACAAACATTGGGATTCTTACACCTGAAGGCCTGACTATTTTCCCAGTCTAAAAAGAATATACCTTATAAATTTATTTTTAAAATTGCAAAGATTACATATCCCAGTGGCACAACAGTAGTTGCTGGAGAGGCAGGGGCTTTGTAGAAAATGTATCTGTTGGACCCCTAATCTGGGGTTTGTATTCAGATTGTTTTCACCTCTATCTAAATAAAAAGGACTTTGAGGGGAAAGTGTTTTAATGGTGCTCAGCAGCATTTGAACAGCTGGAAGGAAGGTGGGGTCTGACTCCTGGTATGCATCGGAAAGTAGTTGGAGAGCTCTTATGTCCAAGATCTTTACAACAGAGTAAGTGTCTGTGCTAGTAGCAAATACTGGATATTAACTTGTGTTAGACACTAGTTTATCAGTCTGTGGTGTATTATGGTATATTTCTGTCTTATGGCACCTCACTGTTTGGGATTGCTGAATCAGGCAGCCTGATGGAGGTGAGTCTGCTGTAGCCCCGTACCCTGGGTCCAAGCAGGGGCAAGGCTAAGTGTGTGCTCCCATCAGGCATGCATACAACATGCACACTTGTATACACACAGAGCTGACCGTGTGTATCAATAGGCAGAAACACTCCACACTCACAAACACCACCAGCATCATCCTGCCCCCTGTCTGGCTGGTCAGGATGAAGGCGATGCACGCATACACACATGCACCCAGAATTAGAGGGTCCTTCACCCAGGAAAAGAGGTGGAGATACAGCATTTGAGGATTTGCATTTCATAATGTGCCCCACACCTGACAGAGATGCCTTGGTCTATTAGATGCTCCAGAGACCAGCTCATCTTGATGGGCATCACCCCTGTCCATGGGGCTGATGGCTCTCCCCCAGTGCAGGGTCTTTCTGCCACGTGAGCCATCATGCTTCTGTGCTCCTCTGTGTGTGTGGGGCTGAGCTTTTTCTTGCATAACCTAACAATACCCTGTGTGATTGCCAACTTTTCCTTCATTCTGTGATATGGTGCCCCAATTAGCTTTAGTATGGGTGAGAGCTGCTACTGGGCTCAGCTGATGCTGGTTAATTGTCACCCAGCTGATCCTTGTCTGCACATCAAAGTTCTTGAGTCAGGAGGTGCTAGTTGCCTTCCTGTTCCTCTGCCTCTCTGTTTCAAAAGGAAAACTATGCTTTTATGGTGACCTGGATGCTAATGTCTATGTTCCTTTGAACAGGGCTGAGATTCTTAGATATATTGAATTATTTACAGTTAATGCACATTTTGGAGAGGAATTGGGATGGAAATAGCTGTTCTTCTTTCCGCATCTACCTTGCTTGCTTTCCTCAGACACTACCCTGCGCTGAAGACCCTTGAGCACCTTGAGCACACATACCTGCCCCAAGTGAGCCACTACCGCTTCTGCAAGATCATGGTGGATAATATTCCAAAGCTGCGTGAAGAGATAAAAGAAGTTTCCATGTCAGACCTCAAGGATTTCCTGGAGAGTATCCGTAAGCACTCTGACAAGATTGGAGAGACAGCAATGAAACAGGTAGGACTTGTGTGTGCACCTGTGTTGGAGGCTTTTGGGGAAGAGGAGGGTGGTTCACAATCAAGTTAAATAAAGTTCTACTTTTCCAATCCCAAGGCAATAAACTTAGTTTTAAGTACTGAAGTAATTTTATTACTAGGTGAAGCAATGATTCTTCATTCTGTGGTTGCTACTGGAGTTTATTGGCTGGTTTTTGTACCATTCAGAAGTGATGGACCATTTTTGTTGTCGTCTTCTCCTGCCTGTGTCTTGCCATAGGCGCTTGGTAGCCCAGAGCTTGGGAGGTGCAGTCGGGGTGCGTGGCTCATATTTTCTGCTTAGCAGGATGGGGGCGTTTGTATTGCTATGCGTGGTGGCAACTGAAAGACCTGGAGACAGCAGTGTTGATTTCCCAGGTTCAGGGTAAAGCAATAGAAGTTCAGTTATTGACTGCAACTTAATTTCTTTTGCATCTTGAACTGATTTTCAAATGCTTGGTAAACTTTCATTGTGGCTTGCTTGCATTTGCCTAGCAGCTGATGTCTGTAAAAGATGAACCTGATTAATTGAGCATCCCCATGTGTGTATTAAAACAGAATTGCCTTTTCCCACTCTTCTTTAATTTTCTAGGCTTCAATTTCAATACAGTTTTTCTTATCATTGCCAGGGAGCGTTGCTCACAGTGGCTCTTAAAAAGAACTTTGCTACTTTGATGAATTTCAAATCCACCAGTAATGAAACATTACCTTTCATGAGCAATAAACTACTTCCTCTGATAGTGATTGATGGATTGGACTTGTTGATTTAAGGGAAGGGCTCTTGCTATAATTTTTTACATGATAAAATTATCCTGTTATGTTTATGGTTAGAGGTACAGGCAAGTGTAATTTTCTGTCTCATAAACACCATCCTTTCTGTAAAATGGTCTAGCTTGAGGATTTCCATTAATTGATTTAATTTACAGTATCTCTGCTGCCTTACTGTCTTTTCAACTTCTTTCAAGTATTTTGGGAAAACAGACCAAGCCTTATGTTGTGTAATAGAGCTATGGAGAGATGCTATTCTGCATCTGGAAGTTCAGCAGACTTTTTTGTTAGTTGTTGCATTGAATCAAACTAGTCTTTCCGAATCTGCAGAAAGACGCTGTGACCTGGATTATCCTGTTGTGGAGCCAAATACGCACAGTGGCGATGTCTGGGAAGGCTACAGGTGGTGTTGTGCTGAATTTACCTAATAGAGCAGTTTCTAGAACAGTAATTTTTTACAAAAAATACTCTCTTTTTGTTGATTATGGCAGCCAAACTTTTTAAGATTCTTCCTTGGTTCCTGTGGCTGGAAGGGAAAAGGAGTTTCATTTGTCTTTGGGTGCCCCAATTAATGCCGTGAATATGCTACTTTAAATAAATAAATAACTTCTTTATATCCTATTAAGGATATTTACCTGTTATAGAGACATAAGACGATGCAGATGTTGCTTCCTCTTCTTGTATTTTCCAGTTTTGTCATAGTGATGGTGTATTTAAACCTCCTGGCACCATGGCTGATTGCTTTTATGGGTGGGGAGAGATGTGCCTGTTCAGCCACGTTTCTGTGGCTGCTTAGGCAGACCAATTTTGAAATTCCCCATAATTTCAAATAGCTTCCTTTGCTATCTTTTGACTAGAGATATTTTTGTAGCTTTGTGCTTTCTCTCCCTTTCAAATCCATGGTGCACTTCTTCCTGTTCTTCACATCCTTCCCTCCTGTCCCTTCTGCTCCTGGGGAGAGCTCACGCCCTGCCTGGAGCTCTGTTAATTCTTCATCTCCTGCTCTAAAGAAATACAGCTTTTTTACAGCAAAGCTAAAAACCTTGCACTAGCCCATACTGGCATCTATTTTTCTGCTGTGGGCATTCTCCTGGTGTTTTGCTCACCACTTCTGACCCTTCCTCCTTTTTGCAATATTTGCCACCCTGCATAATTGGGAGAGGCACTGGGGGATTGGTAGAGACTGACTGCTCCTGCCCTACCCAAGTACAAGAACTGGGGCCCAGTGAGTGAAACCAGCAGGGGCCATGCTTGAAATAAGGTGTGGGGGAAAGTTGGTTCTTCATCCTGTGGGCAATAGACCTGTGGAGCTGCTCGTGCACAATTTTCCATGTCTTCAAGGACAAACTGGCCAAATGGTTTTACCGGGTTCCTTGTGGGTTGCTAACTGAACAGACTGCTTTGGGCTCAAGCAGTGCCTGATCAGGGGACAGTGAGAAGCTGAGAGAAGGCCTGGGGGAAAGAACTATGTTCTCATCCTCAAACTCCGTTGGTGGTGTTTGATTTTGCAGTACAGGATTAACTAAGCTCCTGCTGTGAGCCAGCAAGCAACCATGCATCTGATCCAAACCTCTAACCAGCGTTTTCTTTCTTCCTGCAACAACTCTCACTTCTTTTTCCTTTCTGTTCCTTAGATGCTCTCCACTCATTACCTTTTGTCCCTCAGTGTTTATTTCAACTGCTAATGTTTTGAGATTCTGTTAAGGTTACTGTCTGTTCTTCAGCTCCAGATGGCCTCTTAGCCAGCGCTACGGTCCCTGCTTTGACCTGATCCAGGTCCTTCTGCTTTCAGTATTTTTCTATCTTACACACTTGCAGAAGTTCTTCATCGTTCACCACCTTCTACTCAGTTCCTGCTATTTTGGACCTTAAGGACTTCTAAATTGAAGCCTGGGTTGCTGTAAATTTTTCTTTTTCCTGTTGATGTTGCTGGCATTTCTGTTATGGATGCATCAGAGCTTCAGCATTTGAATGTATCCAACAGAGAAATACTTGAGTGGAAAAGTGTGATTTTTTTTTTTTTTTTTCCCCAGTTGATGCTAATTGGGCTGTTGCAAGGGAGCGTCAAAATAAGATGCACCAAGAGGGTAACGTTTTGATGTTTTTAGTTTGTCTACGGATGACAAGTGAAGTATACATCTTCAGTCTCCCCCAAATCCCAGTTTTCTGCTGTTTTATGAAAGCAAGGTGCAGACTCTAGAAGGGGTTTCCTTCCCCCTTTGTGGGAACAGAGTTATCTCTGAGGTTGGACTCAATTGCTTTCCAGCAGTAAAGATGTACTGTTGCCACACAGTGGCATGGGGAGGTGGGTCAACTTGCCACATCCAGTTGCAAAAGCAGAGTTGGAAGCGATGCTGGATTTTGAGCAATGTGTTAGGTTTATTCCTGCAAAAAGTATCACAGACTGCTTCACCAATGAGAAGTGACTAGGGGCTGAAGCTCTCAGAGCCTCCCGTTGCGTGGGGTCACCTCACGTCATTTTGCCAAAAGCGAAGGGCAGAGTTTCCACTGCCAGAATTACCAGTATCACTTCTTGCATCACTGGGTCTTTTTCCTCGGTCTGTTGGCTGTGATTGATAGCTGCTCTGGAGCGGAGCAGAGCTGGCAGGAGGCCTGGGAGAGTCGGGGAATGGCGATTGGCAGCTAAATACATTCGGTTTAAATTAGCATCATATAAATTCTTTTAAAATTGTTTGATTTCACCAGCGGGAATGGAAGAGGGCTTGATACAATGGAGAAAGGAAATCATGTTTTTGTAACATTACAAATCTGAGGCTGATGATGACAAGAGCTGAAAATTTCATTTTGTGATAATCAGAAGGATCTGTCTTGGAGTGCTTGGAGCCATTGCTGCGTTTCTGGCCAGCAGTCAAGGATGCGGGGAGCTCGTCGGCCCCTGTCTTGGAGAGGAAGCCCCTGGTGGGGTGAAGTCAAGTGAGACGTTCCTGGGGTCAGCCAGACATGGGAACTGGAGGGATCTCACAGTGCGCAGAGACACCTTATAGTCTCGCTGTACAAATTATGAGCTCTCATTGACTCCCTTCTTGTGTTTTTTTTTAAATCTGAATTTTATTACCTATGGTTCTGGGGGAATTTGCTGCGTTCCAAATATTGTTCTTAATTACACGGCGCTTGAGCAGATGAAAGTAGCTCTGTACATTTGAACTCCTTTTGGACTTTGGCCTTGTGAACCTGCGTGTGTGTTTTGTTTTTGTTGGTATTTTTTTTAAAGATCTGAGTTCTGGGCTTGCCAGGAATGAATTACATCTTATTAACACTTGCTGATATCCGGTGTGTGGTTTTATTATCTAGCTTAATGTCTGAAATATGCACGGCCTGTGGAGGAGGTCACTTAGGATGGTGCTACATGCAAAGTGTCCAGGGTAAGCACAGTGAATGCTGCTACGCAGGGGGCCAAGAATAACCCATCCAAAAGCCATTATCGGATCAAGTTTGTCAGGACGGCCAGAATGTTCAGCATGCCTTTCACATAGATGGAGGCAAACCAGCATTTTCTTTTTTTTCAGCATCACTTGGATGCACTGTCAAAGCTGCTGTTTAATAGGTGGTGATCTACTACGAGTTTGAATGGGTTGGTGTTTCCGCTATGCTTTTATTTTAAGGTAATGTTTACTCTTCTTGCCAACAAATACTGGTGTCTGTGTCATTTCTGAGCAGTATAACATGAGGTTTGTGTAAGTTTATTTTCCCTCAGTGGCAGAAAACATCAACTTGGTGATGTGAGCGTGTACATACACTTAAAGAATGAGGCAAAATGTTGCACAATGATGTGCACAACTGAAATGCTGATCTGATTTTGGTAGGAATGCAGTTCTGACTGTCAGCTGGAGAAGATGAAGCACTTCAGAGCATGGATTAACAGCAGCTCCATAGAAGGACAACTACGTCTCTGAAATCAGTGATTCAGATCTAGGGTTTGGATTACTTCCCTTCCTTCACACGCTATCCCTGCAGGTCAGAGCTGGCCGAGAACCACTCGCGTACAGCGGTCAGAGCATAGCATCTTGTGCACCCCTTCTCCTGTTTAATATGGCCTCTCGTGCCTGCAAATAGCTTGGACAAAAATGCCGAAATAGCGCATGGGTATGTACAGCTGCCGCTGTACTGATACGCTTTTCTCTGGTATAAAAATGTTCAGTAGCACAGCATCAAAACGCAGCTGGCCTTAGAAAGAAAAAAAATAATCTTGTGGATGAGAAGTGGAGGAGGAGACTTATTTCCCCCCCCACCCCCAATTACTTGGACTGGAGATGACAGCTGCGAATAGGTATTCCCTGTGACTGCTGGGATGCTGTGCTGCATGATTTCAGGGCCATGCTAAGGCTGTTGAGCACCCAGCTGTGTGCTTCAATATTTTAGGTATGTGTGGATTTAAATTTAATTCTGACCTTGAGTTCCCTGGATTTATGATGATTGGTTTGGGGATGCAAGTTTCTTTGCATAGTTTACTCTGTGCTACTGGTTTGTTCTTACAACTGTAACCGAATCTCAGTGTGCATTTTTACTAGGAGTACAGAGAAGTAGCTACGTGTTGGTGATGAGTCCTGAGTGTCTGACAGTTGGTTTTTAATTTTAAAGTAATTTTGAATACATTGGTATTGTAATAAAAATGCTACCATGTAATCTTTTAAAGACTAAATTGAAAGCTTGCCTTTTTAAAAAAAGCTGGCTCGTGTCCAAGCTGCCCTGCCTGCTTCTCTGCTCGATGGCCATGGAAAAAACTGGGCGCACTCCACTTGCCAGCATGCGGAGCCTGTTTCCTTGCCTTGCCGCAAGGGCGGGTTCAATCACTTCCCTTGGTTTTTGGATCCCAGGATGGCGTTTTGCAACAGCCGCTATCGTTCTGCCCAGCAATGCTCGCTTTGTGCCTCTGCCTCTCTCTGTGAAGTTTATCCTGTTCACCTCTTTCAAAATTTCTCTAAAAAGATGGCGACAGCGATGAGATTACATGGGCAATGGAGGGGTAGAGGGTCTGTGGTTACTGGCCGTGGAGGACAGTGGGGGGATACAGCACAGCTTCAGGCTGATGGCACGTGCCCCAGAAGCATGTGAGAAGTGCAGGGAGTTTGCAGGATCAAGGTGGGCGAAGGGGAGGCAGTGGGTGGTGTGGAAAGCCGCAGAGAGCGTGGCCTGCAAAGGTTGCGCATCAAGGCAAACACACCTTGGCTGTGCAGGATTGCTGTACTGACGATGCCCGTCCAGAAACGCAAGGTGAGGCCGGTTCCTGTGCCCTGGCGTGGGGAGGTCTCCTGCTCTGGGCAGCCCTGCCAAGAGGGACCGCGTCCCTCTGAGGCTGCGCCAGCTCTGGCACCCGCTCCGCACACGCAGGGCTCTCCTGTTGCAGGTGGCTTTAACCAAGCTGTGAAAACACGAGGGTGTTTTGTCAGGCAGTTTATTTGAAATGATGGTGGTAAGTAGAGACGTGGCATGCGACGATTTCAGCGTTATTGGGAAATCCTGTCCCCTCCCTGTGCTTCATTTTAAATGCAGACACATGCACACCACCCCAAGCCACATGAGCCAGCGGTTCCCTGCACGGCAGGGGAGAGAAGGACATTTTCTCAGTCTCCAGATACTGCCCGGTGGCCTTTTGATGGCCCGGAAAAATGTTTAAAAATGCAGTTTGTGTAGTGTTCTTAATTATCCTCATCCCTGACATTTTTTAACTTTATGTAATCTTCTGCAGCTCATATGGAAATTGTTTTTGCTTTGTATGCGTATTTTAGAGTAAATTAGATTTTGCCTTTCTCTGGATGTGCCACGCAGGGAATGTCCTTCTGCTGGGTGTCAGTGCTCTGGCAGCAGTTGATACGCTGCAAAGGTCACGGAAGCCCTGTTTAAGACTTCGTCTCCCCTGCCACGTGGGCTGGATCTGCTGGTGCCAAGTCTGGGCTTAGGTGTAGTGTCTGGGAGATCCCTGCATCCGCTTGCTCCATGGGGGCCATATTTTGACAACATGCCCCGGGACTTCCAAAAGCACCCTTAGATCTGAACTTCCCGTTGGTTTAAGCGGCGTCTCTTATTCCAAAGTTTTTCTTTAACAAGCACAAAAAGTAAAAATAATGTTGTTTATTAAAAGCAAAGAAATTTTATAGTCTTGGATGCAGGCAGGAGAGCCTTTTGAAAAGGTCAGTCTGGTGGCTGAGTATGTGGTGACTATTTACACAACAGAGTGGGGATAAGGCGGTGGTGTTTTCCGCTTCTGGGCAGGTTTCTAAAGCAGAAACTTATTTTCTAGTAAAATTCGGTAACAAGACCCTCTTAATCTTTGGTACTGCTGCTTGTCTACTTGTTATATTAAAGTATTATGAAAGGAAATACATCTTCTGGGGTTGTTTAGATTAGAAGTCTGATGCCCAGCTGCGGTCTCAGCTTGCAGGTCTTGGGGGAGAAGGCTCACAAAACAAGGCTGGGTAAAGCGGCACTGAAGTGGGGTGCTGTGGCACAGTGGAGAAATGATTAATGTCATCTGGTTATTGAAGAGATGTGACACTGTTAGACCTGTGTGAGCTATGAGCTGCCTTCAAGTGCTCTGGTAAAAATATTTATTGTCAGAAGCTTATAATGTGTTTTATAATTGTCCTCTTCCCCCTACCAAGACAGAGATGGATAAATAGTAGTGACTCCTGTTGGTTACTTATCCTCAGCATCCTTTGCTTAACTTCTTTGAAAACTCACTTGAGAATACTGGTAAAAATATTTTTGTTTTGCACTGGATTAAAATTACAGACTTTAATACTGTCTAACTTGCTACTTTTTCATTAAGGCTTGGCACTGAAAGCTGTTTTGTTAACAGTGTGTTGAACACAGCCTTGATGGTGACTGGACTAATCGCTTGACACTTGCTGTTTAATTTGGAAGCTTTTTGAGACAAATCCTCGTGAAGTGTCTGCGTTTGTTAACTCAAGCCACCCGCTCTTTTCTTGACTCAGTGGCGATCGTGATAGGTTTTGAAGATGAGATGCGAGATTTCCCAATGCTGTTTAGCCAGAGCCAGAATGGTGGCTTTGTGCATGGGTATGTCACCATCTTTCGTCCCCTGCTTTGCGCATTCAGGCTCACCTGCAGGAACCAAAGCGGTACCCAACGAGGTCTCTCATGGCTGTAGAATGCTCTGCTGCTTGCAGCAGGGATGAAAACCTGGGAAAGAATAAGAAGATGTGAATGGTTTTGAAAACTGGAAGCATTTTTTGAAGTGGCTCCTGGAGCGAATTGTCAAGCCAGGAGCTTGAGGTTAAATGTGATCCTTTGGCTTCCTGGCGGGTGTGGGAATGGAGAGGCCATGGCAGCTGGACAAGTTCGGGTTTAGCGTCTTGGGTCGGGGTATATGGGGCAGCCGCTTGATGGGAAAAGCAGATGAAGGCATTGCCGAGGATGTCTGTAGGGGTGGACTGGAGGCCAACAGCGCATATGGGCCACGTTGGGGAGGTGGTGATAGGGGTATGTGCAGATGTAAGCAAGTTTCTGTTCCCCAGTGCACGTTGTTTGAGGTCTTTGTACTTCCTTGTGCTTTAACTCTCCTTCTTCCCACATCACATAATTTGAGTGCAAATATGCTTATTATCATAAAAGAACTTTTTATTCTAACGTTTCCTGGCTTTCTGGGGAAGGTTTCTCTGTTTATTTAAGAGGAATTCTGTGCCTTTAAGTCTGCATTTAAAATTTATACTCCATAGGAACTTTATTAATAAATGGGTATTCCTCTGAATTCTTTTTATGACCTCAAAAATGAAACTGCTAAATCATGGGCCTTTTTTATTTCAGCATATGTATGACTAATGGCCACAGGGACTGCGGTATCCCCAGTAGCATATCCTGCATGTTCTGTGGACATGGCTGCATCATAAAATCAAAAGTTTAACTACAGGGCAACCATATGCTGGACCAGCTTTTTTTTGTGGTTGCCTTTTAGACCTTTTTAAATGCTTAAAATCCAGAGATGTTTCTTGAAATAAATCCTTTATCTTCCGACTGTCGTGATAGGTGGTATAATTCACAAGGCTTTAAAAAGCCTAGGGAAAGCGCAGTGCCAAGTTGAGGCATAAGCACCTCTTGCTCCTTCTTTTGAGCCATTAGTAGTTGCTGTTACGCTTATTGTGCTGTAGCTGGGAAAAGAGGTGCTGTTAAACTACTTTTATTCGCCCTGGACTGCAGGCGTTCAGCGCTGTAGTTTTCACTGGTCTTGCTTTTACTGGTTTTAATTATGTAGACCGTTAAGTTGTTTAAAGGAAGGCGCTGCCTGGTGCACCGGTCTCCTGCGGACATGCCAGCTTTGGAGGTGAGACGGCGTGGATAGACCTCAGACTAATAAACCGGGTTGCGTGCCTGCTTTGGCGTACCATGTGTGGGAAAGGATGTGGAAGAGCACGGGGGTCTGGACAGGACGGCCGTGTCGGGAGAGGTGATGGAAATAGGGCTTGCTCAAAAAGTGCTGGGAATTGCTCCCATCAGGATGCTGCTGCCTGGGATGATAAATTCTTCAGTTTTCATTTGAATGTCTCGGGCTTATTGTAATATAGCTGCTAATAAACCTTTTAAATTAACTGATTTTTCCTTATTTTTCTTTTTAAAAATTCCTTGAGTGGTTTTGGTAACGGATTCTTGTGCTGCACGTAGGGTGGTTTGATCTCTCTGTACTTTCTCCAGCTGGTGAATACTCTTGCCCTGTGGCTGGCTGTGCGTACGTGGAAGAGAAGCCAAGGAGGTTTTGGGATTCTGGGTACTCCTGGTGTAACACAGTCATGTAAGAGTCTTCACTTACCTTCACCTGAAGATGCAAAACAGTTTGTGGAGGTGGCAAATCATTAATGCCGCTGTGACAATGGTACCAGTGCTTTGTTCAGGGTAACAGCCTGTCACACTGGGACCTGATCTTTAACACCTGTGAGTGCTGCAGCCCTTTCAGTTCCAGCACTGATTCTTGAAAAGAGCCACTGCCCATTTAGTCTGGATTTTGGTTCTTTATCCAGGTGAGCAAGGTTTCATTTTTATTACTTGCAGGAAGGATAACGCCTCTTTCAGCAAGTTGCCAGTTGCACAGAACACCCCTTTAGGGAAATGTCATTGCCACGTAATTTCTAGGGAGCTTTTGAAATACTAGCCATTGCTTTTCAGCTGATGGGCTGTGACCGATTCACAAGTGACGGGGAAGGGGATGGATCATATGAAACGATGTCAGGGCACCAGGGAGTTCTGGTCTCTGGGTTGCTAATGAGATGAAAATGGGTTAGTATTAGTAGGGCTGTATTTTTTTACAGTAGAGGTACAATGGTTTAGTTTTCAGGGAGAGGACTCGAGAGCCGTGCTGTGCCGTGTGCCCTTTGCATGACACTCCTGTACAAATTGCAAACGGGTGTATGCAGAAATCACCAAGTGAAATCCTTCAGCGACCCAAGACTTCCCTTCTCTCTCTCTCTCTTTTTTTTTTAAGGAAAAAAAGCACAAAGTTCTGCTGACAGGCTCAGGTCATTTAAGCCTCTTGACATATTCTTCTAATTCGCATATATAGCAAATTTAGAACAGCTTTCATTTGTGGGTTAAAATGCACTTAAGTTACTCCAGGACAGCTCAGCTTTGTTTCTCTTCCCTGTCTCCTTCTAGAATTGGACAGGTTCCTGTGGGTGGACAGGGAGGGGATGTCTCAGACACACCATTGTGTTTGTTTGACTTTAGGAGTCTCTGTCTGCTGCGATCTGAACATGGTTCATCACTGCACCCAGAGAGTCCAATAATGGCACTGTTGAAGTGCTTCAAAGGCTTGATTTTTGTGAGAAATCAAAGTCTCTCTTGGGTAAGAGAGGAATATCCTCTGCAGCAGGAAAAGTTGAAATATGTAACTAATAGGGTGCTTTAGCCCTGCAGGATGGAAGTATTTGCCATTTGTGCTGGATCATCCCAAACCCAGGTTTGGATAGCTGAGAACATAGTGCAGCAGTAAGAAGTGGTCAGGGAGGCTGTCCTCCTTCTTGTGATGGGCAGAGGCGAGAACTGTCCTGCCCTTCATTTTAAGAGAGCAGATGGATGTCTCGCTGCAATTTCCTCAAGTGTGGCACTGCTTCCCATGTGCTCTTCCATTTCCCTTTTATGGGCTGGGAGATCTTTAGTCTGGTCTGTTTGCAAACTGCAGGCTGGAGAATGGAGAGGAAGGTAAAAGTATCACATGTGGTTGCCCTGGTCTCCAGAGGCTGGATCCTGCAAGACTGGGATCTAACTCCAGAGAGGAAATGGCACCCTAAAAATAAATAAAGGGGATTCTTGATTGTTTCACTCTCATTTGTAATTATTTTTTCTTCGTTGACAGCTTATTTTAGAGTGGAAAATGTAGTGGTTAAATAGTCTCCTTGCACTGCAGGGAATGAAAACTAAAGACACAACAGCATGCGTCTGCTTTAGACCCTCTAGAGTGGAAAGAAGAGAGGGAGAATGTGGTTTTCTTTCCCCTTGCCAGTCTGAAGGTATTTTTGACCAGGAAAATACATTCCCCAGATAACCAAATATTTTTTTAAAACAAAATAGAGAAACTAGCACCTGTGGTATGCTTGGATGCTATGAAGGAAATTGGTGGTTTCATTGTCACAGACTGGGGAAAGTGAGAATTAAAAGGCCGTAGCATTGTGTGAGAACTGCAGCAAAAAATCTGCTCGCCCTTGCTGTCAGCTGATGTGTGAAGGGAGACCTTTGTGCAAATGGTTAAAAGTCCTTTCTCCAGTCACTGGCTGCAGTGTGCACAGGGCAGTAGCACTCTAAAAATACCATTCCAGTGCAGACCTGGGGAAGAGAGAATGATGCTGTTGGTACATTTAAGGAGGCTTGCTAACTTCCAGCAACGGAAGATGCAACACATCATAGACAGCTATTTTGAGCAGATTTTTTTTTATTTTTGCATTGTTTTTCCTACTGTGCAAATAGGATAGACAGAAATAAATCATGCCAATGCTTATAAAATAAAGCTTGTGGTGGTCTTCAGATGGGAACTAAACTCAATCCGGACATTGTGTGATGGATTTCAAATGCACCGGGGTTGTTTCTGTAACTGGGATGGTGGGAGACCTCTGGGCCCTGAATAATTCAGGGAGTGTGGTTTATCAGCCATCTCACTTAACAGAGATTAAGCTGGCACCAAGATACTGAGGGCAGCATTTAGTGAGTCTTTGCCATGTGGTGTTAGTTTGGGGTCTATTTTTTTCTTGTAGAATTATGATTGTCTTACAAGTGGGTGGCACGTACTGAAGCAGGCGTTTGGCCAAGCACCCGGACATGGTGCAGAGGGTGCATGTGTCAGGCTGGGAATAGCTATACTGGGACAGGGGTAGGGGTGGGGCCTCCCCCTTACCTTAAAATAATAATGAAAGCTGCAGCACGTGGTGCTAAAACAGGGGTACGACAGCTTGCTTTTGTGCCTTCTCCTGGTCTTTTTGTGAGTTGCCCAGCTGTTGAATTTTTTTTTTCTTGCATGCAGCTAGACATATGTTGAATGTAATATGCACAAGGGGCAAGGAGGAGGGGAAAAAAAAAATCCCAAATTTTTCCTTTTTGTGGACTTTGAAGCCTGAAATGTCAAAGGAAAGTGGCTGTTACGTGCAATTGAGCATCCCTCTTTCTACATGTGTCTCCTTTCCCTTGTATGCTTTCCGCTTGTGCCTGGGCTAGCAGGCTGTGTAGGAGGCCTTCTTTCTAGGGGAGGGTAGAAAATGGGCTAAAAGCTTGCAGAGGTAGCTGAATGATGTGGATGCTCAGTGGGTACCTGTTTTTCCGGCTGTAGCTCACTTCAGCAAGGGAATGGCTGCTCCTTCTTGCATCAACTGCTGGCGGTCCTGCTTGGTGCTGCCTCGAACCCTTGGCTGGGGTTGGGAGCAGCAGTGTGGAGGGTAAATGTAGCTGCTTTGCTTTGCAGGTCAGTTTGGTTTCCAGTGGCCCTAATTTTTATTCTAATCCCAGAAACACAATACAAATTGCAGCTCTGAATTAATTCACCCTTACGAGGCCCAGCTGCAGGTTCTCTAAATACAGGCTTACATTTTTATAACTGTTGTGGAATGAGTTTCCCAGCACTCTCTATTGCATCGACGGTTGTCTGAGCTTGCTGTGGATTCTGGCTTCGAGCTTTTTCCTACTCACTTGTAACTTCTGCCATCAGTGAGAATTTGTAGTAGGAAACCCACAGCAGGAGCAGTTTAGCTTGAAAGACCGATGAATAAATTCCTTGGCTTAGCAATTACTTTAATATGGAGAAAGCATCTCCTTGCCTCCCCCTGTGCCTTATAGGGCTGCTATTTAACATCGCAGCCTCTGCAAGAAGCTGTAGGGAGATCTATGACTTTGTCTCCAAGGCTCAGCTGCTCCAGTGCTGCTGTCTTTGCTTGGATCAGGAAGACCAATGCAACTCAGTGCTCCTCTGAAGTGACTCCCTTTGCTTTACACAGCATGGGAATAAGCAAGTGGGAGCATCATACCATCCCACTGAAACAGCTGGGCGAGAGCCCGTGTTTGAGGCCAGCTGCTGCTGCCACCGCTGGCATCAGGCACTGGGAGGGTTGTGGTCCCGTATCCGAGCAGGGACCTGCTGATCAACTGATGGATGCTGTAGGGAAGAGGCTACAGAAAGGGAGCAACGAGCAGGTTGTCCATGTGTAGACTCCAGTTGTAATGGGGTCTTCTCCATAATTACTGTTCAAGGGCAGGATTTTGCTTAGTTGTGTCAACCCCGATAGGAGCTGTTTGGAAACTGCTGCTGTGGAGAGCTGAAACCGCTGGGTCCGCCTGCCCTTCTCTTCCTTCCAGTTGTGTTGAAATCCTAATCAATGCTAACGATTCTTGTATTTCCTAATCCTTACTACCTTCTTAGTGCTTTGCCTGTGGCAGCCGGGTGAGATAGGTGCGTGCCATCTGTCACTTGGTGGGCAGAAGCACTGATGCAGGGAGGCTCATGGGGGGAAGCTGGTGATGTCTGGGATTCAAGATAAGGAGCTCCTGGCTCTTGTGGGGCTGGAAGGATGCTGTCGGTTACGAGGTGCCAACAACCTTAGCCCTCTCCGCCTTCCAGGGGGGCCTGGCGGATGCTGATGCTCCTTTTCATTGCTAACCTTTTTTTTCAGCCCCTCTTAACACTGTTTGTAGTTCTGCTAAGCCATAAAACAAGCGCCCTGGGAGTTCTCCTTATAAGCAGACAGCCGTATAAACAAACACCCCATACCGTTCTCCTGGCGCTCCAGCCTTGAGGAGTCTTGTTTTCAGCTCTGACCCCACAACCTTTCCTCTGGTTGGCAGCGTGCTGGTGTTGACAGTTCGAATGGTTCAGCCAGAGTTGAAAGATAATTGCTGGAGGAGCAGCGGCCGGGATGGTATGTGTTATTCAGCAGGACCCCCTTGAGGCGAAGCTTTGAATCTGGTGCACATTTCAAAGCATGTGTTAAACTTTATGTGATACTGATTAAAACGGAGGGCTTCGGGGTGAATTGGCAGGGCCCCGCAATTGCATCTGCCAAATGACATGCAAAGAAATGTCTTGCTACAATATAGGGCTTGAGTACTTGTCTCAGCAGAATCAGGCTCTGAAAGGGGGGAAGCCTTGCTGGGGCGTTCTTCCTATATGGTGCGCACACACAAGTGCTTATAGGTCCTGTGTGAGCCCTCTGCTCATATGGTATTTTCATTTAAAGCCTTTTTATTTTCAAACCCATATGGAAATAATACTGCCTCCCTCCTTCCCCCAAATGTCCATCAACTTTGTGTTTCCACGGAGCAGATGTAAAAAAGCGAGGGAATAAATGAAGGCAGGTACCATCAAACCCTGGCTCGGTCTGAGCGAGTGGGATGTAGATGCCAGCCCAGGGACGCAGCAACACTGGGCGCTCAATCACTGCGGCCAGCAGGTGATGGAAGGAGCTCTGACACTGCCACGGTTGCTCTCTGGTTCTGTATCTTCAGCAAGGATGTGGTTTAGTGTATCACGGATACTTTTTTTTTTTAATTTTTAATCTGTGTGTCTTGGTGGTGCTTTAATAGCTAGCTCCAGAAGCTTCCTCTGAGATGCACAGAAAGTTAATTTTATTTTTGAGATGACACTGCATTATGGGGTGTTCACTTGGACCAACTTCACCTGTGCCTTAGTTGCAGAAAAGGAAAGAAAATGTGGGTCCTGATGTGTTCCTGTTCCTGCTGTTACACCCATCCTCTTTATATGCACAGTACAACCTGAGTAACTCTTGCTGTCTCAAAAGTCTTGCAGAACTCAGCAATCAGCAGAAAAAAAAACATTCAAAAATGGATATGGATGCATGGGAGCAGTCTGGTACCTTTTTGAGATAAGCCTGGTGGGCTGCATGACTTTTCTCCAGTTCTGCAAGCTGCAAATGGGCAGCTCTGTGCTTTAGTAGAAGTGGTAGCAGAGGGCAAAGAGCCTTCTTGCGCCTCAGGCAAACTTTGGGAAGGGTTTAAGAACAATTGTAAGGGAAAAAACCAAAAGATACTGGTAAAATGAAGAGGAAAAACTGTGAAATGGAGTGTGCCAGAACATGTTTCTTGTGTGCGTGCATCTGCAATGCAGCGAGTGGGTGATACAGGCAGGTGGTGAGCAGAAAAGTGCCCGTAGAATTTGGGGCAGCATCCACTGCTGTATGCAAAGAAGTAGGACATAAAGACATGCCTGTAGATATTATTGCTTAAAACGTTTCCCTAAATCTGAGAGGCTGAGGGAGTTGCCTCCCATTAACCTTACTGTGTTTTTGTGTGCAGGTAAAACTGGCCTAATTGCTTTCCAGCTGCTTTTCTACTTGTATGCTGATTTACATGCATCCTATGCCAGTTTTCTCCTTTGTTTGCCCATTAAAAATAAATGGAGCCGTTCTTCTTGGAGGATCTTCTGCGCCAGGGTTTTGGTTTGGTGTTTTTTTTTTTTTTAGCTTCCAGTAGCTTTTTTTGAAGCTCTTCGGAAGCCATTCCCCTTTGGCGTTAGGCATCAAGTGTTTCCAGTCAATGATAGAAACACTTTCCAGTAAGAGCAAAAGCTGAGTGTTTGGGGTTTGCTGGGGATTGTCAGCGTTTCCAGCACCTAGTCCTTGGGTATTTCTGGTGATTGCAGCTTTGGACATCTTAATTGTTGTGACTTTGAGCAACTGTGTCATTCTCCTTCGGGAGGACACTACGAAGAAGTTTTAGAGAGGCCTGGATTACATAAATGAAGGGACATCTATAGTGAAAAACAGTTTTTACCGCATGAGCTGTTTTGGAGTTGTATAAGATGGGGTGTGTGAACACCAGCTGATGCGGCACATTAAGTGGAACCATATTTATTCTTCAAATAACTTATTGTCCCTCCTGTTAACTTTCCCCCTGCCAGCCAATACAATCTTTTCCGTGGGCCGATGCATCTGTGAATGTTCACGTCTTCTGGTTTCTTCTTGTTCTTAGTACTGTTTTTCCTTCTTTACAACATAATCTGATTATCTCTTTGCTATCCTTTTTTGCTGCTTTGCTTACTTCTGGCCTCTTTTGTTTCTTTCTGGCCATGCTTTGTTAAAACTTGCAAAATTCATTGCTGTATTCTCATCTTCACTTGTGAGAACTTGATGAACTTGGTGATGGTGGAAATGTGATGGCATGGAAAAAAGTTGTGTGAATTTTCCATCTCTGTGTTTTAGTTAGCTTTATTCTGTAGTGTCCATGACTGGAGAGGGCTGAGACCTGTCTGTGAAGCTACTGAAGTTTGCCCAATGTCATGGGTGTATTTCTCTTCTGGTAGCGAGGGCTTTTTTGCCTCCAGGTATTTTGTGGTTGGCTACAACTGAGAAGGTGGCTAGATCAACTCTCTGTGCACCCAGTGGTAACTTAATTTAGTGTTACCTTGTCCTCAGCACTCCCCTTCCATCTTACTGCATTGCAAATGTTGCACAGAGAGAGAAAATAACAACAACAAAATTAATGACTTTTGGTCCAACCTAGATTGTGATCAGCTGGGCACGAGGACTCTTCTTGTTTTGCACACTGGGCAGCGTGCGTGGTGTCTCCTCCCTGCCCTTCCTGGGTTCGGCATAATTGTGTATGGTTCCACAGGAATTTTGTGGATTGTCTCCAGATTACTGCGCAGCATGTTTAGGTATGCAAAAGTCACCTACAATCCATTTGGTAGGTCAGGGACGAGTCACGTGGTCAGGTTATTCTGTGGCAGATGGTTCAGGAAAATTGATGAGCTTGCATTAACTTGCCGATGTGCCTGAGCCTCGTGATCCAAAGGCCAGATCCCTATCTCCATGATGCTCTAGATGAACTGTGTTGCCATTTTATTTCATACCTCTGTCTCTGAAAGATTGTACGTCTGGGGTATTGAGGCATATTTAACTGCTGCTAATAAATCTGCGACCACCTTAGCCGAGAGCCCTGCGTGGGAGCTCTGGGGAGCGTCCTGCTGCTGCTGTTCCCCATCAGCCTCTCCTGTGAACTTACCAGAAGTCCATTGGCAGAGTGAAAGCTATAGATGCTTTTTGTTACTTGAAGTATTTTCCTTATAAAATGCTGGCAAGTGTAGTGACATAAGTGGATCATTGAAATATTAATGAACAGATTTGTAGGGAAAGGGAATTCATGTCCTCTGGATCAAAGAAATTTGTTGTATATTAATTTGATGTATTTACAAGTTCAAATGCTTTCTAAATGTCTTCTTGTGCTGTTTCTGTGAGCAACGAATGTGAATGTTTTTAATAACCTTTTATTTGTAACAAAGCTGGCAGAAATGTTTTCTGTTTTACTTCAGAGTTGGTGGCATTGCCTTCAAGCGGTCTCTGGCCTTGGAGGTTGAGTTAACCCCTAAGTATCCAATGGGCTTGCACCAATGCCAGACATGTAATATCTAGAAGCACTTGGCACAGACTGCAAGAAATCTGGTTTAGGTCTTGAGAGCCCAGTATTTGACATGCAATTAAAAGGCTATGAGCTTTGCTAACTCTTATAAATTTCTTTTGCAAGTGTGGCTGTTAAAGTCCAGTTTTATTAGCCACCTGTGCACGCTTTATTTTTTAAATAGGGACGTTGGCCCTGTAAATCTGACTTTTAAAAATTTAATGTATCAGATGTTATTGAAGTATCTTTACAGTGCTGTGCTGTTGTTGCAGCTGCAGCTTTGATAGCTTATATTTTCAGCTACTGCAGATCTAATTTTGTATGTGAACTTGTGTGGGGGGCATGTATGCATGTGCACAGAAATACATTTTATGATATTCCCAGTGAAGCATCTACAGGTGGAATTGAACAGGGTGTGGTGTTAAGGGCAAGAAGCCATTCCCTGAGCTTCAGAAACTGTACGCAAATCTAGAGGGTTGAAGCAGTTTTTAACCTTTCAACTGATCTGTTTTCAGATATCTCATAGACTTGAACAAAAAAAAACCAAGCCTCCACGATGCTGCAGTCCCGTTTATTGCAATGAGACTTCAACTAAGACAATCTTCAGAGAACATAGGTTCATTTGGGTTCGAAGGGATATCCAGGGAGGTCTCTAGTCCAACCTTCTGCTCAAAATAGGTCAGAATTTTCGGTCAAGCTGGGTTTCTCAGGGTTTTATCTTGAAAACCTCTGAGGAAGGCGGCTGCAGAATCTTTGGGCAACCTGTGTTTTCATTATATCTAGTAAGAGCTGCTCTTGTTTTGTTTATGCATGTTTTAAGTCCTCCCACCATGCACCACTGCAAAGAGCCTGGCTCCATCTTCTTGATGACTTTCTCATAGGGATTGAAGGTGGCTATCAGGTCACCCTGAAGCCTTCTCCAGGCTGCCCAAGCCTGGCTCACCCAGGGCATGTCCCTCCAGCTTGCGACCTTGCTAGTGGTCTCCACCTGACACATCTGGTTGATGCCGTCCTTGTCCCAGGGGAGCTGCAACTAGGCACGCTCTTCCAGATGTGGTCTAACAAGCGCTGAGATCCTTGGGATGTGGTGAACAAGCCCTTCTGGTGACATTTCCAAGGGCTGTATCGTGTAGCTACTTTCCCTGGCTCTGAGTCCCCAGCCAAAGGATGCTCAGATTTTTGTTATGCTTTTAGTTGGTATTTTCTCTGGTTTCAGTGGGTTCTCTTTTGGGACTGCAACTGGCTTTGTGCCGTTGCCCTTCTGGCAACGAGATGACCCTAACAGCCTGTAAACTGAGTAGTTTTTGGGTGCTCGGGGAATATGTGAATGTAGCTGTAGAAGACTCCCTGTGGTGCTGCGCATGTGAACCTTATGCAAGACAGATGCCCTGCTTCGTGCTGCTGGGGTGAAGCTCATGTGAAGCACCAGGACCTGCCTGCCCTGTCACTGTCAAGGATGAAGGACTCATGGTGAGAAACTTTGGGCATTAGCTTGGTGATGGTGCTAGAAGTCACACTTGCTCATCCCACGAGCTTTGTGTGCTGGGCCTCAGATGGGGAGATCCTTGCATGATATCATTGTCCTGGAATGCAGTCTTATCCGATCCAGCGAGACTTGGATCAGCTCTCCCGCGAGCACAAACAATAAAAATTGGTCTCCTGCAGAGGGATGATGGGATTTATTGTGGGTGCACGTGGCCCAGGTCTGGCTCTTGCTTGCCTGTTTTGTAGAAAGCTCTAAAATGTGAGAGCACTACCAGGTGTCCTGAGGCATTCAGTCTTAATTCTGAAACTTTCTGTGTGGGACTATGGCCAAGGACTGGACACCACACTGGAGGCAATCTCATAAGTGTCGTCTTTATTGTATGAAACCCAGCTAACTGCATTCTACGTCGTCTTCAGCTGCTGTCCGTGTATTATGTGGCACTTTACACTTTCTGCAAAGATGTGCCCTGACCTTAGAGTGTCTTTGAGGTATAATTTTATGCTGTGCTTTTTTAATATAAATAAAGGGACGACTAGTTTGCTATTGCAGCTGACTCAAATTTTTTGTCTGTCTTTTAACAGAATGGTGGCTCCTGGCTAATGTGCTTATGGGGCTTTAATATCTAAGCTATGATTCTCCAGTTTGTTTCATATATGCTAAATGGCGCTTTTTTTGGGTGCTTTTCCTCAGAACTACAGATTTCGGGTGTCACGTCCTCTTCTCTTCCCGCACTAGTAATAAAGCCCGCTTGTGTGATGTGGTTTTAAAATACTAATAATTTCCTCTTAGTCAGAGACCTTATGTACTGAGCAACAACCAGGCTGGGGAAAATTAGCTTTTCTGCCTTATAAACCCCTGTGAACAGTTGTTGCTGATAGAAATGTTGACAGAGCCCCTTGCTCGGCGGTCTGCATGGTGCCACTGGAATGAAATGTCAATAGTCTGTGCATGGGTGGGACAGCTTGTATACAGCTGAGCCTTGCAGTCTTTATCACAAACAAACAAGCCTTTGGAAACGTTCAGTGATTTTCATTCTTTTTTTCCAAGTATTTATTTGATTCTCTCCCTTTTAAGCCAAATTCTTGTCATTTACTGCTTCCTGGACCCAATGATTTCTGATTGATTTAAAAAATAATAATAAAAAAAATATCCTGTGTAGATTAAGCTGCTGAAATGCCTTCAAGGCGTTGTTTATAGGTCTGTGTTCTTTCTTTGCTGAGAGAAAGTGAGTACTTTAATGTCTTCCATATTTCACAAATCTCTCCGGCTTGAATGCAAAGTGCTGGGGCATTTGAAGATGCTTTTTGCTGCTCTTAGGGAGAGACTGATGGAAATGTTGGCAGATGCGGCTGTGATTCTGCCTCTTAAGGTAAGTGTAATGTGTCTGAAAGGTTCAAGATCAACACCGTTGGAAGCTGAAGACCTTAGAGCTGCAGAATGTGCTGTAGATGAGTTATGCTCTGGAAGGAGTGTTTTTTGGGGGGATGGGGGGTGAGAGAGAACAAGCTTTGCAGCCTGGATAGGCTCCAAGGAGACCAGCTATTTCTGAAGCCTTAGAAACGTGCTCTGGTTCCACTTCGCCTTATAAAGCTCTACTGCAGCATGCAGGTCACTGGTGCTCCAGCTATAACCTTCTGTCATCTCTGCGGACAGGTAGGAAACACGTGCTGTGATGGAGCTGCCAGTAACGGCTTGTCAGTCCTCAGATTTGCCCTGTGAATGGGGACTTCTCGATCGCCTCATCCTTGTATCCCTAAAAGTTGCCTCTATTGCTGAAGCTTGTGGCGTAATTCATATTCCTGGCCACTTCTGTTTAATTTTGAAGTGAATGGTGGTTAAAGATGAATTGTTAACTTTCTCTGCAGAGCCTCAGAAGTGAAACCCTGTGGTTTATCAACTTCTTAGAAGACCACCACTCCTATTATTTATTTAGCTGTCCTACAGCCAACTGAAATGCTCTTTTGGAACAGAGGGCTTCTTTGCTGGTGTCCCTTTGTCCTTTCTCCTTCACCATCTCCCTTGTGAGAGGCACCCATGTGAGGCCAGTCCTTGAGGAACACACCAGCATACTTTTTGGTCGGGGCTGCTGATACTGCATTGACCTGGCGGGTTGCTTGTATTCCCCACCCTCCCCAACGCCATGAAATATTTTGGCTTTGATCATAGTCTTATGTTGGGAAACAAATGCGATATTGCTAATATTGACCTCCTAATAGCTTCTTTCTTTGTTCTTCCATTTATTGGATGCTATATTAGTGTAATGTAGCAGCTATGGGCAGTTCTTACAGATGACGAGGTGAATCTGGTGTTTGCTTCCTTTTTGCATGTCTGGTTCTCTTTTTAGTGACTTAAGTTGGCAGTGGGGTGAGATTTGGCTATGAGAAAGCCAGTGCAGTGGCAGATAAGCTGCAGGTGTTTAACAGCACAGATTTGATGTGAAGTGGAAGTAGCTGTTTCTTGGCTCTAGAATAGTTTAACGTCTGATTTTTAACACTGACAATTGACATTTTTGCTTTCTGTCTGACCTAATGGTTCTTTATATACTGAGGGGACAGAGGAAGAGTTGGAAGAGAAGGATTCTTTATAAACTAGGTATGTCTTTAGTGTGCGTAGGTTGGACTTTGCATGTGATTCCCCTTTACAAGGGGAGTGCATGCTGTGCTTCTGGTGCGCACTGGTTTCTCTCCAGGCCTTCCTGTGTCATCAGAGAGATGCAGAAGATAATTCCGTGGACAGAAACAAGTGCAACTTTGATCAAGTTCCTTAACGGCCAGTAAATAAGCAGTGATTTCTTCAGTTGCTTTGAATTCTGCACATACTCGGAAAGGATGGACAGTGTCTTGGTGAACTGTTGTATCCCAGGCTCTGCTGCTGTCTTACTACAACAAGTAGTTGACATCCGTAAGTTTAGAAGGATGTTACGGTCTGATGTGCAGATGAGGAGCTGATGTGATTTCCATTATCGTAACATCTCTGAAGCTAACGCTGACGCTCTGGTGGTGGAGGCTATATAAGGATTTAAGTAAGAGTCTGTTGACAGTACTTACCTGTCAGAATTATGTAGTTGTTATGTAGCTCCAAAATAACGAAGACAGTCCATAAATTAAAATTATATCTGTCAGTTATAATATTTGTATGCGAGTACATACTAACTCTTGGTGGAAAACTTTCTTTAATGCATTTATTACATGAGAGTTGATCTAAGGATTCTCGTGTAGATTCAGGTTCTTTCTCCATAGTGTGTTTCTTTGCAAGGCATCGTTGCGTTATATGTGATACAAGTGTTGCTGCTAAAAGTATAGAAATTATCTAAATGAGAAGTATTCCGTTTTTTAACAGTCATTTAGACTTGAGTCTAAATGCTGGATTTTTTTCAGTGTTCAGTGAACTTCCATTCCACTAAAGAAAAAAAAAAATTTATTTTTAACTGGTGGCCACTTTATGGTATAACAGAATGAAAATCTGGGGAAGGTGATGTGTAGGGGTATGTCTGGGATTGAGGCTGAACTGTATGAAATGTTGTAATAGCAGCTTTGGGAGAGGAGTTTGCGATAATCGCCCTTTTGGAGTTTCAGCTTTCTGGGTAATTTTGTGTAAATTTGACAGTTGTACGTACAAGTTCATCCTTGTAACATCCAGTACCTGGGCAGGGGATGGGGGAGTAGGGATGGGAGAGGTGAGGAGCTCCACAGCTAAATTCCCGTCTTGGCATCGGACTGGATCCTGAAGAGAATCCCTTTGAACTGAAGAAATCCCTTTTGGACTAATTTACCTTGAGCAGAAACATAAGGACCCTCTGGGATGGCATGGCTCAGGGTTGCTCCACTCACTGAGGGGTCATCTCAGATTATTAACGCTTCTAGTCAAGAAGCTTGGGATTTTCATCAGTCCTAATAACCCAGTAAGGCTTCCTTTTTTTTGCATTCTAGAAATCACCAGCCTGAAATCCTCTCATTAAGAAATTCCACCTGAACAAATCTGACTTATATACAGAAATACAAGAGTTACCAAAGCTAGAGCAGAGAGAGCCCATCTGAGCGTGTGATCTTGGCATCAGGGATGGGGCCTGAGGTTGTTCTCATGGGAGGTGCTTCGACCTTGTTCCTGGGCTGAGAAACACTGATTTGATGGATGAGTTTTGCCCAAAAGACATGTCTTCAGCAAAGCGAGTAAACAATGTTCCCACCACAGATGAGGATGTTCTGCTCTAGGACTTCGAAGTATATACAGAGTATTATCAAGGATCCAGTGAGAGCACTGCTGTAAAAGCACATGGGGTGGGTTTCTCTTTGGAGTGATAATTAAATCTGCTAATCATACCCAATTCTTCAGACTTGCAGAGTCAGTTTTGTGCAGGTAGCCAGATGCTGATTGCTGTTGACTTCTGATCCCGTAAAACCTTGATCAAACAGCTGGAAACAATTGAAAGAAAGTCCATGTTCTTTTGTTTAATAAGACAAAGCCTATTGTGTGCTAGAGCAGTGCATGAAGGATGGTTTCTGCTGTACTGTACTGAGGGACAAAGGGCTGAGCACTTCATTTGAAAAATTACTTTTCCAGACAAAAGAACAAACCATTGAAATAAATGGGTGACGTGCGAGTTGAAATTGTTCTCTGGTATGCAGGCGATACAGCGCATGATGTTTCACCAACATCTGCATCCAACGGGGAGTGCTTGAAGAGGTATTGAAAGTGCATTTCTCTAAAGAAAGTACTTTGTAGTGTTGGAGCCATTCTTTTAGTGCCTGCATGAAAGGTACTCTCCGGGTTCACAGATGCCAGAGTATCCTTTCTGAGGGACCAGAGTGAGTTGTAATATGCTAAAAATTAGCAGCATGTTTCTCTCTCCTCTGAGTCAGGGAGCAGAGCAAAGGCCAATCAGAGAGGCTTTCCTTTTTTGGAACGCCTTAAAAAAAAAAAAGAATAGGAATAATAAAATTAAAAAAAAAAAGCATGCGTACATCTCTGCCCTTTACTTGTTCTCTATCCACTTGCATAAAGCTGCTTTGGTTGCAGGAGCATCGTGCTCGTCCTGCTTTGCCCCACACATGTCTGCAGCATTCACCTCTTGCATGCTAAATATTTTGCTACTCGTTCGTGTCCCTCCCAAAGCTCTTGTTTTTACCATGAGTGCTTTCTAAATTGATCGTGTAGTTGTCAGTGTCCTTCCCTTGTCCTGTAGATCATCCAGACCTACATGTCGCCATGGAGAGAGGATCACAGGGATTTCTGGCTGTCTTCTGGGTCGTTTGGTGGGAGCCACTTTCCAGCTGGAAGTTGGGTAGCTTCATTACCAGGATGCCATGTCTCACTGGTGAGATGTATTTTGGCTGGTGCATAACACTGTGTGGTCACAACTGCACATCTTCTGGAGTGGACAGAGTGAATATGGGTGTCTGGAGCCATCCATGTAACCTTCTGAGTTTGCTTGTAGCACTGAGGTGCCGATTTTTGGGCATGTAGGCTCTGAGGTTTGGTGTGGTGTCATGTTTGATGATCTCTCCTAAGAAATACCTTTTGATCCCTGCTCAGCTCTGGGAATCCCATACTTCGTAGGCTCGATGACAGTCACAACTATATGATGCTTTGCTTCTAAGTGCATTTGAGACTTAGAGTGTGAAAAATACAATCTCACCAGAAATTTTCATTTGCAGTGAGATTTAACTGTAGGGGAAAAGGCTGTAATGAAATTGTGCTGTTGGGACTTTGCTGTGGAAGGGGTTGCATAAAAGCAGAGCATGAGACTGCCACTGTGTGTTATTAATTTGGTGTGTGCACGCTCTTGTTTTTGAAGGGCAGAGTTACACTTCCAGCATTTTTGCTCTCTTGCTCTGACTTTACTAGTCCTAGTGTTTGACAGGCTGATCTGAGGCTTTAGCTGTTGGAAACCACTTCAATGGGTCCTGTGAGCTATAAAGATTATCTAAGTGGAGGCCCAAGGAACTCTCCAACTTGAGCAATCAATCCCTTATGTACTGTTTCACTGCAGATCGAGGACTAAAGGCTTTCCTTGACTGACTTCTCAGACTGAACCAAACTATTTTTTTTTAAACCATTTTTCAAACCATCCTTCCTTTTAAGTTAAGGGCATAGCGAGGGGGGCTGGGAATGGAAAGCCTTGGGACCTGAAGTTGCAGGCAAACATGGGCTTTGTGTAAGAGGCATAATGTGTCTGATGAACTTGTCTGCCTTGCTGGTAGCTCTGGGTTTTACACCCATCCAATGGTCATTTTTTATTGTGGTTTCTCTTCCCCTCCTTGTGTTTCTGAGATGCCAGCTCACTTCTCTGTTGTTTTCCCAGACGCATTAAGGAGCTGTGCTCTAACCTTGGCTCCTGTTGTTTTGGATATTGCAAAACGAGGGAGCAGCCATGGCAGATTGGGCCAGAGGTCTCTTAATTGCAGCTTCCACCAGTCATAAGCTTCCTATTAAGATAAGCTGCAGGAACTGTTGATATTTATATTACAATAATGCGTCTTATCGGCCAACTGGTTTGGAGCTGTTAACTGCAGAGACAGCATGGACTGCCAAGGGGAGGGGAAGTCTTGTTTGCTGTTAAACACTTGCTCATGTACACAGTAAGGAAAGCGTGAAAGCAAGGAAGGCATGAAAACCAGGAGTGCATCTGCTGGGGCAAGTGATCTTCTGCTGAGTGCAAAACATGAATTTTGCAATAAAAGGGCTTTTGTGCCTCTGGAGTCACTTGCATGGCTGTTGCATGTGATTGAGCCACATTTAGATTCTTGGAAGGCTTAATTACAAGGGATTAATGGTGATGGGTGCCTGAGGAGAGCCTTTAGAAGTGCTGTAGCTGAAGCAAAAGGTTGCAGAATAAGTTTGTGTTGTTAGATGCTGGAGAACCTGTGGGCAGGGATCTCCGCAATTACACTGCTGCAGCAGCTGGGGCTTGTCCTGCGTAGACACCAAAATCCATAAGCCACGAGACTGAAATCCTTTAGAAACAGTCTCACCAGCTCTGATAGTCACCAAATTCCTCGTTTATTTTGTTTTCGTCCCTATTAATTTCATTAGAGACTGGCACTTAATTTCTGAAGTAGGCAGTTTAATATCCCTTCCAGGTTTTCCTCACTTTGGCATGTCTCCTGTCTCTCCTCTGTGATCTCTATTGTTGTAACTCATCCTTTCCAGTTTTTTTAAAGGAGTAGAGGCCCACTGCTTTCCCCTTTAGATGGTGAAGATGAAAAAAAGCTTTAAAGGATCATTTTTATACACTAAGTCTCAAATTGGGGCTACTGATCGGTGATGGGCAGCATTTTGTAGTGCCTGGGTAAATCTGTTTCAGGACTGTGAGCAGATGTGTGTTTACATTAGTGTGTTAATTTCTTATATTTGGGGAGTTCTGATCCATGGAAAAACAAACTAATGAAAGGTGGGGTTTTTAATTATTTTTTTTTTGCTTTCTCTCTCTGTATAAATTAGAAACATTCATTTTAAAGTTTTTTTTGCAAAGTTAAAGGCAAAATTATGGCATTTATTATCTTGAATTTCCATGACTAGTTAATTTTGACTGTGTGTGGGTGGCTAAACAATCCTTCTGTTTCCGAAATCTTCCCGAGGAATTCTTTGTTACTGCAGTGAGACAGACGCCCAATGTGGAAAGTTGAAATGATCAACCTAAATCCTCTCCTGATGCTGGGCACCGGGTCAGCTGCAAGGATGGCAGATAATAAGCATTTACTTAAGGGATTTTTCATTTCCAGTGTGTTAATCCTCATCAGGACTACTCATCTGCTCACACTTCCAACTTTCCTGTGGAGGAAGGGAGAGACGTGCTGGGGACACCGTTTCTGTAGGGTACAGAACTGCTTCTGCTTTTTGCAGAAGTCTTTGCAACTATGGAGAGCATCTGCAGGTGTTGGTGGAGAGGCCACCTGTAGGAATCTCAGAGACACCTCCTGCCAACCCATGCAAAACTATAGTGAATTGATTTTGGCTGTATGCAACCAAAATTACTTGCGTTTTCCAGATTCATCTGTCTTTCTTAGTAATTTCTTTTAGCTTTTTTAGAAAAGCCTTTTAGAATCCTAAGGAAGCATCAGGGATTGCTTTGATCTTTGCCAATCTGTGGTCGTCTCTGGAGCAGACCAGATAGTGGCTCAGTAGCAGGACAGCCCGCAGCCGCAATGCGGTCAGGAGGCGCAGTCTTGGTGCTTTCCTCCTCCAGAGCAAAGGTTTGGAGAGAGGCAAGAGGTGAAGAGTTGTGAACTTCACCCCTGGATGTCAGACTGCAACTGTAAAGTTGTCATGGTTGAAACCAGACTGGAGGCTGGAGGACAGTATCCACTGGCCACCTAGGCAGCATCCTGATAGCGTGGTCTGGATGGGGGCTTGAAGCACACTGGAGCACGATTTGGAGGCAGCTTCAAGCCTTCATTTAATTTTTTTATTCTTAAGTTGGGGGGCGGGGGGGGGGGGGGCGCAGTGTAAATGACATCCTCTATTTGGGATTTCGTTCTGGCTAAAACAATGGCACCCGGGAAGGCTAGCTCTTCTGCGCGGTCCTTTTGAAAGCTGAGGCATTTAGGAGTTTAACATTATGAATACCTTGGGCTCTGTGGCATATGCAGAACAAATGTGAATCAAACACAAAAATAATTCTTTCAAGAATTTTATTTATTGATGTGGTAGCGCAATACTACACTGTTTACAATAGAGAGTTAAGTGGGATTTTGGGTTTGCTGGGAAGTTGACAGCTTGCGGTCCCGAGCAAAATTTCTGCCTTTTGTGGGATGAAAGAATAAAAGCTATGTTCTTGAAATGGTTATTTATAAATGATTTGAAAGTTTGTTCCCTTTCCAGGCGGGGGAGAGCCTGCCAGGATTGCGGTTACTGCAATGGTGAAATTTTGGATGTGAAAAAAAAATCACAGAAGTCTGTTTGCATTAGAATAACAAGATAAAGAACCTCGTGGAGGCTTGTGGGAGACTCAAATGAAATGCAGTTGTGAACAGATTTCTCTTGCTCCCTTTCTCACGGGTAAGACGTTGGGGATCTCGAACTGAGTCTCTGAGCAGAGGAATCACTGGAAGAACAGAGACGATTGGAGACGTGGAGCTCGGCCACGACTTTGGGAAGGGGATGGGAGATGCCGGCTGGGAACTGGAGCAGGGCAAACCTGTGGAAATGGCCCGTCTCTTCCTTTTTGCTGCCATCAGGACTTTTTGCAGGCACTGCAGTCTCAGTTCTGTGCCAGCCTGCGCGGTTTTCTCTCCCATCCCCTCCTTGGTCACCCGGTGCTTGCTTGCCGGCTTCCAGCCTGCTTGGCCGTGCCTGGGGGTGGTACATGTGAATGTGCAGCACCAGCACTCGGGGGCCACGGATGAAATTGTGCCCAGAAGGAGACAATAAACAAATAATGGATGTTGTGTTTTTGTTTTTTTTTTTTTTTTTCTTTCTGTGTCAGGGGCTTTTGGCATAGTGCAAATTTGGTGGAGAAACAGAGCTGCTGGGCAGTGGTTGCTGCCTTCTCCATAAGACTAGGCTCAGGGAATAATGTGCACTGTAGGAAATGAGATGCTGCTGCTCTCACATCCAGAACAGGTCCTCAGTGCCCAGCGTGTCCCCTTCCCCCCTCAGCCACAATAAACCCAATCCTGCTCTGGGATCGGTGAAGTTAACTCTGCTTTCTGCTCATGATGTAATGCAAATGAATAAAAGTCTGGGTCATCTATGAGGGTACTGGCAGGGGATGACCCATGATAATGTGGACATGTTTGGCGGTCTTTTCATGGAGTAAATGCTGCAGAAAGGTATCAAGTGGGTTGTGGAGCAGTTTAGTGGCAGTAAGTGGTTTTACAGAGGTGGAGTTTTGATTCTGTCTAACTATTGAAGGAGTAGGTGGCCTCCTCCAGATGTTCATGCTGCAGGAGACAAATCTAAAGGTGAATTCCATTTTGTGTTTAGTACATACCATGTGCTAATTCTTCAAGGTGCTGTGGTTTGCATTTGTAATGCTGACAGCAGAGGGCTGGATCCCGCAGAATGGGAATGCACTTGCTCTGTGGCAGAGATTGTTGCTCGAGATAGCACAGAGAGCAGTGAGGTCCCATAACCCTGGGCAGAGTTTTGGCCAGTTTTTAGAGTTTGTGGAAAGAGAGGTTGTCCAAGTGTTTGGAGTTGGCAGAGAGGTCATGGCGCTGGATCACTGCCCTTGGTACTTTTTCCTTCTAAAGTGTTGGTAATTATACCCTCTTAGAGGGTGGCATGATTATTTTTCTCATAGGTGCCTCTCGAAAGGCTCAGTTGGGTTTCAACAACAATTTCTTGACATACGTAAAGGCTTTTGCAGCTTGTATTTTAAAATTGAAAGCATATCTGCTTCTCAGTCCCCTGGTGCACATCAGCCATCAATGGCACGTGGCTCCAGGGGATGACCTAGGATGCTGGCATAGGCTTGCAGTCTTTCCACCCATGGCCGCTGCCAGCGGGCTGGCGTGTGGGACTGGACTCTCATCAGCTTGGTGGGGCAAAGTGGGACACATCTCCATTCCCTGATGTTGCCGTGTAGGTGGTGTCACCCTTCATGGAAGGTTCCTCCACACTCTGCTCACGTCTGCTTTCAGAGTGGACTGAACTGGGTTTGTTTCTGGTGCTGGTCAGGGTTTAGTAGGACACCAAAACTAACTGAAAAGGCAAACTACTGGCTCCAGCCCAGCTGGGCTGTTTATTTGCTGTTGCTTTGCTTTAGACTCTGTGTTTTTTCCCAGATCTATTTTGTTGCAAGCCTTGAGACTTGTATAAAATACACTGAAATGGGGAAAACCCTATGTGAAAAGAGGAGGAAAGGGTTTAGGTTTGGGTCCTGTGTGTGCCACTGCCCTCTCCTGGGGAGTGCTTTGCTACTGAGCAGCATGCTGGACTCAGATCTCGCACAAATTGCTGCTGAATGTTGGGATATTTGACCAGAAGCCTGTTATTGTGGTTTCCTATCTCTGGAATGCCTAGATCTCAGCAGGGAGCATTACCTGTGCCAAGAGCATTTCATGATGGCAGGCGCAGTGGAGTAGCGTTGGCATCTCCTGCCCTGCCCTACTTTCCCCAGCTATGGGACTGCCCGATCCAGCATGGTGTCCCCTAGCCTGCTCCCCCCAGGCTTGCTGGCTGCGCATCTGCAGCTTTTCTGGGACTTAAGAGGCTTCTCTCCCCTGCTCCTTCCGCTTGGTGGGTGCAGAGTGGCTGTGCTGGTAGCAGTGCCGGCAGGGATGGGGGGCAGCTCATCAGCTCATGCTGGGGCTGGCAGCACCATATGGATGAGCTGGGCACTTCAAGAAGGGTTACAGGGCTCAGTAGTGCCTACTTGTGTTTCAACATGATGGCATCCAACAACCTTGTGTGTATTCGGATGCTCACGCTGTTGCCTTATCCCAGCATCACCCTTGGCTTGCCTGAACCAACACCGCTCATCGCTAGAGTCCCCTCTTGGAGCAGGAGCTCGTTGTGTCCTCTCTGCCATGTGTGTCTCTGAGGGGTATGATGAATGAGCAGCTAGGCGAGCAGCGAGGCGGGCAGCGCGACTTCCAAGTGGCATGGGTTTGTTTTAAGTTGTGCAAGAATGCAGTGGTGTCAGATGCCAACTATTTGTTTACTTCTTTTAAGATCTAACATAATGAGTTTGTTTACAAGGCTTCAGATAGACCAGAAGGAACCCATCTGATTATTTGGAGAACATAATCTCTCAAACCATTGCTTATACAACAAAATGACCTGGGTAGCTGTTGGACCCTGGTTTTTTTTTTTATTGAAAAACCCCAAACCTTAGTCTTCCAATCCCAAAGAATAATTGTATTGTCTCATCATTTGTTGTTGATTCTCTGTTAAATTCTTGTGGATCGTTTTAAGTGTATAATTTGTGGCAATACTGTGTCTTGTGGTGGACCAAGTAAGGCATTAATAACAGTACATGTGTGGTCACTGAGGAGGTGAACAACCTGCAAAATGGGTTGGCAGTCTGGGTGAGGCTTGGAGAAAAGAGCCTTGTGCAGGTTCAAGGGCAAGAACAGCTGTGAACAGGGCTCCTTGTGTTTTCTTTTAAATGGTGAAGTGCATAACTGAATTAAAAAAACCTGTTCCCCGAATTTTGTCTTGTTATATTGTTGGATAATGTGAGTATGAAAATAACCCTAGCTACTGTTTGTACAGGAATATATATTGCGTTTATTATTTAAGAAATAAGGACACTAGGGATGTGCTGCTTGCAGTAGTTGTTTCTTTAGCTCCCACAATTTCTGATCGCTACCTGACTGTGGCTTCAACAGAAACTGTAAAAATCCTTATAAAAGTTAGGTATAGGATAATCCTTGTGAGTACTGGAAGGGTTTTGAGCCATGATGGTCTCCCGTCTCCTAAATTGTGTGCAGCTGGATTGCCCTGTCATCCACACCTAACTGAAATCCTTTTAAGTTCTTAGTTTTAATTAATGGCAATATCTGCAATGTGTCACTTGTTGCATTTTTATTATTTTTTTTTTAATTTCTTCTATTTGTAAAGAATCTGAAGCCTCTCAGATTAATAGAGAACTGTCCTTGAGTTTTGGGAATGGAGGATTTATTTTAACTCCTACTGTGTTAACATCTGTGCCCATCCTGCACTAGGATTGGACTTTGTAGGATGCCTCGATCATCTCGATTCTTAATATGTTGGGGTCAAACATTGCAAGTATTATTAGATTCATGGCACAAGATGGTACCCATCCTGTAGTGTCTTCTAGGGTCTTGTCATACACCCCTCACTGGCCTTCTGGAACCAAGCAATGCTGCTTGCATGGCCTGTACTACAGCTGCTGGCAGAAGGAGGCTTGGACGCATGGAGGCAATACCTCTCCTCCTTCTTCCTGACCAGGGGTTGCCCCAGCCCTCCTTGGGAGTGTGTCAGGACAGAGTTGTGGTGCGTGTGCCTTCATCAAGGATCTGCTATTCACTGACCTTGCCTTGTACAGGTGGATTGGAGTAAGTCATCTCCAGACCTCAATAGTGCTATGATCTGTGGCTTGCAGGAGAGCATTATGGGCAGTTTGTCCCTCTGCCATGGGGCAATGAATGTGGTTGGGCAGTGTGGTACGTGGTGGACCGGGCTGGACTGCATGGGGTGTTGTATGGGGGACCCAAGGGTGTTGTGATAGGATTGGCAGCTACTTGGTGTTGCATTCACGTAGACTTGGGATCCTGCCACAATATCATTGCAGTCAGTTGCTGCTTTCTGAAGACAGTGCATGTAGGGAGGAGGAGACTCCACCTCCAAACCCTGCTGACCTGGTGTTCAGAAAATTAGGAGTCTTGAGTTGATTGGCGTTTTGAAATATGGGTATTGTGAGACACTGAAACACTCTTGGCCATTGTTGACTTGCATTCTGTTTATCCCCTTCCCGTGGCTTTTAAAAATCTCATCATCCCACTAAATTGTCTGACCCTTTACTTCTCCCTTGTTCTGTTCTTGTTTCAGTTCTCATGGGACAAAGCTGGAAAGCCGATCTTTTGACTTTTTATCATGTTACTTCACTGATTATTGTTTATTGCTCTTACTTTTTGTTTGTTAATGTTTTCCTATTGTAGCTGCCTCTTAAATACAGAGAGCTTCTTTAAGCCTTTAAATTCCTAATTGGTGGCAGGGTTGAGCTGCTATAAACTGTTGTTCTGGGAGAGCTGGCTGGTGTCCTTACGGCTGTGCAAAACTTGACTTCAGAAAAGTTGAAATTATGGAGAGAGAATTCCCTGGTATTTATGAAAAAAGAGCACTGTTTTTTTGGTTTTGCTTAGGTGATGTTAGAATAGAGACGAGTGTTCACCACTGGCTCTTGTACCATTTCTGCTCCAAACTTTTAAGGTTATAAACTAGAAAATATTCCTAGAGTCTTGGAAAAAATGTTGTCTGGGTTATTGCAGTCTGTGCCAATTTGTCAGGGGTAGAGGTGGTTGGTGTGTGAAGGTGCATGTTTCAAAAGCATTGTTGAAGATACTTCCATCAGGAAACAGCTGCTGACCTGAAGGATCAGGACAGCCCCTCTTCTGGGGAGTTTGATTCAGTTTCAGATGAAGCAATACACAGTGGGAAATGCTGAGGTGGAGAGGGAGGTGGCAGTAACGTTGAACTGGGTTAGCTACGTGGACACTGCTTGGCTGCTCCAGATTCTTTTTTAGGAGCTGATGTCTGTTTCTGTTTTTAATAATTGCTCCTATTGCATAACTTCAAATGTTTTCCTGTTTTGATGTCTATTAAAATTATAAATTGCAGAAAGCAACCTGGTGCAGCAGCTTGGGCGCAGGGCACGAACCTACTTCCAGTGTTCAGTTATGTAACTATACATATGTATAGGTAAAATCATTCAATCATTCTGGGCTTCTGTCTTCCCAGCAGGATTTGCCAAGGAGAAGCAAGGAGAGGTGGCAGACAGGGGAATGAGGAGTTTGTATTTAGGAAGGGAAAGGTCAATAAAAGACTGTAGAAAGGAGGCCAGAACAGAAGAAACCACGACGGAGAAAAGTAAAAATAAGAGAGCAGGAAGGCTGCCGTATGTTTTTAGGAAGCTGTTGCCAAACCCCAGTGTCTGTATCTCTCTTGGCTACCAACAAAGGTATCTGTTATAAATTAAAAACATTGACGCTGTCATTGTCTTGGAAAAGCGGGTCCAAGACAGGTTTGTTACTATACCTTGTGTCTTGCACCCTGCTGTTTCTGATGACTTTTAGTAGCTCGGACCTTTTACCTCTGGCTTGGAAAGCAACTTTATCTCCTGCTTTCCTGGGGGTTTTAGCCATCCTAATTCCTCTTTTTTTTTTCCCCCATCTTTGCACCGCTTTCTTCGTGTATCTTATACCTTTAAAAACTCTTACTGCAGCCTTGCAGCAAGAGTTGAATTTCTTGGCATGTAAATTATAACTTATAACCTTGGAGGGGGACCAGGCAGCTGTTAATATTTACTACAGACATATCTGTAGCAAATATTACTTGCTGCAGAAATATCTGTAGCATTTTTTGTTATCACCTTTCATGATCAGACTTTGCACTGGAGCAGATGCAGGATGCTCGCACAGTCTTCCTGGTGGCTCTGCAGTGGGGCCATACCCTTTGGCAGAGGCAAATGGTTTCGTAACACCTCCAACTACATCTACAAGACCGCACTCTCTGAACATGTTCGTAGAGGATCTCCCCAGCTCAGGAGCTGCAGAAGTGGTGTAGAACCTCTTTAGAGTTTGGACCGCAGGCTTGAAAATGGACTTGTATGAGCAGAGCAGCACACAAGACGGTGAGACTATGAAGACTGTCTTAGAAGACTGAGACCTAGCAACCTGGCGTGGTGTCACAGGAGGAATATCCTACTGCTCTTTGCTTCCTAACCTGTGATATTCATGGCCTTGTAATCTTGCTGAGGAGATTTGTGGCTTGAGCATTTATTGGGAACCTGGTGTGTGGGTCACGACAGCTGCAGGGGATTATATTGGAGGGACTTTAGAATTTTAAAACAGCTTTGAGAAAAATGTGCGGCCAGAGAAAAGGCCCTCGTGTCCTCCTGCAGCCTTGTTGCTCAGCATTTATCCTTTTTAGTATTCCAAAAGGATAAAAAAAGAAGCTGTTCATTTAATTTCCTTCCTTTGAGGAGCCAAAAACAACAGTGTAAAACCACACACATGTCAGGAAAGAAGTCTTTTCAACCCCTCACCCCCCTCTAGGAAAGATGTGATTGTTGACATTTTCCTTTGGGTTTCTGCTGTTAACCTAGCTAATCCTAAACAAGAGCAAAATTAGCAAATTAACCTCAGGACATGTTATACACATGTGTCTTACCATTGGGGAAATATAAGGCATTCTCTGCAGAAGTGCTATTTTTAAGAGCAGCATGCAGAGTGACACAGCTGGGGAAAAGTTGCTCTTTGCTGGCTGTGGCGGGCAAGCTGGCAGTGATAAGCTGTCAGGAGGCACATGGAAAGTTTGCCTTCAAGTGGTCCCAAGTGCATTTCATGATTGCTTTTGCTTTCCCTATCCTCACATGACCCTGTGTTGACCCTCCTTTGTGATCCCTCAACTTCTCCGTGGCAATTACAGCCCTTGCGAGTGTCCTTCTGCACATCGTTCCCAGCTTCATGGAGCCATGCAAGTGGAGCAGCAGAGGGCAGGATGGATGAGCAGAACATGGAAGTGCAGCCACGGGGAGGTTGCATGCTCACTTTGGGCATCACTGCTGGAAAGAAGTGGTGTTACCTTTCCCCTTCTCGTTATTCTGTGTTGTGCCGTTGTGGGCAAACTAAGTGAATTTGGCTGAAAAATGGACTTGGGGAGGAGGAAGGTGTTTATAAATTGTTGGTTTTGGTCACATTCGTCCTGTGAACTTGCCCAGCTTTGGTGGGAGTGGAAGGGTCTCCACTGCTCTGGTTTGGTTCTGGTTCTTCTGATTTTGGGTGAGTTTCAAGCTACCATCCACCTGTGCAGGGTATGCAGTCAAGTCTGAGAATGTCCTTCTAGAAACCTGCTCCTCCTTAAGAGCATTTCTACCCTGGGATTGGCTTCTGTTGGTGCTGCAAAGTGATTTTTGCTTTTAAAACCAAGCCTGTCTTTGGAAATATTAAAACTTTTGGAAGAAATGAATGCTGATGGGCAATGTGACAGGAAGTTTGGAGGAAGGGAAGAAGTTTGTAGTGAAGTGCTGCGTTACATCTAGGGCCATTATATAGATGCTTAAACTCTTGATACAAGAGTTGCTTGCTTTTCCCTCTCCTTAAAAATTATAGGGGAGGGGAAAAAAACAGCATATGACTATAGATATGCAAACAGGAGTAACGGAGCAGGAATAATTTCAGTAATTACTGATCTTACAGAATGATGATAAGGCTCTGTTTTAATGCCGAGCACTTTCTGAGATGTTTTATAGAAAAGGAAGGCTAGTAAGAGTCTTCTCTCACCTAGGTGTAGCTAGGAACGTAGGACTGTATTAGCAACACCCGCTTCTACAGTGCTTAAGCCAAATTCTGTGCTTAGTCTCCCAGTGAAATTAATTATATTTAGTCTTGCAAATTTGAAGGCAAGAGTTGAGTCTGTGCTTAAGTTATGGTTTCAGTGTCACCAGGAGGCTTTTATAAGAATTCTAACATTTCCAGCATTTCTTACAGTGAGCAATGGTGTGGACCTTAAGCCATGGTAACTAGTGTGGTGCAGATGGTCTTTGAGAAGGCTGCTTTTGTCTGGTGCCTTACTGATTTTATTTAAAGCTTTCTAGTTCACTGATGCCTTGTTACATGTTAGACCTGTGAGCTGCTGCATCCATACACTTGCGTCTTCAGAAGTGACACCACTGGCTTGCAGAAGTTGGAGAGCCCTCGTATGAGAAGAGATTTAAAACAAACAAAAAAAAAGTTAAAAATTAATCTCAGGTCAATTCAACCTTTGCAGAATTCACTTTTTCAGAATAAATATCTGTAAATCCCCTCTGATTTCTGAAAAGGAGTCGCCATTGTCCAAAAATCAAATGAATGTCTGAATCACACGGGATAAACTGGGAATAGCTCAGCTGAACAAATAATGCTTCTCTATAAAATGGAGTGCAATAACATGCAGAGGATTGGAAAAACATGTCAGTGACCAAGAAAAATACTATTGCATCCATATTAATTTTTCATTTTCAGTTAGAAGAGAAACCATAAGTCACTATTAAACTGTATTTCAAAACTTTATATTCTTTCTTAATGCCTCGATACAGCAAACCGTGACTATTTAGGAAAGTGGTTCAGCATGCTTAAGTCACCTTTAGGGGAAATTAAGCACATGCTTAAAGTTGACTTCGCTTCTAAGTGCATTGCTGATTCTGAGTTCCAACATCCCAAATTACTGAGGCTTGCTGGAAAATAGCTTAAATTTGGCATTAGATTGAAATTTTGTTTTAGAAAACAGTAAGACCAGAAGAAATATTTCCACTGTGTTCTTAAAATATGGAAGAATATTGTTTTATAGAGAGCTTTTATTGCATTGTCTGCAGCCTGAGAAAATCCAGAACAGCAAAATCACAAATAAGCAGTATCGATGTAGCTTGCTAGCAGTTGAATTTTTATAATTCTTCATGTCAGTCTGAGCGTAATATATAAAGTGCACACAGTGTGATTTTAAAAACAAGGTCCCTCGCAGCTTTAAATAACTATTTGAAATAAAAAAAAAATATTGAACAGTCTTTCTTCCATCTCACTTATTCAGTCCATGCGCTCGTTTGCTGTCCCTGCGCTGGCAGCAGGGATTGGTGGTGCAGGGTGCATGACGGCGAACGAAGCTCTTGCTCTGCTCCGTTTGCCCAAGATGAAAGTATTCAAGTTTCCCTAGTGGGTTTTTCTGACTTAAAAAAAAAAATGAAACAGCTTCTCTGTAATAGGGATGTGTTTACAGGAACCCTGCGTGGGAGACTTCGGGGCTCTAATTCGGGTTGTCAGAAGACGCGAAGCGTCAGTGGTTGCAGTAGGGTTGGGAGTAGCGAGAGCCTGGAGGTTCTCTGGTTGAAAATTGAAACGTTACAGAACTGTTGAGAAGCTTTGAGGGGAAGGAGGGGAGAGGTTTTGGTATTTGGGGAGGGGAGCGAAGTGTTTAGTGGATGGGATTGATGGTTTTTATTGTGCCGAGCTCCCTAGGTCTGCTTAGCAGGAGCCCGCTGGCGGTGTGGGGGGCAGATCCTCTGGATGCTGGCAGCAGGCGAGTCTCCTGCTGCCTGAAATTCCCTCTGGGTTTTTCCTGCCTCGCCGGTGGCTGACAGCCCGAGTCTCCATGCTGCCGAGATGTGTCTGGAGGGAAAGTTCAAACTGTTGATTCCGGTCTGGTTCAGCAGCGGGGGACTCGGAGCAGGGGGCTGGGCTGCTGACAGGGCCAGTAATGAGATCTGGGGTCATCGGTCTTGCTCCTGCCTTTCTGAGGGGCTCATTGAGGGGGTTTCTATCAAGACAGCACGCTGGATCGTCCAGGGGGAATAGACCCATCTGGTACACACAGCTCTTAAGAATTAAGAATCTTATTTTTTGGAGCAGTTGTCAGGGCTTAGTGTTGCCTCTGTGTTTGACTGGGGATGATGGAGGAAAAATCTTCTGCAGGGGATATAGATAAAATCAGGGCTGCTCCCTGTTCCTCTGCATCGAGTGTGGCACACAGGATCAATCCCAGCACAGCCGGAGCACATGCACACAGATGCTTCTCGGAGCTGTGTGCCTTGGGAGAAAGCATCTCTCCAGATTGCACTTAAAGGAGCATCTTTATGTATTTATGGTGCCACACACAGACCAGCAAAGAGCCTTTTCCAGGCAGTGCTGAGGGCTTGGTTGTCTGCAGCTGTCTTAGAAATAAGTATTGCTGTCTCTTAATCTTTGTTCTATGGAAATGCACAAGCTGAGATACAGAGTTCATCATACCAAACCCAAATGTCAGGGTTTTGCTCACTGTTCCCACAGTCTTTGCTGCCTCTGGCTACGAAGTGATGAGCGAGACAGTAGCCTTGCTGTGAAAGAGCAGCAAGGTGTTCAGCAGATTTTTGGCTCTCCGCTTATTTCTAGGCTGCTTAGCTGCCTTTTTTAGTCAAAAGGTTTGTGTGTTTTATTATGCCTTCCCCTCCCCCCCGCTGTTAGTCCGTTCCAGGCATTTATCTAAACTCAATTTGACGTTACTCCCACCAGCAAATGTTACTGCATTCCCCATCACTCAAGAACTTGGTATTTAGCAGTGACGGACATGTCTCTCTTGCTCTTTACCCAGGCGGTGTGTAGGCGGCCACGTCCTCTCCTTCTCTTCTGTGTGACAGCTGCCAAGTAGCAGTAGACAAGTTTCCCACCCTGTAAGATGAAGTATCCTCTGAAACCTCAAGCACCTCTGTTTTGCTAGCACAAGTGATAGGTACAGTAGGTGAGCTCATTAGCTAAAAAAAAAAAAATCCCCTGACCTAGGAGCATTTTCCCTAAAACATTTTTCTCCTGGAGTGGTGGGAAGCTTGGGCAGATAGGCTTTCTTCCTGAAGACTTCAGGAGAGCTTTGCACAGCCTGAGTTTATCTGCAAACCTCCCAGTTACAGACAGACAATCTAAAAAAGACTGGGGGTTGTTGGTCGGTTAGAGATGGCTCGAAGCACAGTGGGACGCAACCGTTTGCACCAGGGAGCCTGCGCGGGACCAAGACGCTGAGCAGAGGGCTAGAGTTGCACTCTGCTGCATGTCTGATTTTGCAGCCCTTAGCCTGCTGTTTTTTAACGTGGCTGCAGACAGACTTGGGCAAAATGAACTCAACAGGCTCTGAGAGTGGATTCATTTGTGTGTGCTGGGGAAAGCGCTTTGCTGCTCTGCAGCTTGTGCTTTCTGCAGGGTTCTGGAGCTGTAGCTTGCTCTCATGTGAAGCAGCTTCTGGGAATGCAGAGATATGAAAGCTGCCGTCCAACATCTACATCAGATTGCAATAAATTTTTATTCCTCCTCCTATTTCTCACTTCTGAAGTTGGGAACAAAAACAACTTCGTATAAATTATGTTCCTAAAGGAGACTTAACTTCCTACTTTGCTATTTATAGATGTCTCTTTCTTCATGCATATGGATAGCAGCTTTATTTTCTCGTCTTCAGTAGCTTCTGTTTGATCTTACGGGTGCTCCTTGTGCATCTTCAAGGAACATGGCTGAATAATTTATCCATTCAAGACTCTGTACAGAAAGTTTAAAATTATTTCTGGAGTACCTTAGATTCATGTGTATATGAGGCTTCAGAAGTTCAGGGTCGGTGTGGAAGACTAGTGCTACCTGGTTTTGTCATTGTCTTCAAAGGATATTAATAACCAGAAAGCTGATCGTGGAAGGGTAAGAATAATCCTAGTAATATTGGAGCCAGTTGGGAATGTTGGCTTTTGACCTTAAAGTATGTTTCTCTGTGCTACGGTTTGAGACCAGTTTAGATATTCCTGTTATTCTCAGTGTGTTTCACCCTTGTATCTGTCAGTACAGCTTGAGATTTTGTCAGACCTTGTTTTTTCAGTTGATCAAACAAAATCCAACCAAATTTTGTTTGCATCATCACAGCTGTAGCGACATAGGCTGAGTGACCTCACTGCCAGATGGGAAGAGCAGCAGAGTCATTCAGGGCTTAGCTTGGTCCAGAAGAAGATGCCATGGGTAGAGAACGTAGTATTTGTTGGCTTTGAACAGAAGCATTTATTTTGGATAACTCTTGTCCTGCTTGTGACTAATGTAATGGTGTTTTGGTATTTGTGTACAAGAAGGAGTCAGGCTGTCCAGAGGTAAACTCCTCTCCTGCAACGAATGAAGCTACAGCCCTTATTTAGCTGATATTTGCCCTTTGCTGCTTCTGTCCCAGGGTAAATCAGCTGTGTTCTTACTATAGGCTGAGTGTCTTTGCAGTACACTTGAGGTGAGATGAATTCAAAACTGATGTTGCAGAAGTAGTAACCTCTGCCAGGGGAAGGAATCAGCCTCATTGGCCATTTTTGCTGACATCTAGAAGACGTGTGGAACAGCTTGGATCCCTTCCTAGAGTGTAGCTATGTGTCCAGCCAAAGGGTCGAGCCTGCAATACTCCATTAGTGTGTTCGAGAAGGTTTGTGAAATGCTTTCCTACCAACAACTGTTATTATCACCTCTCAAGCAATAAAACTTCCTCATGCCTCTTGGTTTTACCCAGAGTGAACTTTTGCAGGAGGGATTGGTTTGCTTCCCATGTTAGGGGAGGTCTCCTGGTGATTGCCATGTCAATGCAGAGGTGGTTTTACAATTGGAAGCTTTTCTAGGTGGTGTTTGTTGTATTTTTTTTTTTTTTTTTTTAAAGACAGATACTTCTGTCAGCAGTTGTAGGATCAGCTTCCAGAGTATGTTTGGGAAACAGTTTTTCCTTTGTTGAAATATCATCAGAACGTGGTCCTTGGGAGCACTGACAGGCTCAGAGCAAGGAAGCCGCATCTCTGATGCCATCCGACACAGCCCTGCGTGTTCATCTCTTCAATGTGTGCACACAAATTGGTATAAAATTGTCCCACATATGATTGATACCTTTTTTAGCAAAAGCCTTATCTATATCTTAGTGCTTACCCTGTCATCTTGCTTTGGACTTGTGCATTTAAGGAAAGATTCTGCGTTGCACAGTTAACACAGTGAAAAAGCTCGAAATTTTCCGGTAAGAGCCCTGATGGAGAAGGCGGTTCTTGTGTAGATCAGAAATGACCCCAAGAGGTTTGTTTTCTTTCATTAAGAGAATTCCCTAGTTGTGTGGTGCAGTAGGTTGTTAAGTTTTTTCTTCTGTGTGTCTAATATGAACACTGTGCTTGGAAGTAGATTTTCTGTAATTCAGTCAAAGGGAACTGTGTCAGTTCTTTCGCTGTCAGTGATGTATGGGTTTGATTTGGTCTTCAGGTTGCTGGCAGGATGAGGTGACGATGCTCTGACTTCGTTAACAAAGGCTATGTTCTGAGAGGCGGGAGCTGTGGTTTGCTGAGGAGCCCCTGTACATGGAAATATGGGGATTTTGGGGAGGCTGAAGTGTGTCCTCCTAATGTAGTTCTCTGAGCTCATTTGCTTCTGTAATTTTTTCAGTTTTCATAGTTCCTTCACGATAGACTACGTCTCTGAGAAGGGAAATAAAAAGTTGAACAGTTTGATCTAAAATTGAAACATTTCACAGAGCCTAATTAAACAAAGTAATGAAAATTATGTAAGACCCTGTCCCAGGCCTTCAAAAAACTTTTTAAATACCAGCTTCACTTGAGAGCCGTGCCTAATCACCCCTTGAAAGAAGCAGGGAGCAGTGGGTGTTGAAAGGCGTCGGCTCGAGCTTGGCGAGGGAACCCAGCGACCACAAGTGTTGAAATTTGCACGGAACACGAGGAGGGCTTTGATCAAAACACAGCCCAAATTTCCACAGCTTGGGACTCGACCAAGAGTGCTAAGCTAGCAACAGTGAAAGAAGGTTTTGGAGAGACTTCAGAGGTTACAACGGCAGTGTCGCAGCCTGTAATCTCAATAGAAAAACCGGCTCGATGTAATTAACAACATAGCAATGTAATCCGTGTCAGGACAATCCCTTTCCTCTTCTCCTGAGAACCTCTGGGCTCTTTGGGTCCTTTAGTTTCTTCCAAACTGGGTCATATGTTGAACGGGGAAGAAGAAGAGATTGAGATGAAGCCAGGGGAATGTGGAAAGGATTTTGGCATGAGCTTTCCAGATGGAAGATCTTGATGAACCCCTTGTTTTCTCTATGAAGGACGATGTGAAAATGGAACTGCAGAACTTAGACAAATAAATGTCTGTTTGAGGCAGGCTTGGGACAGTGCTCAAAATTTGTTACAGTTTGGTGAGAGCTGAAAAAGGAAGTAATATATTTTGTAGCTGCACCAATGGTTGATTTGGTTAGTTGATAGAAGTGGATACATAAATATGATCATCCAGTCTTGATTATAATTTGTCAGGCTCTTTAGTTAAGGTAGCGTGACTTTTTAAGGAGTAATGACGTTCACCCCTATTAGGTAATCTACAGCAAGGTTTCTGAACTGTCAGCGAGTCTTTCTGGACTCTAAGGCCCTTTGACCTGCTGTTACCTTTATAATTAATATTAATTAATTAACGTAATGTTTAAGTGGACTGTAAGTAGGATTAGCAGCAGATGAACATTGAAAAAATGCAGGGTGGCTAAATAAATGCAAGTTTATTCCTGAGGCTGGGCCAGGGCATGTGAAGGTGTGGAAGCAGATGGGATTGGGCTACCCCATGGGGAGAGACGACTGCTGTACTGAAGCTGAAGTTGATGGTAGGAGAAGAACAGCCATCAGCTGAGCATCTTTGAGATGTGACTGCAGCACTTGGCTGCAAATGGGAATAGTCCTTCTGGATTGCCTTGAGCAGAGCTTTGGGTGATTTTTTTTCTCCTGGTAGCTTTGTGCAGTTGTGTGACTATGAAATACCTTTGCATCCTCAGCTGAGAAATATTTGTGTAAGCAAATACTTTGCTTACATAGATGTAAGTGAAGTGGGTGTGTGGGGTAGTGACTTGTCCTGGTTCTGATGGGGATAGGGTTAATTTTCACAAAGAGCTGAAATGGGACACAGCTGGGTTGGCTGACCCGAATGAGCCAAACCAAACTAGCCAAATGGGTATTTGATACCATTTGAGGTCATGCTCAGTATGTAGCTGGGGAGCTGGCCAGGGGAGGGGGCAGAAATCGCTGCTTGGGAGTGGGTTGGACTTTGGATTCTGGTCATTGATTGGTGGTACGTTAGTTGTGTTTTATATATTCCTCTGTCAGTGTTGTTATTGTTGTTTTCCTCTTTCCTGTGCTGTTCTGTTAAATTGCCTTTATCTCAACTCACAAGTTTTGCCTTTTTCCTCTGATTCTCCCCCTATCCTGCCGCTGGAGGGGGGACAGTGAGCAAAAGCACTATGTGGTTCTTTGTGGCTGACTGGAGCTAAACCACAACAGTCCTTTTTGGTGCCCAATGTGGGGCACAAAGGGTTGAGATAACGACAAATCTGACCAGAACATGTTAAAACAAATTTGTTATATACATTTATTATATTAGTTAAATAGTTGCTGGTCACAATGTTCATTTGTTTATTCACATGGCCATGTTATGTAAATTCTTATCTGCTCTATGTACTCCCCGCGATGTTGTTTATAACCTCTGGGAGAGGGATCAGGATTATCATTTTGCTGTCCTATGTAATATCAAGTTATGATACAACATCACTGTTCAGGTGGCTATGTTGGGGTGTTTATGCAGCATTGCTGTCCTGCCCATACCTTGGGCGCTGTCTCTTGGAATTTATTAATAATCACCCCCAATCTATGGGGGAAACAGGAAGGGATACTTTCCCCAGCTCTTTCACCTCCCTTTTCTCCTTTGGGCCAGGTACAACAGCTTTTGAGAATTTTGAATATCCTTGGGATGTTCAAACCAACATGGTCCTATTGCTATGTATCCTGATTGTGTTTCAGGTCTTGTTTAGGGTTAAACAACTGTTTAAGACTACCACCCAGAGATCTGCCCCGAGGCTGGATAGTCATGGGTGGCATGGCATTCGGGAGAATATGGGCAGGTATCTAGAGAACTTCTCACCTCCAGCGGTTTGGGACTTCACCCCTGAACAACAACAGGGCCCTCATAAAGTGATAGAATATTTGAAAGGGAGATGCTGTGGCTATTTCAGAGGGGCCCAACTTAACTGCACTGTGCTGGGCCCTGGCCAGTATCTACCAGACACTGCTCGGTATTATGCAGCACCCACAGGGGAAAGAGAGGGAAACCAGACCGACAGGCACCAAAGCTACTCCAACTCTTTCCACAGGCATTGCTGCTATTCCAACCCCTGCGGCAGGTATTGTGGCTACTCCAGCCCCTGCGACAGGCATTGTGGCTGCTCAGACCCTGGTGGTAGGCACTGCAGCTGAACCAGAAAACCAGCCTGTGCTGGTATCAGTCACCCCTATACAGAAGAAGAAATACACAAAGAAATCAGTTCACTTAGTAAGGGATGATGATGAACCAGCGCCATCACAAGAACAGGAGGAAGAGGCAGAACCAGAGATAATCACCTGATCACTATTCCTGAGTGAGCTGTGAGATACGCGAAAAGATTTCAGCCAATACCTGGGCTAGCAAATTGTCACCTGGCTGCTCCGATGATGCTGGAATAATGGGGCGATTAGCTTGGAATTAGAAGATATGGAAGCCAAGTAGCTGGGTTCCCTGTCTAGGGAAGGGAATTGGGAAAAAGATGCAAGCCCTTAGCCTCTGGAGGCAACTCCTGTCAGGTGTGAGGGAAAGGTACCCCTTCAGTGAAGATGTATGTCATCCAAGCAAGTGGACCAACATGGAGAAGAGGTATCCAGTACCTGAGAGAATTAGCCGTGTGGGAGATGGTTTATTATGACCTGGACAATGCACAGTTACCCACAGATCCTGATGAAGTCCAGTGCACATGGCCCACATGGCGGAAGTTTGTATGGAGCACACCATTGTTGTATGTGAGCTCATTGGCAGTGATGGAATGGAAGGGAGAAGAGGGACCCCGTGGTGGATGAGGTGGCTGGCCGACTCTGGCGATACAAAGAAAGTTTCTCTTCCTCCCTCGTCTCAGCTGTGGAGAAGCTGTCCTAGAAGGTCCGACAACTCAAAGAGAATATGTCCTATTCCCCACCTGTACAGGCCAGTATCTCAGCTATTAGGAGGAGGCATTTCTCTACTCAAGAGAGAGAATATAGAGGGCACACACCACGAGGCACCCTGTGGTTTTACCTGTGCGACCACGAAGAGGACATGAGGAAGTGGGATGGACAATCTACCTCAATCCCACAGGCACGGATACATGAGTTGCGAGGAAGAACAATCACAAAAGGGGATCCCTCCAGGAAAAGTGCTGCTCCAGTTTCCAGCAGACAGTTCCCCAGACAGAGTAGAAGGCCTGATCTTACTTCAGATCCACTTGAAGGGAGTAATTTCTTAGTCTTCTAAGTCATTTTTGCAAGAAGTGAGTAACCAATACTATGACTAGGATTACAAGGGCCCTGCCTCCAGCTGGGTAGGGGAAAGGGACAACTGGATTTACTGAACTGTTTGGATTTGATGGCCCAGCACATCAGACCCACAGGAGTGGGCTCTAGTGGACACTAGTGTACGGTGTACCCTAATACCATCAAGCTATAAAGGGGCAGAACCCATTTGTATTTCTGGAGTGACAGGGGGATGCCAACAGTTGACTCAATTGGAAACTGAAGTGACCCTAACTGGGAATGAGCGGCAAAAGCATGCCATTGTGACTGGTCCAGAGCATCCTTGGCATAGACTGCCTCAGGAGAGGGTATTTCAAGGACCAAAAAGGCTACTGGTTGCTTTTTGGCATAGCTACCCTGGAGATGGAGGAAATTAAATAGCTGTCTACCTTGCCTGGTCTCTCAGAGGACCCTTCTGTTGTGGGGCTGCTGAGGGTCAAAGAACAACAGGTGCCAATCACTGCCACAGTGGTGCCTCAGCAGCAGTATTGCACCAAGCGAGACTCTTGATTCCCATCTGTCCTGGTTTGAGGTAAAACAGGATCAATTTTCTGTTCTGTGACTTTACTTTTTAGCTAGGTCTTTTCTAGCTTCTGAAATTAACAGCGTATTGTGCAGAAATTGTTCGCTCCGAGTGATAAGGTTTATGTTTACAGTTGGTGCCAAGGCATGGTATGCAGAGAGGCTCTTGCTTACATTTATTGCTGTAACACCCAAGGTCAGCTCACTTGGTTATTTGCCCTGTTGGAAGGTCAGAAGCGGAAAAGCGTAGAGGGGTTGCACCTGTGGGGAGGAGTGGACAGCACAGGTGACCCAAAACCGACTAACAGGGTATTCCATCCCATCTGCCTTATGTTCAGTATAAAAGTTGAGGAATCAAAGGGGTTAGTCCTCTCTTCTTCAGTGGCCAGTGTCTGAGAAGGACTCTGTTTGCCTTTGATTCCGATCCTGAATCCAGTTCCTATCTGCTGCCAAGTCCAGTCTGGGACTTCCCCAGTGCCAGCCAGTGATGTGATTGTCATCCTAGGAGCTTGATACGGTTTTGTGTATTTTTCATTATTTCCTTTTTATTAATAATATTTCATTAAAGCGGGTTAGTTTCTTCTAAACTTGTAAGTCTGTCTGTCTCTCCTGCCTCTCTCTGAAGAGAGGTAGGCGAGAGCATCTGTTGTTCCGCCTGAGGGGCCAGTTGGGCCCAAACCATGACACCACCCATAGGCTTATTCATCAACTAGAGACTCAAGGAGTGATCAGCAAGACTTGCTTACCCTTTAATCATCCCATATGGTCAGTGTGAAAATCTAATGGAGGGTGGAGGCTAACAGTAGACTGTCGTGGCCTGAATGAAGTCACGCTGATGCTGAGTGCTGCCATGCCAGACATGCTAGAACTTCAATACGATCTGGAGTCAAAGGCAGCTAAGTGGTATGCAACAACTGATATTGCTAATGTGTTTTTCTCAATCCCTTTGGCAGCAAAGTGCAAGCCACAGTTTGCTTTCACTTGGAGGGGCGTTGAGTACACTTGGAATCGACTGCCCCAGGCAGAGAAAACATAGCCCTACCATTTGCCATGGATTGATCCAGACTGCACAGGAACATGGTGAAGCTCTGGAACACTTGCAATACATTGATGACATCATCACATGGAGCAGCACAGCAGAAGTTTTTGAGAAAGGCAATAAAATAGTTTGAATTCTTCTGAAAGCCGGTTTTGCCATAAAATTAAGTAAGGTCAAGGACCAGCACAGGGGATTCAGTTTTTAGGAATAAAATGGCAAGATGGATGCTGTCAGATCCCAATGGATGTGATCAACAAAATAGCAGCTATGTCTCCGCCAACTAGTAAAAGGGAAACACAGGCTTGCTTAGGCACTGTGGGTTTTTGGAGAATGGGTATTCCAAATTACAGTCTGATTGTGAGCCCTCTCTATCAAGTGATCTGGAAGAACTATTTTTAATGGGGCACTGAGCAATGACAAGCCTTCAAACAAATTAAGCAGGAAATAGTTCATGCAGTGGCCCTGGGGCCAGTCCGGGCAGGACAAGATGTTGAAAAAGTGCTCTACACCGCAGCTGGGGGGAATGGCCCTACCTGGAGCCTCTGGCAGAAAGCACCAGGGGAGACTTGTGGTTGACCACCAGGGTTTTGGAGTCAGGGATACAGAGGATCCAAGGCATGTTATACTCCAACTGAAAAAGATATATTGGCAGCATACGAAGGGATTTGAGCTGCTTCGGAAGTGGTTGGTATGGAAGCACAGCTCCTCTTGGTACCTCGACTGCTGGTGCTGGGCTGATGTTCAAAGAAGGGGTCCCTGCCACACACCATGCAACTGATGCTATGTGGAATGAGTAGATTGCACTGATCACACAGTGAACTTGAACGGGAAACCCCAGTTGCCTGGGAATTCTGAAAGTGACCATGGACTGGCCAGAAGGCAAAGGTTTTGGAATATCACCAGAGGAGGAGGTGACATGTGTGGAAGAGGCCTCATCGTATAATAAACTACCAGAAAATGAGAAGAAATATGCCCTGTTTACTGATGGGTCCTGCTGAATTGTGGGAAAGCATGGCTGCTGTGTGGAGTCCTACACAATGAGTTGCAGAAGCAATTGAAGGACATGGTGAATTAAGCCAGTTTGCAGAGGTGAAAGCAATCCTGCTGGCTTTAGATATTGCTGAATGAGAAAAATGGCCAGTGCTTTATCTCTATACTGACTCATGGATGGGGGCAAATGCTCTGGGAGGGTGGTTACAGCAGTGGAAACAGAGCAACTGGCAGCACAGAGGCAAATCTATCTGGGCTGTCTCATTGTGACAAGATATTGCTGCCTGGGTAGAGAATCTAGTTGTGAAAGTATGTCATATAGATGCCCATGTAGCCAAGAGCTGGGGCGCTGAAGAACATTAAAACAACCAGCAGGTGAATTGGGCTGCTAAGATTGAGGTGGCTCAGGTGGATCTGGACTGGCAACATAAGGGTCAATTATTCATAGCTCGATGTGCTCATGACACCTTGGGCCGTCAAGGAAGCGATGCCACATATAGATGGGCTGGTGACTGAGCGGTGGACTTGACTATGGACACTATTGCACAGGTTATCCATGAATGTGAAACTTGTGCTGCAATCAAGCAAGCCAAGAGGTTAAAGCCTCTTTGGTATGGAGGATGCTGGCTGAAATACAAACAGCCTGGCAGGTTGATTGTATCACACTCCCACAAACCTGCCAAGGCAAGCGCCGTGTGCTCACAATGGTGGAAGCAACCACTGGATGGCTGGAAACATACCCTGTGCCCCACACCACTGCCTGGTACACAACGTGATCTGATTTGGGGTGAGAAAGGCCAATACATCAAATTGTATTATGTTAATTACTAAATAGCCCTGATACTGTATGTCATCATTATTATAATTGCTATATGCTATATCAATGGTACTACAGTAAGAATCACCCAAACTAATGACAGATTGACTTTGATGAAACTGAGTAAAGTGCAGCAGTGATGGGATCAGAACTGACTTCAGCAACTGGTGCCCAGCAACTTCCTTGAGATGAGCATCTTCAACCTGTGGATCACGGGCATGAGCCACACCAGATAAACCAGCTGTGAGCTCCGAATAAAGCATGCAACAGTCCAGCGCCACACACCATTTCTCCTGCCCTGAAAGGCTGTTCTAACAGATGGAGCCCAAAGTCATAGATTAAATGAACTCAACAGGCATTTTAGAGGGATCTAGTGGTCATGCTGTGCCCACTGATTCAAGAGAAGCATATACTGTGCAGCCAGTAAATTATCCACGTAAGCTTTCTATGCAGCTGTAGAGAGGAACATTTAATCAATACTGAAGCAATTATCTTGACAAGTAAGTCAAACTCAGAACAATAACATTTTCCCAGTTACTGTGTGGTAGCCAGATGGTAATGCAGACTGTTACTGAGGGCTTGGCTTGCCACTTGTGAGGTTACTGGCAGGTAATCAGTATATTTTTCCCATTTGGAGGTTTGGATTTCAGTGTTCTGGGAATTAGGCCCATAGGGATGTCCAGTAGATGCTTCAGTGTGAATAGAAGACTTTTTATTTATTCTTGCTAGGAAATATTTCTTGCTGTTGCCAAATGCCAGGATGCAAATAGAAATATATGTGCTATGGGGTCTGTTTGGCAACAGATAGAAGGCTGAACCAGGCAGGAAGCTTTCCAGAACTTAATGTAGACTCTCACAATTTGGTAAAACACTCTGCGTTGGTAACCTCATTGCTGTCTTCCAGTATTGCTGCTGCTTTTGGTCACCTCCCCCTGTGCACAAGCGTACCAGGCTGGTAGTTGTTGACAGCAGTGATCTACACTGGGTTCAATAGGTGGGTCTGGTGTGCCGAGGCTTTGTGCTGTCCAAAAACAGAAGTAATGAGTTGCAAATGGTGAATGAGGTCTTGTCCTGCCAATATCCCTCATCCTGTGCATACATTACAGCTCACATATTATTTTTTTTTTCTGCTCTGGACCGTTGACTCTGGTGAGGGGTTGCTCATGTGGACCTAATGAATAGTTGCTGTGTGGGTCTGTGGTATTGCATTCATGAAAGCAGAAACTGCTGGTGGAGCAAATCCATAGGGGCTGCTGTAAATGAGTAAGCTGAAGGAAGCTACTCCAGCAGTGACCAGAGGTAGCATGGGGGTTGTGGACATAAGCATGGTGGAAAGAGTGAGAATTAGTCAGCTCTGGTTATCCGCAAGAGCTGGACGCAAAATCTTATGGATGGAGAAGCAGTGAAAGAACTGAATCTGGTCCCTAGCATGGCCAGGGATGTTCAGGCAACCATGGGCCAAACTTCAGTACCTCTTTGTGCAAGAAGGACTGGAAAGGGGGCTGCAGGGCAGAGGGAGAGGCTGTTTTCCCTGTGCTACTGGTTGTGTGGGACCTTTGTTTAACACTTGGCATAACCAGGAGAGCTGAGCAGAAGCCGATGCACTTCTTTCCTGTCAAACTTCTTGGCTGTTTGCCTCAATAGGTTGAACTACTATTGCTATGTAGTTAAGAAAAAATAAATAAATTCAGACTGGACACAGATGCATAAAGCACTGATTGTCCATGGTGAGTATGGTTTCTTCTCCAAAAAGCATGCTGCATAGGTGTATGAGGATCAGGAGGGAGCTGCCGTGTGCTCAGACAGGTGGACTGCCAGCTTCCTGTGGCACCTCAGCGGTGGCACCAGTCCATCTGCATGTCCTGCCTGTGCTTGGTGCCCTTTCAGCAGACAACTGCTCTGTTTCCTGACTTTCCTGCTTGGTAATGTTGATGCCACAAGGAAGACGTGATTCTTTTTCTTTCCTACTCACTTTGTTACATCTTCATTGATCACCCGAGTTAATGCTGCAGTCCTAGGGTCTGTGTTCTAGCCGGCTGTGTGCAAAGCCCATCAGTACCAACCAGAACATAAAATCATAGAATCATCTAGGTTGGAAGGGACCTTTAAGATCATTGAGTCTAACCATTAATGTAACACTGCCAAAACCACCACTAAACCATGTCCCCATGCACCATGTCTACATGGCGAAGAGTTCGAGGTGCTGTGAACCCCTCTTTGATCTACCTATAAGCTCCACAGTGAACTTCTCGAGAGACAGATTCCTGATGGAGGTAGGACTGCCAATGTGTCTGTTCCACATGGTGGATCTGGTTTAAATAAAAGCAGTGGAAAATACTGAATATTCATTTTAGCTTGCAAAATGAGAGCAAAGTGCATTTTTTTGTTTTTTCCCTCTTTGCCTTTTGCTCCTTTCCTCCTCCTCCTCCTCCTCCTCCTTTCCCTGTTCCCTGAAGTCAGATTTTAAACAAGAGTCAGAGTTAAGTCCTTCATTGAGGTATTAAGGAGGTGCCCTTTAATATGTTGAAATATTTTTCCATTTGTTAGAATAACCCCAAAGTTTTATAAAAGGGGGCATGTGTGTGGAGGTTTGGAATAATCTGTTTTTCACCGTGCACGAATTAGTGCTGTCTGTAGGATAGAAATGCTTGACTGGAGCACTGCAAAGCGTGCTGTTGGGAGCAGCCCTTCTAAAGCAGCCTTTTGAGGGCAGGGGAAGAGCTTCTGATGGGAGGATTCAACCTCTGGCACATGTATCTTGGCCAGACTTTGAGATCGGCATCCCCTTTGCTGAGTGCATTGATTAAATCGCAGTCACTGTTTAGGAAAGGTTTGTTATCCATTAAAATCTGCATTTGAATAAAATGCCCAATTTATTTCTCTCCCTGACCCGTGGCTATGTTAACAGGATGTGTATTTCTGAATATAGACAGTGTTGAGAATTGTTTAAATGAAAGCACCGAGAATTGTTTTTACCAGCAAATCTTGGTACTTGTTTTGTCCACATCTGATGCGCTTTCTGTTTTGCCAGTGATACAACTGGGCAGATGACTGGGAAGACAAGAGGTTTTGGGTTTGTAGCTGAGTCTTAGAGCAACTCCGTCTTTAGTCTGCAGCTTTGAGGTAAATCAGTTGATGTAAGAATAAAAGTGATGCGCTCTCTAAGGATGTGTATGCATCTCTAGGGAGTCAATGTTATATGAGTTTTTCTTTAAGCCCTTTAAATGTAAACTGACAGCTTGGGAGTCCTCAGCTGAGGTTGTATGGGATTTTTTAATGGCTTGGTATCTTCAAAGGACCTTTCATGGTCTATCAGACAATACTCAGTGCTCAGAAACAATTCTTCCTTGCTGCAAGTGCTTTGGACATCTTGTCCTCTGAGACTCCTGTTTTTTTCAGCCAATAACTCTGTTTATAGCACCTGAGATCCTATTAATCCTTGGTAGGATAAGGTAGGGTGCGAGACCACCTTCTAGACAAATTCCCTACCTGGAGAAGAAGTGACTGCCCAGCGTGATCTGGTAGGAGAGTTTAGGAATCTAAAACTACACAGTCACTTTGCATGTTTGTTATGGCTATAAGCAGGTTGGTCACAATGTCAGATCCCGTCTTGGTTATTATAATTTTTCTCCCCTTGTATTCCTTGCACATACTCTAGGATAGTTGGACAACTACCAAATGAGAGCTCTTTTAGTATCTGAAGACCATAATCTTCATGGAAGTCTCAGAAGGTTCAGGGCCTAGATGACAGGAAGTCAGATGAAATGGTCAAAAGTTATTTTTTGGTTGAGTTGCAAAAATGGCATCTGGCAGAGCAGCCTCTAGTATAGCTTGTGGAAGAAGTGGAGGCAGCTCCATCGGCTATGGGTCAGTTGTTTTATTCTGCATTTGATGTATGTTTTGTGGTTACCTTTTTTTTTTTGTCTTCCTTCCCTCTCTTCCCCTCTAATTAATGCTTTAAAGCAAAGCTTTTGTGGCTGTGGTCATAAAGTTTGGTGAAGTATGTAAAATAAAACTAGATCTGCAACATAAAGGTATTGTTATGTGTTGCCTGCGAGAGCTGGCCTGAGTGGTTGCAGGTCATCCATCTCTTGGTTGATTCTCTTCAGATAAAATCTGTGCCTCAAAACTCCCCAGACAAAAATGAGTGAAATGTGTGATTATAACCTCTTGACTTCCAGGGTACACTGCAAGGATAGGGTACTGTAAGTGAAATGATTTTTACGCAGTTGTTTTCTGTAGCAGTAATCAGAATGTTTGCTGGTTGGAAGGGTCATGCACTCGCATTTTCCTCCTGTTGTGCTTCATTCATTTCACGTACCTGTAAGTATGTACTTGGAGATAAAGGGCAACCTTAGTTTTGGCTAATGGGTTTGTGAAGCCACAGGCAGTTTTACCTCCTTCTTTGGCTGTTGCTTCATCAATGCCATTTTCTATTCATACATGTTTAAAAAGATTTGAAATCCCACCTAAAATTAACACAACTGGAATGAAAGAAGAATGTTTGCTGTCTGGGCTTTTACTATTGGATGTTTATTATCTGAATAGGTTTTGTTAGGATAGGCTACCATTAATGCTGCGGATACTAACATGAGCATGACATTCATGCAATGGACAGGAGATCACTTTGTCATTCCATTTACGGCTTGCTATGACCAGTGCACTGCCACTAATATTTGCAACAGTTACGTGTTAATGCAGCAGTGAATGATCTCTGTGGTGCACAGATATCAGATGACACTTGCCTGCTATTGCTACCGCTTAATGAGGAAAAAGGAATAATAACCTATTTGAACTATCATTAAGGAAGGTCCTTCAGCCTGGAGAAGAGAAGGCTCCGGGGAGATCTTATTGCGGCCTTCCAGTACCTAAAGGGGGCCTACAGGAGAGCTGGGGAAGGACTTTTTACTAGGGCATGTAGTGATAGGACGAGGGGGAACGGCTTTAAGCTGGAAGAGGGCAGGTTTAGATTAAACATTAGGAAGAAGTTTTTCACTTTAAGGGTGGTGAGGCACTGGAACAGGTTGCCCAGAGAGGTTGTTGAAGCCCCATCCCTGGAGGTGTTCAAGGCCAGGCTGGACGTGGCCTTGGGCAACCTGGTCTAGTGAGAGGTATCCCTGCCTGTGGCAGGGGGGTTGGAACTCGATGATCTTCAAGGTCCCTTCCAACCTAAACCATTCTATGATTCTATGATTAAGGACCTGGGAACAAAAGCGTTTAGGAACTGAAGGCAGCGAGGCTTGCAAAGGAGAGTAGTGTGTTACTGTAGAAATCGGTGTAAGGTGGGAACAGGCAGCCTCTGTGCTGGATGTCATCTTCTGTGGAGCAGTTTGGAGCCAGCTCCTTCAGCATCCCACATCACTGCGTCTTGGATGCAAGTTTTATGTCAGCGAAGCCAGAGCAGGCAGAGTAGAAGGTGCAGACCAGCAGGGAACGCCGCTTGTGGGGCACCTAAGGAAAGTCGTTAGGAATTATTATTTAAAACCAAACCAAAAATACATGTGGAGACATGCTAAAATTGTGATACTCCAAATATATGAAGGTAAAAATAACCGTATTGAAATTATGTAGTGTTTGATCCACAATTTCCTTGCAGTTGGCTGCATCAGAAAATGGACCAGAAGAGAACCTTTTAAGGGAAGTCACGCATTTTTCCTTGTTCTGGTATTTTTAGCTATACCTTTGACTTCCACATATTTTTCTTCAATCAAAATGATTTACTGAAAGTTTGCCCTGACTTTGCTAATTTGCTGTGTACAACTGGTGTTATTTCACTAAAGGCACTGATCACTTGAAACTCAATGTATTTAATGTCCCTGTATCTAACCATGCCCCTGTGTGCTGTGATCCCTGTACTGTGATCAACTTCAACATTAGTTTTCAGTAGATGGATAGGGTATTTGAGACCATAATAACCAGTACTGACATTCTTTTCTTGGTATTCAGAGGGAGGCACCAAAGTGTTTTATGTGACCCAGAAATCTAAGAACTTGTCTCTTTGCCACTAAAGGCCTGTTGATGCTTATTAGTTTAATTTGTATCTTCCTAAATTACCACCTGAATATTTGCTTTCTGACTGACAGAATTTGTGGTTTAGTGAGGGTAGGACACAAGTGGGGGCAAGAAACAGTCTGGGGAAATGCAAAACTTCAAATTTGTCAAAGGTGAAGGTTGTTCACATCAGGTTCAGGGTTTTTTTCTACGTCTGGTATAAAAGATGGCAATAATGTCATCTGAAGAAATACTGTCTTAGGTTGGCAGGCATTAGAGGTGCCCCTATGAAATCCTGAAAATCAGGCTAAAATGAAAACTCATTCATTTGTTCTTGAATGGGCTTCCAGCTCCTGAAGACCTGCAGTGGCTCAGGTGTCCCTGGTGCTAGACTGGACCCCTTTTGCTGTGGGCTGCAGTGAAGGACCTGCTTTGTTTCTGTATAATCACTTTGTTTTAGCCCTTGGACCAAGTTTCCAGGGTAAGGTTTTGTACTTCAGTGGGTTTGTTGTAAAGATGAAAGAAGCCCTTGCAGAGAGGTAAGCTCGCTCCTCAGAGTCCCATACTTAATATATGCTTTTTAATGCTGTTACTAAAGATTTTATTTATTGGCTGTGAGGTTGAAGCTACTGATGTCGGTGTAGCCCGCTGAGCGGGGAATGAGGATAATTACCAGGAAACTATTATGTGGCCTTCAGCAAAACTGCTCTCCCTTCTTGGCTGGTTGTGCTGCAGATCTCGGAAGGAGACCTCATTCCTCACCGTGGCTGAAAGAGAGAAATTGCAGAGTAAGCGTTTTCCTGTATGGAGGGCTGAGTGCTGGTGTGTGCCGAAGGGGTTGGTGTGTGGTAACTGTCTTAGCTGGACATGATTCAAAGGCCCTTCTGGACCTCTGGTCTGTTGGATTTTTTTCTTCTAGTAAGCCATGATAAATAACTATGTGCTTTGTTCAGCACATGGCAGAGTGCATGCTTATTGCTTCCATAAGACAACTGCAAAATACTTGACCAAAAAAGTGATGTTCGACTGCGTGGGGCTTTTGCAACTTTAGAAACATATAATTTCCACACCCTTGTGTATCTGCAGAGTCTCTCAGCTTGCCAGCTTTGTATGGTTTAAACAATTCTGTCCTGCAAATCTGCTCTGGTTCCTCCGATGCTTTTTCAGGTGTGAGGATGCCTTCAGCCTCTTCTCTCTGCCTTCTTGGTGGTGGCTGTGTTTCCTCTGGCTGGCTTTGGAAATATGCTTGAGTTGTCCTCTGGGTGGCGAGGAGTCCTGTATGTGGTGGACGGGGGTCCTGTGTATTTGCGAAACCCACCAGCAAGCAGAGGAAATGTGGCAATTATTATTTTTTTTTTTTTCAGGGCACTGAATAAGGTATTGGAATAAGTGACTGATACTTGATGTATCATCTTGGAAGAGCACCAAGCATTAAAAAAAACCTGATCTGACTATAGGGTCTGTTTCAGATGAATATCTGAGTTCTTCTAAGGGATGAAGTTCTTGATTTATTAATTGCATGTCATTAATATCTGTAATTGCAAATCAGTTTAGTCTGGAAGGTGCTTCTTGTGTCTTATGACTCTTTTTTTCTAGCTGAAATTTTGCAAGCTTTTTTTTTTAATACCCTGTTAAGATGTGGTCGTCTTTTCTCTCTCTTCCATTTCACTGAGTTTAGGAGGATCTTTCTGTTTTATTTGCTGCTAGATTTCCCAAGATGCAGTCTGAGAGCTGCTGGTCTGAGTGTAACATTTAGTGCTTCAGCTGTCTCCTAAGCCACCCTCAAAAAAAAACCAACCCAAAACCCAACAATGCCCCCACCCCCAACACCCAGAAAAGTTTCATCTGAAATACATTCCTGCACCGTTGTGATAAGGAATTATGGTCTACTTGTTTTCTAGACATCTTTTTTAGTCTCACAACCAATATTAGACTAAGTTAGGAATTCTTGATTTTGTCTAGCAGGTTTTCTTCTTTCCCTTCTCCTTTTTTCTTTTATTTTCATTTATTTATTTATTTATTTATTTTAGGTGATAAATTTTAAGTTTTCTGCCAGTTATTACTAAAAATGGTAGTAGAAAAATAATCCCTTTGCCATCTTAGCAGGAGGAGTAATATAAGAGAGCGTAGAAATAAAATTGAATAAAAACTTTGAAGGCCATCCAGGACACAAAGAAGGGTTTAGTTTCTTTGAAGATGTGGAAAATTACAGTTCAGTTGGAAACCTCAGTAGAAACCAGTTGGAAAGTATTGTTTATCAGAAGTTCTGACCAAATGTGAACTTCAGGTCAAGTAGCTGAATGCTGGATGCTAGTTCCCAAAAATCATACAGCGGGATTAGTAGTAGAATTGAGACAGGCATTGCTTTAGCTGAGTTTTGGTGGGGGTTTTGTTTGTATCATGCAAATATGTGGGAATGCGCATGTGGTTGGTGATGTGTGAAGTACATTCTCAGCAAGTACCTGTGAAAAACTTTCCAGACTTAACTTGAAGCAGAGGTGCATGATTTGGGGATGTCTCATAAATTGGAGATACAGGAAGAAGGAAAGCGAACAGGGAAAATAAAAACTGATTTCTTATTCACGCAGTGTGCACCCTTCCCACCAGATCATGAGCTAACTGAAAACTGTGAGTGCTTTTTCGAGGGTTATTGATTGTAGGTGCATTTATATTTTTAAAGTTATTCTTTTCTTTAATGATGGATACAGATTTGTCCAATTCCCATGGTCATATTGATCTGGAATCTCTTGAGGCTAAGATGTTTACACGTGTTTCCTTCTGTTGGGTTTAGGCTTGATGTTGTTTGTTACTGCCACATCTTCTGTATAATGGTATAGGATTGCTTAGTTCACATTCATCTCATGTTCCGCTTATTAAATGTTTTGTTGTGATGGCTAATTTGCTGCTTGTTTTATTGTAATGAAGAAAGAACTGGAAACGTCTTCCTCCTGTGGAGCAGTAGCCTTTCTGTTATCACGAGATGCGCATTAAGCCCTTCTGGTCATGCATGGCTCTTAAATGTCTTGCTTCTGATTGCTCTTCATCTGTGAATCTGTTTTCAGCCAGGCATGGTTATCCCAGCAGCTTTGAAGAACACATAAGATAACTTGGTATGAGCTGCTAAAGGACATGATGGGCTGGTTTGACCGATATGCTAAGGAAGGGGTGCAAGTTAGAGGTACTAAGAGAAATGTTACTGAGGATCCTTTGGAGACACCTCTGGGTACATAGGGTTGTCTGGGTAGGATGGAGTAAAGAAAAATATTTGATGTGAAATCAATTCCAGTGGACCTTAGGGTGTCCTAAAGGACTGAGCTTTCTTATGGCCAAAACTCATATGGGAACAGAGGGACCTATTTTTTTCCTCTGACAAGTTAAAGTAGAGGAAAACACCTGCCCTTGGAGCGTTATCTTCTAAATAAAATTTTTAATTAATCTTTTGATCTGTCCTCCCCAGTTGCTGCACCTTGCAGGACATAGCATAGTACAGTTCAGGCAAAAATTGCTAGCGAGGGATGTTATGGGCCTTACTGAACATCTTCATGTCAAGTGTTAATTTTATTTCATCTGCAAAGCATCACTTCATGCAACTCAGTATTTGCCTTTGTTAAGCATTAGGGCTTTATACAGAGGTTGTCCTAATATTGCTAGAGTTATGGTTTTGTTGTACAAAGATGTGATAATTTGAATCTTTGTCAGGGTTAGGAAACAGGATTTACAATACAAGGCTTGAGAAACTTAATATCTTTGATTTATCGAAGATGATTGCGACCTCTACTTCTCTGTATGCCTGTTAGAAAACAGTGATAGTAACTTTGGCTGCTTATATTAAAACAGTAGCTTTGATAAGAGGCAATGGCAAAGGTCAAAGCTGGCTAAAGGCATGGGAGTGGAGGTAAAGAGCTACTGGAACAATCCATCAAGATTTGTGGTGGATATTGCATCATCCCTGGAAAACCTTTAAAATCAGAATGACTTGTTTTTTCTAAAAGCTTTATGTTCCAGTTCAACCACAACTACTGACCTTGAAGTAGCTGTTAATTGGTGAATGACTCCTCATCTGTGTTGTTCAAGATGTCAGACTACCTGACTACTGTGATCTCTTAAAATTTTATGCCTTATAGGAGTAATGGATTCATACTTTATGTTTTTCTTCTTGTGGCGAAGACCAAATTAAAAAAAAAAGAAGAGTTTAAAGAAAAAATAAGTTGAACACAGCTCCAGCAGCCAAGGATTTTGGTGTTCCGATTTTGACTCTGATAGCACTCGTTGTGTGGCCTTGGGCAGGTTACTAATCCACACGTGCCTCAGTTTGCCAATTTGTCCAATCCAGATAACTTCACTCACCTAATAGGATGACGTGTTTTTAACATGCTGTTAATGTAAATGTGGAATCATTACAAGCTTTTTATTGCTATTTTGTTTATGACAAAGGAGAATATTTGTATTTAGAGTGGATGCCCATTTTCCAGACCTACTTCATTTAACTCCTGGGAGATGTTTTGACTCTTCAAAAGAGGATTTTTCTTGACTTGGGGCCACTGCTGTGGTACTCTGTCCCGCCAAGTTCAATGTTCTTCTGGATAGAATAAAAAGTGTTTATGGATTTTGATGAAACTTGAAAAGTCTTGGATTGTTAAACTTGCTGTGTTACGGGAAAATGAATCAAGTTCTGACTCATGGAGAAGGACTGACCTTGGGGGGAGAGGGCAGCATTGTACACACCACGGTTTGGCTTACTAGGAAAGTATTTCTTTGGCTGTCTCTGGCATATATTTATTCTTGTTGAATTATTACCATTGCCTGGTTTCAAATGGTACCATTAAGGATGAGGCATGGTCTTGGTGCCCTTCTCTGAATTTTCAATCTTTGTTACTGTATATATATATATATATATGTACATTTTGTTCCCTACAAACCAACCACTTCCAGGCTTAAGGGTTGTCTGCTTGTTCTCAGTCCAGACCAAGGTGTTTGGGCAGCTTAAAGGACAACAGTTTTTCTATAGGAAAAGTTCATTTTAAGGAAGAAGATTACCATTTACGTTTAAATTTTCACAAAATCTTAAAGATCACCAGACCGAACGCAGACAGTGCACAATGGGTGTTAGTCCTCTCCAGATATATTTACTAAGGGTAGCAAAACAACTCAAGGTGCAATGCTGTTGATTTTTCTCATCCCATAGGCTTTGAAAATCTGGCATTTCTACAATAGTAGTTGAACGTTTTTAAGTGTTACCTAACACAGCTCAAGAGAAGTCCCTTTCTTGTTGCTTCTCCCCTCAGGTCCGTGTGCTGTTTTTATGCCATTCTGGTGGCCCATGCTTTGTGTAATTTGTAGATGGGTGCTAATGGGTCTCCATGGTCCTTGTAGAGCTGGGCAACCTGTTTTGTCCATTGCAGCTCTGCAGCAGCCACTTTCCTGGATACTTGGGCTGTGCTTTACTCTGATCTCTCATGACTGGATGTCCTTCAGCTTTTACTGCTCTCTTGGGTCCCGGGCAGATACTTCACCTCTCTGTCCCTCATAGCCTTTCAGTCTTTTCTGAACGTGTGCCCCTGACCTGTCCTTCCAAGTATATCAGTTGTGGATTGAATTTCCCGTATTGCGCAGGACTTAAAATTCTCTTGAAGTTTGTTGTCTTCAGTTGTGCAAATACCTTAATTTGGTGTCACTGGCAGGTTTCTGTGCCATTTACTTCTACTCTTCATGAATTTTTGCTGTCTGCTCTCTGTCTTCTCTGCTTTGTTGTTGTTGCCTCTTTTTTTAATGTGTGTTCCCTTCATTTCCTAAGGATTGCAGATACAATCAGTGGAAAATAATTGCCAAGATATTCTTCAGTCTTCTGCTCTCTCCAAATATTAAGGTACTTTGCACTTGATGTGTCTATTCACTTAATCACTCTCTTTGGTAGTAACATGGACCTAATTTCTAGTCTACCTTTGGCTTTCTTTGAAATACTCTGATTTTGTGCCACTAAATTGCAAACCCAAGTTCCCTGGCTGAGTACTTACAGTTCACTAACCTTCGCTGCAGCAGAAGAAATCAGTCAAGTTCTGCTTACTGATGGGAAAAACTCCAAATTTTCCAGTCTGGTCATCTGCTGGGGTATGAAACCAGAGCGGTTTTTCATAAACTTCTTGAATTTGGATGCCAGAACTAAATCTGGTATATTAGAAGTCATGACAATACTTCTATGCTTGTACATCTAAATTGTACTATCTACTGAACTAAAAATGGGTTGCTATCCCTCCTTCTATTTCATTGCATAGCAGTGCAAGAGGACGAGTGTTTTTCGTGTCGATGATATGATGACCACCCTTAGCAGTGCAGAATGAGATACTATTAAACAAATTTGTGCCGGTTCTGCGTTTCCACAGGAAAAAAAAAAATACCCCTTCCTTTTGTTAGAGGAACAATACATTGGACTGTTTTACCCTTGATGTGCTTAAAAAAAGAAATCACTGATAATCTTAACTCAACCAGCCATTGATTTCTTCATGTATCCTCTTGCTTCCCATATCAGCTGTCTATACATTCTAACACCAGATTTTTGTTTGTCAGCTTGAGCTTTTCTCTTTATTCCATTTGTCATGTTCCCTTTTTCTTTTTTTATAGCCTTCTTAACTTCCGTCTGAGCCAGGTTGCCTTTTAACTAGCGTGGCTGCCTTTTTCAGTTGTGGGATTGTGGCTTTTGGAGCATCTAGTTAAAATGTTCTTAAACAATTTTCAATTAGTCTTCATATTTTTCTGATTACGTTCTTTTTCCCCACTGATTTGGCTCATAATTGTTATCAGCTTGATGAAACTGTCTCTTTTTAAAAGTGTACGTGTATATATGTGTGTGTTATGTATATATATGTGTATATGTGTACTATTGGTAGTGCTATTTTATTCCTAATTCAGATGTTTTTTGGGTGCACATAGAATTGTGATCAAGTCATGGTGACTTGCATTTTAGCTATCAAAAAAGTAGGATAAAACATGGCTGCTGGTTAAAAACTTTCTTTTTCCAAATGGGCACTAGCATAGGGGATACTGATTTAGGGGTTTGTTGGCATTTAGCAGATGGTGCTTCTGTTGTGAAGGGGTATCATCTCCAGCCCTTTGATGTCTGAACAACCTCAGCTCCTGCTGAACTTGCTGTGTGGTGTGTTATATCCCTGAGCTTAGCGCTGTGTTAGCTTGGGAATGATTTAAAAAGATAAACGCTGCCTTCACACTGGTGTCAGAAGTACTGTGGTCCATGTCAGAACAGGTGCATGAGTTTCCAGGTGAGATGGTGTTGCCTTGTGTGTGCTCTGCAAACCTGGTGGAGGAGGCACTGCCTGTAGTGGGAAGGTGGAATTTTCTTATGGATGAACTGGAAAAGTGGAGGAAAGCCCATGTTACTGTGGAAGAGCAAGGCAATGTAACTGCAGGCTGGTCCAAGTCCAGGTGGTGTCACTTGGAGACCTTTGCTGTAACCTTCACAGCAACGTGAAACCAAACTGGGATAACATTTGTGGTGGAGCAAGCAGGAGAGGGCTGCCATGGCAGAGGTGAGGCAGTGAAACCACACAGGAGAACCAACATGCAACAGCTACCCATGGGAGAAGGACCTGAACCTCTCCTCCACCAGCAGAACCCCAGTAAGCTGTCCTGCACTGAGGGAGCATCTCTCCATGGAGCTGTGCAATACAGATAACGCTTTGGCTAGATCAAGCCTGCAGTGCTGGGGACGCATTGGAGGCTCTGATGGGAGGGACCGTCCCAGATTACCCCCCAGCTGACCTTTTCCTTGAGCTGGATGGAAATGATCAGTGCTGCGAATGTAAATGATCAGCAGTTGAGCTCCATCTGCAGCTGGTTAATTACCCGTTCACACAATATGTTGTTAGGGGTCATCTGGTTCCAGTTTCACCATAAACAGAAGTAAATGTTGGGAACATACTTTTCTACATCCAGTTTCACTTGTTGTGGATACTTGAAATAGTTTGCAACCCACATCTTTTGGTTTTCGAGGAGGACTTTTGGCCAGGGAGCCCTGCGACCATTTGAGATTTTTTTTAATTTTTATTTAAAAAGTGCCCTGGAGGTTGCATTGTAGGGACTTTCCTTATGCAAAACATAAAAGTGCTGTTTTTTAAAATTATAACCATATTTTTCATTAAAATCAGTTGGAGTCCCAATAAACAATCGACTCTGAAAATTTTCCAAATGTTTGCTGCAGTGCTGTTTCTATTTTTAATTATTTTTTAAAAAAGTGTTTTTCTTAAAAACACAGCTTGGTTTATAATTTAAAGAAGCAATCTAGTAAATCAGAAAAAAACCCCATCTATATAGCTCTTTATTGCAATATAATTAAAACCTACTGTACATTTGAATGTAAGAATACTTCTGTAGCAGTGTCCGATGATTTCTGACATTTGGCTTATTGTGGGAACTTCTTTTTTTGTTACTGACTCTCCTCAAAGACTCTTCCAGTGTATTTATACATTTGTTTTATATAAGTTGAGAACTGTGTGCATATAGAGGGAGTTGTTCAAAACTCTGCAACAGTGAAACACAGAAATGCCTGGTTCATAGTACTAAGGCATGGTTTCCACACTGCATCAGTCTTTGGTATTGATATTTGTAGTCCTTATTCACAGTTTTATTCATTGTTTTGTTACCTGGTGAAAGATTTGTTTGCTGTCATAACAAACCAAAACAAACCTAAAGAACAACAAACCCCAGTTTTGCATCAAAAGTTGGCATACCTGCTTTATAGAGAACAAGGAAAGATGTTTTTAAGATATTTAAATTTTTTTGTTGCAATCCAGTGCAAGCTGGAGATTGAAGAGTGTTAGAGGATATTCTGACACAGTTTCTGTAAAATGCCAAGCGTCCAATGAAAATACTTCTTTCTAGAAAGAACCAGGCCCTGGGAGAAAGCCATGGTGATGGGGAACCTCTCCCTGTTGCAACAAAAATGGGGTGAGAGGAGGAAATTTGGAGTTTACCCATCTTTGTTCTGCTTTAACCTTCTCCACCAGTCATTGCTGTGTCTGCTCAGCTCAGGGGTTGAGCCAGGAAACCTGTTTCAGCTGATCTTAACTGCTGGAGGAGGCAGGTTGGCTGGTTAGACATCCAGCTTTTGCCAGATGCGTGGGACATAGAGCTTGGGTAGGAGGACTTGCTTGATAGGGGTCTGTCAAAGATAGCAGTTGAGCTTGTGGGTTTGTTAATTTTTCTTATCTATGGACACCAAAAACCTTGGCAAAGCTGCTAGCTGATAGTGGTCATGCTTCTGGGTGCAAAGCTTCTGTCACATGTGTGTTTCACATGGTTTAAATCATCCTGTGCAACCAAGCAGTCAGTTCTGTGCTTCTGGGTTTTGGCTCAGCGAAGTAGAGCATACTGAAGCCCAAGGAATTCCTGGAGCTGGTGCCCGGTGTTGGAGTTTCATTGACATCTTCACCATAGAAAACTGCTCCCTTGCTTCTTGCCTCCAAAGGCAAGGAGAGAGGGGAAAGTGGATTTGCTGAAGTAGTTTCCATGTTGCTCGAAGCCTGTTACGCTTCTAGTGAACAATCCAAGCTATGAGTGCTGATCGGGTAAATCCACATAATGGTTTTGCTTTTCATCTGTTCCAGGGTCATTTCTGTTGTGAGACCTGTTTGAAAGAAATTTAAAATGTCTGTTTTTCAGGGGCCTCTTGGACATACAGCTGTAGTCACAGCAGATGCGATGCTCGCAGATAAGGATGTGAAATTTCTACTTGATGTTAACATGTTTTCATGTTTCTTGAGGGACATGAATGGTAAAGTGGGATTCTTGGTCTGAGTCCTCAGCTGGATGCAACGTGTTTCAACTTGTGTTTAGGTCTCTACTGAAGAGTGATGGCATTAATCTACTTAGCAAGTGTCTAATTACCAACAAGTACTTATTACCCTGTGAATGGGTGAGGGCCCAGCGTAATCAATTTTGGTTTTCTGCTGAGGACCAAACACCCTTTGTGATAGGAAATGTCTTGGGTTGGTTCAAATACACTATGCATAACTTCCCATACCTCTTACTGCCCTGTCTTGCTGGTGGCCAGTAGGTCTCTAGGAATTTCTGTGGGCTTCCTGGAGACCTCTTACCACCTGAGCTATGTAGAGGATCTTAAGTATTGAAGTACCACCTGTACCCATTGCCTTAGCCAGGCTAAGCTGCCTCTGGCTATAAATGCATGGAAAGAATTTTGCCTTTGTCCTCTCTGTTAAAAAGACAATTGTTTTTCTTGGGTGATCCTGCTAAGTAGTGTTATCTTTCTCCCGGCTTTATAAGTCCTAGGCACTGAGAATTTTCACTAGACCTCCCACGAGGATGGCTGTTGTGTCAGAGCCACTGAAATGCCTTTCTTGGCTCAGTTTAGAAGATGAATGGTTTTCTGAAGTTTGCGTGAGCAATAGTTTGGTGACTTCTTAGACTCTGAACTGCCTTAACTTCTTTCCCTTTCCTTTTATTGTTTTTCCTCTAAAGCTTTTACAGTGGGCATTCTTGACAAAACTAGGAATGAAATCTCTGCTGAGAGCCCTACAGAAGAGCAGAGATCCATTTTGCTAAAAGGGCTTGGGAGGAACCTGAGCTGGCTTTTATGTTGAGATTGGTATCTCTTTCAACACATCTTCATTACTTGTTGCTGAGTTCTTAATCATGTTTTGCTGAGGAGACTAAACAATTTTGTAAGAACTTCGTGATGCTCAGTATCCGTTTCACATTTTTGCTGTTGACTTCTATAGAGGATAAGCATCCATCAAGAGAATTACAATTTATCATTGTTTCATGAAAAAGGGCAGTAGCATTGTTAAAGCCCAATTGGAACCCTTTGGTACTAAGAGCCTCCAGGGATAAATGCAAATTTATACAGGCTTTTAAGGCAGACATAGCCCAGAAGTCCCTTTTAATGAGAAGATGGAAAGATTGTTTTATCTTTGGTAACTCTTTCCAGAAGACCTACAAAGCTAGTATGTGAGCCACAGCTTGTCTATATCTGGGGTTAGGATCTATAGCCACTTGTTTTCTGTGGCTTTGTGGTGGAGCTGGAGGGTTGATCTTAAGACATGGTACTAGGATCCTTTAGTTGGTAGGATTGGTCATTTTGAATGGCACTTGCCACCTTTTCTGGAGGGAGGGAGGGATGAAAAGAGTTTTATATTGCTATTGAGAAAACATATTGGTCCCAGATATGGTGGCTTCAGGATTGTGGGAAAATAGGCTTGCTTTATGGCCGAAGCAAATTGTGGGGAATTGCTTCATCGGTCATCCATGAAGGGCTGGCTTGGGGCATGGGAATGGTTTTAGTCATGGACCAGATATAATGCCCCCACCCTATGTTCCTTCTCCTGCTTCAAGATCTGTTCTTAATACAGACCCACAGAACTTGTTTACTAAAGTGTCTCATGGCTTGTGTTTGACAAGAGGTTGCTTCCCTGTAGAGTCCTAATATCCCATGAAACTTGCATCCCTGTTTGCCCACAGTTAGGCAAATATCAGGACTGAAATGTCTCTGTAAAGCCGATCAGGCCATGCTGACCACTGTATCCTCATAAATAAGTACTTTTTCCAAATATTCACAAAGCCGTCTCCAGAGTGTGATATTCCAATATCTAATTGGGCATTAAGTTGACCATCTTTGTGTCGGGACTCCTGGAGTCCTGGGATAAATGGATGGTATTTGGCCATTCCTCCTGAAGGAGACTGCTGCCACGTAGGGAGTGTGGATGAGTCCCCATTGTTCTCTTTCTTCAGGCATTCATCCACCTGTTGAGCTGCTTCTCTACTCAGCATTGCTTAGGTCTTTCCTTTTTTTTTTTTTTTTTTTAGCTTTCAGTACAAAACTCCCTTGTCGTGTTCACAGGCCTTGCATCACAGACCTCAGCTCAGCTTGTCTGTCCCTCCTGATGAAGACCCTTGTCTTTTCTGTCCTTGTAGAAGGCAGTGCTTACGTTGGTGGTCTGTTTGTCTTCCTGAACTACAGCTACCGTTCCTGGCTTTCTCTGCAATCTTCTAGACCCAGTCTGTTGATGTGTGATGTGTGGGTTCACTTAGCACCACTTAAAATTTCCATTTGTTCACTACATCTCTTGAAGTAGCACAGTTCTCTGTCTTAGACCAGGCAGTAGCCCTGGTCAGTGAAATGTGCTTTAAATTGGGTTGTTGCCATTACCCTTGAGGAGAGTTTATTGATAACTTCCCACAGTAGCACCTCATAAGCGCGAGGGCTCTCATTTTTCCTTCTGTTTTACATTTAGTGTGCTGGAATAGAAATTTCCTCCCCCAATTAGGAGAGCAGCCAACTTCCTTTTTGCATGTTGTGTTGCAGCATCTCTCAAGGTTATTTTTAAAACCTTATTTTACTCTGGCTCTTGGATGGCAGGAAGTGATTGCTGACCCCAGGCTGGGCAGTACAGGAGCTACAACCGAGGGGCAGAAATCATGTCTGTCAAGTCCCAGTGGGTGCTTGGAAGAAGGCTTAGCGTTATCCTTCCATGCCCCTTGGGACCAGTAAGGGGACAGTATCCTTCCACAGTCCCTTTTATCTATCCAGTTTGTTGCAGAAGTTTAATCCCCTGTTGTATTTGATGGTGGTTTTTACCCTCCCGGAGTACCAGGAATAGTATTTTTGCATAACGGATCATTGCACAGCCAAGACTGACACTGCTAGATGGCTGAAGGACGTGAAGAAGTTCAAACTGGGTGACATGCACAGCCTAATTAGTTAATCTTCAGCTCCAGTTGTGTTTTAGGTCCTCTAACAGCATAGGGCAGGGTTATGCAGCAGCAGCATAGACGAGTGGCTGGGTCACCTGCTAGGTGGGCTAGTGCTGTGTTGCATGATTTTGTGCGTTGTGTTACCTTCATTGATCTTATTAATGCATCTGGCCATTAGTGTTTAAACTTGTGTGTGCAAAACAGAGAAATTGCATTTAGAGTTTTCAAAACTTTTCTGGTCCAATCAAAACTTTGAGTTTCTTTGCTGGAATCTTCTTCTTTCTAATTATTTGACTTTTCCATTTGCAAATGAATTGGCCTGTATTATTTTTCAGGTTAGGGAGCTGTGTGAACTTTTTGGTGTTGTCTGTATGAAGGATGTTGACCTGTCATCCCATGTGCAGGGTGTGTCTGCTCTTGGTTCAACACAATAGCGCATGGTCCAGCTATGGGGATCCTCCTGTAATGAGGGTGAGCTGCAAACCTCTCCTTAAAAAGGGTAGCTGTCTATGAAATCTAGTATGTGAAATCCTTTTCCAAAGAAATTTTGGGGGACTGCCTTGAACAGTAAAAATAACAATTGGGAAGAGCTTTCTTTGAGATGTTTTAGGTAACGGTTTCTTTGTTAAAGTTTTGAGAAAGCTTTTCTTCATCTGATGTGAATCTGTCTCTAGGGAATAGACTGGTGGGTGGTTTCCTGCAACCAAGCATGGTATTCTTGAAAATGGTAAAAATGGAAAGGTTAGAGGATTTTATTCTCTCATTCCTGAAGATAATACCAGGGAGTGAGGGAAAATCCTGTGCTATTGAATATCAGCTAGAACATTTTTAGCGATGGAAAAAATGTATCATCCAATTAGAGCAGCAGGCAGGCTTATTTCTACTCTTCCTCCCTCTCATCCCCATCAGCTGAAGAAATGTTCACATTTTGCATTCTTCTCTGTGCCTAGAAAAGTCCTGACTTCCTAAAAATCAAGGCTGATGTTGGATTTTTTTTCCTTTTCCTTATTTCATTATAAAGTTTCGTCCTGAATTGTGAAAAACTAAGAATTCCTCATCTGAGGGTTCAGCAGTTTTTTTTCTTGTAATAAAAAATGCTGATCTAACTGTCCTTCATCAATCCAGGAGACAAGTCTGTCTCTCTTTGGGATTAATGATTTACTGCTTTGCATTAGTCCTTTGCCCTGATGGGAAAGTAAATCCCTGCTTCCCTTTCCGTTGCTGGAGCGAATGCTCGCTATAATACATTCATAGCCACCTCCTGTCCTGCAAACTCTTTTCTTCTGTAATGCAATGCTATACTTTTAGTAATGCAACCTTGCGGTTCAGTAAATCATCAAGCTGATGTCAAGAAAGATGTCTGAAAGTAATTCAGCGCTCTCAGTATCGTCACTTAGGACATTAATTTCAGTAACTTTCCATTCTGGTGGAAGCATCTTAGGACCATCTAAGGAACCTGAAGGTACACAAGTCCACAGGACCTGATGAAATCCATTTGAGGGTCCTGAGGGAACTGACAGATGAAGTTGCTAAGCTGCTTTCCGTTATATTTGAAAAGTCATGGCAGTCTGTTGAAGTTCCCACTGATTTGAAAAGCAGAAATGTAACCCCCAGTTTCAAAAAGGAAAAAAAGGAAGACCTGGGGAACTACAGGCCGGTCAGTCTCACCTCTGTGCCTGGCAAGATCATAGAGCAGATCCTCCTGGAAACTCTGCTGAGGCACGTGGAAAATAAGGAGGTGATCGGTGACAGCGAACATGGCTTCACCAAGGGCAAGTCATGCCTGACAAATTTGGTGGCCTTCTATGACGGGGTTACAGAGTTGGTCAATAAGGGGAGAACAACTGACATCATCTACCTGGACTTATGCAAAGTGTTTGACACTGTCTCACAAGACATCCTGATCTCTAAATTGGAGAGACATGGATTTGATGGATGGACCACTCGGTGAATAAGGAACCGGCTGGATGGTTGCACTTAAAAAGTTGTGGTCGACGGCTCAATGTCTAAGTGGAAACCAGTGATGACTGGTGTTCTTCGGGGCTCAGTACTGGGATCGATGCTGTTCAACATCTTTGTCAGCAACATAGATGTTGGGATTGAATGCACCCTCAGCAAGTTTGCCGATGACACCCTGCTGTGTGGACCAGTTGACACAGTGGAGAGGAGGGATGCCATCCAGAGGGGCTTTGACAGGCTTGAGAGATGGGTCTGTCCCAACCTCATGCAGTTCAACAGGGCCAAATGCAAGGTCCTCCACCTGGGTCAGGGCAGTCCCATGCACAAATACAGGCTGGTTGTAGAATGGATTAAGAGCAGCCCTGAGGAGAAGGACTTGGGGGTGTTGGTGGATGAGAACCTCAACACGAGCTGGCAATGTGCTCTTGCAGCCCAGAAGCCAACCGTATTCTGGGCTGCATCGAAAGATGGCGTGGCCAGCACGTCAAGGGAAGTGATTCCACATCTCTAATCTGCTCTAGTCAGACCCCACCTGGAGTACTATGTCTAGCTTTGGAGCCCTCAGCATAGGAAAAACATGGACCTGTTGGAGTGAGTCCAAAGGAGGGCCACAAAGGTGATCAGAGAGCTGGAGCACCTCTCCTATGAAGACAATCTGAGAGAGTTGGGGTTGTTCAGCCTGGAGAAGAGAAGGCTCTGGGGACACCTTATAGCAGCTTTCTGGTATCTGAAGGGGGCCTACAAGAAAGCTGGAGGGGGATTATTGACAAGGGCATTCAGTGATAGAACGAGGGGTAGTGGCTTCAAACTGGAAGAGGGTAGATTTAGAATAGATATTAGGAAGAAATTTTTCACTATGAGGGTGGTGAGACAGTGGAAGAGGTTGCCCAGGGAAGTCGTGGATGCCCCATCCCTGGAGGTGTTTAAGGCCAGGCTGGATGGGGCTTTGAGCAACCTGGTCTAATGGTAGGTGTCCCTGCCCAGGGCAGTGGGGTTGGAACTAGATGATCTTCAAGGTTCCTTCCAACCTAAATCATTCTATGATTGAAGTAGCTGTCGTGCAGGTAGCTGGTGTGGGTTTGAGATGGGATGACAAGTGTCTCCAGGGATGGGAAGCCTTTTGGCAGGTACCAGTCGGTCACAATCTTCCAGCACCCAAGGGTGCATGTTTTGCTCGCTGTGCTGGGAGGGCACTGTAGAAGATGAGAAAGGAAGGTCCAGAGACCTTGAAGCCAGCTCTTGAAGCACCAAGGATGTTACAGGGTAAGAACTGTTCTCTGAACTCTGGTACATCTAACCTGTGTCATGGTTTAGGCTGGGCTGGCCACTAAACAAACAAGAGATGCTCTCTATTAGCCTCTCTTCCTTCCCAGAAGGGAAGGAAGGAAGAAAGAAGGGAGAGAGACTTATGGGTTGAAAAAAAACTGAAAAAGCTTTAATGAAATATTAGCAATAAAAAATAATAATACTATTAATAAAACAATAATAAAATATATACACATATATGTAAAAGCAATATCGAGCTCCCAGGATGACTGTCACATCACCAATGGGCACTGGGAAAATCTCAGACTGGACTCGGCAGCAGATGGGAACTGGATTCAGGAACTCAGGGATCAGGATCAAAGGCAGACGAACAGAGAGTCCTCCTCGGATGCCGGCCATTGAAGAAGAGAGGACTAACCCCTTTGATCCCTCAGCTTTTATACTGAGCCTGAGGCAGATGGGATGGAATATGCTGTTGGTCAGTTTTGGGTCACCTGTCCTGCCTGCTCCTCCCTGCAGGTGGAACCCCTCTACACTCTTCCACTTCTGACCCTCCAACGGGGCATATAACCAAGTGAGCTGGCCTTGGGTGTTATAGCAATAAGCATAAGCAAGAGCCTCTCTGTATACCATGCCTTGGAATTAATTATAAATACCAGGCATTACCGCTGCTAGAAGCAGACGCTGTCTGAAAAACATACAGTTAATTTCAGAGAGTACAGTCAGTTAGAAGAGACTTAACTGAAAAGTAAAATTACTGAAAAGAAAACTGGTTTTATTCTACCTCAAACCAGGACAGCTGCTCATTTACAGTGTGGATCCTGTAAATAAAACATTTGGGTTTTGGGCCCTGAAACATCATGACGTGCTTGAAGTCTTTTACAGGATTACAAGAGTTACTCGTTCCTTCATCTTCCTCCACTTTCCCAAGGATTAAGTGGACCATCTCTTTACCATTCCTTACTTTCTCTCCTGGAGGCAAGATGAGAACCTGAGCCTGGTTTCCGAAGTGAACTTGAAAAGTTCGTATTTCACGTATAGCATGCTTTCTTAAATAAGTGTATGCGAAAGGCTACCCAAGGTGTATGTTTCAACTTAAGGAAAAAAGAATCGGCAGAGAAATCACCCCAGTCTTTCTGGGTGTAGTTCTGTAGCTTGATGCTAACTTTTATAATGTGTTTTTTAAAACATCGCTGGAAAAAGGAAAAGAATCAGACTTTTTACTAGCTGCACACTGAGTTAACTTTGAGTTGAATAGAACTTCAATTAGCAGAGCAGTAACTGAAATCAGTGACTGTATCCTCTGTGACTTGGACGGAGTCAGAGTCTTTCACTTAATCATTTATAACTAATTGCTGTAGTTCTACAAAGTCAACGCAAATCTTTGGAGTGTGCTTATACTAAGCAAGAAATTGGTAGCATATTTTTGCTGTTTTTCAGCGTCTCGCATTGCAACTGTGCTCAGACATACTTTTTTTTCATTAGTGTCAGACTTGTAAGCCTACTTTGGGAGCTGAAAAATCACGCTGCGCTAGCTCTTAAGCTTGGTTGTTGGTAGTGATGCATTATGGAAGGACAGCCAAATTTTACTTTACTTAATGTTCTTCTGTGACTGCAGAGAGTTTGTGATTTAGCTCACAAAGTAGTTTAAATATGTAGGGAAGGAGGTATGTATAAACTCTGTAGCGCAAGACTGGCAAAGCTATTGAGGTTTTCAGCGTACTTCTGAAGCTAACAGAGGATGAGACTTGAATGCAGTCATGGATCCGGCTCTTAAATGACCTGCAAGGCTTTAGGATAAAATTCTGTTTAGTATTTCGTCAGTGATTTCTATTGAAGTATCTCCAAAGCGTTTTAAGAACAATACTATTAAGAGTTTGGGAGATGGGAGGATGTCTCTTTTCCACTTTACTTGGAAAGGGGAAAGAAGGCAGTTTGGAATTTATTTGAAGGATGAGGAGATTCCAGGTCCTTGTAGATTTTCTGATTATTTGCGGCAGCAAATCTTTGGGGCTGTTCTCACATTGGCTGTACAAGTCACTGTGCTGGAGGAAAAATAAAGGTTGTTTTTAGGTGAGATGCTTCCTTGCATCCACCGCTGGGAGCTCTGGGCAATGTGCTCATGTGCCACACTGCTGCAGATGGGTGAGGAACGAGGCAGAAAGGTTTCTTTTTGGTTTTGTGGGGGTTGCATGCATTTCTGCCTCCCATCATTTTTCTTACTCAACTGTTCCCTGATTGCCTAAAAAATTTCCAGTGTTGTGGTTCTGAGATGAACGTGACAGGCTGCTGTGTTTCAAGGGAACAAATATCTCTGTAACAATACCCAGGAGCTAAGAAAAGTGTTTTCCTCTTTTCTTCCAATAAGAAGTGAAATTTAGAAGACTAAACATGGCTTAGAAATACAGTCAAGCTCAGGTTCTTTGCTTCTCTTTGTGCAAAACTCTAACCAATGGCTTAGTGGTTGGTTACTGCTTTTGGAAGATATGGTTGTAGCTAAGATATTAGCATATGAATGCATATGCCTATCCTGTCTTGTAAAAATACATGTAAATCCTGGATCAGTAAAGAAAAGTCAGAAGAAAAGGAAAATCTGATGAGCTTGGAAATCAGTTGTAGGCTTAGGTGTTACAGCCACACTGAAAACTCATGGTCCAGGGAGTGTTTTGAAAGAGAAACATACGCTAGCAATGCTTCCCCCCCCCCCCCCTTTTTTCCTGTTTGATCTGTGCCCCAGTGCTGAAATTGATGTGACACTTTTGCCCCATGCAAACTGTTTTTGTTGAAGATGTTCCTATAAATATAGTGGTGGCTGCAGTGTCATCCCCTACCACCCCAACTAGTCCCACAGAGTTACTCAGTCCCACTTGCAGACCAGATTGGTCCTGTGGTGAGGAACGCGTCCCAGAAACTTCTGAGGCTGTGAAGTCCCCAAAAGAGAGCAATGGCCAAGTCAGCCATGAGCTGAATGACAGCTGAGCCTGCTTCACCAGTAGCTCTGCCGCACATCGTCTGGACACTTCCCTATCTGTCTGTTGTAGCTGTTGGTCAGCAAACTCAGTTGGGTTTTTGCTAGCATAAAATTTCACTGATGTTGGAGGAAAGCAATAATGGTTGGTTGTGTTGACTTCTGATGACTTTTTTCTTAATCTGTTCCTTGTGATACAAAGTTATGTTTTGTTTCCTGACCTTATCCCTCATGGAGATACCTCCCTACTGCTAGCTTGGTTCGAGGCAGTACCAGTGAGTACCACTTGAGCTCTTTGGGGGGTCACGTTCACACCTTATGAAAAGCAGGTGTAATCCTATTAACTCCAGATGGAGGCATAACAGTTGAAGCCTTATTGAATTTTGTCCTTCAGCATCCCTTACCAACCTCATATTGGGGCTAGATGAAAATGTACTAATAAAAAAAAAAAAAAGACATTTTCCCCCCTTTTTATCAATAGCAGGCGGAGTTAGTTGCATGCGAAAGAGCGATGGGTCAATTAAGCTGCATGTTGCCGAGGTATGAACAACAATGCCACACATGTGCCAGTTGCGGGGGTCTAAGGGAAGACCTCCCAGCAAAATTGAGAGGCACTTTTTTCTTTTAAAAGGTATATAAATTAAAATTGGAAAGGGCTGGAGGGAAGGTGTGAGATTTTTCTTGTGTTTTTTTTCAGAGTTACATTTTTTTATCCTTAATAGATTTATAATATGCAGGTCCCTTTATTTGTTTCTATAAAATTAACTAGTAAATTTAAAATGGAAAAAAGCTAGTAATAGGAACCAGGCCATCTTTGCCATTGCTGAAATGTTGCTATATTTATGAAAGGTAGACAAGGGCATTTTTCCTTCTGCCAGGTTTTATGCCGGAGTGCCACATGTTGGAGGGTTATAAAACTTTTACTAACGAGAAGTTGGAGCAATGCTAACTTTCTAATTGCCTTTTTTTTTTTTCTGTACAAGCTGCTGTTTATTTTGGTCTTTTAAAAATGTGATTGTAATTTTGAAGTCTGCAAGTTTTAAATGTAGGCAAGCAGGACCTGGAAGTGTGGGAAGGATGCCTTACCTGGTGGCCAGAAAGAAGGGCTGGTGAGCTGGTAGGTAGCAGTGCTGGCTCTTGCTCTGCTAGTTCTGACACCCTGGAAGAACTCTTCAGCATTTCAGTCCTGCAGATCCAGGCTCAGTCAATGCGATTTTTGTCACTGATTTTTTTTTTTAATCTTTTTTTTTGAATTCTTTTTTGGGCAGGGATTTCTTTACCGTGTGCATAAAATAATGGCAGTGTGTTCCTGCTGGAAGACCCACTGGTGTATTTCGATGAAACCTTTACCTAAATGCTGAGTTATTACCAGCAGTGTGTGTTACATTAGATATCCTTTGCCTTAATTTTTTTCTTGAAAACAGGTTGCTAGGGAAGCGTGATTAAATTAAATGGATTAGTTCGCTGTAATGGTTGAAGAGGGATTAGAGTGTAGAAGAGCTTCGTGGAAGCTTACGGGAGTTGCTTAGTGCTTGAGAAATTAAAGCTTGTTTGTGCAGAGCTGGTAGTTTCCTATTCCAGATATTTTAAATGTGTGCTTCCCTCCCTCTCTTCTTTTTTTTTATTGTCATTTTTTTGCTATTACTTCCATGCTGTTGGAACTGTGGCAATGGTGAAATGGTTTGAAATTTCAGTCTTTAAATCTAAACCATCATAAAGTGCTTTATGAGGATAAGAAATGATGCCCTGGAAACTGGGTGTTTTCTTTTTCTTCTCGAATATTCTTAAAAAAAATGTATTTGAGGGGGGAAAAGCAGAAATGGGGCTTTGAAAAAATGCCTCCAGGTTGGGCTTCTCTTTTGTGTACCACATGTTGCTCTGAAGGAAGTTTGTGACCAAAGACTACTGCTGATTTATAAACCCCAATGATGACTTCAGTGAATTCAGCTGAAATTCTACAGAAAATCCTTTTCCAACTCTGGGTCTGCAGGCAAGATGGGCTAATGTCATACATCGCATCTTCTTTGGCAGGTATTTTGGCCAAAAATTTCAGTCCAGAATAGTGGATTATTCTAATCCTTATTAAGGTACCCTAATGAATGCAACCTGTTTGGAAAGTATGTAACACTTGTGAATGCCATTAATGTCAATTTAGGGTATTAACACCCCAGTTCCCATTTAGGATCCTTGCACAGGGAATTCAGAGGGAGAAGTAAGCACGCAGCTTTGAAGATGTCTAGATCCAAAACCCCGCTCCTGGCCTTACAAAAGGGATATGACTGCACTATAATGATTGCACACAAAGTGAGATTACAGGTTTCCAAGCTAACAATGTTGGTTTTTTATGGCAAATTTCTGTATTGAGATTCAAATGATCACTTCTGGGCAGCTGCATTCCTACTACGGTTCCTCTTTCGCTCCGTGTTGTACTGGTAGTGAGTAATTGCAATGTAAAGGCACAGTGTGCAATATTAAAACATTTATTCTATAAAATGTGCATTTAATTTGTGTAAATGCTTTATGTGAGATCATGCTTTCTGAATTTATACACAGAGCTTATGAAATAATACATAATGGGAACAAAAGATGTATGTTTGGATCTAGTCAGTGGCAGTGCTGAGCTTTTCCATCTCTTGCTTTTTAACTGGGATGTGGGGGAAGAACATGTTTTGATCGAGAGGAACAGACTTCAAATGACCAAAAGACCATTGTACTGCATGGGATGTTATTGAGGCCCATCAGTCTGGAAGAGCTGATGGCTCTGGGGATTGGAATGGCTGCCTATATTGTCTCTTATGAAACGAGGAGTAGAAGGCCAGCTGTAACAGTGTCCCATCTTCCAGCTGCAACTGGCTTCTTGTTTAAGATGGAAACATCAATGGTATTGAGGTCAAAGACTCATTTGCAGGATTTTTTTGAATGGTTGTGCCAAATGTCATGTATATTGTTAGCAAACTGGTAGGGTCATGTTGCAACACAGGTGCTGCTGTTCTGGCCAGTGACTTGCAAAATTATATCAAACTGTAAAATAGATGGGATTCACCCTGGTGTCTGACACTCATCTTTCTGTCAGCACTGAAGAGAACTGTGCTTATAGGAGTAAGATCCTGGCTCCATTAGGGGAATGTTAGAGTTTTCTTTGAGTTTAGTGAGGCTAGGATTGTCACTGTGTGGGTTGAGCTCAGGTAGGTGTTGGTCAAGTTGAGCCTGGGATCCTCTTGAGTGGTTGAACAGTAGGTAGAGTGTGGGGGAGAGGGCTGGCAGGTAAAGAAAAAGAAAATAAGAGGATGTGCAGCACTTTCAGGTCTTTACCTCTGGCTGAAAAGCTCTCTGCAGTTTCCACCTTAGCCTTTAGAGGGCAGATCATGTCTAGTAAATAGCAGATTTAGGGACTTGGCTGAGTTTTCTGGTTGTGAATTCTGAAAGTTTGGAGATTCTGAATATAGGTGTGGTTTTTGTTTTTGTTTTTTTTTTAAAGCATGATTTATTTAATTTAGCAATAACTTCTGGTGCTTTAAAGGGTGAATGTTATGTCAACTTACAGAAGCAAGATGAGCTCAAGCTTTGATTTATCTATGTCTATTTGCAGTCTCTAGTTTCAATGCTAGCAATTGTGATACAGGCAAAATATTACTTATCGATGTGGGGAGAAAAATCTTGGGAACATACTGTGGTAGAGAATAATTATGTAATATGTTGACTAAATTCATTTTTATGTTAAAAAAGACCACAAAAAATTATTTGAGTTTGGAGAGTGGGTTTTAGAGAGTAATACTGTGTGATGAATGTGTAATTCCATTCTTCTTTCTTGTAATCTCTTCTCTAAATCCCCAAGCCTTGTGCCCAGCGGTCTTATCCTTGGTGAACAACTGCTTAGAAAAAACCTGCTTATCAACAGAATATTCCACAATGTCAGAGGAATCTGTGTGAAATGAAGGAAGCTAAATTAAATTTAAGCTTTTCTGTAAAATCATTTTCAGTGAAACTTTTCATATAAGGATTAAATACCCCTTATATTCAGCATGCTTGGAGAAGCAGTGGCTGTTTAATTCTCTGATTAATTAAAACCAGAAATAACAAAGTAATGTTCTGCTTTCTTCTGCTGCTACCCTAAAGCTCATGGATCATGGAGAAGATGATTATTCTGAAAAAGCCATTTAGTTCTTAACAAGAAAAGCTAGTCTTTGTGGCTCAGCCATTTTGGCATCTGCTTTGTGGGTTTCTCATCAAAAAAACCATAGGGGTTATTCCTAAACAGAATGAAAAAATCTTTGTTCCAAGAAGGATTTGTCTTTTTTTTTTTTTTTTTTAAACCTTCTGAAGGTGGAGGTACTGCTGCTGTCTGTGTTCCCCAAAAGATATGAACTAGATAGTAGGAGTTTCTTTAGCTTTTTGGGTTCAGTCTTTAACTGCTGTGATCTTTCTCTTGCTTTCTCTTCCTTTTTGGTATATTGGTACATAGCTCTGAAGTTATCCTTGTAACACTGCCTGCTCTGAAGTGGACATTAGTTTGAGTGAGCACCTTTAGCCTGTCACTGGAAAGACATTTCTCTATCATAGAAAACAGGATAGTAAGGCTCTCAAGACATCTTCCAGTCTAGCAGGTGCTTCCTAGACATGATTGACATTACAGAGCCCATCTCTAGCATGCAGTCATCAAGTATGTTCTTAGGTCTCTCGTGATGGAGTGTTAGGCTGTCCATTGTGGTCCTTTGCTGTCCTTAATGCTCCTGGCCCATCTAACCCAGATCTCATCTTGGTGTGATCCATTGCATTGTCAGGGCATGGAGTTCAGCGCCCATAAGAGTCTGTGAAAGTGCCTTTGAGTGCATCTCAGAACAGATGAGTCATTGGTGCTGATGTCTTGGATGACATTACTTTGAGCCACTGCCGAGAGCATATTAGTACAGATTCTGTCTCATGGAAGAAGGTTGGAAGAGAAGATCCATGCCCTTGCTTGAATTGGTGGAAGGCTGCCCACAGCTTTGATGCAGTTGAGGACCAGCTGTGGAACCTATTATCTCAGATTATCGCAAGTACTGTTGAGGATAGTTTCTGACTGCAGGTCTGGATGGTGAGTTAGATCCTAAGGGTATCTGCTGTGCAGATCTTCCCAGATCTGATTTAAAAGACTTACAAGCTGCCTTGCAGAAAAGCTAAAAGAGTTTTGTCTACGACTAACCACTCAAGGCTTTATTCTTGTATTTAGATGAGTCTCTGTTTTTTTCTGGGATAATCGGGGCCATCTAAGATAGGTGCTTTGAACGTTGCCAGTTTCTCAGAATCTTGAAAAAACCCAAACCAGACCGATAAATGGAAACAAAAGCAGAATCTTGAAAGGAAACTTATCTCCAGAATGCTTGACAAGGCCCAGAGAGAGGGTGTGTGAAACAGCCGTTTGGGAACTCCCACAGAGAACGGAATAGAAGGGTTTAGTCTGAGGCCAGGCTACGAGGGTTAACACTCTTTTCACCATATAACTTTTTGAGGGTCAGCGTGATCAAGGTAAATAAGCGTGGAGCAGAGACCCAAGCACCGATAAGCTATAATCTTTGTTTGGTATCCTGGCTGAGCGAGCAACCCTTCCTCTGTTGCAATTCTTAACATGTAAAATGGGGATATTGGGCAGTGTGTTCCTTAGTATACCGGTAGCTTTAAATGGCCTGTACCCTCTAGACAGTGAGAAGGAACAATGAGAGTAAAACCACTGAGAAATGTTGGAAACGGCTTATGCAAACCTTTTCGTTTGCCTTAGTGTAGTTTGAGACTGCGTGAGGGCCCTATAGCGTGTCAGACCTCGGGCCGTGGTATCTCCAAGCTGAAGCAGCAGTTGTAGGCATGCTTTAATTGTTTTTCCAGAATTACCCATGGATCAAACCCTGAAAAGCTTCACAGTCCAACACGCCTTCAACCTTTTGTGAGATCTAATCCACGACTTCTTTTTAGTCTAAATTGCCGTAGGTGTGATAGTTGCAACTTCCTTGGGCAAGGTCGGAGGTGTAGGACAACAACTGGAGAGTTGCCCAAGTCGATTTAGAGAGAAGTGAGGGTTGGCGTGCCGTCACTTGCTGTTGGAGCTGCCTGCAGGCTTCGCTTATTGAGATGGGAATGTTCCCATGTTGGGGGTGATGGCGCTGGGGGCTGGAGACCTCTTTGAGTCTTTCAGATGGAGGAGGACATTTCCTTGGTGCTACGTTGGCTGCTTGCTGCAAGCTACAGTGCTTTGCAGTGCTTATCTTTAATGGAAGCACCAAGCCCAAGCAAGCATGGGGCACGGTCTGTCCTTAAGTCAAAGCCTGAGTCTGTCACTTTAGTTCTTCCCTCCCTCCTCCATCTGCATCCTCTTTTCTTCTGATGTTGGTCTCTGGGAAAGCAAGCCTTTTGTCTGGATTTTTCCTTTTTAATAGTTTCAGCGAAAAAACCCACCTATTACGTCCGTCATGCCCTGATTGTCAGAGAGCATGTTGAAACAAACCCTTGCTTAGAAAATAATTACTAGTCCCCAGTGCCTGAGAGTGTGCTTAAAGCTGAGGCTTGGTCCTGCACGGTTGTGTGCACCTGAGTCATTCTGGGACAGGGAGGGTGAGGGTTGGACCCTCTCACCTGTGACCGGTTTTGGTTGCGATTACCTTGCTGCTCCCTCTCTTACTTGACGAGGTTTGGTTTGATTGCAATTAGGCTAACGAGAGGTTAAACCAAAGTGTGGGAGTTTCCACTTGTGCTTTGAGTCATAATTAAGTCTCGTCAGGGAGAGAGATGCCTCTTCAATGTTACATGAAAATGCAGCATTAAAAAAACCCCAACATCAGAGCGAGGTTTATAGTATAGCATATAGCAGGGGATTTTATATGAAGGCGCTCAGCATTTAAAAAGGAATTTTAAATTGTGAGTAAAAGTTAATCAAAGAATATGCACCCAGTTGCTTAACAGTGAGCACTAAACTATTTATCTCAACCCGGCTCACAAAGTGCTTGGAACTGATTAAACAAAGACCCAAGCTGTGGAGTTGTCAGGGCCATGGTCTTTAATGTGTTTGAAATACTTTGTAGAACAGCCGTCCTCCTACTGCTTTTAGTCCACTTATCTAATTTTCAGCTTCTCCACTCCGTGTAAATGTGATAAATAAACTTTGTAATCGCATAACTGAGCTACTTTTGATGCCTGCCTGCAGATATCTCGTTCTTGAGGCTAGATCACACAGAAGTGTAAATCAACACTTTGCTCCATAAAGGACTTCTTAAAAAATGGCTTTTGGTCTTTTATTGTACAGCTGACCTGGAGGACTTGGTTGCCTAGCTCTTTTTATCAATGCTAATGTGATAAACTTCTTTTTATGGGTCCTAGGAAAGGAGAGTCTTGATCATTCCTTTCTCCAAGTACTGTACTGCAGGAGCTTCTCCAAAGAACAGTTGAGGTTTAATAGATTTTATATAAAATGCTGAATTAACCAAGTTACTCTTTACAATGAACTCTGAGGATATAAATAATTCTGACCTTGTCTTGCGGGTAAAGAAAAGGAGCAGGAGTGCGGGGGGTGAGGATAAATCACTGGGTGAAGGCAAAAGCAAAGGGAGAATTGCATGTTCCCCATTGCACACTTGATGCCAAAGGAGTTATATTTGAGCAAAAGTGATATTTGGGAATATCAATATTGTGAACTGGATTTTAGCACCGGGTGGGGCTGAGGTGGAAGAGTCATTTTTAGGGAAGGGTGGAGTGGAGGTTGAAGCGAAGTCTGTGCAGGGTGTTGGGGGAGAGCAAACTTGTTGAATGCTTTATTTCTAAGCTTATTTTTTTTTTATGACCAAGTGTCGAGGAAGAAAAAATATATCACGTTCTTGGTCCTCGTTTCCTGTGCTGAGGGTGAACTCTGTCAGACAAACCTCCGACAAATTGTTTTCTCTGATAACCAGTTAACACTGAGGAAAGCAGATAGGCAAAAAACTCTTATCATCTTGACAAGCAACGGGCTTTTCGTTAAAACTCAAACCAGAAGCTGTTGTCAGTGTGTTGAGTTTACACCTTGCAATAATAATCCGTGCTTTTATCTGATCGGAGGAGGATTTTTATAACTTTCAAATGGTCTTTGGCGGGGGAGCCAGCCCCTACTGTCATTTTTTATTAGCTTTCTTTTTTTCTTCCCCTGTAGCCAGTCTGCTTTTTTTTTGTGATATTATTTAAGGAATATGTATCCCATTCCTAGGGATATTGGGAAATGATATTTTAAAGTTCTGTGTCTCAGTCCATTAGAGGGATCTATAAAACAATCACAGCAGCAAATGTGCAGTAACTAATCAAAACCACTGAAGCTAACCACAGCAGTACTTCAAGCCCTTTTAAATAATAAAGCCTCATTTTTTGCTGTGCCTTATCTACTGTCTCATCAGGAAAGAGCTAATTAGATTCTTCTAAAAAGTAAATATTGTCAGTTCATTGGTGGGTGGAGGTGATGGGAGGTAAGACACGCATGTCGTCAACATTGGCAAACTGATGCAGAAAACAAGGCGAAGTTATAAAAACCCTATAAAAAGCTATTTGATTTTTAAAGGAGTTTGTTCCACGTGTAGGTGGTGTAGCAACTTTTCCTTATGGTGAGTATGGCTTCTGTAGGCAGAGCCTGGAGGAGTCCGTGACCTGTTTTGCTACTCTGTGTCATTCCCCATCTTAGCTACGCAGATGTGGGTTGCAGGTTTGGGGCTGTGTTTGCTTGATCACAAGCAGTCAAGTTACTTTGAAAAATTCAACTGTGAAAAATTCTGCTACTACTTATCACTACCAGTGTTTTAAGACAAGACATTTAATTTCTCATGCGGAATATTGGGTCTCTGCGCTTGGTCGGTTGGGTTGGCTCAATTGAGTTGTGATGGGTGGTGAAGGTAAAGTCGCTGCTCCAAAGCTTGCGGGATGGACTGGAAAGTATTGAGGACTTGTATTTAGGATTCTTGTAGGACAGGCTTGAGGGGGAAAACCCCAAAGCCATGTCCTGCAAGGTTGAGCGCTTGGTGGAGTGGCATACAGGTAACATAAAAAAGTGGATGGCTGGGAGAGAAAATGCGCAATAAAGATAGAAGTGCTTTTTTTTCCCCTCCTTGTTCCTTTGATTCTCGGTTCCTCAAGGAACAACAGCAAAAGAGATTGATTTTCCTGGTTGCATTCAGCCAACAAAACCTACCAACTTCTCAGCTGCAGAGATGAAGGTCTGTAGACTGCCTGATGGCCAACCTCAGTCCAGTTACAACAGCAAAACTAGGTCACTGACCTAAACCTGAACCTGGAGGTGGAAAGCTGCCTTTGCTTCTTATATCAACCAGCCTGGAAATAGCGTTGCTGTCAGGGGGACTGGGATTTCTGCCGTGTCAGAGCGGTGTAGGGTGTTCCTGTGCTGTAAGGAGGCTGCCAGACTGCTGTACTAATCACGTGGGTGAAGAAAGTAGCTGTGCTTGGAGGGAGTTTCAGCTACGTGAACCAAACGCTTTGTGTGTTATTGTCTAATGTAACTTTAGCTACGAACAGACATTTGGTTTCTTACCCTTTTTTTTTTATCATCACATTAAGCAGAGAGTCAAGAGATTGATAGTCTTGTATAATAGAGGCAATTTTACAGAATAATACAAAAATGCACTTGCTTTCATGTAAACCACACCAAAAGGTAAGGGGATTTTTTATTTGATTTTTGTCCCTCGAGGGCTTTTTGCCTCCCCCGTAGCCCCAGGTCCCTCTGTTTTCAGAGGGCACGCTGGAGTGTCGCCTGTGCTTTGATGTGGTTTCTAAAGTGTGCCTCTTCATTGGGCTCCCTACAGATGCCTTTATGTGAAACAGAACATTAAAATCCAAATGTGTCTGCTCTGCAGGTCATTTTTCATCCTTTATGTGCGATGTCAAATATATTGCAGAATTGTTCTGCTGCACCCCCAGCCCAGGAAGGTGCGGGTAACGAGATGGGGGTAGGAGCAGGGAGTTCCTTGGCGGTTAAGCCCAAATTTCTCCTTAGTTGCTTCCTCTGGGCCTCTCCCCACCTCTCTTTCTCTCTCAAGGTGAAACTGAAACCTCGGTGACTTCACCTAAGCTTGCCGAAGTTAAAGAAAATTTGATATTTCTCACTTATAGGTCACTTCAGTCCAGATTGTTTCCTGCCAAGAGTGGGGGTGGGGGAAATGCCCTCCTGTTAATGGAAAAGCAATTACTATTATTTCTGGCGTGTACATTGTGTCGTTCCAGCATAACACCTAGGTTATGGGTTCTGCTTGTATCACGCCGACTCCTTGGGCTCCCAGCCAGCTATTGATGGGCTGTGCCCATCATGCAGCGACGGAGTGGCGGCCGTACGAGATGGGGGTTACGTACTGTGATGTGCACCAGTGTGCTGGAAGGGAATAAACATTAACTAGGTTACTTTGGGAGCACTCTTGGTCTTTAAGGTAGAAATCCCTGGAAAATCTCTTCTAATTTAGACTGCCCCCTCCCCCCCGCCTCAAATTCCTAAAGGTAAAAATTGCTCTTGGTAGGCTGTAAAGCTTTTATGCCATTGAGAGTGTCTCTCTGGCCAATTTTGTGGATACCTGTGAGGTGGGACATACTTTTTTTTTTTAAAAACTTTTTTTCTTTTTCCCAGTAAGTCCCTGGACTTTAATTCAGGTCAATTTTTTTCTTTCGATAAACTTCAGTTTATTTATATTTAAAGTATGCAAAATGTGGTGTTTGAATTTGGATGTTGAGCTCCTTGGCCTAGAGCGACGGCTTTTTCTAGAAGGACAGACTTTCTTGAATTTGGGGTTTTGTCAATACCGGCATTTATGAGGTCTTACCAGTGTTTGATTTGGATCTCAGCAATATTGGTATCTGGCCAACAGATGTCATGTACTACTGTGCTCCTCTTGTAAGCATAGCCAAAGCTGAAGGATGGCATTAATACCTCTAGTTTGAAAAGAGGTGGGGCAGCAAGATAATGTGTCTTGTGAGAACATGTCCACAAGGTCCTCTTTTGAGGCTAATTCTGTGTTCAGCCTAAAATGCTGAATGTTACATGCTTAGGGCTTCGGCAGTGAAGTTCAGAGCTGGCGGCAGCATCCTTCAGCTTGTTAGTCCAGATTTTTCCTCTCCCATGACCACTTTTTCTGCTGTGATCTTGCTACGCCCTGTTTAATGATCTGTTTCAGGCACAATGTTTTATCCAAAACTTTGCATTTTCCCATTCTTTGATTTCTTCCCTTTCTAGAGGAAAAAAGATTACATAAATTTGAGAGATTTTAATGAGTACACTGGGCTTGCTTTTGGTGTAATTTACAGTGGATTCAGTGTTATAACTTCATTACGCTTGAGTTGAGTAACTTATGTCATAAATGGGTGTATCTGAGAGTGGAATCGGGCCTCGAATCTCTTTGTTGTGTGGGCTTCAGAAGGACCAAATGCTCACTCCCCTGTTTGAAGTCCTAATTCTCTTTATATGATGTTGCAATGTCTTTCTATAGAGTTGTGCCTCTGAAGTTTGAGATTTCTAATGCAAAAAATACCACTTTCCTCCCAATTGCTTCAAGTATTGACGTTGCTAGCAAAATTTGTCTTCAGCAGTGTTCGCACAGACCTTTTCCTGTGGGTTTGTTGCAAAAATCCCTATTGTTGAGACATCCCTTAAGAGATCTTTTTAATACGCTTGTTTGGTAGCCCCCCTTTCTCAGCTGTTACTTCTGTTGTAGGAGCACTTGTAGTAAACATCAATGATACTACTGCTTTCCAACCACTAGAGGTCAAGATTGTGCTATGGCATAGAACAATGCCGTTCATCGTGTAAGGTTTAGCTCCAATTCCTGGTGCAGTCAAGTCCGGTGTCAGCTATATATATTTAATTTTACTTTCAATTGCAATTTTCGGCAATTAAGACAAAGCCAATTGTATGTGCATGGTGTGAAGGGCACTTTGTCTTACACACCGGTAGAGCCTGCTGGATTTTGCAAGGGTTAGGATATCTGTGCCATGCTTGGGTTTTAATATTCTTCAGATCTAAAAACTACGCAAGTGATTGGTCTCTGATGGAGTCTTTCTTCCCAAGGAGGGATTCAAAAGGGAGTTGAGCTGAGAGAGGCTATCAAAATAAAACTTGCTTATAAATTATTTTTGTGTGATATTAGTACTTCTAAGTGCTTAAAAGGAAATAATTTTGAAGGTTTGCGCTCTAGATAGAGCTTTCTACTTTCTGCAGTTCAGGTAGCAAAAATAATTAGGGTTTTTTTTTTTAATAGGTTCCACTTGTTTTATTTCTCTTTTTTTTATTCTAGCACAGTTGGTTTCAGTGACAACAGTATCTACAATACAGTTTCTAGTATTCCTTCTTCCTTCTAAAGCCAGGCTGTCATGTTAGCATGGGGCAGGGGATGGTCCTTCTCTCCACCTTGTTTGTATCCTGTTGTAGAGAAGCAATAAAATACTCAGAGGTAGGTTTGATTTGGATTGTGCTGCTAATTGCTAGAAGTAGAGTCTATATTAATAGTTGTGCTACATAAAAAATTCATTCTTTTTAAAAAAGAAACCTATCATCTAAAATCACACTGTCAGAAAGACATGATTTCTGTACACCTTTCTTCTTTTATATAAAAAAAATATGGGAGGGATCCTATAAATCTGTGTGTATATATCCATATAATTTTCAGGTTTTCAGAGTGTTTAGTTTCTAGTTACACCAGAGCATATGCCCACGTGTGCAGAACCACTGTATCCGTTGGCTTGGCCTTTTTCTCCTTGTTTTGGCCATGATTTGGCACTTGTGGCGAGAACAGTGTCTTTATGCCAGTCCCCCTCCTTGCCCTTCCCCTTCAGTTTGAAGTTCTTGGTCAGCTCTCTTGAACAATTAGGGCTAAACCATTTTTCCTGTGAAATATTGTGCTCAGTAACAATGAGGAAATCAAGTGAGTTCTTGCAGCAGAGCACACGCGTTGACCTCTGCTGCAAACAAACTCCAAATCCCCATGAATATGTATCAATAGCAGTACCAGGGAGCTCTGCCGAGTCCGTGTGTTTTGCTCCCTGAGTCGTGGTGCTTCTCCCAGGGAGCAAATCTTGGTTCAATACCTTTTACAGCTCATTCTGTACATCAGCAGCGTACAATTAAGCTCTCCTGAGGTACCACAAAAATGCTTTCAGGAACCTCTGGGGTCCAGATGTGGAATGTTTTCTGCTGACATGGGTTGAAAAGAGGAACAAATCCAACGGTTAAGTACGTCCTTTAATTTAGCCTGTGACAGTCACCACATGGCCTATGGGCTAATATTTCTGCATCTGTGCTGTAAATAGATCAATATGGCAATATGATGGGTTTGGCATTTTGATTTGTGAAGAGTCAGAATATTGTTTGTATTGTTGCATAATCCCTGGAATGGTTTTGAAATGAATCTTCTGTTTCTTCCGAATATCTGGGTTAGGAAAAACATAACATTTCGAAGTTCCATTAAGCATGTATTTTATTTTGTGTCATTTGTCATAATTCATGACTGATTGCATCTTTTGGCTGGAAAAAAAAATAATCTGAGGATGCTGTCGTAAAAGGTGAAATCTGCTTTTTTTTCTAGGCACAGCAGCAAAGAAACCTGGACAATATTGTATCACAGCATCCCAGAATAAGCGGGGGGAAGAAGTCCAAGAAAGAAGTCTGCGCAAGCTCAGATCTGGAGGTAAAAAACACTAGCCCCATGTCTGAGCAAGATTCGGGTATCCTGGATGTTGAAGATGAGGATGAGGATGAAGAGGTAACTGTATAACATCAAATCCAGGTGGCTGGACAGTTTGGGGATGATCAGTAGTGTCTCAAATGGTGTTTGCACCTCGCTCAGTCTTTCATGTTGCCATGCAGTGTCATAAAGATGCAGAATAGGCTGTAGAACATGGGGTGTCTTTCAGTATTGGGTTATTTTCCACTGTTGTCCCTATTCTCATTAGCAGGCTCAGTAGAGGGGCCAAGTATTGTATAAGAACTGAACAGCCTGTCTTCTGTCCCCCAGCTCGAGGGTTGCACTTCTGTGCTTATTTGGGAAGGCAGTTTGGTATCTAGCCTTCATTTAAAAAAAGATAAATTGCTACATAGTGCATGAGATACTTGGCCTTTTCTGTGGGACATGTGCCTTGGTGGCAGAGACATATTTTGTGTTGAAAAGCATTGCATCGAGACAGAATTTTTTAAATGCAATTTTATTTCCTTGATGTTCTCCCTTCTTTTTGTCTCCCTTTCTGATGCTGCTTCCTCAGGCTGTCAGTCTGTTGTTTTTGTTAACCACAAAGCATAACCTCGCTGATAGTGTTGGTTCTTCTTTCCTCCCTGTGCTAGAGGATAGTGCATACAATACATCTTGGATTTGTGGTGCTTAAAATGCAATAGAGCTCTGTCCCTTTGTGTTTCAGGAAAGGCAGCTTGCAGATACCTAATCCAAGCGTAGGTCATGAGGTGTTGAGCTTTTTGATGTGTTCTTCGTTTCTTGTGATGCGGTCTTGTGTTTGACCTTATGGCAAGTTTTATCTGCCACACTGGCTGCTTTTTCTCTTATTGCTGATGCCTCTCTTATGTCAAGAGAATGATATTTTCAGCTACAACCGGTAGCTGAATTAGGTAGTATTTGTTGCCCTGAATTTGACAGTCCATGACCAGCCACAGAAGAGGATTAAGAACAAGTTTCTGAAGATTAAAGTAGTATAGGTTGCTCAAGTGGTTCTGTGCCCGTGTTGTGTCTTCTTCCCTGCAGTTCAAGTCTCTCCTCTTCATCTCTGCTGCACTTCCAAAGCAGACCAAGGAGATCATCACTTACTTCACAGGGATCAAACTGTAGGGTACAACCCAGAGCCCTCACACTGCACTGAAACCATCTGGGTAGGATATTTATTCCTACATCAAAATGGAAATATAACAGAAGTTAAACAAAAGAAAAATGAGTGGAAAGGGCACGTTTTTTGAAATCAAACATTGTTTTGAGTAGATCTATTCTGGTATTTCCCCGTTAAAAAATAAAAATCTGGTCCTTCAATAATTCTTCTTCCATCTCACTCTAAAAATCTCTCACTTGTGTGGAGTGGGTTCTTGCAAAACCAGGCAGGATTGCAAAACGTGGCGGTACTCGTGGGGTATGCAAAGTTTGAGTCAACTGGAATGAGAAACTAGAGTTGAATTTCAGTTAGAATTGAAAGGCGTAAGGAAAACCCTAAGGAGGGAAGAATTTGAAGACGGTAACTGGTGTAGCGCAGTCGGGAGGAATCTCTTAATTCCGTTCGTCAAACTGATTTAACTCGTCTGGGGGTAGATCTGGGTGGGTTTAAAGCCGGGCTGGTGGCAAGCGGGAGAGCCGGGCGGTGGGGATGACGGTGCCGCTGGTGGCTGGGGGGCGGCGGCGGGAGGCGGGAGCCGCCGGGGCCGGGGCAGCGGCGGCCGCTGTCCGTGGTGATGAAGCGGGGGCGCGGAGGGGCAGCGCCCGCGGGAGCCCCGCGTCGGCTCGGGTTGGCTTTTCCGCAGCCCTATTGCAAAGACCCCCCTCTGCCTCGTTTTCCCGGTGTTGTCTTAAAGGAGAGGGGGCTTTGGTTCCTGATGGGCTTAGCTGCTCCCCATGTTCCTGCCTCCTGGGGGTATTTTCCCTTTTTGGAAAGAGAGTGATTTATGTATTGCTACAAATGGATCTCTCATCTGGAAGTAGAGCCATTAAATTTTTGGGCCCCTCACTACACGAAAGATACTGAGGCACTGGAGCATGTCCAAAGTAGGGCAACGAGGCTAGTGAAGGGTCTAGAGAACAAGTCTTATGAGGAGTGGCTGAGGGAACTGGGGTTGTTTAGCCTGCAGAAAAGGAGGCTCAGGGGAGACCTTATTGCTCTCTACAACTACCTGAAAGGAGGTTGTAGCGAGGTAAGCATCAGTGTTTATTTTTTTTTTTTTCCCAGGTAGCAAGTGATAGGACAAGAGGAAATGGCCTCAAGTTGCACCAGGGGAGGTTTAGATTGGATATTAGGAAAAACTTCTTCACCGAAAGGGTTCTCAAACATTGGAACAGGCTGTCCAGGGAAGTGGTTGAATCCCTGCAGGTTTAAAAGATGTGTAGATGTGGCACTTAGGGGCATGGTTTAGTGGTGGGCTTCACAGCGGTAGGTAAACAGTTGGGCTCAATGATCTCAAAGGTTTGCCAACCTAAATGATTGTATGACTCTAAATCTGAAGGAGTGTCATGTGGGCATAGCGAGTTGACCCTAGCCAGTGGCTAAGCCCCCATCCAGTTGCTCACTCACTCCCCCAGGCCCCAGAAGAATTTAGGAGACAATGTGAATGGCAAAAATTAGAAAACTCATGGGTTGAGCTAAAGACACTAAAGACAGTTTAATAAGTCTACAATAATAAGTTTAATAAGTTTAATAAGGGGGGAAAAAAAACCCACCAAGCAATGCAAAGGCAGTCACTCACCACCTCCCACCAGCAGACTGATGCCCAGCCAGTGTTCAAGCAATGGCTGCTTTTGAAAAAAACAACACCCCCACCTCTTCCTCAATTTTATTGCCGAGCACAACATTACATGATATGGAATATCTGTTTGGTCCATTTGGGTCAGCTGTCCCAGTGTTGTCCCCTCTTGCTCAGCCCCAGCCTACTTGCTGGGGGGCATGCAGAGTGAGAAACAGAGAAAGATCTTGATGCTGTGTAAGCACTGTTCAGCAATAGCTAAAATATTGGTGTGTTATCAACATTGGTTTTGTCGTACATCTCAACCACGGTGCCGTATAGGCTGCAATGAAGAAAATTAACTTTATCCTAGCCAAAACCAGTGCAGTGTGTAAAATGTTAACGGGAGGTTCTTTGGTAAAGGTTCTCTAAAGTTACAGGCCAACTGCAAAATTGTTTTTCATGGTTGACAGATTGATTCCTACCTTTTCATCTTCTGGTGTCACTCTTTCGCCTTATGATTATCTTGTCTGTGCAGGAATACTATGAATACAGAATTTGAGACTCCAAAGTTAATCCTCATTGCTTAAAATTGTTAGTATTAAGTGTCCTGAGTCTAAGTGAATTGCATACCATTTCCTGCACAGCCCCCAGGTTCTGGAGCTCTGAATAAAGCTTTCTGTGCTTAGAAAGACAGCAAGTGAGCACATGTCATTTTCTGTGTTCTGCCTCTCACCAAGATTGCTGAAGCTTACACTTCTCAAGAAAATATGGAATACCACTAACAAGAAAGCCTGGAGAAAGCAAAGGCAGCCCCTTCTAGAATAAAGTCAGTAGACAAGGAAAGAAGTGATCCTGAAGCATCCAAAGACTGCACCGGTATCTCTTGCTCTTGACCTGTCATAGCCAATAATGCCAACCAGTAACTCCAGGCTTCTGTTTGGAAGACAGCCAGTGACAACTGGTTGAACAAGGAATGAGGGGTAGCTTGCACCCATTCTACTCAGAATTGAAAACAGGGTGGTCCTAGATATTTCTCATTAAGTTTAGGCAGGAGAGCTCTGGATCCTGGTGTGTAGGCTGAAAAAAATGGGATAACTTTTTTTTTTTTCTCCCCTCTCCTAGGAAATATCTGAGGCCTTTCAGGAGGCTGTGTTATGGCGTTCTCCACCTAGGTTGGATGAACTGTTCTAGAGAGCCCATAATTCCTTACCCATACGAAGCAAACCCTTCATCCCTGCAGCAAAACTTACAGGAAAAGTTTTGAAAGGGAAGAAATAGCAGAAGAGTTTTGCTTATACTGTTGCGTGTATTCTAGTGTAGATCATTCTCTCCCTTGGAGTAGAAGAGAGCTCTGCCAGCTACGTCCAAGAAGATGAATGAGATGTGGTTCTCCACCCCATTAGTGCTCTCCAGTTTGGAGACGTTATTGTCCCACTTAAGTACAGATGCCTCACTGAGGTGGAAGCTCCCACTATAATCAGAGTGAGGAAGCGGGCACAGCTGTAAAGTGAGCTGGAAGAAGGCTTAAATCCAGTTTTTATGAATGCCAAGTTGCAGAAGGAGAATTTGCATTTCACAGTGTGTAGCTCCACAGTCTGTTCAGTTTGTGCCAGCTGTTCCCTTTGTAGTAAAAAGAATCCAGAAAACTACAAAGCTCGTCCAGATTCTTCTCATTTACAGTGACTTTTCTTTTGTGATCTTGTTGAATACAGCAGGACGAACTTGCCTGCATTTTGCCTCATTTCTTCTTGTCCCCCAAAAAGGCTGGTCAGGTGTCTGTGAAGTGGTTTGGTTGAATTGGACTCCCTGGTGCTCCTTTGTGGGAGAAGGGGAAATTTTGAGGAAGGACATCACACTTCAGGATAACGGCCGCTCAGCTGTCTTTGAAGAACAAATTCCAGACAGCTTTCTATTTGGAGAAGGAGTTTGGCACTCAGGACGTCAGCAGGTGTGAGGTGTGGCCAAAATTCATCATGCTTCTGGCGTTCTTTCAGGTTGACCTGGCTGTAGGAATAAGCTGTAATTCTCTAAGTGAGTGTAATAGATTTCTTACAAAGTTTTGGGAGCTAGAGCAGGGACCCCAGAGAGCTCTCTTGACTTTCCCTGATAAATGGCTTTGTTAGGTGCCATCAGCCTCCACCTTTTGTTTGCTTCCACTAGTAAATATGCAAAAAACATCTTGGACATTGCGAGAAACTGCTCTATTTCCAGACAAAGCTGTCTGCCTGTTGTCTATAACGTGAGCCAGAGTGAGATCAGTTAGTCTGCAGGACCATCTGGCCACTTCCAATATCACAGTATCCCGAGCATCCTCTTGACTGTGCAAAGGCATTAAATTTTTTTCCCTAAGGTTAAGCCATGGGACACGCTGGGGCAGTCAAAGGACACCAAGACCACACAAGATGTAGCCAATCTGTGGCACAGTTTGTTCCCTATCTCCATTCAGCATGGGATAAAGTGCTTCCTGGCTGCTGGTACCAAAAGAGATTAGATGTGATTTGTTGAATCATAGAATAGTTTAGGTTGGAAGGGACCTTTAAAGGTCATCTAATCTAACCCCTCTCCCATGGGCAGGTGCATCTTCAACTACCTCAGGTTGCTCAGTGCCTCATCCAACCTGACCTTGAATGTTTCCAGGGATGGGGCATCTACCACCTCTCTGGGCAACCTGGGCCAGTGTTTCACCATCCTCATTGTAAAAAAGTGTTTCTTATATCTAGTCTGAATCTCTCCTTTTCAGTTTAAAACCATTATCCCTTGTCCTGTTGCTATAGGCCCTGCTAAAAAGTCTGTCTCCACCTTTCTTATAAGCCCCCTTTAAGTATTGAAAGGCCGCAATAAGGTCTCCCCAGAGCTTTCTCTTCTCCAGGCTGAACAATGCCAGTTCTCTCAGCCTTTCCTGACAGCAGAGGTGTTCCAGCCCTTGGACCGTTTCCGTGGTCTCCTGGACCTGCTCCAACAGGTCCACGTCTTTCTTGTGCTGAGGACTCCAGAGCTGGGTGCAGTACAGAACCAACACTACTTTGAGCAGTAGAGTTTTACTCCCTAAGGTGAATGGATGCTTTCTGCAATGTGCGTGTCATGAAGAGACCTAGTCTGCTCAATGCCGTCTCTTGGACTCGAGCCTTTAGGGATGCAGTGTCGTGTGTGCTTGTGTTTCTCTGCACCAGCACATCCATGTACCTCAGTCAATGGGGCCGTGAGATGGTTCATAAAACACCTCTCATGAATTCCTGGTGTTCCTGTCTGGAGGTTTTTTTCCTTCACTGAAAGAGGAGCGAATGTATATGTCCTTGTGTCATGTCTTTACATCAAAAACTAACAAGGATCAGAGATTCTAGCTATTGTATCGCAAATTTGTCTGAAGCCAGATCAGAGCGTCCCTTAACTCTGAGCCAGCATTATGTTTGTGGCAGCTACAGCTGAACATTTCCATTGAAAACTTGGCTTCCGTGGGTTCAATTTGCTACAGGTAGTGTTTAACCCAGCTGAAAATGTTCTTGCAAAAAGAGAGGGTTTGGCTGTTTACGGAGACTGACAGGTCTGCCTCTGCTTCCAGCACCAGCAGCATGCCAGATGCAGGGTTTGGGAATGAGGTTTGTGAAGCTGATCTTTCGTGGACTGGGAAAATTTTGGACAAGATGAATAAATTCTTTGTTCTGCAAATCAAAAGAAAAAAAAAGATTAGACTGAAGGGGAGATGTCAGGGGAGTAATCAGTCTTGTTATTGAGGCAGCTCTAGTTCTCATTTCATCATCAAGTTTTAAAAATCAAAGATTTATTTATTTTTTTGAACACTGGTAGCGTAGCTTTGGCTAAGAAAATCAAGTCACTGCTAAAGGGGATGTGCTAAGCTTGAGTTTTTAGATATATCTAAATATTAGATAAATATCTAAATATGTAAATATTAGATATGTTTAAATTGTGCAACATGTTAAACTAGCCACAGAGATAATTTCATATATTCTGTATATTCAGAGGCCTATATTGGTTAGTCTGGAAAGATTTCAAACGATAGGATTATATGGCTATATGTGGAAGAGGTAGTCTGTTCTTTTCCTTAAAATATATTGTCGGTTTATACCCTGCAAAAAAAGCACAGGTTTTGGGTGCACGTCTTGCTGTTTGCAGATGCTTTCTTGTGGTCCAGGACTTGCGCTTCCACGTCTGATAGTGTTCTACCTAGATGAGCAATTTTAAAGCTATTAATGTCTCAGAGATGTTAATTCTGCAGAATAGTCCAGTATATTTTTTGTGAGTGTGTGTGTGGGCTTAAAAGTTTTTGCAGAAGATCAGAGACTGAAAATATTGCAGTCTGCTTTGAAAGAATTTCTCTGGGGGAGTAAACTCTGTTTTTGGCAATATCCTGATTTCACAAATCTTTATCAGAAATATTTCTCTATGGACCATGTTCAACTAGTGTCCCATATCCAAGACGAGCAAACCCGTTTGATCCTGAATTCAAATTCATAGGAAAACATCGCCTGCTTTGATGGTGTTGTGAAGGGATGACAGATTTCTCCTCCCTTAGAAAAACACAGGGTGGACTTGGGTCCATCCAGTCCAGCTTCCCCACACTGATGGTGGTCGTCAGAGGATGGCTGGGTCAAGCGAGTACTGATACTTCCCTGTCTGCTTTAGCGATCTCCAGCAGTTTTGCAATTGGGGGGTTCTGAGCCAGAAGTGTTCCACTGTTTTACCAACTGGAGACCAATTACGCTTTATGCTGGAGGAATACAGCAAGGCAAAATCTGTATCCACAAAATAGCTGAAATCTGGATTTGGGAGCTATTTAGGGAGCATTAGAAGGCCCAGGAGACTGCAAATGGAAAATAAATGACCAGGAAGACATGATAAAATTGGCATTAACACAATAAAGCTGCTGCCTAGTGTTTGCAGTTGTCAAATATAGTCTTATAAAAGGTAAGGGATGTTAGCGAGACTGGTGAGCTGCGCTTCGCAGCTGCTTGCCCTCGGTTCAGCTGGGGCATGTTGAACAGCCAGGTTCAATGTAGAAAGGGTCACACGGGCAATGCCACTCACTCACACACCTTCCTTCTTCCTGGTGAGCCAACCTTGCGCATCTGTAAGAGCTGCTCAAATGGCACGATGGAGTGCTTGGTGCAAGGCGGGGGAGGGAAAGTCCAGTGAGATGGATGAGCAGGCTCCTGCCGTACCCCGGTACAAAACTCTTTATTGCTTTGTTCCCGCTGAGCCAGCTGCTTCCCCTCCTTGCACTACCAGGTTGAGACTGTCAAGTTTTGGGAGGTCTTGGAACAATGCTGGTGGTGCGGGATGGAATGTTCTAACACTGTGTGTTGCTGCTCTGTTCATCTCCATAGATTCTTTCATTGTTTCAGCTCTTAGCAAGAACCAGTGTAGCGTTGAGTACTGAGTTTCTTTGCATGAAGGAGATTCTTTAACATCTCCAGTTCCACATTACACAGGAGGCTATTTAACAAAATCCCCTATTATCTGTTCCAGCCCATAACTTCTGCACTCCCCTGCTTGAAGCCATTGCTTTAGATGAGGAGGACCGCTCACCTTAGGTGCTTTGGGCAGCTTTGGTTGAGGCTTGCATACCCTCATCCAGCTAGAAACTTCTCTCTTCTTCATCCTACCTCCTTTTTAGCATAATTAAAAATATATAAAATAAACATGTTTCCAGGCCTGTCCATTGGTCCCTTTCATCTTTCTCCCCTTTTTTCCACCACATGTCAACAGAACACTCCCCTCCTCTCTGAATTTTGGGGGAGAAGGAGGGTTGCCTTAGCTTTATGCCTTGGCCAACAAGCTTAATACTGTGTTGGCTTGAACATATCCAAAGGACACAAGCTTCTTGTATGCAAATTTCTTCTCTGATCTTTCCTCTAACCCTCCCTCCCTCTGTCCCACCCTTCAAAAATGTGCTTCCTTGTCCCTGTGCAAGACTCACTGGGTTGTTGAAAGGTGGTGGAGTCTGTGTGGCGTGTGTTTTTTAAGAAAAAAAAAAAAAATTAAAAAATTGTACTTTTAAAGAAATCAAACTAGAAATCTAGAGAATAATTTGGTTTTTCTTCCACCCCCCTCTGTTGCATAAGTACCAGAATGGGTTGTGCCAGGAGGCTTGAACTGGTATTTAAGCCTACAGTTAAATTAACTCTCCATGAGGCTGCCTAGCAGAGGGCCAAATGCTGCAATGTGATATCCTAGGGGAGTGTAAATGGAGTGAAAGCAATATTACATGAAATTTTCCTACTTCAAGAATCTTTAAAAAATGTAAATATAGTCAGATATAGGTGGATACCAATAATCAGTCTAATTGTTACATACCTGAAATCTCAGTGTCCCTCTGTTGAATCCACATGCATTGGAGTTACACTTACCTATATGTGATATTTTAGAGTTGCACTTACCTGTATGTTTTCTGCATCTTTCACACTGACCTCCTGCTGTCTTTTAGGTGCCTGGGGCCCAGGACCTGGTGGACTTCTCACCGGTGTACCGATGCTTACACATATACTCTGTCCTGGTAAGTAGCACTGTGGTGCCTATGAGGCTGGTGCTGACACTGGACTGTGGTTTAAAGAAGACGATGGGGTGCTGCTCCTTCTGCTGATGCTGCTGGAAAGAGGTGGTTGCAAAGCATTAATGTTCACCTAGCTAGGAAGTGCATTACCTGAAGTAGGAAGTAGGCCAGCGATGGATGTATTTGGGTAAAAGCCAGAGAGTTACTTCATGCAGGCCACAGAAATATAAAGGGATATTTTTCTCCAACTATTGCAGGGTTTGTAATATACATGTTTCTTGGTCATACAGTTTTCCTCCAAGAATTCTTCTTTAACCACAGTAGCTTCATTATTCAGTGCAAATAGAGAAGTTGCGGGTGGGGACAGAGAAATTGGTTTCAAATGTATTGTTTGCTGCACTTGGGAGAACTTTGCTGCTCTTCAAACATCGTTTGACAGGAGCAGGTTTCCTGCCGTCCCACCAAATCCACCATTTGACTGTATCGCTGCCAATTTCCCAATGGTTACAGTTTGCGTGCACTGAAAAGTACTGCCAAACTGAAACTGTTCTGTGTTGGTGTTTGATTATTGGCTAGAAAGTGTTACTCTGAACCGCATCATGTTCTTGAGAACTTTTCAAGAGAGCTCCCATCTCTGCAGATGTAGGCTGCTAGATGAGCTATGTTTTCTGCTAGGCATTATAAGTACGTAAGGTATTGATTTTTTTACTTATTTATTTATAACAAGGCCAGATAAGATGCCCTTTGTAGCTTACCCTTCAACTTTTAATTTCTAAGATGCCTCCAGCAGTGTACAAGCCTTGCATCTGCAGACCCAAAGAACCTGTGTTGCTTGCATCCATTCATTAACGTCCTTTGGAGAGATGGAGCTTTCCGAGGGCTCTTCTCCTGCGGTTGAGCAATCTGAAGCCCAGGCAGCAGATGAAAGGAGCACTCTGTTCGCAGCTTTCCTCCCTTTCCACGGCAGAGCCGGGCTTGTGAGAGAATGATTTTTAAGGCACTTTTAAAGCCAGTTTCTCCAGCAAATACGTACAAATGAGTTTGCGAAAGGAAAAGAATTGTCATAAAAAACATTTTATATAAAATCTTTTTGTGCCCTCATCTGTTAATAATTATGTAATTTGGCTACATTGCCATGATATTTTATTGGAATGAAAAAGTTAACCTACCCAAAGCGTGTTACTCTGTTTATCTTGGACAAAAACCTCCTCCTCAAACCCGGCGCTGGGAGCCCGGTTCAGGGAGTGTGCTAATTGAAGATTACAACTGGTCTGAAATGCTTTGTGGATTTCAAAGTGTCATTTTATTTGGAGAAACTTCAGTGAAGAAAATGTATAATGAAAACAGGATTAGGAATCCTATTTGTGTAGCTTACGTACATTTGTTTAATGCAAGGGTATTTATTTAATTGTGTATTTATACATAAAGCTGTTATGAAAAGGATGAAGAGCTTTCGCTGGTGGATATAGCAGTTTCGCACATTTGAAATGGTCTTGTTTCTACATTGGGGCTTTGTTGTTGTCTTGTTGCTTTACATTTTAATCTGAAATAGCAATTGGTCATCCAAAGCGTATTAGGGAATTGCTGCTCCTAGAAGACAGGTTTCATGGCCAGTGCCCTGTGATGGATCTGGATGGGATTGTCTTCTGGTGGAGGTGGGAATAGTGCAGTGGACTTGGCGATGGTGAAGTTAGACCTGGTGCAGGGTTTTCATGCCAGTAGGTTAGCCTCCTCTGTCCCCATCCTGAGCTGAGACCATTCAATCCTTCTTCCCGTACTCCTTCTCTATTTCAGCCAAAAGCCATAGTAATGAGAAAAAAGATACATCAGAACTCTAAAGAAAGCGTGTTGGTGAGACCAGAACAAGAGAAAAAAGGTAACCAGCAGTAGGAAAGGCTCCTGAAAAGAAAACTGCCCTTCTCCTGACCTGTGATTGAATCCTGCCCTAGCTTTCTAGGCCCAGCTTGGGTTGAACAATGTCAGAGATCCAGCAAGCATCGAGGGAAATGGCCACATCAGTGTCAGACGGAAGGATCATAATGTAATAGTTACCAAAAAATCCTAATATTTGTCATTTACAATAGCGTTATCTAAATGCTTGGCCTGCAGTTAAAAAGGCCCACGTTGAATAAACATTGAGATATTTATTATTTTTAGTGAAATCGACCTTCCAGTCACCTCGGTTTTATGGCTGTGCTGCTTATAAATTCCCAAAGGATTATTTGAAAAATCCTACTCATATCTGCCAGCCTTATCAGCAGGGCAGAAGTTCACATATTGTAACGGGAGGTCAGCCTTCGGTCATGGTCTTACAGAGGGGGCCAGGCACCTGTAAATCCTTCCTTCAGCAACCAAGGCGAAGTACAATATCAAACAGGCAAGGAGACTTTTCCAGGAAATGCTGAACTTTCTCAGGAAGGGCAGAGGAGGGGGAAAGAAAGTGAAGGAAGGTCAGGCGGGGGTTAATTGAGACTTGGACCTTGGCGTGGTGGCAGCTCCGGGGAGGACAGGCTCTGGTGGGATGCTTTATGGGACTATTCATCGGAGATTCCTTTTCTTGTGAGAAACGGGCTGGCGGAGGGTGTCTTGAGGAAGAAATGGGCGTAGGGGAGGCTTTGAATATCTGCAGATATCGAACAAAACATCACAAGAGTGTGTTTGTGTATTATACATGGAGTTGTACACATGGATAGCCCTTCTTTGCTCAGCTAACCCTTTGATTTCATGATTTGGGTTTACGTCCCTAAACAGTGCCTACAGCAGCAAGTCCTTACCCTGCCTGTGGTTTCTGCATGCAGCAAATATACTCTGAATTGCATGAAAAAAAGGTTTTCAGATGACAGGTTTGGTTTCAAACCTGTGAATCAGTAACCACTGAACAACCTCGGTGCCGTGGTGGGAATCCTGGTCATATTAAACAAATGTATGCTGTCCTTTTCCTAGGAAAATTAAAAAAAGACTAGCTGGAACCATGGATATGGTGATTCTTCAGATGCCAGGAGCATCATATAAAAGGATTAACAGGGGCTGCTGGCAGCAGAGCCAGGACACATGAGTCTTGGGACCAGTCCTGGTCTTCTTGGTCAGTTGGCCAAAGTCCGTGTCTAGTTTTAGCTGATCTTAAACACTAAACCCCACTTAGTTTCTGTTCAGCAGTGATGTGCTATTTAAGGACATTCATCTGCAGTGTGGTTAAGCTGCTAGGCTGTTGGTATCAGGTATATCTTTTCCTCAAGTTAATAGAGAAGTTTGTTGAAAATGGTAATATTATTATATAAAGAAGAAACAAGAATATTTCAGTGAAGTGATTTTGCCATTGACGTTTTTATCTTTTATGTTGTCTTTGACCAAAGTCTATGTAATGCTCAAGTTGCTTTGATCGATATCCAAAATAAATTAGGAAAGGTGAGGTTTGGGCCAGATGGTTTATCTGCTGGAGCATCTGAACAGCTGTTGGGTGCCTTGTATTTCAAGGCCAAGACATGGAATTGCTTTGCTTTACATAACATAAAATGAAAAGCAGTTTTTGTTTCATGTTTCCTGTAAGCTGTAGGAAGGCAGAAAGCAAAGAGTGAACGAAGAGCAGAAAGGAATTTAAAAAAAAAAAAAAAGCCAAAAAAAGTCAGAGTGGTTTGCACAGAGGGTGCTCCCAAGAAGTTGTCTCAAAGGCAGCTGACGATGAATTAAGTCGCTTAAGCTCCTGCTTCAGCCAGTGCTGTTGCCTGTTAGTAGTCATTTAGGGTTTGCCTTAGCTAGGTGGGTTTTTTTAGCTTTATGCTAATTGGTTACCAATTACTTTGAGGTTCTTAACATGCTCATGAAGACACTGGTATTGACACTCCCAGCTCTTTGATCCGAGCTACAAAGGGGTCATTTTAGGGTAAAGAACAAGTGTCCAAAAAAAAAAAAAAAAAAGAAAAAAAGAGAGCAGATTCTGATGTAAATAGAGGTCTAAAACTGTAGCTGCCTCCTAGCTGATGAAGTATTTCTGGAGAATCCCAGAGCTGGATAATTTAGATAAATAGCAGTTGACAGGTATTTACTATAAATTTGTCGTATCTCACCACTGACATTTTTATCTGCTGTATTGCTTCTACCCCAAGCCTCTCTAACCCTAAAAGTGCTTTGATACACAAAATACATTAGGAAAGGTAAAAATAAAGTAAAACAAATAGTACCCCCCCACACACATTCTTAAAAGAAGTCAATGTAGAAATGTGTTTAAATTCCTATATTAAAGTGCGCGTATTGTGCATAGACTGTATCCACTTGGTACATTTTTGCTTGCCTATTTTAGTGGAGAATATAATGTTTTATATCTCCTGGCTGTGCAGAGCCAGCATGGCCTTGGGAGCAGAAACAAGGCTTTACTTTTTCTTATCGCTAAAATTGCTATGGTTTGATTGCAGAGGCTGTGCAGGGATTCATCGGCTCAGGGACTCAAGGTGAACTGTTCGGCTGAGGATGGGAAATACCACTTTGTATCTCCAAGCCGAGGAGATTTCATTTGAAGTGGGAGATGCTGCAAATCCGGCGGCGGATCATTAGTCTTCTCCCAGCCCTACACTTAAATAATTTTATTTTTTTTCATTTTTCTTAGAAGTGTGCTAATGATTGTGCTGCCTCTGTTAATCCTCCTTTTTCTGCCTCTGTGGGCTATTAAATTGGCAGGCTGGTTGCTCATCTGTTTGCCCGTGGTGGCTGTGACGCAGCCGGTCGTTCCTGCCCCCTCCCCACCTCTCCAGGGAGGCTCCAGCATCCCCACCAAAATGTTTGTTCTTTGGTAACGGGGCAAAACAATTGAAGTTTTTCTTTCAAGGGATGAGAAAGCCTCTTATAGGAACCACAATTCAAATAATAAGAGCTACCCAACCCTCTCATAAGAAAATGTCTCTTTTTTCTCTTTGTAACACTAGTTGTTTCTTTTTATTTGATACTGAAACACAAACTGTACCATGGAAAGTCTGTGGTTTACTTCTATTTTTGAGATCAGTGTTGTAAAGTTTTCCCTCGGTGTCCTTGGGAACTTTAAAACTTTTTTTTTTTGGAGGGGGTGGGGGGGCAGTGGAAAAAATTTCCTTCTCAAAGTCTCTGGTAACTCCTTGTTCATCTCAGACACTTTGCAGATTGTCCCATCGTTGTGTCCTGGCATATCTCACTGTCTGCTGACTTGGCTGACCCACTGGTGCCTGGTGGAGTTAGATAGCTATAAACACAGCACTGAGATCATAGGGAAAGGCTGAGGGTGAGACACTTTGTGCACTGGATTGATAAGGACACAGGAAAAGCCATTAGAGTGAACTGGTGTCAGTGACCTGTGATAACCATTCTGTACTACGTGCTAATGGACCCTGGGTAGTATGTCTGTCTGTAGTGGCAATAGATTTAACTTTTGTAATTGTCATATTGCTCTTTTAACCCTGTGACCTTATTACCCATGAGAAAACCACTTGGCTTCGATCAAAGAAGCAGCAAAGAAATCAGTGTTCATTCTAAGCTGGCTAGATATGATCACAGGCAGCCTTGATTCTTAAAATATTCAGCTTGGAAAACAGACATGTTAGGAGGGAGAAAAAAAAAAGGGTGGTTTACTACAACAGCCCGGATGCAGACTTCTTGTCATCTGAGGTTAGGAACAGCAGACGTGCTTTCCCAGGGCTTTGCAAAACTCTGCACCATCACTTACTCACTGAAAAGGTACTGATATTTTACATTTAATGCTGATTTAATCCTGATTCACTCGATCCCATTCCACTCCTAGTGGCTAGAATAAGAGACTGACTCTATTAGTCCTGACTATGGAGAATATATTGCATCTGTTCAGTATTTCATCGAATCATTCGGGACGGATGGGACCTCAGGAGGTCTCTGGTCTAACTTCCTGCCCAAAGTAGGGGCAGCTTACAGATCAGACCAGGTTACTCAGGGCTTTATCCAGTCTGGTCTTAAAAACCTCCAAGAACCAAGACTGCAAAACTTCTCAGGGCAACTTACTCTGCTCCATGACCTCCTTGTAGGTATTGAAGGTGGCTGTTAGGTCCCCCCGAAGCAGTCACTCCTCCTGACTGAACAAGCTCTATTAAACTCCCCCTGTGGGGCAAGCAAGTGCTTCAGCCCCAACTATCTTGGTGGCCTCCAGTGAACTTGCTCCGGTTTATTGGTGTCTTTCCTGTATTTGGGAGGCCCAAAACTGGATGCAGGGTATAGATACAGTCTTTAATGAGTGCTGTGTAGAGGGGGATAATCGCTTCCCTCAATCTACTGGCTTTATTCCTGTTAATACAGCCCAGGAGGCTGTTGGCCGCCTCTGCTCCCAGGGCAGACAGCTGGCCCATGTTCAGCATGCTGTCTGCCAAGGCTCTTGGTCCTTATCCACAGAGCTGCTCCCCAGGCAGTCAGTCCCCAGTCTGTGTTGTTGCAGGAGGTTCTTCCTTCCCAGGTGCACAACTTGGCATTTCTCCTTGCTTATTTTCATCAGGTTGCTGTCAGCCCGTTCCTCCAGCATGTCAAGACCCTTTGGATGGTGGCCCTGCTCTCGAGTGTATTGAGTTTTCCCTAGTTTGGTGTCATCTGCAAAGTGCATGAGTGTGCTCTGTTGCCTCCTCCAAGTCACTGATAAAGATGCTAAGCAGGGCAGGTTCCAGGACAGACCCCGTTGTGGTTCTTTACTTGTAACTAGCTCCCATGTTGGGTACAACTCATTAATTATGACCCTCTCACCACCCAACCAATTATTTGCCCATCCAGCTGATCACTCATCCAGACTGTGACATCTAAACTTGGATACAGGAATATTGTGGAATAGCATGTCAAATGCCTTGCTAAAGTCAATCACACCTGCTGCTTTCCCCTCATCCATAAGTCTTGTCATGCTATCGTATAAGGCAACCAGATTGTCAGCATAACTTCTGCCTGTTAAATTCATGCTGGTTGTCCCCAGTCTCCTTCTCCTCCATATTCGTGAAAATGTGTTCCAGGAGGACTCAGCTCATGAATTCCCCAGGGACTGAAGCAAGGCTGAGTATGCTGTAGTTGCTCAAATAATTTTTTCAGCTTTTGTTGCAACATTTACGTTTTTCCTCTTGTTGGAAGCGTTTCTTTTTTTATTGTATTTTAACTACTATGGGGTCTTTGGTTCTAGGGAGCTCTAAGATCAGGACTGGTTTTGTTATGAGATGTTCACCCTGAGTGGTGCAGAATACAGGCCTGCTGAAGGACTCTAAAGACCAACGACACTATTTGTATTGTGTAAGTGTGGGAAGGCTCTTCCAAAGATTTGCTCTTTTTCCGGGCATTTGGGCTCAGAAGGGTGCCGGGAATGTTTGGAAAAAGACTCAGCTATCCTGGAGAATTTTGTGGAGGTGTCCAGAAGCAGTGATATGTCAAAAATAACAAGCGATGGAGACAGACGTGCACTGGTTTGCAAAGAATTTCCCTGAAAAGCATTGAGTTTTCTAAGGTAAAACTCAGTTTAACAAAAAGGGAAAATCTCTAACAAGCATTCCCATTACATCTTTTCTCATCCTTTGGTTATAGACTCATAATAGTTTAGACTGGAAGAGACACATGCAAGACTTTGGGCCGACCCTCCACTCAGGGCTATATTTGAAGTTATATCAGGGATCTCAGAGCCATATCCAGTTGAGTTTTGAGGATCTCCAGGGGTGGAGACTGGCCAGCCTCTCTGGGTCCCTGTTCCAGTGTTTGACTACCCTCACTGTATTTTTTTTTTTTCCCCCTGTTAAATTAATTTGAATGTATCTTTTTGCATTTTGTCTCTTGTCTCTCCTTTTGCTGTGTGTTTCCAAGGGGAGCCTGGCATCATCTACTCTGTAATCTGGTGTTAGATTCACTTCCTAACCCTTCTTCCTCACTTTTCCTCATGTGTCGTGTGATCCAGCTCCCTCAATTGTCTTGGTGGACGCTCCTGGCCTTGCTTCAGTGTGTAATAGACCAGTATCTCTACGACTGCTCTTTTTGCATCACAGTTTTAAAGCTGTTTTTATTGCAGCTGGATCACAGGTGACACTGTTCCACTGGGCTGATGCTGATATTCAATATTTAGGACTTATTTTTGTTCCTAAAAATAAATAAATGGCACCTTTGGTACTAGTCCATAGTAACATGTGAAAGGTACTGCAGCATAACACTAGACCCAGATTTGACCCTGGTGAATCAGATCCAGTTTTTCTTGACTATCCCCAAAATTGGAGGGAGAGCAGAGTCCCAGTAACCCCTCTTAGAAGTGAAGACTTGCCTGGGAGCTGCCCTTTGTGGCATTGCCTCCAGACTCCATGTGTGTAAATCACTGAAAAGCAAAAGTAATAAGGTATGCATGGAAGCAATGCTGTGAGATATACTGGTCCCATCTTACCTGGTGCTGTTAAGTATTTTAGTCACCCTGGGCTTCAACCTGGATCTCAGTAGAGTATGTGTAAGATGTAGACTCTCTAAGACTGCCGGAAAAAGAGGCATTAGGAAGATCCTTCTGCATGAGGACTGCTGAGCTATTCGTGTTAGCGAAGCTGTGTATTTTATGCATAAATTAACCCCAGGGGAATTATCATGTGCTGACCAGAAACTTCATATTTTATTTTATTTTTTTGAAGAGTGTGTTTGTGGGGGAGGAGGGGGCTGTAAAATAATAAGCCACCATGTTTTATGCATCTCAGAAAATGGCTTGGTGCACAGCTGCGGTTGCTGTTTTCCTGCTATGTATGTTGTTTCTCATCTAAAAGGCCTATATGCAGTGTATCTGGGAAATGATTGCCATCCTGTTTTCAATAAAACCCTTTTTTTATGAAGGGTCTTAGGTTGGCTGGACATTAATTCTCAATCTGTTTACAAATATTTGTGCAGGAAAGGGTGAGCAATGTTCAGGACGGGCTTATGACGCATATACCCCCTATTTCAGTTCTTTGTTCAGGAAAATGTGGAAACAAGGCAGTCGTACAATGAACAAATGCTGCCTTCGCATTCCAGGAGTGTGGCGCGGGAGCTGCTTGCTGCAGGGCAGCCGTGGTCTCGCAGTGGGAAGATGAGAAGCACGCAGACCGCCATCCCAACACAAAAAAAGTTGCTTCAGCTCGGAGATCAACGGGCAGCTTGGGTCATGTTTTATGAAGGGTGGTGGAAAAGCTCTGATTCAGGGGGTTGATAATTGCTGTGTACAAAAGCAGGGATATGGGCAACACATTCAGAAGGTGAGCGTTGCCCTCAGAGAGGTTTTCCTTGGCTCTACTCTCCTGAATCTCTCAGAATGAGAGTTTTGGCTCCTGAGAAAGGTGTCCCATCTCTTTTATCATTTGAAGCTGGTACCTGGAGATCTTGGGTGACTTATGATCTTCTAGTTTCTGTGCTTTGCGGAGACTTAATCATCTACTCACAGTCACTGAGCAACCCACAAGAGCTGTTACGAGAGCAGGGATTTGTCTCTTGCCTTTAAATCTCTCCTGGATTTACTACCTGCAGCTTGTCTTGCCCCAGCCATGGTTGTTGTACAGTGTTGAAATGCCTTGGAATCCTTCAGGATGAAAGATTGTAAGGAATAACACAGTCTAAAATGTTGTGCCTGTTGCTTTTAGTAATTGTTTCAAATATTAATGAAAGGATATGCACAGAACTAAATAGCAAACTCTTTATTGTAGTAGTAACTTAAGTGTGCCACAGAGCATGTTTTCTACAGCTGCTGCTGACTAGGAAGCCTCATGATATTTTTATGTATAGACACTATAACTAAATGGGTGCACATTGACTCTTATGGGTGGCTACATTTATATATGTTATTGCCCTCTAGGGAAGTTACTGTTGTGTCCATCTTCACAGCATCACAGACAAGTTGGAAGGGATCTCTGGAGATCGCCTTGACCAGCTCCTTGCACAAGCAGGGTCAGCTAGACTGGAGTTGCTCAGGACTGTGTCCAGTGGGGATGGAAACTCCACAGCTCCTCTGGGCAAAATGTTTCAGTGTTTGGTCACCCTAGCAGTAACAAAGTTTTTTGTTTGGTTTTGTTTTTTTCCCCAATGTTCAATGGAAATTCTTCTGTTTAAGTTTGTCCTGTCACAGGGCACCACTGAGAAGAGTCTGGCTCTGCTTTCTTTACTTCCCCCATCAGGTGCTTGTACATGTTGCGAAGGTCCCTCTGAGCCTTCTCTTCTCCAGGCTGAGCAGTCCCAGGTCTCTTGCTGTATGTCACATGCTCCCACCCCTTGAGATCTTTGTGGCCCTTCATTAGGCTTGCTCCAGTTTTGTCTGTCTCTGTTGTGCTGGTGAGTCCAGAGCTGGATCCAGATGTGTCTCACCAGTGCTGAGTAGAGGGGAAGCATCACCTTCCTTGACCTACTGGCAGTGCTCTGCCAAACACAGCTCAGAAGTCTGTTTGGCCTCCTTTGCTGCAAGGGCACAATGCTGGTTCATGGTCAACTTGGTGTCCGCCAGGACACCCAGGTCCTTTCCAGCCAAGCAGCTTCCCAGCTGGTCACCCCCAGTGTTTACTGGTTCCTGGGGGTATTCCTCCACAGGGGCAGGACTTGGCATTCATTGAACTTCATGAGGTTCCTGTTGGGCCATTTCTCCAGCCTGCCCAGGTCCTTCTGAATGGCAGCACACCCCTCTTGTCTGTCAGTCGCTCATTCCGGTTTTGTCATCTTCATTTTCAGGGAGTAGAGGAATCAAAAGCAGATTTCGCCCAACAGAGCTCCGTGGGTGATGGGTAGGAGGAAGAACTCTTGTTCTGCTCAAATGCTGGTTCTTGTGCTTACATCTCTGTTTGTGTAACACAGCTGTTTCACTGCCTGGTCATTTTGGCTTCTTGACTTAACCATGTTCCGTAAACCCATAATTATTACATACATGTTGGTTTAGCTGGGCAGAATTGACAGCTGGTCAAACCAGAGGTCATGCTGGACCACTTCTGGTTGGGAGTAGACCGTACAACATCCTGTGTGTGTTTGAATTCAGTTTGTATGGACCGTTGCCTTAAAAAGGAGCAAAAAACTAGTTATCAAACGTGGAAATGGGCTGCTAGGACATGACTTCTTTCCCAGTACAGAGAGTGTAGCTAATACTGGATGTGCTGCGCGTCGGTGGTGCTTGGAACAGGTCTGTTTATTAGCTTAGCTTGTTTTTATTTCTCCGTGCTCCCTGACCGTTCCGCCATGTTCTGCGATGGAAGAACAAGAAACCAAATATGCAAATTTAATTTTCCAACCAAAACATTTTATAGCAGAGTCTTAGGAGCAAGCTGCATTTTTCTTCTCTAACGTGGTGTGCAGGATGGGTGCTTTTCTGCTTCTTCCCAAGTACGTGCTTGGATTTAGGGAGGGAGAGAATGAGGGGCTTTGAACTCAAATCATTTAGCGGTACAGTACTGTCTCCTCATGAAAATATCTCATTTAGGGACTTCTCCTCCCCCCCCCCCCTCTCCCCCCCCCGTGTCTGCAATTAATGCAAACCCCTGTCTGTCAGTGATTATTAGCTCTCTGGTAGGAGGCACACAGCTTAAAACACACAATATTAAGCAGGCAGTAAAAAATGACTGAGATTTGTTGCAGATTGCATTCTTCTCAGTACGTTTTGCCTCCTGTCTTTCCACCTTCCCATTCCCTTGGCTCCTTTGCCTCCCTCCAGACCTGTCCTTCATCTTCTTCAAGGACTTATTCTGCACTCTTCTTAAATTGAGGGGGGCTCTTTCTTTAATTGATGGGAGCCCTGACAAGAGCTGATTAGCTGTTGGAGATGCATCCTTCCTTGCAAAGCTTGTGACCGATTTCCACCGCTTCCTTCCTTCCTTGAGACCAGAGAGTGAGCTTTCTTCTACAAGCAGACAGTTGCCTCCCAGAGGTTTTATGCACAGTGGCCTTGCATGGAAGACTCTGTGGGCTTGTCCTGAATATACTTTTTTCCCTGGCAGCTCATTCATTATAAAGTTTTAATGAATTTTAAATATATTATGAAAAGAGCACGTGGTTAGAAACCATTTCTGCTCCTTTTTACACTGCAAGTGTTGGGTTGTGCTTTTCTTTGCAGAGAGGGTGGATTGAAAGCAAGCGGAGGAGAAAGGCATGTCCCGTGTGCTTAACCTTACAGGTCACCTGGAACGGGAGGAGATCGCCAAAAATGCAACCTGAAAATGTTTAGCTGCTGCTGTTTATAATGAGGAAATATCTGTCTACATCATCGCTTTGTAACTTTTCAAAAGTATGACTTAAAAAGGAGAGGGGGGGTTGGAGAGGGAACTGCACTGCCACATTTTCCAGAATGAGAAACACAGGCTACTTGTTCAGTCAATTCAGTTTAGGTCAAATGTAGTTATGAAAAACAGATGATTGCTGGTGATCAAGCTGTACTTTGACAAATATCCCATTGTTTGAGGGTGCAGTGATTTCTTCAGACCGTTACCCGGTGCGGGGCTTGGCAATTGCCTTCCTCCAACTCAGAGGCTGTCGGCCGGCGCGGGGCTCGGTGCTCCAAACCCAAGGGCTTGGCTCCGTAGGAGGAGGGATTGCAGAAAAGAAAGGCTTGGTGCAAAATGGGTGAAGTTTCCACTCTAGCTATTAAAATATGAACTCACTTTGGGCTCTCAGAAATGCTTGAAAGGATGCTTCTTATGTATACGTTGTATCCTATGCAGCAGAGTAAAGGTTTATTTGGGGGATGCTGATATTTGAGCTCCTTGCTATTAGTGTATCTTAGCCCTGTGTCACTTTGAGTTATTATATATTCTTTTATGGTTTCCCCTAGAAAATATTCACCTAAAAATTATATTTTTGGGGTAAGGAGCCTATTATTCACGTTTCAGAGACAGGGCTAGTTGAAGCCGAGATACATGTCTATGTTCCTGTGTGAGTCTGACCCGGTGAAAGGCTGAGTCCTGCTCTTCTGCTTCGCAGCTGAGTGATGGTGCTTTGGTGGAATTGCTCTGCAAGGTGGCCATCTTACATTTTGGGTGTATTTTCAAATTTCTAGGGTTGAGAAGCGATGTGGTCAGATATATGCTACGTGACTCTGTTTTTATGGGTGATGGTGGAGGCTGCGGTGTGCCAAGGGAACATTTAATCCTTTTTAGGGTCTTTGTTCTGAAATTAGTATCCCTTTGCTCGGGAACCTGTCAGCTTCTGGGATGCGAGGGACTAATTCTGGGTAACTTCAACTTGGACAACTCAGTGGACAAGCTTTTCTTTCTGATCCTTATGGTGTGTCGCACTATCTAAAAGATACCCAAAACCCCAGAAACTCATCACCCTTGCCTCAAGTTGGTTTATAACCCAGTGTGGACCCGCTTGTGTCCATGGAGATATTGGGGAGAAGATTGGGTTGATCAGTGTGTGAGCAGGTGGATCAGATGCTCGGGATGTAGATGCAGATGGCTGGGAAGTCTAAAAGCAGAAATTAGATTGATATAGAAAAGTCTTTTTGTGGTAGCAGGTCTCTTGTGTATCTGTCGTTTGAGCAGTTACAGGAAATATTCCATTAGACGCCGGGAAGACCAGAGGGCTAAATTTGTGTATGGTCCTGGTCATTGGCATAAGTTTAAGAAACATACACTGTTACTTGATGTATTCTGTCATCTGAAAACAAAATCAAAGCTATTAAAAATAGGGAAAAATGGTTTGTGTTTGACTTCTTATCGGTGTCACTGGTCTTTGGAGTATGAACATACGTTGGATCTTCTGTTGCGCTGCTACCACTCAGAGATAAACTTTTGACTATTAATCATGGGAGAAGATTAGACTTTCCAACAAATCTTAATTTGTGCATGTTACTTTCTACTCCTTTGGAGCAGCATTAACTCCAAGGAACTGTGAAAGCTCGAGCTGTCATCTCAGAAAAGTTTAATGTCCTTCTCGCCTTTTACAGCCCTGTGTGTTCTGCGCTTCACTTCATTTGTCAGGCACAGCAACTCCAGATTTGGAGTATTTTTTTTTTTCTAGCTATTAAAAAGTAAAATTTTTAAGATCAGAAAAGGCTCCCAAGGGAAATATTTTGAAGTATTTGAGTCTTTATGTTCCTTCTGGATGAACATATCTCTTTTTAATATTGAGAATTGATTTGATAAATACAAAAATACTATTTTAAAAGGCTGGCCATATGTTCAGTGTTTATACAAGCAAACAAACTCTCTTTAACTAGGACGGTGTGATGTGAAATCGCATGTTGGACTGGGAAAGCAGGTTTTTTTTTTGCTTGGTCTAGTTTAAGTAAAAGCTGTGCTACCCAGTCCTGGCTAAGCAGAATAACAAAACAAATGATAGTTGGTTAGCAGAGACTGAAAACTTTGCACTCCCTAGCTCTTGTTAAATGAATCCAGCAGCTCTAAACCAATGACTGAGCAGTAGCAAATAGCACTAAATTTTTCTACTGCTATTAAATGGAAAAGAAAACACGTTTCTGGTTAACATTTAAACCTATTAAAATGTGATTGAAGTGGAATTCACATCTTGGATTACTTGGAAGATTTACTGTGGCTACTTGTCTGTCATGTTAGGAGAACTCACTTCACCCTGATAATCCCTATGTTTCACTAAAATCCTTGTATTTAGCTTGTGCAGCTCTATACCTGCTTGCAGACGCTTCCCTTGCATCTGAGATGCCTTTGCCTGTGCAGGAGCTCAGCCTGGGTGGTGGGTGACCTGATTGAGGAAACGGTAACTAAGAGCACAGCTGTGAAGGGCTAGAAGTAATGCAGTTAACTGGTAAGTACGTTTTAGGATAAAAAAGACATTGGATCCAAGTGGACTCTGGTCAGCAGAATCTGCCTGTTGTAGTGTGCTCCTTGCAGCCATAAGAGTGAGGAGCATTTCCACCTGCCTTGTTGGCAGTGTTTTGTTGTGCCAAAGAGTTTTACCTTGGAGAGCTTCTGTCCTAGTTCTTGCCCAAGAAATTACTTTTTCCTCAGGAAACTGAAAGGTCACAGAATCTGTTGCTGTATTTGAAATTTCAGGTTCCCAATTTGAAACTTTTGATCAAGCCTGTGAAGAGAGGCAGGTCTTCATCTCCCCGTCCTCTCCCATGGCTGCTGTCTTTTCTGCTTTCAAAGCAAGCAATGAACATACAAATGAAAATGCCCTTTGTCCTGGAAGGTTATCCTTAGCTTGTGCAGAGGTTAAATTCTTAACAGGGGAATAAACTTGAAAGAGAAGATACTGTCCCTTCTCCCCTTGCAAAGCTCCCTGAAATCTGTGATGCTATGAGTTGTTGAAGACAAGTTCTCAATATAAGCGTGCTTGAAACCAGACATGATGTTCGTGATTTTGCTTTAAAATTTATTTGCAAGAAAGAATCCAACTGTTTTGTACAGAGGTACTTGTTTTCTCTAGCTTCTTCAATGGACTTACTGTAGGGTTTGAGCATGGAACACCAGTTCTTCATCTGATCCTTCCCCTCTGCTTGTGTTTGGGAAGGGATGAGGTTTTGGGTGGGTGTAATTCCTTCCAGAACTGCATTTTGTAGCCTGACAGACCCCTGCAAAGGCTCTACTGGCTGCAGAAGTAAACTTTATTGGTAGGAGAGGGAGATCCGTTGTGTAGATAGAGGCGAATTGTTGATGCCTTCTTTGTTCCGTAGTTTTAGGAGGAGATATTTTCTGTGTGTTTCATCCAGCCCATCAAGTGCTTTGAAGATAAGAGCACCCGAGACCCAATTCTTCGTGGTTAGCCACAGTGTGGGGGAGGCTTCGGCTGTGCTAATCGCCTGTGCTGCCACAATGACCCCTGGATTTGGGGGCTGGTTGCAGGTTTTTGGTGGCTCTTAGCTCCTCTGAGCCACACAGCAGCCCAAATCAATTCTTCCAGCTTTGTCATGCAAGCTGGATTTTTCTAAGAGAGAATATGAAATTATAAGCAGTGTTTTCCCTAGTTTTTAAAGACTTACACCCTGTTCTGATCTCTGACCTCTGTTTTCTCTGGAACTCTGACACAAGTTCTTACGGACAGTAGATGTTTACATGAGCATGGGAAGCCATTGGGCAAATTTATGGAAAAAAATTCATCTAGGGCTGTTAAATAAAAAGACTTGGCTTGTGGCTCAGGTAGTCCCTGTGCTGGAAGTTGCCGGAGGCTGAGAAACAATGCTGGAAAAAGCTAGATTATGTGTTTGCCCTTTTCTTGTGGTTTTTTTTTCAGTAACACCAGGTCTGGTGCTGGCTGGCATTGGAGGCAGGGTGCTGTGCCTGGGCTCTGCCACCATGTAGCATTTGCACATGCTTATTTAGGAAAGCTGGTTGTTCCTGCTGGTTAAGTTCAGGTTTTATTTAGTTATCTCTAACACCCGCATGAGCCCTGTGCAAGCAGGACACGGAGTGTCTCCTGACAGCTCTCGGGCACTGCTGTATGACTGCGTGGAAAACCTGACAGCTCCAGTCTTGCCAAGGTTTTGAGAGACATTAAATTTTCTCATCCTTTTATTATTTGAATGAGGTTAAAATACTTCAGCTGCTTTGCACAGCAGAGGCTACTGCTTTTTTAAACCTGGGAACTTCTGATTTTTCCCAATTATACCAGTGTATATATACCAGTATAATACGAATATGTGTATTCGTATACACAACTCAGGCAAAAGAACTTGTGGCATTTGGAAAAGTATTTCTTTCCCGGACTAAGCAATTGAGGGACACTTTATTTCATTTTCATGCTTTTTTCCTGCAGTTATACAAGGATTAGAAACACCTACTTATTTATTTTTCAATTAAAGCTTAGATATCTATACAGCACTCTTGATTCCAGCTGCTGAGGTTGAGGCGAAACATTTGAGCCCCTGGCTAGGATCTTGAGAACAGAGCTAGCACCAGAAATGGCTTGTCTTTGATTTTGACAGGAGAGGCAGAGATGTGAGCTACCCAGCCCTCTCACCAAACTGAAGAGGCAATTCTGTGCTGGTGATTTTAGTTGCTCTGGGCTTTCTTTTTTTCCTTTAAGTCTTTAATTCTTCGATTTTCCATCATATTGCCAATGGTAGTTTTCTGTCTCTTTATTGATGGCTTCCTACTGCAAGAAGATGGGAACCCCGCTCATGGGCAAAGCAAAGAGTTGTTTGGCTTTCTGCTTCTGGCCCTGTCGTAGTTTGGGACAGGTCCCCGCCTCCCTCCAGTTGCTTTCATGTTGATCCATTGGAGAGGAGGGGGAAAATGGTGGTTTTTTTCTTTTCTCTACAGCACCAGCTAGCCAGGAGCATGGGCTGGGGAGCTGGTGAGAATGAGGATCTGGTTCTCTTCTACCTCTGTTTCTCAATTCCTAGGTCTTACTCCCCTCTATATCACATAAGCCATAAACATTTCACATTTCTCACCAAACTGTGATTTCCTCCTATTGGGAAAGCTGGAGCATCTATAAAAGGGGCTGATGTGGGAAGAAGTTGGCTTCTGGTTCAGAGAGAGTGAGGTGATACTCATGTCCACGCTTCCCATCCATAGGATTCAGCCAAGTGCATTGCGCCCCTGCGAGCTACCAGGCTCTTTTGGGATGGAAACTCCTCCTTTTGCCAGCGTGCCCCCACCGTTTGTCATCCTGGGTCAGGGGTTACAAAAAGCAGTATTCAATTAAAGCTTTATTAGATGTAGTTAGTAATGCTCTGAAAGGAGCCAGCCAAGCTAAGGCCACTAATAAAGGCCCTTTGTTAAGGTATTTAATAAATTAACACTCTGCTGTGGCTGGGAGGGTGGGAGGCGATTACAAAAGCCAGGCTCGTTAATCAGTGTGTTTACCCTCTTCAAACGCCCTGGCCGTGCGGCTCCCTAATCTTTACCCACCAGATTTGTTGGGAGCTGCGCAGGCAGCTGCTGGCCGGGGGACGGGAAGCGCCTCCGTGGGTCACGCCTGGGCCACGGCGCCGAGGACGCGCCAAGACAAACAAGGGTTACGAAGGCCATCGCACTAATCACCAGAGCCCCATGTTAAGCAGGGACGGTCCTTAGCGCAGGTACCCGTTGTGGGCATGGGGTGAAGCTGAAGCAGTGGGGTTCCCCAAAACACTGCGCTTTGTCTCATCCCTACCCTGCTTGTCTTCAGCTTTTACTATTTATTTTAACAAAACCTCCCGTATGCTGTGCTGGATGTGCTGCCAGGCTTGAACGTTAGAGGGCATCTTGTCCTCACGCTTCTTTATTTTTTTAAATTTTTTTTGTGTGTTTTGTTTTAGTGCAGCTTAATCTATAGGGCCGTCTTTAAAAAGCAAATAGAGCATTTGACCTGCTGTGCAAATTAGCCATATGGTGAAGTGTAATATCCCGCTGACCCTCATTACCGTGCAGTATGAAAAGCTCTCCCCTTTTCACATGCAAGCATATTAAAGTGGCCTTTTCAGCATTTTCTTCCATATAAAACTGTCTTCACTCCTGTGGCCAAGCAGTTAAAAGGGAACTCCAGCTGCAGCCAGGAGGGTGAAATTAAAGGCTTTACCCTTGTCTAAATGGAAAATAGATATTGCTTCCTATAGACAGGGCTGGGGAACAATGCTGCGCTGCTGGCTCTGGCAGTGGGACGGGGGGTAATGGCCTTATTTTCTGGGAGGAAGGAGCCCGGCTCCTTTGAGAGAGGAGGTGTTGGGCGTCTACCTTGGAGGAAGGGGGAAAAGGGGGAAATCTTACCTATTTTCCTCTATAGTTAACTATTTCATGGCCAAGTCAGCAGGAAGCAGTGAGAAGCTGTGCCAGGACCTGCTGCAGGACCCCAAGTTGTCCATAGGACAAGTAGCAGCTCCTGTGCCACTTTGCATCAGAGCTAAAGAAAAGCCACATGCATCTTCACCCCATAGAGAACTGGCTTTAAAACCAATTCTTTGGTGCATTGATGCCCGTATACTCTTTGTTTGCCTGACCGGGGCTGGCTGGGAGCTCACCTGGGCTCCTGGTGCCCTGCCTGGAGGGATCAGGAGGGTATTTCTCTCCCATCTTCTCCAACTTTGCTGATGGAGGTGGCTGAGGTAACACTGCCAGCATCTGCTAACCATGTCAGACTTGGTGGTGGAGCAGGAGGGGGAGGTAACTGTATGTGTTGGACCCAGACTTCAAGCTTTGCTTTCTTCTTGCTTTTGCTTTTGTACATTTTTGTTGCTTTCAAACTGTGCTTTGAATCAACTTACCAAACCAATGATCAGAGAGAGGGAAGGGAGCACTAGAGCTCCTGCAGACCCTTCTGCGTTGACTTTCTGCTCTTGTGGCTCTTGCTAGTTTCTTGGTTAGTTTCTTTCAACTGACTAGCTCATGACCTTGGTACTCTAGAGCACTCCTTTCCTTTGGGATGGCCTTTGGTCATGCTACTTGGCCGCTTTGCTAGGTCTCTACTTTTTTAAGTGCTTGAGTACAAGTCCAATAAGTCAGGCGGTTTCTATCGGTGTTCTGTTGTTGGACACAAGCCCTGTAGCATCTGAAACATGAAATTCACTTTGAAACCTGGGATTTACCAGTTTAAAGAAGAAACGGGTGATGGTCTTCCATCTGGGGTACTGGTTGGAGTCAGGGCTAGGTGACGCAGAGATCAAATCCTGTCTGGGCTGAGCTGAGCTGGAAAGAAGGAGATGGCTCCATGCGTGTGCCCATGGCCCTTTTATTTGTAGGAAGAGATGCACAGTATAGTGAGATACTGTCCAGCAAAGCAGCACGGAAAATCGGTCTAGCCAGGATGGTGGAGACATCCCTGGTCAGGACAAGGTGGGGCTGTGACTGTTCTTCTCTCTTGTGTGCTCATTCAGCCGTGCAGGACACATGGATATGAACGTGGCCGCTTGTGAGTGTGCACAGCTCTGCAGACCTCGGAGGGAGAGGCTCACCTCAAAAGCGGCGCTTGCTGTACCACCGCTCTCTCTTCCCCCCACGCAATTTTCTGGTTAGCTTTATCTTTTTGTTTTTGGTATCGTGGTGGTGTTTACAGTCAACAAGCAGTTCCACAGGGCTGAGCAAGAGCTTCCTTTTTGATCCTGATTCAGCAAAGTGCTTACATGCTCAGTACTGAGCACCTGTATGCGTACCCGTGTGCCTCCCTGATATTATTTGGGAATATTTACATTTTTAAAGTTAAGGATCTGCTTCAGAGTCAGACTTCTTTGTGTTTCGTTAGTGGCTACTGGTGTTGTCTTTAGAGGTCTTCAAGGCATGTTAAACTTATTTTCTAAGCTCACTTTCTTGCAACTTGTTTTTAACTAGTGTACAAGCTTCTGTTGCTTTCTTTAAGTGCTGGACAATCCTCTTTCCTTAAAACAAACTGCCTCTTTTTAGGTAATTTTGGGATAAAAAGTGGTTATTTGCAGGATTTTAAAACTTCTGCGCTGCTTTTGACATCCAAACTGCTGCTCTGAGCTGTTGAGCCATCAGGCAGGGGTTGTATGCACGGGTCTGGTTTTGCGTATGCCTGTGAAACTCTGAGGTTACGGGAGGGGAGTAGAAGTGGGATCCAGGTTTGACTGAATGACTCTTTGGTATTGATATGATGCCAAGTGTTGTTTGGCACTTGTAGGCAAATTAAAATGAAACACTATCTATAGGGGACATTTCAGCCAGGTGAGGGATGACACATCACAGCACTCTTGCTCAGTGACACGGGGGAAAAGGAATATACTGTCGAAATACATTCCTGTCGAAATGAGACTGAGGTTGGCTAAACTGTGACTATAACCCTCCTGAAATGGGACTTCTGCCCCCAGTTCTCGCCCTCCTCGCAGAACATGACACATGGGAAGTGGCTGGTGATCAGGACATTTGGAGGCCAGGCTGGGAAATAAGCTGTGTGTAAAATACCTTGAGGCTTCAAAACCTCTGCATAGTCTATAAAGCGTGTTTCTCACAGGGTTGTCCAGGTGGGAAGGGACCTCAGGAAGTCTCTAGTCCAGCTTCCTTGCTCAGAGCAAGTCAGCTGTGAGATCAGACCAGGTTTCTCAGGGCTTTATCCAGACTGGTCTTGAAAGCTTCCAAGCATGGAGACTGTAAAACACCTTTGGGGAACTCTTTCTGCTGCCTGACTGTTCTCGTTGTGAAAAAAGTTCTTATTGCAAGCAGTCAAAATGTCTGTTTCGTTTGCACCCCTTGTCTTTCCTCCTGCTGTGTTGGCCTGGCTCCATCTTCTCAGTGACCTCCTTGTAGATATTAGGGTTAGATCTCCAGATGTTTTTGTTTGCTTTTTTTGCTGTGAGGATGCGGTGCTGGTTCATGTTCAGCTTACTGTCTACCAAAACTTACAGTCTTTATCCACAGAAGTGCTCCCAAAGCGGTGGTCTTCAGGCTGTGCTGTTGCAAGGGGTTCAGGGGTTCTTCCTTTTCATATGCGATATGTGGCATTTGTCCTTATTGAATTTCATCATGTTCCTGTTGGCCCATTCCTCCAGCCTGCTGAGACCCCTCCAGATGGTGGCCCTGCCTTTGAGTGTATTGACTTTTCCCCCCAATTTGGAGTCATCTGCGAAGTGTATGAGACTACGTCCATTGCCTCCTCCAGGTCATTGATGAAGACATTGAGTGAGGCAAGTCCCAGAACCCCTGCTGTCTTTCTCCAGTTGTTATAGGCCTCCATGTGAAGCATGTGAGTTAACCCACAACCCTCTGAACCCAACCGTCCAACTAGGTATGGATGGTTACCAATCAGGTAGTCATCAAGCTGATCAAGCATCCACTTAGGTACAATGTTTTGGTTTTTGGGAGCTCCACAGTAAATCCTCTGTGTGAAGAAGGAGCCATTTGAAGGCAGACTTTCATAGATAGATGAATACTGATCTGCTTTTTGGGAAACAGTTAAACAAGCCCTTGAGGTGGGCTGTATAGGCATGGAGCTGTGCTTTTGTGAGATGCCATGACTGATAATTTTTGTGGAACAAAGTCAAAGGAGGATGAAGAGCCTGTGAAAGTCAGAGAGAAATTTAAGAGAAACCCAGGTCGTGCCATAGACAGTGCTAATACGTTAATAAATCCAGATGGGTGGTGGGTTTAAGAGTCTCACTGACAAGGAAGTAAGCCAAATTCTTCACTGGTTGCTTAAACCAGGGCTGCAGTGATGCGAATGGCATGGTCTGTGGATGCTATAAAAGCATTCTCCGGTGGATTTAAAACTATGCTGTTACAAGTGATTTGGGGTTATTTCTGCTTGTTCTGTGTACGTGATTAACTGCTGTCCACAAGTATACATTAAACTAAGCACAACTTGGGTTTATCAAGGTAGGAGTCTACTCAGCATATATTATCATAGCAAATCACCTTACTGTCGTAATGATATTTTAATGTAAGAGCTTAGAAGATCCACTCATTTTTAGGGAATGGACTAATGATGTTGCAAGCACAAAGCATTTGAGATGGCTCAGCCAATAATGTCCCCATGGGAGTGATGGAGTTTTGATGGCACGTGTTACCCAGTTGTATGCAGCTAGTAAGTTATCATTACATGAGGTACACAGGGTGCATTTCTGCCTCCAGGTAAGCAGAAACTTAGTAATCCAAAATATTGTCATCTACATGTTCTGGATCCAAAAAGTCCCATTTTACTGGGCATTTTAATTATCTGCTGAGGACAATAGCAGAATAAAACTTGCAGCACATTTTTCCCTATGTAATTCACAGCTAGATTTGCTTTCAGCTTTCTGTTGCTCCTGAATTATGAAACTTTTTGGGATTTTTTCAGCTGTTGTTTTTGCATTCTTGTGATTATATTCTGTTTTCCCTTATGTGGTGTTCATCTGTGATCTTAATTATCTGCCTCTCATTGCCAACTCTGTGAACTCTGAAGCTAATTTGAGAAGGAAAGTTCTGCCTGGTAATTTTAAAAGTATGAGGCATTATTGAGGGTTTTTCCTGGACCAGTGATCACAATAAATGTGTAGTTTGGAAGCGTAGCTCTGGATTCTTCCTGCTCGCTTAAAGAGATTGAGAATTGGGTGAAATCTATTCTTGTTAAAACTGAATAGATGAATAGGAAAGGGACCTCCTTCTCCTCTCCCTACCATGAGTACTTGATTTCCCAAAGTTATGGGTTGAGCTCAGAAGAAACTCATGAGGAGCAAGGATGCTGCTTCTGTAACGATATGTCTTAGCAGTGTCTTGCTTCTGCAGAAGGTTGGTGGTTGATTTGGAAGTCCGTGAGAAGTGAGGGCTGGGAGTTGCTCCTTCAGTAGTCTTTCCCAAGTGGTCTCGTTTTCAGGCTTGCCATGTGCCGCTTGAGATCTACATGTATATCATGGGTTTTGTTGAAAAACAAAAATGTTGCAGGTGCAATGCATCTTTACAAAGTAAAATAGTTGCTTCTAGGAGAAAGGAAAAGAAAGAAAAAAGTTGGGAGCTTTTCCCACCAAGCAGACATGGAGAGCAGGAATAGGGCACATGCGTGCACAGCTCACTCCAAGCTTACGTGCTTGTGTGCAGGTCAGCTCCGGTCTGGTATTTTTATCGAAGCATTGTTTGATGAAGGTGGTGTTCAGCTTGGGTGCTGTGCCGTGCTGAAACACTCAGGAACTTTTGGAGCAAATCTTTTATTCAGTCAATTGCCTGCCTAAGCAGATGCTGGTATACCTGCCTGCCCTTCTGGTGACTGCTACATGAGGTGAGCCTGCACAGCCCAAGTGGCTTAGTGATGCTCTCAAAGTCACTTCTCATGATACCTTGTGTACAGCATTTGGGTCCCAAAATATTATCTTTGAAAACTAGAGGTAAGGATGGGATTGGTTAAATGTAAAAAAAAAAAATAAAAAATATCAGGCGTGGGGCTGAGAGAGGAGAACGTGATCGAAGTGTAAATACTGTATGGTGTTTCAGAGGAGTCGTTTATAAAACACAGGTTCTCGTGGTCTTTTCTGGATGCTTTTTTGGTGTGGTTTATTTCTGTTTGTTTGGTTTTTGCCTCCTTTTTTTTTTTTTTTTTTTTTTTTACCCAGAGGAAAACAGTATTAAAAAATAGAGTACAGAGGAGTAGTGTTATCTGAAGACCTGATAAGTTGAATAGTCTTAAATAGGTCAAATGTGGGAAACTGGGTGGTCTGAGCTAAAACTGCTACCAAGGGGAAGAAAGGCTTCCTGTTTTTAGGAGAATATAATACGTGAGCAATGAAAAGATCTAGGGAGATGATGGAGGAATGCACTTAAGAGAAAAGGATGAAATTGTGCACAAGAAAAATGTGGATAGTGTCAAGAGAGATTTTTTGGGGAGGAGCAGCTTTTTGTTGGAGTAACCTCTCATGAGAGAGTCCCTAATTCTTGGGGCACTCAAAGAAGGCTCACGAAAGAAAATACAGGGAACAGTGCATTGGGAAGGGGGATGGTTTTGGTCAAATTGGCAGATCTCTAGGCCATAAATTTTAGGGAAACTGTTAAAATGTGAATATGGTCTACATTTTTTGGGAATGGTTTCAAAGGTCTTTGCTGTTTTTTCTCTTCTACTGCAATTAAAGCCATTTGTTGGGTTGGAACAAGGGCGACCTGGCATCTAAAACCTTCTAAGCACCCTGTGAGGCTGAAGGGGCTTTCCTCCAAGGCTAAAAGGCAGGTTTATAGCGAATCCTTTCTGCGATATCTCCAGCCGAGCTCGGATCACTCTTGCTTCTTGTGTCTGTAGAAAACATTTTTCCATCTGAAAGTACAATTCAAAATAATTGAATTTTCAGAGAGTATTATGAAGTTGGTTCAGATTCTTCATCTTCCTCAAAGCCATCATTAAAACAGGGATAGAAACCTGACTTGTGGTTTGTCCCTAGTGGCGAAGGAGGTGAATGATGGGGTCAGGTGTTTCAGTTTTCAGCTGTGGGGACATAGGCTTCCCGCTGCCCTGTCCCCCACAAGCTGGTGATTTCTGCCTCTCCCAGCACCTGGTGACCTCCATCATCTTGTGCTTGCTCCTGAGGAGCTGGTGGGAAAGTGGACACATGAAATGGAGAAGCTTTTTAATGGGGTGAACGACTACAGGATAAGGTGTATGTGCAGGGTGATGGGAGGATGGGCAGAGCTGTGCTGGAAGTGGAGCCGTACATGGGATGATTTTTTGGCCTTTCTTTCCTGAAGAAATGCATGGTGAGGGTGGGGTGAGCAGGGAGGATCTCTTCTCAGAGCTCAGTTGGAGGTATGAGGGAAAGTGATGTCAGCTGAACTGAATTGCTGTGGTGTAGTCTTAGCAGAAATCTTCAAAATCTGGTATTAAAAGGGCTGATTGGTTTCAGATCAGCCTCCTGCTCCTGATGAACTGCTTTCCAAGTTTCCAGTAAGTCCTTGAGGTCACCACAAAATCTCGCCTGTGTAGCTTGGGGAAATGGCAGCCTGTGCGTGTTCAGTAACGGGGAATTAATTACTCGCCAGCTTCCATATGATGTTGCATGAAGCTAAACATGGTGGCTGGCGTGAGTGACTGACGGCCGCGGCGGCTGTGCTCGTGGTTGTAGCTGAACCTCAGTGTGCTCTTGCCTTTGGTGCCATATGTTAATTTATTAAAGAAATGGGCAAAAAAAGGCCTTCAGTTTTGAATTTGCACCGCAAATTCATTGGTAGCAGCAGGCTGCACTAGGTTAGTGAGTAGCTTCACTCAAAGATCTCAATAATGCTACCAGAGACAAGTTGCTCTCATGATCAGGATGGAGATGATCAGGGGGTCTTGTGCCACTTATGTAGGTTTTGAGAGATGAGGCACAGCAGGATTTAATAAATATCTTAAGTGCATTCCCTTTGGTGGTGAGGTGGGAGTGGGACAGCCTGTTTTGTCTTGATTCTCCTGTGGCACTGCCAAAATTGAGAGGAAATGGGTAAAACCAGCCTCCTGAGAAACAGCAGTTCCCAAGCCTGGGAGGGAAGCTCAAAGGGAGGTCAGAACTCTCAGCTTGTAGGCCCTCTGAAGGGGACTGGTGCTTAGCTTAATAAAAAATTCTAATAATCCTCCCTGTTCTGGGTCGAACCTGTAGATCATTGATTTCTGGCTGCTGACCCTCTCCTTTCCAGAGGGAAACAGCTTTTGAGAGCATTGAGAAGACATATGGCATGGAAGCTCTGGTTCCTGGGTCGTTTCTGTTTCTTAAAAGCTTTCTTAAAATGTCAGATTACTTGCAGGTTCAAGCTGATGCTTGACTTGATTTCAGGAGGAATGCTGTGATTTACAACCGATCCAGATTTGTCCCTTGCCAGGGTATTAGCAGCACCAATGGTTGGATGGACGTGCCCAGCATGGGTCAGGAGCTGCTTGTCCTGTGCACCCCTGATACTCATCTAGGATAAAAAGTATAATTCAGAGACAAAATCGCATGGTATAAATCTGCATAATCTTTGCAATGCATGTGCATGGTTGCAAGAAGGTTTTTTTAAAGAATTTTAGCACCATTCAGAAGGGCAGTACTAGGTGGGGAGAGCTGCTGGGCACTTCGGCAAGGCTGAATTTTTGCTTAAGCCTCAAGCTCCAGCTTGTAGAAGAAAAGGAGCAAGTCGGGCTACAGCTCCCCAAGGGTTCATTGCAGACGTTTCATAAGACCCCTTTAGTTGAGGGCATCCTAAGGCAGCCTGGTTGTATAATGCCATAGTAGATGGAGAATCATTAAATTAGCATCAGTTTTTTCTTTTAATTAATTTATTTTTTGTAGTAGAGAAGGCTGATGTCTGGTGCCTTGCTCAGGTGAGATTTGTTGTTGTGCATTGTTTGTTTTGTGAATTCCAAATGAGATTTTTTTTTTTTTTGGCTCAGAAGAGTTCAAAGCAAGACCTTGTCCCTTCTCTGAAGTGTTTATAATCCAATTTCAGACATAAAACAGTGCGGGCGTGGAGGAGGGAGGGATAAAACGGCAAGGTTTTACATAGCCTAGGGGACCGGGGCGGTAGGCGGACGTCTGAATGCTTCAGCAGGTCGATGGCATTTGAGGATCCTCTTGGGTTTGTTGCCTGGGTGGGGATGCTCAGATGTAGCCTGGCTTGGTAAAACAAGCCACCTACAGAAGAAGCCCTCAGAGGAGCGGTTCAGGTCCTCGCCGCAGCGCCCAGCATGGGTGGGTGATGCCCATGGAGGCAAAATCGGGTCTTTGGCTTTCAGGACTAACTGGCTCTCCTCTGGAGGCTTAGACCCGCAGTAAAGTAGGGAAAGAATGAGCTCAAAACCCTATTTTCTTTTCCCCAGCTATATAGACTGGTCTCATAAATTGCCATAACCCATGCAAGCATGTTTTTCCAAAAATCCCTGGTGTTTGTGTCTTTGCATCACTCTGTGCTCATGAATCAGTGGAATAATTTCTGGCATTGTTTGTCCCCTCTTTCTTTTTGCTAACACTATAAACTGGTTGTTTTACTGCCCCCACAGTTAAGTGAATCTGATGTTTGTCCATGTTATGGTCCAGCAAAGAAGCTGGTTGCACACTTCTGTATAACACATCTGCACAGCAATACTGGAAAATGGATACAGAAGAGTTCGTCAGATACTCTTTCTTATACCTGAACAGTTGGTTTTCTGACTCAGTGTTTTGAGTAAAAATTCTTTATCTTCTGATATTGGGATTGCGTTTTGCAGGAAAGTGTTGCACAGATGAGCTGGAGGAATATGAAATTTGCATCTTAAATGCACTATATTGCAAGTTAACGAGTTAATGCAAACCATTATAATTACTTGAAGTGTAATCTCTTCTGTTTTCCAGGGTGCCCGAGAAACCTTTGAGAACTACTATAGGAAGCAGAGAAGAAAACAAGCCAGATTGGTCCTGCAGCCTCCTTCAAACATGGTACGATGGTCCCCTACTTGCAATGCCCAAACCTGCTCTGCTGAATAAAGGAGCAGAGGGTTATCTCTGGGCTTGCTGTTGCTGGTGGGTGGTCTCCAATTTATTTCCAATTGCTCTTGGCCGCCTTTGTTTTAATCTTTGCTCACTTTTTTCTTTGTTGCAGCATGAAACTTTAGATGGCTACAGGAAATATTTTAATCAAATTGTAGGGTAGGTGTTCTTTTTATATATACATTCTTGCTGAATATGTGTGCGCTGTGTTGTTGAGGAGCCCAAAAAGAAAGAGAGAGGAGGGGAATGTTAATCTTTTTGAGGGTCCTTTAAAGGGAGCCAAAAGTGTGTGTGTGGGGGGAGGTGGTTTGGGCTTCTTTAGTGTTTCAGAGTGTCTTTTATAGCACCCGTGAACTTTGCTGTGTCACTGGTGGGAGCTTGGAGGAATCTGCCAGCTCTTGTACCAGCAAGTGCATTTCTGGGAATTTGAGGATAAACAATCTCTGTGGACTATGTGTATCTACTTGCCCCACTAATGAGTTGAACAGGCCGTCTGCCTTAATTATTCTTTAATATTTGATAATTATTCTTTGATTATTTTTCCTGGTAAAAGAGGTGATTCTCAAGCCTCTATTCCTATGAGCTTCTTATTATGGCACTCAAATTTGACAAGGGTCCTTCAAAACCAGCCAAGCTTTAAGAGACAGCAACCTAAGACTGCTAATCTAGCAAAGATAGGGTATGATGTTGAAATTTCTTCAGCTAAAGATAGTAATTTCAACATCTAATTGTGACCATCGCCAATGCAGTGTGTGCTGCTCACCTTCTCATGTAGCTCTCTGCTCCTGGGCTGGATTTCCCTGACATAACACAGCTGCGATTGTGTGCATTGCTGTTTAAAATGTACAATGCCACGTTTGCTCCCTGAAAAATACAGTTTCTTTTTGGCCAGCACGTTTGATAACTGGAGATTGGAGTGAACTGATTGCCATTAAATGGTTGTGAGCGTGTGGTGTGTCCGGGCACAGGAGAGTATTTTTCCCTGCAGTTTAAGTATTTTTCCTTGCAGTTAACCAATTGTAATGTGATTGCTGTTGGCTGGAGCAGAGTTTAATCAGTGGTTCTTGTTCAAATAATGGGGTGGAGAACTTTGAGAGGGGAAATTCTGCCTTTGTGTATACATGGAGTTGCATTACTATGAGCAACTGTGTTTTAGCTCACTTCTGTAATACAGTGAAACATCATATACTGCGACGTTAAAAATAGGTGAATAAAGGGCTTAGCATTGGCTATCTTTGATACAGATATCTGAGCTTGCTCTGGAGGTTTGTGGATGCGCAAATGTTGCGCGTGCCTCACATGCGGGTTTTTTGGATCCCTTTTGATGTCTTGAAACCTGTAACTTTTGATAACAGTGCCATTTTCTCCTCTCCATTAGGTTTTTTGTAGTTGAAGATCACATCTTGCATACAACGCAGGGCTTGGTAAATAGAGCCTATATTGATGAGCTGTGGGAGATGGCGTTATCAAAAACTATTGCAGCACTAAGAACACATTCAGTAAGTAAAAGCCCTGGGTTGCTCAGCTGTTGCTTGAGTACGACTTGACATGCTGGAAATACTGGCTTTTACAGTAGTATTCTTTGTTTTGCCTCTTTTTCAATGACCCCATTTAAAACCATAACATGAAGATACACTGCTATTCCCCCCAAAGCTTTTTCCAGCTTCTTTTGCCTCTTGATGCACTGCATTTCCCTGTACCAAACTTTCAATGTTTTGGGGGACTGGAAGGAAGAAAATAGTGGTTTGATATTTTTCCCGTTGCTTCGCTGATCACTTTTGAAAAGCGCCAGCAGAGGGAGTTAGTTTGTCCCAGGAAACTGGGGAAAAAAGCGTCTATTTGGCACACTGAAGTATGACCCTGTTTGATATTCCCTCAAAGTTCATGGCAGTGAATGGGCTGCTATCAAACTGCAAATCATTTGTGCATAAAAGACACTAAATAGATTTATTATTTTTTAATATTGAAAGACGTTTGGAAAAATTGCTTATTACTTTGCTATTTCTCTGCTTGAGGAAGAAAAAAACAAAACCAATTGCAAAAAGTGTACCCTTTTTTTCCTAGTTTTATATGAACTGATATAATGTTGTACTGGTTCAGCTGGGAGCACTGGAGTTTTCTGAAAACTCTATTGGTTAACAGGATGAAAAAATTGCATTTGACCATAAAAGGAAAAACATTAATGACTTTCCACATGTCCGTTTTCAAGTTGTTGGGCCATTTTTTCCAGGAAAAAAAAAATATTAAATTACTGAAATCCCACCGCTGCTCCTGGGTGGCAGTGCCATCTGAAAGCGTGATGATGCTGCGGTGTCGTATCGGTGCAGGCCTGCGTCTGATGTGATGTAACATGCACGTGGTGGTACCCAAGTGATAATGATGGTGTTCTCTTTGCTGAGAAAAACCTAAAACTTCTGCGTGGAGACACAATATGCTGTTTACTCCAAACCACACTGAGTTTGTGCATTTACGTGCCCTAGCTTAGCAGGGTCGCCCACGGGCAGTGTTGCTGAAGAGCAGCTTGGCTTTACCTGTGCAAGTGGGGATAATCCATTTGATGGACCTGGAGCTCATTGGTATGAGGGACCACAGAGGCATCCCAGGGTGCTCTGACTCCGTCCGGCATGGCAGTTGTGTCGACCAGAAAGCTGCCTCCTTCCGCTTAAGCTTCTGTGGTACGAAAGGGGATAAACACAGAGATGTACACGCTGCTAGGTTGTAAAGCTGTGTTTATTTTCTTTTTAAGTGGGGTTTTCTGCTAGGTGGAAAGCCGTGAGAGTAAGCCAGGTGAAAACATGGTGTTTTTCAGTTTTACCAACTTTGTTGCCATGACAAGTTGTTTTAAGTGATGCCAAACTTAATTCATGACATGGCTGCCAGGTGAGCTTTTTTCTTCAGTAATCATGAAATGTTACATGATTTCTCAACACTATTACTGTGGTCATCAGTCATCTCTATGCACTGCTCAGCCTACACCTCCCATATAGACCAGTGCTGTCAATCCCATATTGCCGTTGAGACTTGATGGAGGGCTCTCACGTTGGTGAGGCTGTTTCAATTCTTCCCATTCAGCCAAACCTATCCCTGGATTTTCTTCCTTGCTGAAGACACAGACATCTTTTATCACTTCTGATAGCTTTAGGGCATTATCTTTCTTTTTGACTTTCTTTTCTGGACAGTGAAATGGAAAATGTGTCTCTTCCAGTCTTTCACATTGATTAATGGAGTCATTCCTTCTTGAGTTTCCAGTGAGCTTTAAATCTGTTTCTCTTTCCAGCTTATGATCACTGATTCTATATTTGGTAAGACTCTGTCTGAAACTTTACATATTGCACCATACGGCGGCTGTCTGCTGTGTCCAGAGAGCACATGAAGCCTGTGGGTAACGTGGGGTGGCTCCAAGGGGACGAACAGAGCTGTCACTACACTGAGTTGTGTCTTTAGGGTTTTGAGCAGTGTCCTGACCCGCAATAAATACTTGTATTGTAGCTCTGACCATTGATGTTGCTGAAATACAGGCATGCAGTGTGTTTTTTCTCAGCCTGAACCACTTAGCAATGCAGCCTTCGCATGGGGCTTGGGGATGCCTCGCTGCGATGCTTCATTACCATCAGACACAACACACTAAATATTAAATGAGAGGCGCTGCTGTCGTCTTGGTATGACAGCGCGCTGATTTGCTTCATCTCCTCTCGCTTCGCCAGCAGCTCCTGGGTAATCTTAGAGACACTTCAGGTATCTCTAGAGCAACTGAAATCCGTATTCATCATGGAGAGCCTCAAGAGCAGTGTGTTACGAGAAGAGATATCCTTATCAGTGTGCTTTCCCTTGCCCTGTACAACGTAAGGGCATGGGCTGTAGGATAAAAGCTGCTGATCATAAGACTGTACGGCATGCCTATGTATTTATTATCACTCAAATGATAACGCAGGAGTGCTGAGGGCAATATTTTTCCTGCATGCTACAGTTAAAACCATGTTTTAATTTCTCCCCTTCTTTGCAGTCCTACTGCTCAGACCCAAGCTTGGTGTTAGACTTGAAGAACCTCATCGTCCTCTTTGCAGATACACTCCAGGTATGCAGCTGTTGGCGACTGCTCTTTATCTCACTCAACAGTTGTGCTGCTTGCAGATGGTGTCCGTCAGTGGGGTTAAATGGCTGATGTCAGCTTGCTGTTGTGGCCAAGCTTCTTTTTTGGCATTGTGGTGCATGAATCGTGGCGCCTGATGGGCAGCCTGGTTCACTCTGTATGTGGGGTGGCCAGCCCATGGGCAAGGGCCAAGCCTTGGCTACCATGCCAAGCCCTTGTGCCTCATGCCTGCGCTCAGCCCAGCATTTAATAGCCCTTGGTCCTACCACCTTGGTAAATCACCACCGAAATCTCTCCACCAGCACCATTCACTTCTGTGGTGGCGGTAGAGGACAATTTGCCCATGTGCTCCCTGTTAAATAGAGAAAATAATCTTCAACTGCTTGTTGGTGACTTTTTCTTATCTGAAGTTGCTCTTCTCCCACCTTGCTGCAGGGCTACGGCTTCCCAGTGAACCAGCTCTTTGATATGCTGTTGGAGATTCAAGACCAGTATAGTGAAACCCTGCTCAAGAAATGGTCAGGAGTTTTCAGGTAAGAAGCTCTTTAAGCAAACTAATGAGATCTACCTTAACAGAGTAGCTTTGGCCCATAAATAAAATCTTTTGAGAGAATGGTGGCAAGCTTATGTTTAAATTTTGGGCAACAGTAAGCTTCAGCCTGGGCTCTCCTTGGACCAGAGCCAATTTAAACACAGTTTTGAGGATCCCATGTGTGGTAAGATCTGTGCAATAAATGAGCGTAGACCAGAGGTTTTGCATCCCGGAGGGATAAGGTTATGGTTTCATTATGGAGCTCACACTGACAGATAGAAGGATGCAATAACCTGGTCTTGCAGTAGCGCTACTGTGCCCTTGCTCCAACGCTGATCCACATGTGTCTCAGGACATCAGTAGCTCATATTCCTATGCTGATGCTGTAGGCATGTCCGTGAGCTGAGCAGTTGCCTGCAGGTAGGGCATGATATATTATCCAGGGTCCCATCCTGTGCTCTGGAGCCACCAGCTCATCCTGTGATGGTCCTCCAGGACATTCCAGGAGGACTGAGGTATCTCAAAGAATGGGGCATTGGGAAGAGATGCTGGAGGATTGTCAATGTCCTGGTAGCTCAGCATCCATGTTCCTTAAGTCAGGTAGGACTGAAGCTCACCTGGACTTTACCAGGGGCTGTTGCTGAAGCTCCAGTCTGGACTGAAAACACCATTAAGCTCTGGTTATGGCTTTACACAGGCTGAAGGCAGGAAGCTGGGAGAGGTCATTGAGTCCAGCTGCAGCTAAGATGATTTCAACAGTCACAAACATGGGCAAAAATTTAGGCCCATGGGAATCACATCTTAGACTGGCACCTAATTCTCAAGTGCTTCCCGACTGAGCGGTAAATCTGCAAAGTTGTGGTTGGTCTGTCATTACAGAACTATCTTTCTAACTTTTCTTTTCTTTTCTTAGAAATATACTTGATTCAGATAACTACAGTCCCATCCCAGTGACAAATGAAGAAGTTTATAAGAAAATAGTTGGACAGTTCCCATTCCAGGATGCAGAACTTGAAAAGGTAATCTTGAAATGGGGAAGTGGCACAGCTTGTCTGCTGGTGCAGGAAAACCCCGCACCCTTGTTAATGGCATCAAGAACTGCAGATGAAAGCGTAAAAAAAACCAGCAACCCAAAACCAAATAAACAACAAAAAACCCCAGAACAAGTGAAAAGAACAAATATACTTTCCATGTGATGCATTTCTCCTGGTGTGGATGAGGGAAGTGCGTATAGCAATACCTCATCTATTTTGTTTTCAGATCACAGTGTACTGTCGCAGCTGAACAGTGCTTACAGTAAACAAGAGATTAGAAATATCTGCTTCCATTGGTATTTTATTCCCATTTTATGAAGTGTTATTGACCTTTATTTGTTTTAATCTCATATTTAAAAAAAAAAAAAGCCCAACGAAGTGGTATATCTTGGCTTTTGTAGAAGTGTGTGCTTGCAAAACCTAAGCGTAGCCAAATTTGACCTAGCCAGTGTACCTTAAAAGCCTGCTTGGCCTTCTGCTCCACATCTGTCAGTCAGTGAGCTCCAAGCCTGGTGAACTTAATTAGGACTGGGAGGGTTTTCGATCCAAGTCAAGTGTTTAGATTTCAGAAAGTCTGTGTCCTTCGTCCAAAACTATATCATGGGGTCCAGCTTCTTACTATTATGCTCTGCATCAGCCATGTGTTTGCTGTGGGTAAAAGCTGGTTGGGAAAATTTGGTGTGGGACACCTGTTTCCTCTTGGCTTTTGGTGTTGTAAGCAACCGCTCACCTTGGGCAGCAACTGTGGGAAGTGACCAAGCAAAACACTTTGTGCATGGTGGGAGATAAAAGTCAACAAGTTCTCCAACATGGGTTTTCCATATGACTTAGGGAGTTGGGAGAGAGAATGAGGGTCTTGTTGTGCTGTCTGCTCCCTGCTAGCTGCAAGTTTCCTTCCAGCCCCTTTCAGACTCCAAATCCCTAATGCACCCGTGTGCCATTTGTAAGTGATTATCTGGTCTTCACTTGGCTGAAATGTTTATATAATATACAATAAATGCTGGCTTGTTGTTTCATTGCTGGACTTATCTAAATACTAGAATTAATTTGACTGCTTGGAACATGCTGTTGGAAAGCAGTCGTCACTCCTGTTAAATATCTGCTCTTCAACTTGAATTCTCTCCTGTATTCTACAGCAACCGTTTCCAAAGAAGTTCCCCTTTTCTGAGTTTGTGCCTAAAGTTTACAATCAGATTAAGGAATTCATCTACGCCTGTCTGAAGTTTTCAGAAGACCTTCATCTGAGGTAGGGGATGAGTGTGGTAATGGTAGTAATATGGAGGTTTTGTCTGCACTGAAAGATCTCAACAAGGTTTAAAATACAAATTTTCTTCCTCAACCCCTTCATGCTGCTCAACTGCTTGGATGTACCCTGTCCTGGCTGGAGGTGGCTGGTGGTCTCCTTGGAGCTGTGGCATCCTTAATGTACAAAGGGCTGGCAAAGTCTTCAAAAATAGCTGCCTCATACAGGGAAAGATAGTCCAGGACCATGCTAGCTGTACAAAAAGTGAGGAGGCTGCTCCCTCTGAGATGTTTCCGAGTCAGTCATACTAAATAGATGAATATAGTTGTCTTGAGGAAGACAGTGATGTCCACTTGTCATTGGGTCAGTGACTGACACAAGATTTACAATTGGCATGCTACCTCCCGACACTGTCCCTCAAGGAGCACATTGGCAAGAAAACTCAAAGTTTTGATTTGTCCTGAGCGTTAAGTGCCCTGTGTTTCAGCTGCTGGTTTAGGGTTTGTGTTTTTCTTGTTTCCCATGGGAGTTTATGTACAAATAATCTGACTTTTTTTTTTAAAGCCTCCAAAATATTCCATTTGTTTACCCTCCCTTCTTTATCCCAAGGTGCATTAATGCTGGTTTTGCCCATGTGTGTGAGATTGGAAGATGACTATATTAGCAAGAATCTGCAAGTTCGTGCTTTCTTTTTGCACCCAATAATGTCTTTGACTTGGTAGAGGTATATAAATGAATAACGGGATTTCTGCTTGAAGGAGGGAACCTTCTTCCCCTCTGACCATTTGCAGCACCTTACTAGTGAGAGCTTGGACTGTGTGTGGGGTTTCATCTCCCTTGGCAGCTTCATGTCCCGGCCATGGCCTGATGCTGGACGTTATCCCAGTGCTGATGTGAAGCTAGGATAGTGTTCTGGGAACTCTCCAGAGGTTTCAGTGCCTACACAAGGCTTCTTCAGGGTTTTAATCCCTTCCTTTGTGAGAGGGATAGTAATTTGGACATCCGCTTTCTCTCCATCATCTGCTAGAGAACATGGCAGCTCGTTGGTTGATGTGGAAGCATAGGACATTTCTCACCCTGTATTTAATCTCAACCTTTCAATGGTGGCAGGTTGTTCTCTTTGGTGGCTCCCAGGGCTCTTAACCTGTGGGTCACCATTAAAGATCTTGGTTTCTAAAGCCGGCAGAATGGTCTGATTTCACACGGATGCTGGTTTCACCGAACCCCTCCGTTGGCACTTCCCTCGTGAGTTTTGTGCTCTTCACCATTATGGAGATGATTGGGTTTGTCAGGGAAGGGAAGAAAAGTGTCCCCTTGGGTTCCTCCTCAGGGGTCCCCCCAGACATGTTATTAAAATTCCTTTCGACATTGGATTTTCCAGGCCTTTTTGAGGAGCGGTGTTGGGCTGGGGGAGGGGAGCCCAGCTCTTGGCTTTTCTAGCCAAACATTTGGAATATTTCTCTGAAAACCCCTGTTGACACTTTCTTCATTTCACCCTGACAGCTTGAATTAGGTTTTATTAGGAAGCTTGGCTACAAAGCCGGCAGCAAGTTTTCTTTCTCTTCTCTTTCTTTTTCTTCTTTGGTTGTCATTTACCTTGCACCCTGGAGTGATTGGGGTCAGGCCGTCAGTCATGGGAGGCCTGAAGGTCATGACTACTGCTATGGGATATGGGACATCAGCTGTCATTAACCCAGACAGTTCGCTTAAATATTCAGAGCAGAGCCTATGGCAGAAAACGTAGCTTGTATTTTTTTTTTTCTACTTATTTTTTGAAGTAGCTGCTTGTATTTGTTGGTTGGGAACGTTCTCCTTTATGTTGATACGCTTCTGAAAGGTATTTTGCTTTTCAAGTATTTGAAGAAAATTTGGAGCTTACTATGCCTTTATTGGGGTTGCAGATTTTTTTAGTTTGGTTTTATTAATTTGATTAGGAGAAAGAAAACTTCCTTTATATTTTCAGCAGTTCTGCCTTTGTTAAAAAGCATGTATTTGAGCTCATCGAGGAAGCGGAATTTCTCATTTCTGAAAGAGAGGGAATATCTTTGGAAAACAGTAGGTGGAAGGATGAGATGTTGACTCTAATCTACCAGGACTTTGATTCTTTGGTTTGGGGTTTTTTTTTCAAACAAAGCACCAATCCTGAAAGCACTTGGGATACAATTTTTAAAGTGCTGAAAATAATTTAAGTACATAAAGTTTTTAAAAATAAAATAAAAAAAATCAGAGGCTTGAATAACTAAGTCAGGTTGGACCTTTGGAAACCCGCTTTAGGAGAGAGAAGATAAATGTGGTTTCTTTGCTAGCTCATATTATTCCTTCTGTGTTACCAGTGGTCTGTGTTTGCAGACCAAGCCTGGTAATGAAGTTGGTAGGTCAAATTGACTTCAGACATATGTAGTGAGCAGCCCACACGAAAAATATTGCTCATTTGGGAATTTTGTTTTCTTCTTGCATATTGAGAGCTGAGATTCAACCTTTCTGTTGAACCAAGTCCCAACCTCTACTTCACAGTCAAGAGTCGGCATCATACAACTGACTGGTACCATTACTCTTCGCTAACTGCCTCCCCTGGTCTGGGCACTGGGTCTGGGCTGTTGGTGTGAGCTACTACTTGGTTCATCATTTCAGCTGGGAGGGTGCTGGGCAAGGCAACTGCTAACACCCATCGCTTTTGTTGTCATGCTCACCTCTTCTGTTGAACCAAGGAAGATCTGGGGGATTGCAGTCTGATTGCGCCTGATCAAATACTGCTCTTTCCCCCCTACTCCAAGGAATGCTTCCATTTTTTTTTCCTTACTCAGAGTGTGGACCTCATGGCAGATGTCAGAAGTCCTTCTGCTCTGGTGAAACCCAGCTGCAGGGGTTACCAGGCTGCTTGACCCACCATGTAACTGAAGTTACAACCTGATTTTCTAGCTCATGCAGCCAACAAAAAAAAATGAGAATTGGAAACCTTTGGAAATGGTGGTTGTATGCAGAGAATGCTCAGTTAGATGTGCTTTGAAGAAGTAAAAGCAGCATGGAAGTGCTAAGCAGTATTATTAAGCACTACTTGTTTATGGCCTGGAGGCTATCATGGTTGAGATGTTCCTGCAGCTGAAGTGAGCAATTAAAGCAAACCCTCAATTTGCAAAGCGTTTGGTGATATGGCAACCTTGTGCCATCAGCACTGGCTGCGGCGTCGGGCAGAGGCCAGCAGCATCCCGCTCCTGCCAAGAGCATGACTGTCTCAGGGCGTACACACAGCCAGACAGTAACTGGCTTGTTTAATTTTGACGCCCTGATGACAGGTTGACATTTGAATTAAAAAAAGCAAGCTTTTCCAGTGCAACCTAGTTGGTTGCTGTGTTTGTTCAGTGAGAAAAGCTGAAATCATGTCCAAACCCCTGTGTTTTTCATCTGTGCATTCTCGGTTCCAGTAGGTGCTGGAAGCTCCGGCCACCAGCTCCTCTTCCAACCTTGGCCGTTCTGCACCATCCTTAGGGACAGGCTCTGTGACTCCCTGTGTATTGCGTTCCAGGATTTCCCAGGGAAAATCCCGAAAGCGCCACAGTGCTTGTACAAAGATACAGCTTTGAGTGTTGTTTGCTCCCTACAAAGTTTTTCTTTACCCCTTCTGAGTGTGGGTCCAGCCCTTTGTGCTCCCCAGCCCCCTTCCCTGGTTCCCACACCACTCTGGCAGCAGCAGGCAGCTGCCCCTGGTGTCAGAGGGTTCCTTTGTACCACCCCTTTGCTTTAAACCTCCTTTTTACCATCTGTAGATCGTCACAGGGTTAGATTTTATTGTATTTGCTATATTTAACCATGCTATTGTCTGGTGGAGGGGACTGGAGACAATCTGGTTCTTCCTGGGGGATGATGGAGGGCCTGGGGGATATGTGCATGCATGTGTGGTGGGTTCGGGGGATTTTTTTATCTTTAAGTAAAACCTTATTTGAGAGCCCTACCCATAGTATAAAGACCAGGAAAATTCATTGGCTGGTTTCTTCTCCCCCCACATTTTGATTTCTGTTCCACACTTTAAAAAACCCAAATGCATCACCTTGGACCTCACATCAAAATCCTGCGAGAAGGAGCCCAGGGGTCCATCTGGGACATGGAATGGGCTAGCCCTGAAAGTTGCTGGCACAGGATGTGCTTCCCAGCTATGCAAGAGGAAAATAAACTTGCAGAGATCAGCGGTGATGATCTAGAAGAGACCCGCACTAAAACTTTGGCTGATGACATTGAATTTAAATTATCAGGAGCTGGGTCCTGCCAAGCTGCTGGCCCTGCTCTACTTGCATTCAACTGGGAAGGAGACAGTGGTCAACCCTTGGCAGGTGTGTCGCTCAGAAAAGCAGATTTCTAAACATCAGGGGAAAGGAAATATTAGAGAAACCTGTTGGGGAGTGCAGCGTTGTGAGCAGCCGCTGGGCAGGCAGGGAGTTGTGCAGCTGGGGTTTTTCTTGAGAAAGCTGCAGCAAGACACGGCTTTCTCAGTCTCACGGAAATACTAACAAGACTTTGCTCAGACATGCGAGCAGGGAGCAATATTGACCACTTCTCCTGGGAATTTGGGAGCTTTCAGTGCAATTCTCATGCAGCAGCACAAGGAAGGTCCTGAGTAACATGAAAAAATTTGGTTGACTGAAGGATGTGTGGTGCTTGGGGAGGATGAGCAGGTTCAAGGGATGCTGCTGTGACCACAGGGTTGCTGTTGGAGAAGGCTTACTCTTGCTTTCCCGAGCATCAGGCGCTGAGGCGCCGGGGCTCAGCTCAGCGCATCTGCTGTCATGTTAAATAGGCACAGAATCTGGGAGATGTGAGCTGAGCTAGGGCTGGCAGCACACATCCCTGCACCAGCAGGCACCCCGATAGCAGCTCACCAGCATCCCCCACCTCGCGCGTCGGCAGTGGGATAACTGCAAGGTTTGCTTCTGCTTCTCGTGTCCATCCATGCTTTGTAATCTGGCCCATTTGTCAGGTACAAGAGGAGAAGGAGCAAAAGGTCATGGGCTTGATTTAGTGGGAGCCTTAAAGTTAGTAGTGCTTCTTAGCCTTCCAGATGGAAATTTTCTTTGCCCTCAGCTGTCTGTCACTGTGCTGCCAGCGATAAAGCCCCGTGGTGTCAGGGCTAATGCAGGGCCAACGATAGATCAAAGGAGTCTGTGCTGGGGTGGGTTTCCAAAACCTCTTTGAGAAAGGAGAGGTTGCACCTTGCTGGTGTGCCTGTTGGAGGGGCAGGAGCATGTAAGCAGAAAGCCAAACCCCCAAACTTCAGCAGTGCTACATTTGCAACGATCTGGCAAAGGGCATGAATGCATTGCAAGAGCTTCCAGTCTGATTTAGTTAAAGAAAAAGACATGAGATGGTTGGGGGGGCATTTTGGGGATTTGTTCCCCCCCCCCCCCCTTTCAGGTCTTTGATCCCTTTCCCCTTGTGTACTGAATGCGCAAAACTCCAGCGTTGTGTGAAGGGAGGTGGCTTGGCTGCACAGATTAGTGCTGACGCTGTGGGCAGCTCATACCCGTGCTGGACTGGCCCCTCTAAGAGGAGAGGCTCAGGGATGTAGGTTTGTCTGTATTAGTCCCCCTTCCTTATAGACACATGCACAAAAAGGTCTAAAGTGTTGGTATTTTGGTATATGCTAGTATGTCAGTGCCTGTAAGTGATCTGTGGATGGTCAGGCATAAGCCAGCAGGGGATGAGGAAGGAGACTGCGTGATGTGGGCTCCAGGTGATTTTCTTTTCATAGAGCATTTTGCAAATCTCTCTTTAAATTCTACTTTTCAGTTCCACTGAAGTTGATGATATGATTAGAAAATCTACGAATCTGCTGCTGACCCGAACGCTGAGCAACTGTTTACAGAATGTCATCAAGAGGAAAAATGTCGGTCTGACAGAGGTAGGGCACGGCTTCAAGGAGACCCATTTCTAGGGCAGGGTGACAGAGGGAGGTTTGGTACTTTTGGAACTCCTTACAGCACCTTTAGAGATGCTGGTTTGGACCATTATTGTAAAATACTTGTTTGGAAAACAATAATGGAACCACACAGCATTACTGTATGAAGAAAGAACCACTTAATACTGCAAGAAAGAAAAAGTTTTTTTGCTGTTGCTGTTAGAATTGCCCCTCTTGTGAATTTACAGTGTTATATACCTGAATTAAAGTGGCAGGTAAGAGGACTTCGAAGAGTGCCAGAGAGGAGCCAAGTGGGAGCTAGGAGAGGATGGGGGAGTGGTCCCTATCTGTAGGTGATGTTTGAGGTGGTTTCAGCACATTGCTACAGTACAAAGTCTATATTGGTATTTTCTTTTTGCAATCGATATTTTTTTTTGTGCATGAAGTCAGATTTCTGAAAAGTTTAATGCATATGAATCATAGCTGTTTGGGAATGTGTGTGGTACCCAGAGCAGTTTGCATACCTTAGTGTGACCTCTGTGTGCTGTTATTAAATGAGTAGGTATTATATAGTTGCGGTTGTTTGACTGTACTATAGAAATGTGTTGTGTTCTCTGGACACTGAAAATACCCTATGGAGGTGAGTTTTGGAGAGTTTACTGCATTTACAGCGGTATGTATGTACACATGATGCTTCCTCAGCCCTTCATCTCAAAGTCTGGAATCTCTCTGCTCCCCGGGGCAAATTCTTCTTCCCTCCTCCTCCTCCCAAAGCTCCCTCCACAAAGAGGAATGCAACACTATCCCTGCAATATCCCTCCCCCAAATGATCATTTTTGCTGCTGTTGCAAATGTTCCCACAGTGCGATTGCGTGTAGGAAGGGCAAACTGAATGTGACAGTCCCCTCAGCTGCTTTTGCCTGGTTTAGATGGTATAGATGTTCCTTGGCATCTTCCCTGTTGAGTGAAGGTGATGCCTTTCTTTGGGCTGAGAGTGGCTTCTTCATGTGCTTTGGAGCTGAAGAGGATTTTTGCGAGGAAAGCCTACGTAGCACAGCTTGAGTTTAAAATAAAGGTGTAGTATGTCCAGACACCGGTGTTCATCTCTGAATCTCTTCAAATATTTTCAACCTCTTGTTCCTTACTGCTTACCAAGGTACAACTAGTGCTCTCCTGGGGTTATCTCTACCATCAGTTTTTTCTAATTTGGTTGAAGAAAAACTACTTTGAGCATCTTCGTCCCCTCCTGCCTGTTTTCTTTGTGTAAACATTGACCTGTTTGTCCGGATAGAATCACGCAGCATTTTAATTCTGAGTTTCTCAAATCCTTCCCTCTTAAGAAAAGACATTGATGTGACTGTGTGAAGCAGCGTGTTGAAGAGTCGCAGATCATATACAAGCATAGTCCTGGTGTCAAAAGTGATTGCAGAAGATGTTTAAGTACCTTGCATAACTATCACTTCCCAGATTTAATTTTTGCACAAAGCAACACCATCCATTTCTGGGCTCTCCAATATCCTTTTCGAAACAGTGAACAGGGTAATAAAAGACTGTGTACCAACCTTCCTGGTCTGTTATCCTCTTTAATATATTTTTCATTGCCGTTTTTTGGGGCTACCTCTGAACAGTGGATGTTGAAGTTTGCTACTAAGTCTGCTCCAAATAATCCTGGTGTTTTGAATAATCCTGACATCCCTCAACAGAAGAGAGGGAAAAGATGCTACTATTTTTTTTCATTTGAATACCCTAACGAGAAGGTCTTACCCCTCTGAAGATTGGAACTTGAAGGAGCCAGAGATGGAGCAGGAAATCTCACAGCAAGTGGTGGAAGAGAATCAAAGCAATCAGGGTCTTCAGGTGTGATCTGGACCAGTAAGTTGTGATGATCGGAGAAGAGGCTTAGGAGGAATTTCACGCAGTTGGAAATATCTAATATTTAATTCACTTGAAGCTATAGGAAAATACATCACGATCATGGTGTCAGGGCTATCTGACACAGAGAAAGGCAAACAAATGAGCGCTTGTGTGAAGTCAAAAATCAACAACAGAATTAAACCAAGGAATTCAGAAATGAGAAGCCGCCCTAGTTATCTGTGTAATACATTTCAGGGTGTCGAAGTACAAAACAAGAGGAGTTCTAATAGACTGTAATTTGATTTCTTAGAAACAAAAACCTGACTGAAATCACAGAAATGTTGCCTGGAAGTGGCCTCTGGAGGTATCTAGCCCACCATCTCAGTAGAAGTGGGATTGTTACTCACTCAGATCACGTCAACCATTGCTTTCTCTACCCGAGTTTTAATTTCTCCAAAACATAGGTCCCACAGCTTCTCTGGGCACCCTGTTCCAGTTCTGCACTACCCTTCCCAATGACACTTTTCCTTCCTAATATTCAAGATGAACCTCCCAAACTGTGACCATTGTCATCTGGCAATAACAGGAGTAGAGCGCTATAATCTTTGTAGTGTTCCTTCAATATTTTTGTGCCTGCAACACTCTAATCGGTGATAATCCATCTCATTCAGAAGACTTGCGAGTGTTTCAAAATAATTTCTTTAGAGGAGGTAACTGCGGACTGCCGCACCATACTCCAGCAATTAAATTATATCAACCCAGTGCGTTATAATGCTTTCTGTATCTGTAAGGGGATTGTTTTGGCATGATATCTGAGCTAGACGTTGTTTGGAAAGGTTTTGTTGTAGCTTATGTTGCACCTTGAAAATATTCATGGCAGTCTTCTAGGAAAAAAGGTATCTGCTTAAGGAATTAATGGTGCTTCCAAGTCAGTGATCCTAAAGTGGAAGCCCGAACTGTTTTGCTCTCAATTGCAAATGTTTGTGTTGGTTGACTTCAGCAGAGGCTTTTACTCTGTAGTTTCCTTTAATGTCCCAAAATAGTGCCATGTGAAGGCAGCTGAGAAGACGGCATTAAGAAAATTGCAGATAATGGTGGGTATGATAACGAAGAAGATACCAGGGTGAGATCCACACCACCCTCATAAAAGTAAAACCTTGTGGTTTCTTTGTTAAATGCCTTAGGATGATGTTGTTCAGTGTCAGTCAAGATATGGGTTATTTAGGGTTCATTAGCAGACAGAATACTTGTGATTTGACATGGCATTTTTTTGTAAGCCTGTTGTATTTGAACTGTGCTGAAATGAGCCCTGACTGACAGCTGAATGTAGGAAAGTCATTAAAAAAAAAAAATCTTTTGTGGTATTAGTGGCTGTCATGGGAAATGCTTTTCCCCCCAAATTACCTTTTATTTAAGTTTCTGGTGTTGTTAGAGGAGGAGAGCCTTTGAGCATGTAGCAAAGCTTAGTGTGTTTGTACAGCGTCAGCTTTTCATGCCAGAAGTTCTTATAAATTGGCATCCATTAACCTGGCACGTCCCTGACTTCAGGAGCACCATCTTTCAATCCCTTTTTTGCCTTTGCAGCTTGTACAGATTATTATAAATACGACCCATTTGGAGAAATCCTGCAAGTTCCTAGAGGAGTTCATAACCAATATCACTAACGTACTTCCAGAAACTGTCCACACTACGAAACTCTACGGGACCACAACCTTCAAGGTGAGAAGGCTGGTAAATTCACCTCTGGGGAGTTGTTGTTGGTGTTTGGTTGGAGAGTATCTGCTTTCAGAGCATGTGTGTGGATGTGTGTATGTAGGGAGCTAAGCTGAGCTGAAAGGTAATTATGTCATATCCTGGGAACGTTACGCCATCAGACTAGCTTTTGGGGTTGTCCTTCGGAGTGCTACTTCTGTCGAGATCATGAGCCTTTGTAACCCTAATTTACAGGCTGTGACTGCCACACTTATTATCTAAAGGATTAAGCAGCTTTTAAACAAAGGCCTGATTTTTTTTTTTTTTAAATGAATTTTCATTTTGCTGTTTGAATGCCATACAATGTTACACACATCTGGCCATGAACACAAGGTCTCCTCTTTCACCCAAGAGGAGAATAGATTTTCAGAACTTATATTTCTGTATCTTTCCACTAATTTTAGCATTATCCCCTAAAAATCAGGACTGGCAGAAACTTCTAGACTTCCCAGTTTTTAAATCTTTAAATTGTAACCCAGGAGCGTCCACCCAGATACTTTATATGAACTCTTAAGGCCATAATTGGGTCAACTTTGGGGTGTCTGGATTGTGTCCCATGGCTGGAGAGCAGGTGATGGGAACAGTGCCGAGGACTTGAGCAACAGGAGGGAATCGATTAGGTGAGGTTTGCCCTTGGGATAACTCAGCAGGAGACTAAGGCCCCATGTCCTGAGGGAATTCAATTCATTGTCCCTTCTGGCATCATCTACCTATTTGGCCTAAGGGTGTGTTTTCTTACCCTTATTCTGGCAGGGGGGCTCCTCTGTGGCCCTCCTGCACCCCATACCTGCACACAGTTTCCATACGGAATGTTCCTCTCCCATCCTGCACTAGATTTTTCCTCCTGGTCCCCAGGTTGCATCAGAGGCAGACACCAGCTTGATCTTGCCTACCACTGACCTGGTGGCACAAGTCCCACCAGTCTGAGCTAACCTGGGGCTGTAGCAGCCATGTAGTTGCACACAGGCACTTTGTCTTGTGCTACCTTTAGGACTAAAGGTTGGGTCAGTCTCGCGTCCTGTTAGACTTGTGGTATGGAGACTCCATCCCATGTAACATGGTCTTGTTTCCCAGGATGCCCGCCATGCTGCTGAGGAGGAGATTTACACTAACCTGAACCAGAAGATAGACCAGTTCTTGCAGCTGGCGGACTATGACTGGATGGCCATGGAGCCGGGCAGCAAGGCCAGTGACTACCTTGTAGATCTCATTGGCTTTCTACGCAGCACGTTTGCTGTGTTCACCCACCTCCCGGTAAGCCATCTCCACACCAAATTGCTTTCTTTTTCTGTCTGGGGAGCACACGGGCATCTGATGGCGCTGTTGAAACTAATGGTTGCTCAAGCTTTATGGAGTGTGATGGAAACACGGGGCCTTGGACTGTCAAGAGTTATGAAATAACAAACCTATTTTTAAAGCAAGCTATTTCACGTGTTACCAGAAGTTGGGTTTCAGCGAGAGTCTCCCCGAGTATTTGCAAGGCTACTTATATGTAAACGAGGGAAATACCAGAGTCCACCATGTAGAAGTAGGATCATAATTCACTAGCCACCTATATTTAAGATATGTTAACTTTCAGCTTAATGGACATTCAAGGCTTTTTAAGAGATCCCAGTATAGGGGTGTCTATTATTTGAACTGCAGATACATTTCCAAATGTTTGTCAAGTCACTGGGTGCCTTACATCAAAATACTACTCTGTTGGAAGGCAACATATGTTTCTTTCTTTTCTCTGCTGTCTAAAATATGCCTGTGTTTATGCTGTTAATGCGATCAAAAATGTATTTTATGTTGTTTTTTTGCAGTTGGCTGAGTAGTGTCCCGTTGAATAGGAAAAATATAATCATCGGGGAGTTTCATTTTTGCTCAAACAGCTTTTTTTTTTTCTTTAAATAAGATTTGTTCTGAGCTGTATGGATATATACTTAACAGTATCTTCAATCAGGAGGTATTTTGAAATGGCAAATCCACTGAACACTATATTTGTCCTAAAAGCAATTTCAGATCTTTCTTTTTAATGGGACTGTTATTTATTTGTTGTTAGTTGATGCCCAGGATTGTGGTACAGCGGCACACACTGGGCATCTTTCATGACTTTGGACATAAACAGGAAGAAAAGACTAATAATACACAATGGCAGTTTCCTTTACTCCATTCTGCTTGTTTGTGCTGCTGTGATTGCTCTACTAGAAGGATGTTCATGCACTCCAGTGCCGTTTTAGGAGGTGTTACAGCCCCAAAACTTTGCAGTCTTCTGCATGACTCATGCCTTTGGCCTTCTCTGCTACAGCGGGAAGATTTAGTAGCAGGATGGAAATGAGGACTGATGTGCTGTGGATGGAGAAGCCACCAAAAGAGAAATGAAGGTAGCTTTTCCCAGTTCTCTGTACCTGGAGGTGTTGCTGAGGAGAAGGTGCTTTCTTGGCTCTTATCACTGGAACAAACTTACAAATAAAGTGTTGCCTCCTGTGCAGAGAGGTTGGAAGGGCTTTTGCCCATTTTCTTGTTCGGGCCAGCTTTATTGCCAAAATATCCCCTCCGTTGGCAGCCCTGAGCAGCGTGGCTAGTGGCCATGCAAGCAGGCATGGGGCAGGTGCCCTCTGGAGTCTGGAGGTAATTGGAGATGGCTGGATTCCTGAACTGCTGGATTTCTCCTGAAAAAAAGGAGATGTGGCTGCACAGGGGTGGGTTATCACCTGGAGATCACTTCCACCAATCATACTGGGAGTACTTATGCAAGCAAGTAATGGAGTTTGACCGGGAAATTGGTCCCTGCACCAGAGCATGAAGCATGGCTAGCAGGAGAGACGAGGATGGGGAGAGATGCCCACAATGATTTATGAGATGGACCTGGAGTGATTTATCTTCCTTAAATATTAATGTTTCCTTTTTGAGTGAGTCAAAATTGTTTTGGAGACTGGGAGGGCAGCTAATTGGTCTAAAAAGGACTGAGGCAGATTGAAGCAGGCTTTTCTCTTCCAGAACTGGATTAGAAAGGACCCAACCGAGAAGAAGGCTGTCTGCAGTTTGCTGTGGTGGAGGTGCTGGCTAACGTGCCGGTGCTGTTCAACCAGCACACACGCAGCACCTTATCTTCAAAGCACTGCACTGATCCTCCTGACAGCCCTGAGAGATAGGGGAGCCAAGTCAATCAGATGCTGCAATCTGACCTGTGAAGCTGTATATCTGTTTAAAAGGTTTGTAGGAGATGTAGGTCTAGTATTTTTTAATATATACTGGAGTTCCTTCCGTTAGAGGAGCGCTATGAGGGCGCTGTCATTCAACATTGCTGATGGGTCCCCACATACCCTTGCAGGCCATGCTGGGTGAGAGCAAGTCAGAAAAAATCAGGGTACACGAAAAAGGCACCTAGCTCCCTCAGGGTGTTTGCTGGTTTGTTCTTGTGGGGCTCAAGGGCCTTTTTTTCACTGGCTTATTTAGGAAAACGTTAAAATTTTTGCACTTTTCCAAATGAAACGTAGGAGATAAGGCATGTGAAAGCCCACATCTGTCTAAAGTGACGCAGAAAAAATGATGGAGGTGTTTGTGAAGGCACCAAAAAATGTGTGATGAGCTTCATTTGTGAAAGGAAAGAGTGAGAGGGGCTCAAGGGGGAAAGGAAGTATTTCCAAAACAGGTGATACTACACTGCCAGTAGCTCATTAAGAAAAGTAAGTAACTGTGCACTATCCCTGAATGAGGTGTCCTTGGATGAGGCATCCTTGGAGCATCTGGGACCCGCATCTTCTCATTCCTAGAAGTTGACTCCACGCAACACCATTGCTTCCTGTTCTCTTGTCCTTTCTTGGTTTGGAAATGCCCCTTTCTTCCAGAGCTGATAATCGGGTACCTTCACGTTGAATTTACATGATTTTAAAAAAGTGGAAAGTGTTCTCCTAGAACTTGAACTTGCAACATTTTTTTTAGAAGAAAAGAGTGGCACTCTCAGGAGATGACTAAGTGGCAGGAGCTGAGCTACTCGCCTGCCTTTTGTCACAACAGTAATTACACTGAGAAAAACCTTCACCTGCTGATCAAAGAAACTCGGCCTGGGCATGTTGGCAGTTACCGTGCTAAAATTACACCAACAAAAAGCACTGTCCTCTAATAGAATGGAGCCGAAAGTCCTAAGCCTGCAAAAATGCAGGCGGCTCCTTAACTTGATGGGTGTGAGTAATCCCATTGTCTCGGACAGGGCTGCTCATCTGCAGGAAACCTTTCTGGGGTCAAGGCTTCAGCATACCGCAAGGCCTTGAAGGGTCCAGTTGACTCAAGTCAACGTTTCGGAGGGGGGGTGAAGAGGAGCAGAGATGCTGAGCGAGCTAAAAGGCGACTCCAAGCCAAGATTTGGGCATTACGTTTTGTGTTTCCCTTTTCGGATACATGTGGCTGAATTTTTCCTGTGTTTACTGAGGGGAATTGCAGAGTGGTTGAGGTTGGAAGGGACCTCTGGAGGCCATAGAATCATGGAACAGTTTGGGTTGGAAGGGACCTTTAAAGGTCGTCTAGTCCGACTCTCCTGCAATGAGCATGGACATCTTCAACTAGATCAGGTTGCTCAGAGCCCGATCCAGCCTGACCCTGAATTTTTCCAGGGATGGGGCATCTACAACCACTCTGGGCAACCAGGTCATCTGATCCAACTCCCCTGTGCAAGCAGGAGTAATAACCCAAACCAAAGCTAGTCTTGGCTCATGGAGTGGGATAAAGAGCCTCTACTTTGTCTAGTGTTTCAAGCAGGAATTGCAATCCCTAGTTTTTCCTTTAGAGCATCAGAGCAGACATTGTGTGAGATGGTGGAAACCGCTTGATATTAGGAATTCTTGGAATCGATTTGCTTTTTGTGGCTTTGCTTTGGGATACTGAGCCCCTTTCTGGGGAGGGCATGCTGGTGAGTACAGCATGTGCCGGCGTGGCGGAAAAGTTCATGGTGAAGTTAACAGGGTTTTGGTGCATACCACTGCTGCATGAAATTTTCATGGTGGTTTAGAGCCACAATTCGAAAATGCTTCACTAAGTGCCCAAAATGTCTCAAAGCAAATAGCACGCTGGTGGAAATCAAAGCATAATTAACATTTGGCTTCAAGGCTGCCCTCTTCCTGCATTAACCAGGGAGAGTCGGTTACTGCTGCTGCTGAGTGTATTAACATGGGATGCTCGGGCCTCCTTTAAAAGAAAATAGAAAATACTTTTTTTTTTTTTTTAGAAAAAAAACTTTAGGAAGAAAAAAGTATTTTAGAAAAAAAAAAAAGGTGGTTTCTGGTTTTCAGCAAGTAAAGGGCCATGGCCTCAAATATTAACATTTCCAGCATAATACTTTTAAAAGAATGACTGAAAAAGTCTTTTGTCTTTGATGGCTGATTGTTGTTTTTATTTCTTGTTAGACAAGTTAATGTAAATCGCATTGACAGGGCTACTCCAAACACACTGATTTGTTGACATTAAGCTTCTCAAAGATGGAGGGTTGTGTCAACACCTACAGTGAACTGTCAGGTTAACAAAGCAAGGATGTTTTCTTGGGGGAGGGGAGCAGAGTTGAGGGAAAGGGGGGGGTATTTTGTTTTTATTTTAAGTTTCCTTTAATCCTCTGTTAGTCTTGTATCTTGATAACCTCCTTTGGAAGGTAATCAGGGCAGGTCAAGAGGTGACGCTGACCCGGGAAGGGGAAGCAATCTTTCAGCGATCGAACAAACTCTAACCTCTGCCATCTTGAGCAGTTCAGTGTGAACTTTCTGCAAAGGGGTTTTTGGGTTGGTTTTTTTTCCTTTTGTGCTTATTTTTGCCAGATGGCAAGCACAGATTTCAGCTGGAGCCGTGCGAATGCTGCAGCTGCTCTGCCTGCAATGTTTTTGCCTTATTCACCATATTGGCATCTCTTCCTAGTGGCAAATAAATATGCCGGCCACAACAGCTCTTGCTTTGATAGAAAGAGCTTTGGAAGTGTTTATTTTCTTTTTAAAGAGAACGATTACCTATGTTTTTATTTTAAAAAAGCAAATCCCTCTGTAATATTTTAAAAGGCAAGGCACTGTGCGTGGAAGTAAAATGCCTTGAACTTTGTACCAACCACAGCCTTGACCACGTTGGGAGGGTTGCAAGTGGAATATAGCCATCATGAAAACATAATTTGAGCACCAAAGGCACCTTCTTTAGATCTGCACAAGTCCTGTCTGCTTAGATAACATCCTCTTGCCCTCAGAAGAGCTGAGCAAGTTTTGCTTGAGCTGATCCCTGCTGTCACTCGCTAGGGTTTGACATCCCTCGCTGCCATCTTACAGATGGGAGAGCTGAGGCACGTGGGTGTTGACTTGCAGAGCATACTTAATAGCAATAAAACTGGTCTTGTGGTACTTTGATTTCCTCCTCATCCTCCTTAGACCAGGTTCAAAGAACCCGTATTTTGCTTTATTAATACTCTGCCAACTGCCGAGCAGCCAGTGCCTTGGTTGGAGTGTTGATAGATTGTCGGCACCTACAGGCAATGACAGATGTGTACCTCTCTGCCTTTCTTGCTGTTGCTTTGCTCTCTTCTGCATTTGACTTTAAACTCCCTGTGTTGTCCTCTGTAGGGGGATGTAGATGTCCACTCTACAATGTCGGTGAGTATAAGACTGCGTGTCGTGAGCGTTTGGTCTGCTCTGCTCACACCTCAAACGTTAGAGGGTGAGTTGAACCAGAAAAGGTCCTTGGTCTCGAAGGGAGGAAAGGGAAAGATTGAGTAGAAGTTTAAATCAATAAGATAAATAAGAGACCAGAGGAAAGGGTTTCCTTCCAGACAGGTTACCCACAATTGTGCTGTTGCAGGAGCGTTGCTAAATTGTGGCTTTTAGAGCACGTTGCATTTAACTGGCTCCTTTTATCCCCCATGCATCCTTAAATGTGCGGGAAATTAGGGGAAATGCCTGTTATTAGGGAAAGCATGATGGGATCGTCAACCTACGCTTGAAAGAGGAAAGATCTTTGCAAAGTTCCCCTTTGCTCCCTGTATTTTGTTCAAACAAATCCCCCATGGGGATTTCAGCCTGACGTTCCTCGTGGTCTAAGTGCTTCAACCCAGGGCTTGGACCGCTAAGCCTTCCCTCTGGCTAGAGTGGTAGAATAGTATTTTATCCAGAAAATAGTGTGGGTTCTTGACATTTACTATCTCCCTATTTGCATTAGGGCAATTAGCACAAAGAAAGTGAAGGAGACCTTTCGGACCTGCCTTCTGGTTCAGTGAACCCCTCTAATTGTTGTCATTTCTGCTTGTTTCATGTGCGGGAGAAAAAGCTGTGGCATTTCCCCGGATAGATCACAAACAAAGTGCTCTCAAGCTACCTTGTTTCCTCTATTCCCATGTCTGCAAGTCAAGGCACGTGCGAGCAAAGCACGCCTCGTTTTTCTGTCAGTGCAGCCCTGCTCGATGCGGTTGTGTGGTGTGAGATGCAGCCGGCGCGGAGGTGTAGCCTCTACCCCAGCTTCTGCTTTTCCGCCTTTAACCCCTGCTCTTCATTTTAATGCTGAGCTGCCACGGTGGTATTGATATTACATGCTGCGGTTGGGTGCATGTACCCCTTTTCCTGGAAACTGAGCATAGCTAAGCCTTGAGTATTTGCAGGTTCTGGGCACCTGGGGGTTTCTAAGTCAACATCGAGGTCTCAAATCAACGCCAGCTTCTGGAAAGAAAGAGCCTTGTTAAAGCAATTTGAGGCCAGTTTCCATCAAAGCCATGGCTGGATTGCTGGGAGGGCTGCAGGAGCTTGCCCGCTCCACCGGGGAGTAGGCAGGGATGCTTCGGGCATCCCCCCGCAGCTGCGGGTTTCCAGGAATGGTGTTGAATGTCAATCGTCCTGCGTGGTGTCCTTAGGGTGTACCCTAAGAGAGACAGATGCAGAAACTAGTGTTGCCTCTGGCTTTTCAAGGCTTTCAACCATTTAGAAGCCAGATGTATTTATTTCTTTAATTGAATCCAGTGCCTAGACAGCTATGGAGTCAGCTTCCTATGGAGAGGGGTGCATTAGTTTCATTAAGGTAAATCAATGAAAAATAATACCTGGAGGTCCCCTGGAAAGGGTCAGGAGTGGAGTAATCCCTTTATATCGTGGGACTTTGCTAGCCTGCTCTTGGTTTTGTTCTTAACTGCAACGGATTCCAATTTTCCTTTAACCTCTCTAATTTTCTGTTCTCTAGGTAGTTTGTATTAATTGGTGGAAATAAATCACTAATCTGTCTGTCTAAAAGAGATTGAAAAATAAAAATACGATTGCATAAAATAGCAGGACAGAGGTGTACTTGTAACCGAGTTTAAAACGTCCAATGGGAAGTAGTTATGGCTAATCTTGGAAGTTTCTTGGTGTTGTAGATATAGACATACATTAAAAAAAGAAAAAGCGAGTTGCCTGGGATGCAGACATGGACAGGGCATGAGCAGTGTCCAAAATCTTCCTTGTGTGGTCCTCAGGGGGCTTCCTCTGCTCTCCAGAGATGATCTGAGCCTCTTGAGGGGTTGCTCAGACCAGCTTGCCCTGAAGCTGGGGCACAATGCCCTTAAAACAAGGGTGCCTTGGTGGGGAGAAGGTGGGCTGGTGACTGGCACAGCGCTTGCATGGCTGTGTGGTCCCATGCTGCCCGCCTTGCTGCAGTCTGGTGGCTGTGCATTGCTTTCCTGGTCTTTTCAAGTGTCTCTGAAATCCCAAATAGTTACCAAAATGAAGGCGTTGAAACAAGAACTAATGGTTGCTTTAAAGCAAGGAGCAAAGTATTTAAATACACTGGCTTTAGCTTTGTTGGCTGGGGAGAAGGCTGACCTCTGATTAACCCAAGAGCGCTAGTTAACTCAAATCTGGGTAAGCCAAGTTATCTTGTAATTACATGGTTTCTTGTCTGCTTTCAGCACTTTGAAAATTAATTGAGGCTAAAATGCCCAATCCCATAAATCCTTTAAACCAGGGTGTGCACGCTTCCCTAGGTATTGCTTCCCTTTGTGTAGTTACCTTGGCATGTTTGGCTTTGATTTTTATTTTACAAACTTAGATTTATAAAGCTATTTTATGCTTACTTTTGCATGCACATACATACACAAAGAATCAGATGTGCGGTATGGGAAATTTGGCAGCTGAAAATCCATCCTCAGCAGAAGGAATCCAAACATGCCTGCCGCCTCCTGCACCAGAGCCCCAGCATGTATCTTCCAAAAACCCTAACAGAAGTTAAAGTATGGGGGGTTTTCCACCTTTAGGCTCAAATTTAAGCAAAACAAGACTTTGGAATTATATGCCTTCCTCTTATTTTGTCCACTGGCAACCTGAAATCTTGTAAGGCTTCTCTTAACTTGTGAATGTGCAAAGGAACATGGATGAACACCACATCTGCCTCCAAAGCCCCCAGCTGTCCTCCTTAACATACCCATGGGAGGTAACCCACCTGCCCTAGAGGAGCCAACCTACAAATGCAGTGTCCTTTGGGGTCCCCGTGCAGAGGTCACTTGAATTGAAGTCACATGGAGAAGCGTTAGGAGCTCGTGCCCATCATTCAGAGCCAATACCTGCCTGAGCTTGGTTGAGTGCTATTGGTATGGTTGAAGTAGCTGCAATTAAGGACGTATCGTTTCATGACTGTCATAGGGGTGCCTTTACACAGAGATATATTCTCCCTGGATCTTGTAGCGTAGGTTAGATGTAATAGCAAGAGAGAGCAAGCAAAGCATTTAAAAGTGCAGATCCTTGTGGATTTCTCATGATAGCTGTGGTCTTTCTTCATTGTGCTTCATGAATGGCAATAAATAAGGAGAGTCCAATGGGTTAATTGAAAAACAAGATAGCAGTAATTTCTACAGCTTTCACAATCTGTCTTTTTCTTCTTTCTGTTTTCAACTGTAACATCTCAATATTGAAAATGGAAATTTAATGTAAGATTTAGATTTTGGAAAAATATAAATGTGTTGCTCACTCAGTAATCAGCTCTTGTTTGAAAAAAAAAAAATATCTCCTGAACTGGGCTTTGATGGCTCATGGAGTAGAAATGGAGTGGGTGGTGCTTTTTTTTGTTGTTTTGAGCTCATCCTTTTTTCCAGTCTGCTCAACATCTGGGTCTTAAGTCATGTATTAGTTGCGTTTCCAACAGGCGGCCGTACGTCACGGCAACATGCCGACCCTTCCTTCGGCATCTCAGCAAGCAGAAAACTGCGTAAATGGGGAATCTGGAGCATCCATTTGTGTGTGAAGGGTGAGAAACCCTTGGTGTCCATGTGCTGGAGGGCTCCACCATGAGGATGAGTGCAGCATGCTGTGCGCAAGCCTCGAGATCTTTTCCCTTTTATTTATAACATCAAATTTAATTATAAAATAACATAGCAAAGATGAAGCGATTCAGTTCATTCTCTTTGGGTCTTCCTGCTGCCATAATTGGCAGATGCTTTGCCCTGATAAATCAGCAGAAAGAAACGTGGTTGTAGCTCTCGTACATTAGGGGAAAAATAAAAAAAATAAATCTGTATTTAATCAACTTTTTGTTTCCAAAATGGCAGCTGCTTTGTATTTAATGGAAAATCAGGCTCTTCCCAATGGAAAGAATGTTATTCCCAAAGCGAATACAAAACAAAATAAAAGCCACAAAAGAGGAGAATGAAATATGTCTGTCTTTTTTTTTTTTTTTTTTTGCTCGCTCGTTCCAGTTTTGGAGCTGCGCACTCCAATCATGGTTGGGCCACAGCTCTGGTTTGCGTCAAGTAACTCAGAAAGTCTCAGCTTGTGGACACAGGGACCAGGAGAGAGCCTCACTCCATGTTAGGAGGCACAAATAGGATAGAGAAAAATTAGGGCTACTTCATGCTTCTTGCGAGCCTATAGAGACTCATTAACTGCGGGTTATTTGTGTGTTTAGTTCGTTTGCAGGCTGAGATGCCTCTGCTGTTGGAGCACCATGTTTTTTCCTTGACAGCTCTTGTTGCAAGGTCTTGGTGTCTTTTTCAGAGGTGAATGATCTTTGTGAAGACCTAAGTGGTGAGCACGGGAGGAGGAGAAAACTGAGGAGCATCAAGCCCATGCCTTGTCTGAGCCCATCCAGCAGGTCCATGGGTCACCATTCTTTCCCTGGGGTTGCAGTGGATCTACAGCACTGTCCTTTCTCGGTCTGCTACTTCTGTTTGCTTGCAGTGTTTGGTCTGAAATGCATTTAAATGTCAAAAAGTAATAATTTACTGCTGGGGGGAGGCTGCCAAACTGCCACCGTGGCAAGTCAAATGCCCCAGGTTTGTACGATTTGGTTTAGAGTTCCGTCCTGCTGCCGGGCCAGGGGTGTTGAGCCATGCTGTGGAGATACCTTTTGGGGGAAGGAGAAGTGGTTTGAGCTGTCATGATGTGCTCTTTCCATGTATTTAGGATTTTGCGTGGGTTTTGGTAGCTGCTTCCCTGCTGGCCCCTGCACCTCCCTGTCTTGTGATCCCGTTCCTTAGTGCAAGAAGGCAACGCAGGCATTTGCAGTGCGGCTCATGACAGCGTGGAGTATTTAGAGAGCAGGTAGATGGGAGTTTTTTATCTTTTATTGTTTAAAAAAGAGGGTCACATAAAGAAAGCAGAAGGCATCAGATTCACAACATGATTTTGATGCCACAGGCTGAACCTCCAGCCTGGTGGGAGAGTCAGGATCAGACGGTTACGTGATTAATGAGAGCATCTGCAGTTAAATCAAGTGGCTAACAAGGATAAAACATATAGTTCCTAGTGTTTCTCAAAGCATAACGCTATTGTGCACCTAACCCAGACTGGCAGGAGTGCTTTCCCACCCGTTTCCAGTGTGAAGGTCCTTGCACAGATGTCTAATGCGTCTTAGGAGAGCAGACAGCAGCTGCATGCTCCAACGCAGGCGCTGCTCATTTCGGGTGAGCCAGGCTCTGCACAGAACTGTTTCCATGCTACAGACTTTAAAAAAGCAGTTAATTAAAAATATCCTGCCATGCATTTGGATGGTGCGCAAGGAAAAAGATGCAGATCTTGGAATCTTTTATTTCCTTGGTGTTTTTTGCATATGTGCATATGCAAAAAAGAAAAAACCCATAGCAGCTTCCCAGCTTAAGCTTTGCTGCAAACTACTGTGCGTCTACAAAAAGATCTCTGCCCGGTTGTGTGTTTGTGTGTGCCTTCGTAAGGCTTCAAAGAAGCTGCCCTGTGCTCAGTTGTAACAGCTGTGTCCCGAGGTACTTCCCTTCCCCGCCCCCTGCCCTTCCTTCTATTTATTTTTCTATTAAAAAAAAAAAAAAGATGTCACTTTTTGACTCCAACAGTGCAGCCAAAGTGAGGGAATAAGCTTGTGTTCCTGTACGTGCTCTTATCCTGGATCCCACAATTTCATGTTGTTACAAAATCCTTCAGTTGTGCTTTTGCCGTTGGGTTCACTCGCTTGTGCTTGTAAGCAAGTAGATGCAATTTGTAATGCCAAGACCCCTTGATGCCTATGTAGGAAAAACCTTGCTATGGAGCTAGTTACTTGACAAATTGTCATTTGGTTAAAGACAAAAGAAAAAAAACCCAAACAAAACCCAAACAACAACAAAAAAAAAACAACAAACACCCAACCAAAAAAATCAGAATGAAATCACATTTCAGATCTGTCTGTGGGAGCTGGTTGTGACTGTCACCCCTTATGTGAGTACTGCTGTGCTGCTCTGTGTGAGAGCCTTGAGTCTCCCACCAGCTTCAGCTAAAATAGCCTCCAGCTGTTGACCTTGGGCATCTTCATCACAGCCAAACTTTTATGGTTTTTCCTCTTTTATTGGAATGTGAGGGGTTTTGTATCAGGCTGCAGTGGTTGGCGTAACTGCCTGGTTTATTTTTTGTGTGGTGAGGGTAATTGCTGTATTTGCTTTTTTTCCCCCCTTTTCTTTTTTATTTGTCTGGTTGCCTCTAAGCTTCTGTTGGGAGTTCAGCTTTGCCATGTGTTTGTCTTGCTGCCCTATCTGTGACAGCCTTTAATGCTCAAAATAGAATATAAGTGGTAAATGTTTACTTCTGAAAGTGACATCCCGTCGATTTTTTTAAATACCTCTGGAAGACAGCCACTTAAACATGGGCTTGTGGTCAGCTTTCGCATGTGTTTGAAAGCAATCCTGCTTCAGTCAGAGGATGGTGGCCTTCCAGGTTGGTTGGAGCAACTGCTCTTTTCGCTCTTCAGATGCCATCAGCTTTCCAGGTGAGTGGGTCTTTGCACAAGACAAATTTCACTCAAAATTGTATTAGTTGGCACTGCTTTAAGGTGTTGCTCTTCATAGGTTTACTATGGTGAACCTGAGATATTTTAGTGGTGGAAGCCTGTCTCTTGACCCAAGCTATTGCATGATAGGGATGACTGAAGTTATGGGAAGACCAAAATCCCAGTTTCACTCAGAAAAGGCTATGGAAGTACCTCAGTGGTGATAATCTGTTTAAATCTGATGATTTGCTAATGGCAACGAAGCTTCTTCCGTAGGTGACTACAACCTGCCCTGTTCCCAGCCAAAGTAATCAGGTGTAGAGGGAAGGGGAGCAACGCCTGCAACTTGTCCTGAGGAGACCATCAGTCCTCCTCCTAAACCAGAAACTGTTGTTCATTGGGTCACTTCTGGCATGGCAGATCCTGGGGAGAAAGAGGCCTTTCTTATTCCTGGTAAATTAGGGCACAGATGGCTGTCCCGTTCACTGCAAGTAGCAGGATGGATTTTGGAGCTGTGGGAAGAGAGGCTGTTGACATGAAGGCGATATCATTGACCATTCCAGTGGGTCCCAGCTGTGCATTGAATCCGAAATGCCTTCCTCAAACGTGTGCAGTCATTGCTTCTCCTTTCATAAGTCTGGGCATTAGGAAACCTCTGACTTTGTAACTGCCAAATAACATGAAGACCTGATGCAGGTCCAAGGCTGGGGAGCATCCATTTCCCCAACAGGCATTACTCTGTGCTCAGGAAACCTGGCCCACAAGTGTTACTCGTCACCAACCTTCTCTTGTTGGCTGGAAGGTTTCTTCTTCTTTTCTTTGGCAAATTTCAAAACCACGTGGACGTCAACTTGTAGCTTGGTGCCAGTTGCCTTTTTGCAAGTCTGTAAGTCAACACACTGGCTTCAGTGTTTAGCTCCTGGGTTGACTTCACGGAGCCAGAGATCAAATACGGAGCTTGACAGTGGCTGAAAACAATAAGCGACCATTAACATTTGCACATCAGTCACCTCTTGCATCCCACACAGGTCATGTTGTACGCAAAATAATCATGAGAAAACAGAGTTCAGGATTAAGTGCAGTATGCACAAAACGACAAGTAGGGTTGAAACCTTAGACTTCAGGAGGGCTAACTTTGATCTCTTCAAGAAATTGGTGGGAGAAATCAAATGGGAGAGGGCTCTAGAGGGAAGGGGGGCTCAAGAGAGCTGGCTGATACTTAAGCATCACTTCCTCCAAGCTCAGGATCAGTGCACCCCTAAGAGCAAGGAATCGGGCAAGGGAAGCAGGAGACCTGTGTGGCTGAGCAGGGAGCTTCTGAAAAAGTATATAGGAGGCAAAAGGAAAAGGAGGGAAAACATAGGCCTGCTGTTGAATGAGACAGGTGCCATGGTGACAGATGATGCAGAGAAGGCGGAGTTGCTGAATGCCACCTTTGCTTCTGTCTTCACTGCTCGGGCCAGCCCTCGGGAGTCCCAGACTTTGCGGGTAACAGAAAGTCTGGAGGAAGGAAGACTTTCCCTTGGTTGAAGAAGAACAAGTTAGAGAACAATTAAGTAAACTGGATACCCACAAGTCCATGGGTCCTGATGGGATGCATCCGCGAGTGGTGAGGGAGCTGGTGGAAGTCATTGCTGGGCCGCTTTCCATCATCTGTGATAGATGCTGGAGAACAGGTGATGAGGTGCCTGAGGACTGGAAGAAAGCCAATGTCACTCCAGTCTTCAAAAAGGGCAAGAAGGATGACCCGGGAAACTACAGGCCAGTCAGCCTCACCTCCATCCCTGGAAAGATGACGGAACAGCTTGTTCTGGGCGTCATCTCCAAGCATCTGGAGGAAAAGAAGGTTATCAGACGTAGTCAACATGGATTCACCAAGGGTAATTCATGTCTGACTAATCTGATAGCCTTCTACGATGGCGTGACTGGATGGGTGGATGAGGGGAGGGCAGTGGATGTTGTCTACCTTGACTTCAGCAAGGCTTTCGACACTGTCTCCCACATCATCCTCACAGGAAGGCTTAGGAAGTATGGGTTAGATGAATGGACAGTGGAGTGGATTGAACAGTGGCTGAACGATAGAGCTCAGAGGGTTGTGGTTAGTGGTGCAGAGTCCAGTTGGAGGTCAGTAACAAGTGGTGTCCCTCAGGAGTCACTACTGGGTCCAGTCCTGTTCAATATATTCATCAATGACCTGGATGAAGGGGTAGAGTGTACCATAAGCAAGTTTGATGATACAAAACTGGGAGGGGTGGCTGACATGCCGGAAGGCTGTGCCACCATACAGTGTGACCTGGACAGGCTGGAGAATTGGTCAGAGAGGAACCTTATGAAATTCAACAAGGGCAAGTATAGGGTACTGCATGTGGGGAGGAATAACCCTGTGCATCAGTACAGGTTGGGGGCTGACCGCCTGGAGAGCAGCAGTGTGGAAAGGGACCTGGGAGTCCTGGTGGACAACAGGATGACCATGAGCCAGCAATGTGCCCTGGTGGCCAAGAAGGCCAATGGCGTCCTGGGGTGCATCAAGAAGAGTGTGGCCAGCAGGTCGAGGGAGGTCATCCTCCCCCTCTACTCTGCCCTGGTGAGGCCGCATCTGGAGTACTCTGTCCAGTTGTGGGCTCCCCGGTTCAAGAAGGACAGGGAACTGCTGGAGAGGGTCCAGCAAAGGGCTACAAAGATGATTAGGGGACTGGAGCATCTTTCTTATGAGGAAAGGCTGAGGGACTTGGGTCTTTTTAGTCTGGAGAAAAGAAGACTGAGGGGGGATCTTATCAATACTCATAAATACTTAAGGGGAGGGTGCCAGGTAGATGGGAACAGTCTTTTTTCAGTGGTGCTTTTTTCAGTGATAGGACAAGAGGTAGTGGGCACAAACTTCAACATAGGAAGTTCCATCTTAACATGAGGAGGAACTTCTTTACTCTGAGGGTGGCAGAGCACTGGCACAGGCTGCCCAGAGAGGCTGTGGAGTCTCCCACACTGGAGACGTTCAAAACCCGCCTGGATGCTGTCCTGTGCAACTGCTGTAGGTGACCCTGCTGTGGCAGGGGGGTTGGACTAGATGATCTCCAGAGCTCCCTTCCAACCCTGACCATTCTGTGATTCTGTAAAGTGACAGGGCTCAGCCCACAGCATGTTCCCTGCTGGAATCCAGGAACTGGTCTGCTCTCATCCTCCTTGCATAACACAAACAATTTTGGGAGGAAAAAGTGATTTCTTCTTCTTAATAAGGGTTCTGCAAAGCCAAGTAAATAGAATTAATTAATTAAGAGTTGCTCTCTTGATACCTAATCTGAAGCTAATACTCTTAAAGGATGGATTTGATTTTCTGCGATGTGCAGTGTTGTCTAACCCTATAGCACTTAACAAGTCTAATTGTCTCCTGGAGGAAGACACTGTGTTGATTCTCCTTTTGTATTAAGCATAAAACTTGTTAGAAAAATTAACTTTTCTTTTTGTTAATCTGTATTGTTATGAGTGATTTGATGCTCATACTGTTGTGTTCTAACTCCATGTGGTTGCTTCCCTTCATGTGCCTTAATCTGGGCTTGGTTTAGCTGTGATATCCTGCAGTTCTCCAGATCAGCATCTTCTCTCTTTTAAACACTGGGGCAGATGTTTTCTCTACCTTTCCATCAAACTCCTCAGTGCTGTGATGCCACTATAAAAGGGACATCAATTTAGGAAGCGTCCCTGCACTGGGTCCATGTGATCCTATCCTGCCGGTCTGTAGGTACAAGCTTTGGTTTTTGGACCACAGTCCCTGTGCCATTGCCTCTCTGCACCATCAGAGATGCACCCGCAGAGGCCGGTACGGTCATTGATTTTAGCTGAGCTCCTACCTTCAGGTCGGGTATCCTGGAGACCACCCTGCTCAGGGTGGGCATTGCTGTGCCAGCCTGCAGGCTTGGCCAGTGCAGAGGGGGATACCTTTTTGTGACCTTTGTTTTGCTCGGAGCTCACACTTGTTACTCCTGGACCTCTTTGACCTGAATACACTCACTTTTATTTGCAAGATGTTGGGTGGAAATCGACAGCTTTTTTTTAATAACAAAAAAACCCAACCAACCAACCAAAAAAAACCAAACAAAAAAACCTACCCCAAACCCAACAAAAAACCCAACCAAACCCCCCCCCAAAACCCCACTTTGTCAAAACTGGAAATGGATTTCTGGCAATTAATAAGAGGTTTGTTTTTTTTTTTTTTTTTAAGTAAACCTCTTAAACCCAGCAGAGTACTCATTGTACATTTGCTTTCATTGTTTGGGAAGTGTTAATGTATCTGGGTAATAGTTTTGGGTTTTTTGCCATCTTCAGTGACTGCAGAACAATCGTTTTCAAAAAAAAAAAAAAAAAAAGGGCAACTGAAAAATGCATCAGGGTGGTGTTAAGAACCTGGCAAATCAGGATCTCACAGGCAAGCCAGGAAATTTCCTCATAAGAGTTAGCAGAGCTGATTTACTGATTTTGACCACGGTTTTGTGAGGTCTGGGGCTCCAGAGCTGACGGCAGCAAGGACAGTCCAGAGGAATCTGGGGCAGGAGGAGATCACGTCTGGGGGTCTGCAGGGCCTGAAGTCTTCATCCGTGCCTGTGCAGAAAGTATCTGCCTGGATTATTCTTGGGTTTATGTTGCCGAACAGTTGCTTGTTATTTTAGCATCATGTTTCTGTCTTCTGCAAAATATTCCACCAATATTGCATTATGAATTGGAAAAGTCAGCAAATTCAGCGTTGAAATTGTTGGGACAACTTGTGGTGCTTATAGAAAAATGGACATTTAATATTGAGGAATTCCAATTTTTTGGCCCACATTTCTGTTGTATGAAGTCCATGGATTTGCACATCTAAATATATTTAATCACATCAATCCCAATGCTTGTTGCAGATTAAAAAGAAATTCTGTTGGTAGGAAAAAAAAAAAAATAATACAAATTGGAAACTCTGAGACCATTTGAAACTTGTCAGGCTTTGTTTTTCATGGAAATGCTGCGCTAATTCTTTGGTGAGTTGGTGTAAGTAAGCATTCTCGGTGCTACAGTGAGACTTTTGTTTGCATTTCAGTGACCACGTTGCACCTAATTTTGGCCGGGCAAAAAGCAGGAGGCACTGGCAGATTCCTCCTCGATGAAGCCAGGGGTACTCCTGTAGGGTGGTGGGATGGCACCCCTGGGACAACCTGCTCGGGTCTCTTCTGGGACCCTTTGGTCAGTGGCCCTTGCCCGTTCATCCACCACCATGGCTCTGGCAGCGGGCAGCAGTAGGTGTGTGCTGAGGAACCCCCTCTCCCCCCTGCCATGAGGTGGGTAGTGGCAGCATATTCCTGATTGCACGTTAATATTAATGGGTATTTATTTTAACAACCATTCCATTTCAGTAGCTTTTAATGAGTCCTTTGATAGCAAGTTCCTTAATTAACAAGGCAGCCTTTCAGCGTTTCCTTTCCCTAATTGTTAACATATTTGCTATTTTCAAACAAATGTGCTACCGTGAGGAGTGCTGGCTCTGTAGCCTCCATACTGACCTTCCCTGCGGTGGCTGCCTGTCCTCCTGGGAACCCAGAGGCTTCAATCTGCTACCCAAGGATGAAATACAGATGAAAAGAGATTATTTTATGGTTGATCTCCTGAGGTGTGATTGACTTGTTGGGGTCCCTGGGGAGTAACCCATGGAGATGTGCTCCCTGTTGTGTCTTTATAACAGCTTCAGAGATTTGGCTTTGCCCTTTCACTGGTTGGCATGGCCACAAGGAATCTCTCTAGATGCCCTACCCGTTGTGCCCAGAGGAAGCCTTGGTGGGACAGGGAGAGCAGCATCACCTTGAGCGGTGTCATGAAAACCCCAGCTGCAAACAGGTTGCATCAAAGGCCATGGACAGAGGGATTCATTGCCAGAAATATGGTTACAAACTGATTTGAGCCTCGAAAGAAAACCCCATGGCTTTTGCTCTGATAATACGCTCAGAATAGCTGTATTTCACTGAACATTGGATCAAGCTGGAGCTTGGTGGGGGTGGCCGGGCAGGCACTTGGGTGTCTTGGCTGTTGAGTTCTGTCAAGTTTCACCCGTGACCCTCATTCTCCCTGATGCAAATCCAGTTCATTTTTAGTGAGGTTTGCAAAGGTCTTGAATAAACGAGTTATACTATAGAGGTATTCCTGGAATTGCTTCATGAGATTTCAAGCTCTTCATTTTTCTGTCAAGTTGGTAAATGAGCTAATGGTGACTTTAAAGTGTTTGTTTTCCCCCTTCTCTGTGGACAGCTCAGGTTGTGGTTGCATTCCACTTCCTTTACCTTCCTCTTCAAATCTCATCTTGCATTTTAGATAAATTGTTCCTGAGCTGAAGGGACCACAGCGTTCAGATAGGTGAAGCATTTCTGAAATACAGGCAGGGACTGAGATGGTTTGGAGTTGCAGCGGGGAGCAAGATCAGGATGTAACCCTGTGATTTCTCAGGGTGCTAGCACAGGGAGAGCCTTTGGGAGTGCCACTGGTTCCGCCACGCGCTCACAAAAATCATCAGGGTAATTAGCACAAGGTCTGAGCCGTCCCAGCTGAGTGCGGCGGCTCCTCTGAACCACGGAGTTTTCTAGGAGCAGCAATGTCTAGGGATGACATCTCGGAGGCATCTAGCTCAGTCTCCATGCCAAGGCACATGTCCTGACACCGTTGCTGTGGGTGGTGCAGTTAATGATTTCAGGAGGGAGGTGAGGCTGGTGGAAAACACGTCCATCATGGGCTCAGCTTCGTGTGTCGGTGTGCTGGGCAGGCGCCCCAGGCGAGTGGGGACTCTTCCTCCCAGCACTGTGGGAAAGCTGAAAAATGAACCAGGGGGGAAAAATAAGACTATGAAGTCAACCTCAATGGTAAATAAATGCCAAAGAACCAAGATGGGCACGTTGTATTATGAGGATGTACTTCATGTCTACCAGCATGCAGCTCAAACGATCCTAAGTGTGAATATGAAAAGCTTTATTCACTTGCAGCAGCAGCTTGTTAATAGTGATATATCAGTGTCCTGGTGCTGGTTTTTCTCCTGTCAACAACAACTGCTTATCAAGCAGACATTACACTGTATTTCTGGGGAAATAGTCTAAAATTGATGTTTGTAAGTCTTTGCTGATCTTATAAGGAGCTGCTGTGAGTGGGCATCTGTTGTGCCGAGTATAGGGGTGAGGCAGAAGAGGATTATGTTCAGTCTTATTTATAAGGCTAGGTTCAGTCTTATTTGTAAGAGTGAAAAACATAAATTCTGGAAGGGTTTTAAATCTTTGTGCCCAGGGAGTGAGATGCTGGTCATCCCTGGTGGCATCTTCTTTTCTCTAGCCAGACATTTAGCACAATGATTTAAACCCCTGTGACATCTTCAAGCCCTCTAATAGTAAATATAAGGAAAAATAGATTAATGCTTAAAAGGTGGAAAAAATTACTGGTATGTACTTTTGTCTTTCATTTAGTAATATTGGATCTAAATGTCAGGCAACTGTATGTCCTTAAATCTAAGGTGAAAGACCGAGTCTTTTTTTAAAGCAGAATATTTTTTAGGTATTTAAACTCTTAAGAATAATGCAAATAAAAGGTTGGGTTCTCAGCTGGCATGGTAAGATTCAGCTTCAAAGTTTTCAAAGACGCAGTGCACATTTGCACCTGAAAAATGTTTTGGTCCTGGCCAAATCCTGTAAGAAAAAGAAAGGAGGAGGCAAGGCTGAGCCAGAAGCTGCTCCTGGGCTTGTCAGTTGGATCCTTTTTACCATCTCTGCAACGAGTCACAGTAGAAAATATTCGCAAAGAATGTCCTAAAGTACCACTTACACGCTGCTTTCACGGTGGAGACTAAGCAGAGTTGTGCTGTCAAGCCCTGATGATTAAATTCCTTTTTCCATGCCGTCTTCCTCGCGTTTGGCTTATTAACTTGACATTTCATCTCAATTATTTGCTCTTCTTCACGCCCTCCCGGTGTCGCTTGTCATTCACTCTTTATTTGGGCAAGTCTGGCTGGTCAAAAGAATGTGTGTACTGGGGCAGGCATGTTTGTTGTGGCTGTTGCAGGTGTAGGTAACCCTTTAGGTACCTTCATGCATGCTGATCTTACCCTTGTTTGGTGTGCAAGAAGGTTGTTCCTCTTAAATTTTAGTCAATGGGGCAGAAAACCTTCCTGGGGGTTTTCCTTTTGACTTCATCTGGGGCTGAGCATCTCCAAGGCTTCTCCAAGGGTTCTCCTCCAAACCTCTATGCAAACTCCTGCTGATGTGCAAGCCTGAGCTACTCGTTGGAATTTTCTCGTGTTCTTCCAAGAAGGGTAAGGAGCCCTGTCCCTTATGCCCCCATGCGTGGGTGGGGGGTCCCAGGGCATGGCTGCAGAGCTTTGCTTTCTCATCCTCTGCTTCCACCTGGGTCTTCTGCTCAATAACACATCAAAACTACTCGGTCATAGAAAAAAACCTCAAGTGTCTGTTGGAAGTAATGAAGAAAAATCGCAGTCAGGTAGTGGTGTGCTTCCCACTGCCGTCAGGGATGAGGAAATGGCACGAGCAGTGTTTTAAATAACCAAATGTGTCAGAGAGGCACAAGTAAATGATGAAAAGCAAAAAAACCCCAGGGCTCCGCTAAACTTTATGGTTGCCATTCTTCATCTTAATTTTAGTGAAGGTGTTTGCTTGGGGGTGAGTAATGAACACTCCTGGAGCCTGGGAACGGCAGTGAACAGTTGGAGAATTAAGTACCCTGCCCCATAATGCGTGAGTCTGCTCTTTTTTTTTTTTTTTTTTAAATAAAAAATGATTATTTTTTTTCCCTCCCGCTGAAGATGAATATGGCCTGAAGATCCAAAACAACTTTGCAAAGCTGGTAAGAACACTTCCCAGCACATGCATCAAACGTTTGCTCATCTCTCCGTGCCACGGTAATGAAACTTGTGATACTTAGCTTGAAACACCGCGTAAACCCTCACTTTAATCCCAGTTTAAATACAATTTGTAAAGTGCTTGTAAAAATCTGCAAGATGTCCTAAGCCACTCCTTGTTTGCAAGAAAGCGTGTTAAAGTCTTTTGTGTGCGTTTGAAAACATAATCTCCTGCTGAAGCTGTTTTTATGGTAGCACCATTATCCAGAAATATTATCATGGGGTTACACATGCAGACATCAGGATCGTTCCGTGCAGTGGGTTCTGTGCAGCCAGTGGGTTTGTGTGAGTCTGTGCTCTTGTGCCAAATGATTTCCCCATTTTTATGAGTTTAATATGTGTTGCAGACCTGTGCAAATCTTATCTGCCAAATCTCATCTACCCAAATCTTACCTGCCACAAATTTTGGATGGTACACAGCAATACTTGAGGAATGGGGGAAATCTTTTGAGCATTTGGCAACGAGCGAGAAATTTGGATAGGCTGAAAAAAAAAAATGCTCTTACATGTTTAGTGCCCCTAAATGACGCTTTGTTTTAGTTCACTGAAAGCGTGGCACCTGTAACCTGTAAGACTTGCTGCTGTGATGCAAAATAAGTTAAAGAAGAATAAAGGAAGCCGTAGCTTTATAAGCATTGTGTGTGTGAGATGGTCTGAGTTTGTTTAATGGCCTTATGGGTGCTTTTATTTTCCTTTTATGTTTCTGGTCAGTCAAATTGGATTTTCTGAAGGACTTGGCTAAATGCAGAGTGTGCTTCCTGTTTGCTCCTGAGCCTGATCCTTGGGAGGACCAGGCTCCTACAAGGCAGAGCATGGCTTCTCTGTGGGACAGGCCAGCCAACACAAGGGTGGGGACATCTGTGTTGCTCTCAGAAAGGTCTTTACCTCCTTGTGGCATCTCAAGAGGGTGAAGAATCTGTAGGTCTTTATAGAGAATCTCAGTTCTTCGCGTCTGTTCTCATCAGCTTCCCTCTCTTCTGGTGGTGGACCTCCTGGTAGCTGATGCTTTAGCCGGGTCAGAGCACGGGAGCTTGAGCTCAGTGACCTGCTTATGGTCTTTCTTAGGAGATGGGAGGTTTCTGTTCACCCGTACCCCAGTTGGGCCTGCCTCTCCTGTCCCATGGCCCATCCCTACCCCGACCATCGTCCCTTTCCTTAATACCGCTCTTTTTTGAACATCATAAGTCCTCAGAGGCAGCCTGGGCTTCCTACTTGACAGTTCAATTCTGTCAATGCAGGGGCTTTGTCCATAAATTGGCAATTAGCTGTTTCAAATTCAACAGTTCAAAAATGGAAGCATACTGATTAAGTTGTCTGTCATGATTACTCTTCTCCTGCCTTGCAATTTTTTCGATTGGAAAATGTGAGGCTTACCTAGGATAACTCCTCTTGCTATGAACTGTTCACATGATTTATAGCTTGAGATCTCAATTGTTCCTGAAGAGTGAAATGTAACTGCTTAGCTCAGAGACAATGTGTTAAAAATAAATGTTTACTAACAACATTCTCAATTTCCTTAATAGCTGAAACTCATAAGTGGTTATGCTTTCATTATAGATATGAGCATTTCAAGGGATTTAAGTGGTTTCTCTCAGCACAGCAGCCTCGGCTGCGGCTGCCTCCCTGTAGACCCCTTGTTTAATCAGGACAGATTTAGTGATGGCCCGGGAGAACACAAGCGTTAATAACTGTGTTCCCCGTGGTACAAGCAGGCGCAGGATGTGGCCAAGTGCTTCTGGTCATTCCCCACCACCCAGCCCTGGGAAGCAATCCTATCTGTGTAACCACAAGTGACTTCTTCAGTCGCCTCCTTGCCTTGACCTTTCCTTCTCCTCAATCCCCATTGGCATCTGGGATGTGCCACGTAGTGCTGGAAGTGGGCTGAATGTGTTGGAGACACCATTGTCACAATAGTGTGGCCTCAGCTTTCTGCTCCCGGGTAGCCAAGGCTAAACCTTGAACTATGAGTCTTTGCTGTTGGAAAGGGATTTTGAAATTCCCATCTTGGAATGTATATGGACGCTGGTTTAGTTGTAGGCTGGAGTTTTGAATTGTCATCAGCGCTATTTTGACCTATCAGCAAGGTTACTTCAGGCAATCTGTGTCGGATGTTGAATAAAATATGGTATTGTTGTCTTGCCCATGTTCAGATGCGAAAACGAGAGATGCTTGGAGCTATAAACACCCACAAGGTTCTCTTGGATTTGAGCTGCTCCCAGGCACTCTGCACCGGACAAGGTCTAATCTCCTTAAAGGCAGTGGCTGTGAGATTGAGCACTATATGAAAGTCCCATAGCAGATGGGACGCATTAAAGAGGCTGAACTGGCAGGTCCTGATCTAAAGAAGTTCCTCTTCCTTTTTGCACTCGATGGCCTTAATAAAATCTCCCTTTTCTCTTGCAGGGGAAGGTGGCACAGACAGCTTGTATGTCGGCATGCAAACACCTCTCCACCTCACTGATGCAGCTGCTGCTGGAAGCCGAAGTGCGGCAGCTGACGCTGGGCGCCTTGCAGCAGTTCAACCTGGACGTGGAGGAGTGTGAACGTAAGATGGAAAATCATCTCGTTTTCCATGTCTTGCTTTGCCCGTTTGTATGTCAGGACCCAAGCCAGGGCTTTTAGTGGTGCCAAGTGTTTGGGGCTGGTGGATGCCTGCAGAGCTTGGTGGGGCTGTCCACGATGACACTTGGCAATATCTTCAGGACAGAAGAAGCTCAGCAAATTCTAAGAGATCAAAGCTTTACTCTTCTTTTTTCTCTTTAATGCTGCCTTGATGCTTTCCAGACCATCACTGCTTTTTGAGATCGAGTATTTTAAAAATAGGAGGGATTAGAGTGCGTAAAACATGAGGAGGGCTGACAAAAAAAAAATCAGTTTACTTATGACTGTTTCTGAAAACAATAACTGGCTTATGTTCTTAAGAAGTTCTGGTCCTCTCCTGACCTCAGCTGTTTGTCTTCTCTATCTGCTGCAGGGAATTTTTTCTCAAACTGAACTCTTTTTGCAAAGTTACTGTTATGGAAAAGAGATGTCTTGTGACAAAATAACTAAATCTATTCAGAGGTGTGTGTGGAGAATCATGTTGCTAGCACCATGGCTTTTCTCTCGACGCTGCTTATTTTGGTTCATCTAGCTTACACCTGAATTAGCTCCGAAATCCTAAGGTTTCCCTCAAGTTGCTTGTTATCCTGCACAACAGAAGGGTTAGGAAAATATAGCGCAAACTGACAAAGTGCCTTTTTTTTTTTTCTGTTTTTAGAATTTAAGCTGAGGTGGGTAAACACACTTCTGCACAGGAACCTCTCTTCCTTGTGACGGGGATAGATTTATTATTGGGATTAATATTGAGATGGAATAGCGACCATGGCTGTGGAAAACACAGAGCTTGATAGGGTTGATAAAGAGTTCAGGAAATTTTTTAATTCCAGAAAGGATAAAGTATTTTGGGGAAGTTTTTTTTCCAAATACCCACCTTTTTGGATTTCCCAGTCGATGAGGAGATTGGGATGTGTCTTGTTTAGAACATGATAAACCTGTTTACTATAGAGTCTTCTGAAATGCGGTTTGGCCCGATGGGGCTGCCATTAAAGCCACAGCAAAATAGTCTCTGGCCTCAGTGTGAATGGTATTGGAGCCTAAATAGCTGGGAGTTTGCTTTTCCTATCTCTGATAACTCAATGAAATCAGTTGTGTTGGTTTCATCATCGTCTGGGACTTACACTGTCAAGATTCTTCCACCCTTTATAAAACATTTTGCTGGTGGTGTTTTACTTCAGCTGCACTAATCAGTAGTGAGATTAAGTTTATTTCTGAGAAAGATCACCCAGTAAGATTTTTGGTGTTTCCAGGGGGTACTTTTTAATTTTTTAATGTCCTCTTGTCCCAGCACTCTCAGCTGAGTAGCCTGAGAGAAGGTTCCCTGCTTAATGAATCATATCCAAAATTTGCAGCTATATCATATGTCATAACGTGAGCAATACCTTATTTTTCTTTCAGAAGTGCCTTCAGCCTTAAAGTCTGGCTAATTTGTGTCCTGTCAGCATGTCGGAGCTGCACCGGTAGCAGCTATGTTTCCAGTCAGTGTCTGCAGAGGGACAGGCGATGTTGCTGAAAATAATAGAAAGGATTTGTCATTAATAATAGTTTCCTTCATTTTCTTTTGCTTGCAAACAGTCTCGTAACCCTGCAGTTTTCCATCCCATCAGTAACGTGGGTCACTAAGCAGCATCTCTTCCCTAAAAGCCCTCGATGCTAAGTAAAACGAATGACATTTAATATCAAGTTTAAAAGCACGATTCCTTAAATTCCAATTGTTTTGTGAGACAAAACCAGGAGCACTCAGACATTCAAGAGCAGGTGACGCCAACCTGAGCAGCGGGGCAGGCGACCCGCTCCCCCCAGCCCCAGCCCGAGATGCTGTCACGGGCCGGGGAATGGAGATGGATGCTGGTGCTGTAACCTTTCTATCCATCACTGTCAGCCCCCAGAACGGTAAACCCAGACAAAGTTTTTTTTCTTCCTTTTCGGCAGCAAAAATGCGTTCCCTCATCCCTGCATCTGACACCAGGGATAATTTTAGTTCTATTTTTGAGAAGCAGTATATCAAAATTTTAATCTTAGGAAAAGCCAATCCTGACAGTGAACTGGTATATTCAGAAAATATGTTTCAATTTGCAAGCGTTTTGTTTGGGTTTTTTTGTTTGTTTGGGTTTTTTTTTAATCTTTTACCTGAAAGTGCAGGTGTGAATCTCAGCATCCTTATTATCCCAGTTACATATTTGACTTTATGTCTCTGCCTCCAGCCCTCTTCCTCTCCCCAGACCCCCAAGCCTTACCTAGTTTAGCAGCTTTATCATGTACTTATCATATTAAAATAGGATTTTATTGCTGTTTGGAGCGCTTCCAGTGAGTTCTGTGATGTGGGAATGGGGCTTCGGAGTTTCAGTCCCAGAGTTTATTAGGCTTTTGTTTAAGTCTCTTGTGAATGCCAAAGGTATAAGCTGGTTTAGAGAGTGGTGAGGCAAATTAATTAAAGGACTTAGTTGTATATTAAGCATGGTTTGAAGGTGGTGCAGATAATTTGCTCTATATCAGAGTAGATATAATGCACATTACAAGAAAATGTGTTTATATACACAATAGATAACAATTGTAGAGGTGAAAAAGATGATGGCTTAGGCTTAAAACAAGACACCAGTAAATTAATTCTCCAGAGTTGTGGTTTCATAAAATATTTTCTGATTTATGAATAATTTGCTGTCCCATCAGCATAAAAAGGGAATGGCTGCATGAACCATTGCATCAGGCTAAGGTTTGGCACCAGGCATGTGCAAGCCCAGACGGTTCTCAGGAGAAGCACAAGGTCGTGATGGGGACCCCTTACCTGCACTGTAAATGCCCCCTCCCTAGAAACGTGGTTATTTTGAATGTTCAAAGCACTAGATATACAGTTTATTAATTTTATGACCTTGGGAAAAAAGCTTTTGGAGGACTGGAGAGAAACAGTAGATTAAATAAACATTAAGAGCCAAATTTTGCATGTCTTGGTTGTGTGAATAGTCCTGTATACGTCAGCAGCATTTTTGGTGCGAAAGAGGCAAGAAAGAGTGGAGCTGCAAGGTTGTAAAAATCCTATTAGGCTCGCTGTGATGTGAGAAACCAGGGAAAAATGCAAGCTATTTTCCTGTGGCATTATACCCCTGGTGAAACTGTGGTCCTGGAGCCTCCGGCTGGACAAAAGCCCTCAAGGAGATATAAGGCACTGGTCCTGCATGTTGAGGTGGATGTCCTCTTTTTTCCCCAGCAAAAGGTTGTTTCCCAAGATGTGTGTTCAAGGTTTGAAATTCTTTTGGTGCAGCTTTACAGCGATGTGTGTGTATGGATGGCACGGCTGACGTCCAGGGAAAGGCAAAAGTCATTTTTAGAATGTCTGTTGCTGGCCAGGTATTAGTTGTAACTCTTGTTCTTATTGCTTGGCTTTACATAGCTCTGTTTTAATGCAATCAAGAGAGATTCTCTCACCTCTTTATTTAAACCTGAAGTGAAATAAGGCATAGAGGTTAAATGAATTGCCCAGAAAGACACAGTAGGACACATCTAATTATGTCTCAATTTAGGAGTGAGTTCTGGCTCCAGCCCAACAAGCCAACTTGAAAAGAGAAAAAAAAACCAAAACAACTCTGGTGAGGAAAAATAAATACCTAACACAAATATTTCTGTGAACCTGTAAGTAGAGGAGGTGATGTTTTTTTTCAGAATAGGCATTTGCTTTCTAAAAAGGGGTTTGCTATCTTCCAGAATACATCTGTAACCCAAGATTTAACAGCACATGCAATGTGCTTTTTGTAATTGCTATGTGCCTTGTAACACAGTTCCCCACTCTGCTCTTTTTTGGACGTCCTGGTGCTGGTGTATATATAATTTTTTTTTTCCATATCTTCTGTACCTCAGAGTTAGTGGGAATCAAATGTAACAACCCAGATTTGGAGATTACAACTGAATAAAACAAAAAGAAAAGGGGCTGCTCTCACTCCTACAAAAGTGTTTCCCATCTACATAACTGGTTCCAGCAGTGGTTGAGGCAGATTGTTTTTACAGTACTTAGATCATAAAATAGGCAGTTCTATAATCTCTAAAGTCTTTTAACTGCTGCTTTATGAGAAATTAAAAGTGCTGTAAAAATTATATTTAAAATTTCATTCAACTCCCAATTTTTGGTCAGCCCACTCCTGGGGGCAGTCAATAAGAAACACAGATGTCTCTACTGGTTTGAGGAATGCTCCAGTCCAACATGTGAGCGTGCCAAAATGTGCCGATATGGGTCCCGGCGCAGCCATTCACCACCTCTTTCTTGGCTGCATTATCTGGCTCTGAGGACTTTCTCACGCGGAAATCCCGTTATTTGTGTAAGACACCGGGGTTTGCCCACCACGCTAGAGGACTCCTCTCCCTTGAGCACAGGCTGCTTGCACCATGCAAACAGCTGCCTGATGTTCTTCCAACCTGCAACCCATCAGGGGTTAGCATGTGTGGCACTAGAGGTGAGCATGGTGGTTTTGAGGACAAACTTCCTGATTTTAGGTTATTGTGCTCTGTGCTTGCTGGTATCCATCCTGCTGCAATGCACCAGCATATTTTGGGGGAGAAAAAAGAATGTTGCAATAAATGGAGGAAAAGGTTTGAGCAGACCTTTTTTTTTTAATTTATTATATTAGTGGCCCACAACCTCAGTCAAGTACATCTCTGTGCCACACAGATGTGTGGTTAAAAAGGAAAGATACGCGTTTAAAAGAAATTAAAGCTGCAGATCCTCCTGAGCCACAGGGCTCATATATAGGGTTGTGTGACTGCAGCTGGTGGTGGTTCTGTGCTGGCTGAGTTGGTGGTAACCGTGTGTGTGTGAGCTCCTTACCCATGGTGAGAGCCAGGAAGTAGGACCTATATTAGCCCATGATGAAGGACAAAGTGACATCGTGTGTGTCCTGGGTTGTGATGGTATGAAAGGACCATGACTGTGATTCGGATGGTTGGTAGGAACTCCTTATGCTGCAATATGGGAGTTGTAGGAGTTTGCAGGCTGGGATGACTGCGGGTCAATGATGGTATGGCAGAAGAAGCTGATGGAGAAGCAGGGAGGAGGCACACCAGGTAACAGGTTAGTTTGCCACCTGCCTTACAGTGCCTGAAGGCAGTGTCCTGTAAGCCCGGGGTTTCCAACCTTTGTTTCAGAGCCAAGCCTCACTCGGAAAATTGGCCATCTTCCCCCCGATGCTGGCTGCGGCGCCCACTGTGCCCTGGGGCACTTGCTGCGGCACTGCTCCTTCGCCACGGGCTGGGACTGCCATTCCTCTGCCTCCTGCTGCTGGGAGGTCCGAGACAAAGTCTCACAGAGGTCTGCTCCATGGCTTGCTCTGGGGATGCTCTGCTCCATGGCAAGGCTGCTTTCCTTCCCCTCAGCATGCTCAGATAGTCCTCCTCTTTCAGCATCCCTGTTGGTGACTTTTCTTGCCCAATTTGCAGCTCATCGTAGCAGTCGATAATGCTTTATTGTGCGCATTAAGAATAAACACAGCTCCTTCCCTTGCATTTCCTCCATAAGACTGGCTTGGGGTCATGCATTGGTACTGCATCCTAGAACATCACAACCTGGAGTGGGGCTGAGCAGCAACAAAAAAAGCAATTCTGGCAAAAGGGTGCTGAGCTTCGAGAGTGTGCAGATGTATTTAGTGTACAGGCACGTGATTGAACCAGATCCTGGATTTTGGCAGCTTAGAAAGCTGCTACCTGTTGATTAAAATGCCATTAGTATCCTAGACTGTCCCAAGGTTGAGCACAGTTTGTATGAACTGCCTGCGTGGATGGCTTGAAAGAACACCTTTATGTTGCAGAGCAAGCAGATCCCAATGCCTGTACAAGCATGTAGTTCAGCTCACCTCTGGGAACTTGCAGACCCTCTGTTTGCCCAGTACTTTTCCTGGGCCTGCCTGTTGCTCATGATGCCAGTGGCCTGTGCTGTTCCCTCAGAGGATGAGAGGAACGGATCGCTTCCTTCCCACCTCTTCACCTGTCAAAACTCAGCCCTTGTTAGGAACCAAAACTTTGCATTCCCCATTAAAATGGAGTGGGGTGATTTGTATTGACAGAAGAGCTGTCCTCCAAGCACTGCCGTACGTGCTTTCTGAAACGGGAAGGGTAAATTATTGGTGCGCCGAGTGACAGAGGGCATGGAAGTGGAAGCCTCTGGTCTGCAGCTGTGCCACTTTTCTATGCTTAGATTTATCCTCCCTTATTTCTCCCTGAATTTGTTCCCCGGGGCATATCATTAATTTATTTAGTGCTTCCTTCATTTCCCTCACCTGACCTTTCTTAGAGGTTGCAAAGTATGTGCAGTGCCAAAGAAAGTGATACCTGGTGAATTAGTGCATATAAAAATGCATGGAGGAGAAGTGCATGAGTCCCCATCAATGAGCAATCAAAAATGTGGCCTTATTGTTTGGATGCTGATAGGACGTATTCAGACAATGCTCTTTACTTTAGCACAGTACTAAGTGGTCTTTGCAAGTCTGACTCAAGCAAATCCTGGGAGTTTGCATGATGTCAAAGAGAAATGAACTACCCTCCAGCCATTTTACATGGCCCCTAAATTGAGACCTCCTGCTTGCCTCTGCCATCTCTAACCATCAGCTGGTTTTTGCTTTATATTCATCCTTCATCTGTCCTATAATCCATCACCTGATCTCCTTCAGCATTGTGGGTTTAGTATTTCTGTCTGTTTGCCTTCTCTTCTGTCTCCTTTGTAACCTTCTTGCTAATCCCATGGTGTCATTTCAGCTTCTCCTGTCCTCTTGTCTCCAACCTCTGCTGATCTGCTACAACATTTTGTATATCCCCCATCTCCAACACCTCCCTGTGTTCTCCTTTGTTACCAGGATACCCACTGATATTTATTTCCCCATCCTTCTAGTCCTTTGCAACTCTAGGAGGAGAAGATGCCTCTGTCCACACCTGATTTTGTTTAAACAGTTTTAACAGCACACAGTTCCTCAGCTCTGCACCCACCTTCCCTTCCCCACCCGTCCCTGGAGGTATTTAAAAGATGGGTAGACATGCTGCTTAGGGACATGGTTTAGTGGCAGTTTTGGCAGTGTTAGGTTGATGGCTGAACTTGATCTTAAAGGGCCCTTCCAACCTAGACGATTCTATGATCATGGATACACACTATTGAGACTTGTCAACCTTTGTAGCTCAAATGAGCTAATGGTGAGATGGGCACATTCCACTTTTCCTAGTATTAGTATTTTAATGAAGCTTAGACCTTCACATCTACCTATGAGACAGCCACTGTACATCTTGGGGTTTGGGTTTGGTAACCTGTATAGATCTGTAACTTGATTCTGTAGACCTGTCCTACCTACAGATTGTCAGGGACCAAATTTCTTGGCACACATAGAATCATCTAGGTTGGAAGGGACCTTTAAGATCATTGAGTCCAACCATCAACATAACACTGCCAAAACCACTACTAAACCATGTCCCTACTCATCTTTTAAATACCTCCTGTACAATTTCTTCTGAAGACCGTCCTTTTCTTCTACTTGGAAACATCTAGTGGTCCATCAGTGAGGAGTTCCTCCCTGGGGCTGTGGATGCTCCTCAGCCCTGTCTGCAGACCGTCATGGCCCCTGGGACCACTTGTCTCCATGCGATAACAGGACTCCAGGCTCATCTTTGTTCCGTAAAAGAGCAACTGACAGAGAGGGGTAGAAATTTTTATGTAATCTGACCCAGTGCAGTATATTTTGGATAACTCCTCCTTCTCCCCACAGCTGTCTAGAATTCCCCAGATGGGGATGAGCTTTGATAATTTGGCCTTTAATGGGGAACAGCTTCAAAGCAGGGCTGTGTGGGAATAGTGTGGGTGAAATATAAGCTCAGTATGAAAATTTGGATCTTCTTTCTGTTCCTCTTGCCTCAATTCCCACCCATCATTTCTCACCTTTTTTCCCTTGCGAGCTTCTCCAGAGGTGGCACAGAGATTTGTTCTTCAGCTTGGGTGTCCTCAAGGTGTCATGTTGTACACTCTGGGTAAGGTGCAAGAGGTCCTGTCGCTTGGCTTTTCTAAGACAGTCTTCCAAAGGTTTGTCTAAGAAGAATGACTTCGAGACCTGCGTTCTTCATTGAGGAATGCTGAGATGTTTTTTTCCCCAAATACAAATCTTGTTCATGACTGATGCGATTGCAAGCAGATTGTCCAGGTTCCCCTCACCAGGAGCTGCTGTAACCTCGATCCCGCAGGTCTGCCGTCATGAATTCTGGTGGTGTCATGTAATTCAGAGAAAATCTTACCCTCAAAATGATGTTTTTGAGGAATGAAGTCACCAGCTGTGTTTATTTGAACCACACAATACATGTAGGACTCTGTCCCTGTGTGCATAGCCGCGTACGGTATACAAAAAGAGATTCCCCCGTTCTGTATAATTAATTTACAGTGGATGTCTCTTTTTCTGGTGTGTGTTTGAACTCTTTATTCTTTGTTCATTGTAAAGGGCTTAACGGTTCCTGTTCCTTGATTCTTTCATCGGTGAAATGTTTTGGAAGAGAGGTTAGAGTCCCCCTGTGACCTGCCCTGGGTGGCCCAAGCCTGTAGACCTTGCAAAGACATTACTTTTTTGGCCTGAACACAAGTCTCTCAAACCTTTAGCCTGGCTAAATGCTTTGTACAAACAGCCGCATACTGATCTGCTCTATTCTCTTGTGATTTTCTGCTCAAGGGGCTGTACTGTAGGTGGCTTGCTATGTTTGCCACTTGCCTTGGTAGTGGAGACAGTACAATAAACGAATCCGACAGTACTGAGGCCAGCACTGTGCTTGGGTGTTCAGAGAAAATTATCCTGAAATCTGGTTGAAGAGATTAAAACCAAGAAGAACTGGCTGTGTCTTTCCTCTAAAGCTCTGTTCTCCTCTTTGTTTCTTTTTTTCTTTAAGACTTTGTTCATTCCTCCTTCAGAATAGGTTTGTGGCATTGGTATGTAAAATGTGACCTACGATTACAGAAGGTACGGCTATTTTTATAACAACCGTGGGGTGAAGCATTGCATTCATTCCTCTTCGGGCTCTTTACAGCCAAGTGCTGTAGCAGCTTTCTTCTGGCGTCTGAGCTGTATTCTTGCTCTCATTTCTTCTGTAATAAGAATAATATGATCTTATACGCCATTTCACTTCTTGAATGTCAAGAGCATTGTTAATGCAATAAAGACTGCAATCTGTTGTATTGCTGATAATTGTTGTTCAAGCAAATGCTGGTTCAATGTGCTACCATTGTTGTACTGTGCAGTGTTAAAGGGCAGTGTCACTCCATGACTCTCGCAGCCTTCCTCTCATACGGTTCCTTAGTAAGAGACAGCTAAAGGTGAGCTGCTAACTAGCAACCATGTCTTGGGATGAAATCTGTCTTGGGTTGCTCATGAGCAGATGACAGTAATGATAAATTCCCAACTCTTGTGAAAACATTCAAGACCCAGTCACAGGCATTTTCTCATGAGGATTTGAAATTCATGCTTTTGAGACGATCTTAAATTTCACAACTCCATCTGTGCTTCCAAATAGATTCTTAGCAGCTGCGAAGCCCTTAAATCCAAAATAGAAATTTTCTTTCATTGCAGTCCTTTCAGGGTTTCTTTTCTCCAGCGTTTCTCAAATTATAATTAGTAACATGATGTTACTCCATCCTTAGAGGGTAGGACATAGCAGTTCAGTCAGTTTGTTGGGTACCTCAACCCAGGGATGGCTGCAACACTGAGCCCCCTAGGGCCATTTCATCCCTTGAGAGTATGCTCAAACGCTGTTTCTCGCATCTCAAAGTTTTTAGCTTCTCAGGTACGTGCTTTTCCAAAGTGGGGGTGTTTTAGGATTGATGTGGCTTTTGGGATCATTTTTCCAGATGAGACAGTGGGGTGTACAGCAAATGTGTAAAGATGATTTACGCATTGCAGATCAGAGTCAGAAAGCGTGTGTTAGTCCTCCCTTGTGTGTGTGTGCTGGCACAGGCAAGCTACAGTCAAATTTTATAGCAAACATACATTAAAATGCCTTTACAGTTAGAATTAATTAAAACAGGTTTTGAGGGTTAAATATAAACTATCTTTGGACTGTTTGCAGCCTGAATATTACAGCATTGGTCAGTGAAGCTGGCTGGAAGCTGAATAGCTCCTATCTCTGTCCAGTCCCATCCTGTGCAAATGTGGCAAAGTCCATAGGCACAAGGATGGATGTTTTCTTCTGGCTTTGATTTATGCTTTTCCTATCCAAAATCTAAATGTGAACAGTCATGTACATACTTTCTCTTTTTATTTTTTATTATTTGTTTCTAGTAGTAACACTGGATAAAAGTAATGGTTTTAGAGCCGTGTTTGCTATTGTCCTGCAGGAGTTGTCACTTGAGTGCTCACTGCACAGATAAGTGATTGTTTCAATCTTAGAGGTCTTCTGACATCTGAAAACATTAAAAAGCAAAGATGTGGATGTCTGAAAACTGGTGGCTATGCCCCTGGAGGTACCTGTGTGTGTACTGAGGGATGTTCTCCATCCCAAGATTATAATGGAAGGTGGAGCAAGAAAGCTGACAAATAACCCCTCTGGTTTCCAGAAATAAGGCAGTTGAGGAACAGGGCTGAGTCCCAATGTCTAACTCGTTAGTCTGTTCTCGTTAGAGCCATGGGGACTGCTCATATGACTGGGCTGCTATAGGAAGTCCTTAAAAATAGGAGTGTGATGATTTGTTTTCCTTCCTTTGTGGCATTCACTTGAAAATAAGATAGCGTTTGGAAGAAGCATTCAAGGAGAAGACCATCTGGCATGAAATGATGCTGCTTAGTGTTTAAGGACAGGACAAGCTTTGTCCTTTAGTACTTCTGTGCAGTCAAGGAAACAGGAGGCAAAATCCTCCTTCCTTATTGCCAAGCAGTCCTTAGTCCTCAGCTTTGTGGAGCTGCAACAACTGTTTTGAGGATTCTTGTATGGTAAAAAACAGAATAGTTGAGCGATAATGGGCCATACATAACTTAAAAATCTGTAGGTTCGTGTATATTTTCCCTCCCTTCTTTTCTGCCATCACACTTGGTTGCATCTCAAGAAAACATTTCCTTCCAGCGTGCAGCATGCTCAGTGTCTACAGAAGCAACAAAATTCAGCCAAAGGCAGAAGCTCCCTCTTGAGTCTTTCATGATTTTAAGTTGTGGCTTCACAAATTAGGTCCCCTTGGTGATGAAAAGCTGCATGGATAGCAGAGATAAAGCCGTTACTTGTGTAGCTAAAGAGGGTGAAAATTAAGTGAAGTTGGGCTAAATCAACCTGTGGCGTATCTTCAAAAGACACATTTGAATATGTGCAGTTGTTGGCTTCTTGAGGACTACCAAGTAAAAGCTGTTAAATGACATGGAAGAGCTAAGGTCCTCTAACATGTATTCACTCAAGTCCCCCTCAGTGGTTTTAGACCTGGTTTAAAATAATGGATTAGAAGAAAATTAAATGACTGAAGTATGAAATTTTGGCCAGATTACACTGGAAGGAGGTAAATGTGGCCTTGGAAATATTCTCTTCACTTTAGAAGCCAATGTTATTCAGTTGTCAGATGTCTTCATCCAACATAAATAAATGCGCCACATAATGGCCGCGATTCTTCCCATTTGGGGTGACTGTACACTGGCAATAGCGCACCATACCAGATAATGCAAATAATCTGCTGCCGAATAATTAATGATGCGGCTGGGCATATTTTTTTGATGAATGCTTATGGAGTCTGGTGACAGGCGTGAAATTAGAAAATTCCTTCAGCGCCCTAAAATATAAATAGCTTTCGGAACTGAAAAGAGTTTCACAGCTGAAGATTTTATTGTGTCGAGAGGAAAAACTTTTCCACCCCCATCCCCCCCTTTCTTCTCGGCGAGTTGTTTGTCCATTCACAAAACAAATACTCTCAAGCCCAGTACGGCTCATGGGAATAAATTTCAGGTCGAATTAGTACAGTTTCCTTGCTGTCAGGACGGTGGAATTAATGGTGTTTTGATGACACGAATTTTGAAGGGCAAACAAAGACGCTGAAGGGAGGGAGACATGACTCCTTAGAAGCGCGGTCCTCCTCTCCCCCAGCCTCTCTTGTCTTCCCTGTCATCCGTCTGCCAATCTCCCTGTCCATGGTTAGTTAAAGGCGCTTTTTATCCTCTTTTCTTTCCCACAGAGTTTGCCAGATCCGGCCCAGTGCCTGGGTTCCAAGGGGACACGCTGCAGTTGGCCTTCATCGACTTGAGACAAGTAAGTCTTTGTGTTTTTGTTTTTTGTTTTTCTTTTAAGATGTGTGACTGAAGACCATCAGGTCTTAAGGAAAGGGAAAGGAGGGGAAACGGCGTCGGTGATTTACGCCAGAGACCTATATTTTCCCCCCTCCTCCTCCCTGCACTTGAAGGCACCTCCTTATTGAGCACTCTGGGGTCCTGGAGATGGTGGAGGTGAAAAGGGCTGGTGGTACGGGGGCGAGAAAGAAAGCTATGCCTGACCCTGGCCGATGGGGTCCATTGTGCTCCTGTTGGCTTCTGCAGATGTGGCAAAAAGATAACTCGGCGACTCTCCCAGCTGACGCCAAGCAGGTGGTGCTAACAGAGAGAGCAGTGATGCAGAGACCGCCCGCCTCGAGGACTTTTGTTCACAGATAATGCCCACAGAGGCGTTTTGCGAGGGTGAAGGAATTTGCATTTGGGCTTGTGTGGGGAGGGTACGCCTGTGAGCGCGCCTGTTTGTGTCCGTCTTTGGCTCGGCAACCCCCTCCCCAGTCCCCTCTTCCGCAGATGGTCCCCAGCCATGAATGACAAAGTGGCTGTTGGGGAAGATGATTGGGGAAGGCTCCACCCATCGGTGCCCACCTCTGAAGGGGGTCCCATTAGAGCCAAGTTGACCATAGCAGGTACTGAGGCATTTGTGGGGCTTGGCAAGCCAATTTAGGGAAAAGGGCCATTCTAGCAAGTCATTTGTTTAGGGTAGAAATGGGCATTATTGATATACTAGGCTGGGGGGAAAAAGTGAGGTGGTCCTGTCATCTCTTGGCACTGAAGATGGATGGGTTGGATAGAAAGTCTGAATGAAGTAAGACTCAATGACTGATGCTTCTCTCCTATTAAAACAATCTTTTTTTGTCTGTTAAACCCCCCTGGCTTTGTCCCTCCTGCCATCATGATGCAGTGCCTCTTGTTTTCAGGGTTGACGTAGTTTGCATTCTGAAAACTTTCGGGTGCCGAGGGTATTTCTTAAATCTGCATAATCCGTTGTATCGATGATCTCCTTACCACTGGGACTCTGATTCATGCTGGAGCCGCTTTTAACCCACACGGGTTTGAGAACTTCTCTGGATCCAGTTGATGTGCAGGGAGCAATCTGTCATCCCATGACACTTCTGCAGAGCAGCAATAAGTTTAATAACGTTGAGATGCTGCACGTTTGCTTTTCGGACTTGGGCCTGGCAGTAACTGCCAAATTTGTTTGCAAAATGGTCAAAATAGCTACATGGGAAAGGTATCACTGCTACGCGTTGACACTTTTATCTTCATTAGCTTCTTGGCACTTTATTGACTGCTGTACACAACGCACTTGCAACCTCCTGGGTATAAGGAAATGTGGAGTCTTTGGTCCTTTTCCAAGCACGAAGACTTGAATGCAGGGATTTTGAAGAGGAAAGCTGTGGCTGTTTGAAGAATGAAATGCCTTAAAAATGCTTGGTGAAGTTCAGCTGGTCTGAGCCAGTGCATTAGCAGTAAAATGTTTGTATGGTTCATAAGTGCAAAACGCAGACAAATGAATTCAGCTCGGGTGGGGAAAAAGCTGAACAGTAGCCCTCTACAAATGTTCCTCCTCTGTCAAATGTTCTTCTTTGTACACAGCATTTTCTTCTTTCTTTTGGAAGGCAGTCGCACCTTTTTTTCTTGCATTTAAAAATAGTAGCTTTTCTGAATGTTGCAAGAAGAAAGGGCAGATGCTGTGGCCTGTTGAGTTTCAGGTGAGGACAGGCAGTCCTAGATTGTCTTCTGAATAACAGGGTGCTAGTTGATGCCGAGTATTGTACAGAAAATGGACAACATCTCATTGCTCCAGGTAGAGAGGAATCCACCTATCACTGGCTTATTGAGATTGGCAATAACATGCAAAGATGAGATGGTTCCCAGGTCCCTTGATCCTGTTGATGACCTAATCCCATAACATGTAATGTGTCACCAAAGTCCATCTGTGTGAAGCTCTGTTGGCTGCTCTGCAGCCATCACGGCTCCAGTTCTCCCACCACTGTGGTGCTCCTTGTTGGACTGCAGCTCCAGCTGCGGGGCCTGGGAGCAGGGGATGGCTGGAACGGTGGATGGATGAAGGTACAGCAAAGTCAGGTCTTTAATTTGTTCTTCAGCTTGTTTTCAATTTGTTCTTTCTTGGACATTCCATTCTTTCTCTTTCAAGCTGTGAAATGTTAACAGAATTTTGACTTAAAGCTATGCACGGAGAAGAGATACCACCTGAAAGTGTTTGTGTTTCTGTTTTCCGTCACCCGGGAAGGAACACTGGCATAGCCAGTGAAAGGGTGTTTCCAACCTGAAGTCCAGACATGCTTCTCAAAATGCTAAAAGTAATTTCAGGTTTATATTTCAGATAGGTTTATACTTACCATGAAGCTGTCCTGTCAATTAGCGTGGCTTTGCATGAGCAGGCAGAAGCAGTCTGGCTTGGTTATGTAGGGAGGAAAATGACTGGGCCAAAAATGCACCCGGTAAGTATATTTCAGTGCTAGTTGTTATACAGTAATTGTAGATGAGAGAAAAATTTCAAAGTAATGTGGGATGATTAAGTTTAAGGGAATGACCAAAATTAATTCTTAGTACAATAAAATATAAAATGGTAGAAAAATGTAGTGATTTGGTTTGTGTCTTGAATACTGAACCTTGTAGTGGAAAATAAGCCCTGTAGAAATGTCATTGTCTAGGAGCATCAGAGTTCGTCCTTGTTCAGTGCAGCAGACTCAAGTGTAAGATCCCTCTGTACACTGAAAGCCTGATTTTCCCCTTGCTCTCACAGAAATTGGGAGCAATTCCATCACTGTATCGTAAAGAGGAAAAAGAATCAAGCCCAGAGGATCAGAATTGCTATTCTGAGTAGACAGTAAGTTAAAAAGTAACGTCTTCCCATTCTGGAATAATTCTAAATCCATAAATACCTTTAATGAAGTGATAAAGTAAACCAAACCGCATCTCAAATCCTTCTGTAAGAGCTCTTTTATAACAAGGGTCTGACAATGATACTCATAGTTAAGGCTTTACAAGGAAGCAATAGTTACTTTTCCCCCTTAAGGTTTAAAATTTGTTCTTGCGCACTTGGTGCTATATGTTAGAGATCTGAAATAAATTTAGTTCCATAAATAACCTTGCTAAAATATGAAAGGTGCCTAAATAATTTAGTTTTCTGAATCTTGCTTTCAAAAGTGACTCAGGCGCTTCTGTCCAAATACCATTGAATGTCCAAATACAACTGAAGATCTCTGTGGGACTTCAAATCAGCCCCAAGACTGCACATGCAGTAAGTTCACTGTTCTCTCTGCAGCTTCTGGCCAGCTGGAAATGTTTTAGCTTTTAATTTTCATGGGTTTATTATAAGAAAGTTGCTTGAAGAGGAAGTTTTTATGTTTGTCTGTGAAGTCGCTGCAATCCACAGCCATGCTGATCTCTCCTAGAAGCCAGATCGACACTCATGGCTGCCCGCCAAGGAAAATCTGTCTCCAGCACTCGAAGAATTTCACTCCAGGCTCTAGAAAGGGAACGTCCTCGATGGATTAGAGCTCCTTACTCTCGGCCTCTCCGTCTGTCCAGCGAATTATAAATCTTGTGTGTTGAATTTCCTTTGCAAGTGCAGACTTCAGCATCGAGGGAGATTTAGAGAAAGGAAGGCAGGAGCCTGTCTTTTTGGAGGCATGCATACATGCAAGGGAGGATCCATTCTTCTGCTCCATCATTGTTCTGTTATGCTTAAAGGTTGTAACTTGACAGTGGTTATGAATTTGAGTATCAGCCCTTCAAAGCCCATCAATGAGGTTAAGACAGGCAAGCGCTATCGTTGGGCTTGGAACAGCTCTTCTGCTTCTCACTTGTCCAACAGCAAACTTTTTACGCGTCTTTTTACTGTGTTCGAAAGCCAGTTGTGGTTATTGTGGGTTCGTGTTGGATGCCAGCCAGCTGAGTAATGAGAGGTCTCCCTCTGATGCCTTAATATTAACTCTGATAGAGATGCTTAATAAAACAGTGTTCCCCTTCTGTCCCTGTTCTGTGCCCTGTTCTTCCCTTCATAAAGGTTTCCTGTCTCTTCTACATTGTTTGCATAGATACTGAAGAGGGGTTTTGGGTTTTTTTTTCATTTAGAAGATGAAATACAAAGTTGGGAGCTTTTAGCCATATGAAATGTGCAGTTGTTTAACCTTTGTGTCCATCTTAATTTCCCCCCAATGACTTCTGAACCTTCTGGCCCATTTTGGCCATATATAGTTGGTAAGATATAACAGCCCTACACATTCCTCTGAAAATATGAGCCGAGATAGAGGAGAAAAGCTGCAGTGTGAGCTCATCCCTTAGACTCAACCTTGAGAGACCCCCATTGGGAAACTTGGATTTCTTGGTTCTATGCTTGGTTTAAAGAATCACTTGCTCCATTGTAGTGAACAGCAAACTGAGGTTACGTTGAGAGATACAGTAATGCTGGCATTCGTGGATATCCAGCTTAGCTGCTTATCTAAACATCAGATGATAAATAAGGTTTTTAAAACTCCATCTGACTTGGTTGTTGGCTGCTGTAAAGGCACTTGAGGCTTGGACTTGTGCAAGGCGAGCCTGTATCAAGTGAGATGTAGCCCTGTCTCCTACTGCTAACATGTGGTCTAGTGCTTCCGTACCCAGCCCTGGGCATGGTGGCTGAGGGGGAACCCTTGTAAATTTGGCCTGAAGGGCCAAGACCCCATGGGTCTGTGCTTTGACATGACACTGCAAGGCTCTGGCTTCCTCTCTACTCTGTTACCTGAGTAGGAGGATGGAGACAGTCCTTCCAAGAGCTCCGAGGCAGCACTCAGGACAGCATGCAAGTTTGTTCCCACCAGGCAGCAAGCCCTGGGTGGTGCTTTTTTTTTAATTTGTTTTTATATTTTGCGCTTAAATGTGGTTTCCCTGCCCTGCAAAGTCTAATGAGGTATCTGAGGAGCAGTGTGAAAGCAAGATGTTGGGTGAGCCTGGGAGCCAGTCCTGAGCCTGCTGAGAGGGACTGCCAGTGCCATGAGTGTGCAGTGGTGTGGAGAGAGGCTCGTTAGATGTGAAACTGGTTTGGCTTATTTTTCCCCACTTGTTTTGCTGGTAGATGCAACAGAAGTTGAAAATCGTATTAGAGGGAGGATCAATTAAGTTAACTATCTTGGCGAGAAGTCTCCTCTTCACATGTACTTGCTTGTGTCTTTGAAGCACAGGTTTCTGTTGTAAGAGAAGTTGCAGACAGAGTAGCTGCCGTGTTAATCATTGGATGCAGCAAGGCAGAGATGAAAAGGTGACTCATGGGTTTCAGCTCACCTTCTTCCTTGTCAGTTGCTGTTTTCCATCTCCAAATTGTTCTGTAGATTGCTGTCCCCCTGGCCCACTACCTTGCCTGTCTTTGGCCTTGCAGCTCAGCTGGCTCTCCCAAATGCCTGTTGCACTGCTCTGGCCAAAGGCTGCAGCATGAGGGATCTATATGCTATCTTTTTTGAGAAACGCTCTTCTATGTTTTAGTTGCTGGTCATCTTTAGTATTTAACGGTCTTTGCAAGGGGACTTTTACCATAGGAAGACAACATTTATGTTTTACATCTGACTTAACATACATTGTCTCCTTCTAACTGCATCCCTTTACTCCTGTGTTTACCCTGTATCCTGTCCTTTCTTAATGGTGCTTGCTCTAATTATTTAACCATAGCTACATGGCCTCTGCCACATTCTCCTCTCCAGCTCAGTGATCTGAAGTCCATCGCTGGCTCTCGACACTGGTCCTGCATGCCCTGCCCACAGCTGCCTCCCAAGCGGCATCAAGAGAAACGTTGTATTCTATTAATCTTTCATTGCAAATGTCATCTTCTTGTGCACTAAGGAAACAAGAGGTGTGAAGACAAATGTTCCAGTTGCAGCCTTAGTTCTTAATTACCCGGCAATGATGGGTTTGAGCTAGTTTTATCATTACCCTTAAATATAGGTTTTTGCTGTTAAGATCGTATCTTCAGGCTGTTAATTACTTTTGTAGCTCCTCTCCAAGTTCCTTACACTGATTGGTATCTTTTGGGTAATGCATCCACTATTATTAATTGTGTTCATTATGGTAGTGCCTACAGGCCAACTAATAACTGCCATTTTGCTGGGTTTTGTGCAAACACGAAGACCTGAAGAGTCTAAACAGATGATGGAGACCAGAAAAGGCAGGTCAAATACATCTGACTTACAGCTGAACACATTACTGCCAATTAAATGGTATTTTGTTTCCTAACACCTGTGAATGTCATAGATGCTTTTCTAAGCATCCAGAAGCCATACCCAACTCAGCTTCCCAGAAGTGGAGATATTATCACCTTCATCCTTTGTCACACCTCTCTACTTCCACAGACCCAAATTATGCTGGTTTTTCTGAACGCCAAATTGCCTGGGGAAAACAATTTCAAAGGTGTAATCTGGTGTTAATTTATGGTGGACCTCAGTGGTGTCTGGGCCACTCCAGCAGCATGCTGAGTTTCCTCTCAAAAGTTATCTGCATGGGATAATACAATCATTTTGTTAACAAAAAAAAAAAGACTTGTTAACAAAAAATAGTGCCTGGATTTGTTTTCTAAATCCATATTTGGGATGAAATTACCTGTGAAAATGTTTGCTGTAATCACTTGGTGGAAAGTAACAGTTTGCGTAAAGTCAGATTTATTTAAAACCTTATGAAATTCATGTACTCGTATCAGTCATTTACTCTTTGAAAGGTGGAACTGGTCATACCCTTCAGTTCAGGTTAGAAACCCTGCTTTGCCTGTGAAGAAGGTGTGCTCGAGGCCCCCAACAGCTGGATTTCACATGAGGATGTGGAAACTATTTTCACGTTACCCCTTGTGCTGCAAGTGCTCTTTTGATTTCATTAGTTGAGGTATGTGGGTGTCTCCATCCTTCCATCTCCCACCCCATGTCTCCCTAGGAAACTTGGAAGAGGTGAAGAAATAGAAAGATAAGATGGAGGGAATGACTTTAACAAAAAACAACCAAAATTAACAAAACCCTTCAGATGTTTAGAGAGGGGCCTTTTTTTGCCGTATTTCACGCTCTTAATATCACCTGATCCTTCTGCATTGATGTTAGCACCATCCTTTTTAACCCCTGTTGGTAACATCAGAGGAAGGTGCTTTCTCTTTTCTGGAAACCATTTGGACTTCGATTAAAAGCTGTCTCAGAGCAGGTATGACACATCTAGGAAGTAGCAAGAGATGGTTTGCAAGCTGTGTTGAAACCTCCTAAATGTCAGGCTGGACTCCAACGCGTGGGAATGCTCCCCCAGGCGTCCTGCACCTCTGGTGGTGCTCAGCCTACCCAGAGCACTCATCAGGAAAGGTGCTCCATGTTGGAGACACCTCATGGATGACAGATAGAGGCATTTTTTCTCTGCTTCAGTGCATCTTTAAGCAAATGCCAATGGAGATGTGTTCAGACATGGATTGTTGGGCAGGCATTGCCCAGGGAGCAGTGCAGGAATACCCCAGGCTGCGGCTAACCCAGTGCACCAGGAAGGACATTCCAGCGTCTTGGCCAAACCACTGTGTTTCTTGCTTGTTAGGCTCAGGGTATGGTTTTTTTAGTGCCCCAAAACCAACAGTATTTGAAAAGGGCACATTAAGTAGTTTATTTATTTTTAAATCAGTGTTAACTGTCTGAGTCACAAAGGAAGGATGCTTCAAAGTTTGTGCTGAAAATCCAAGCTGCTGCTTGCTGTGCTCTGCAGAAAGGGGATGGGGAGAGGAAAAGACACACAAAGGCGTGAGCTCAGAGCAGATTTAGAGCCTTAACTCTGATTTTTCTTGCTTTGGTGGGTTTAAGCTAGTCTTAGTGTTACTTTAAACATAGCCTTTTGTAGTTCAATTATATTAAAATCACAGATCCCTAGTTCGTTCGGCTGCTCCGACTCGGTCAGAATCCATCACTCTTGATCCAGGAAGGATGTTTTGGCATGGTGAGGAATTAAAAGTGCCTGGATGCTCCCCAGAGCCTTCAAACAAAACAAAAAAAAACCAAAAAAAAAACCAAAACAAAAAAAAAAAAATCAAGAGTGCAAACATATTCTGTTAGCACTTCTCTTACGCGGAGAGTGCTGCCTGGGTTTCTTTCGTTAGGGCATGGCAATTGAAATTGTGGAGCCTGTCGACACTTTACAGACTGGAACAATAAAAACAAACAAACAATCAAATCCTCTTTCATTGGGAGATTTTTGGGCTAGACAAAGGAAATAAAGGGAGGAAATGAAGAATTTGAAAGCGAGAAATAGACTTTTCTACCTCGTGGTTGGATGTTAAATTCCTCAAGATGTCACATAAGCAGGGCACCAGGCTTGTTTAGCTGTTGAAATAAATAGATGATGGGGTGGGAGATACTTGTTCTCACCTTAATCGATGCTTTAGGCTGACCCTTGAGGTTTGCTCGGGAATGACTGGGCTTTTCACGCTGTGGACACTCCCAGGTCTGGGATTTGGTTCCCTACGCCCCACGCCACTTGTGTCCATCTGCTGAAGTTGACACAGAAATTACATTTTTCTTTGCAAGGCTGTGTGCTGAGAGCGATTCAGTAAAACATTATGCAATCACTCATTATTCCTTTCTCTTGTTTTCATGTATAGTTTATGGTAAAACAAGCAGTGCAGCCACTCTGACAGGACTCCATGAAGAACATCAGCAAAAGGGGACCTTGCACTGGAATGGGAATACCTTTTAGTTGGTTTTTATTCCTCTAAGACTCAGCTGTAGACCCTGCCTCCGCCTGAGCACCCTCAACTCCGGCTGCTCATGGTCCATCCACCCTGCAGCAGGTTGCTGTTACTTCAGGCATCTGCCGCGGGGCGTGAACAGCAAGAGCTGGCCCGTGCTGGTGGGAGGAGAGATCTCCACCCCGCTGTGCCCTCTAATTGCAGGAGGCTGTGAGACAGTCATCTGATTGGGGATATGGACACCACTGGAGTTATAAGGCCTACTTTCACCTTTAACCTGCTGATTGAGGCAGGATTGATGGGGAATAGAGAGGGCCAAAGGTGGTTGCCCTTTACCTCAACATCCCCGCCTGTGAAACTGAATCCGCTCTGGTGATCTCTGCTTGCCTGGGAGCTGTCACTCTTGAGCTGGTGAGGAAGAACCGTTCATAAAGAAGCCTTTATGGAGCTGCCTTTCATGACATCCTAGCTTCACCTTGTGCAACGTGTTTTTTTCCCCCCGAGAGCTCCTGTTGCTGCTATGAAAGTGAAGAGTCACTTGGCTCAGCTGCTGTGTCTTCCTGGAATGTGTCAGCTGGACCTTGGTGGGTGGTAATGTCAGGTTTGAAGAGCAGTCTTGTTCTTTGAAGCCGTAGGGACACAGTATTGTGATGTATCCATGTAATTCTTTTCCTTGGGATCCCTCAAGTGCAGCTGGATTGCTGAGCTGTCATTTCAGAGCAAGGAAACGTTAGCTCTTGGAAATCCCATTGTAATATTTTGCAAGTCAAGCAGTCAACTTTCTGAAATAATACGCGCAAATCAAAAAGCCACCAGTGGTGTGATGAACATCTGGGGAAAGTACGCAAGACAGGACCACTGATGCTTTTGCCATCAAGGTGACTTCAGTTGCAAGGCGATTGTTTGAGAAGCCTTCAGTACCCCGTATCCTTAAGGAATGAGCTATTAATTGCCTCTTAGACAACCAGTCCCAGAGCAGTCTGTTGTCAGACTCTCCCATTGATTTTTTCCATTTGATTTAAACAGTACACATATTGACTAGTATTTATGTAGTGCCGTACACGTGGATTAAGGGGTTAATAAATGAGATAAGGTTTGTGAGGAAGGTCAGTGACTGATGTGTAAGAGCCCTATGAAGGAAAGAAGGCAGAGGAGAGGGAACTTAACATCTTCATACTTCAGGCTGAAGCACTGGAGAGCAGGTGCAGGAATGACAGCGGTACTGGAGCTTTGAAAGAAACCAGCAGAGAGGAGATGTGTGCTCCAAATAAGCTGAGAGTTGGGATCTCAGGATTGTGTTTTATGATTACTTTAACATTATATTTCAGCCAATGATTCCTTTGTGAAGCACAGTCACTTGAAGTTAACATACTGTGCATCTTGCACAAAAGCATTGGTCCTTCACAATTCATTTTTATTGATGAATTGACAGCAAGGTGGCACTATATAGCAACGAACATTACAGTATGATTTATTTCAACTGCTCTATTAGTTCCCCCCAACTTATGATGAAAATAGTAATTTGCATTCCTATAGGTTTTGTTGATTCCAGGGCATGTGTGTTTGTTTTTTAAACACAACACAATAGTTGTTGCTGTTAGATGTATAAATGCGTTATTTTCTAGGTTGGTTCTATTGGGAGACTTTACAGATTGATCTGGTGATACTGGGAAGTTTTGTGCTCTTGCTCTAAATCGATGCTTCACTGTTTAAGTGCAGTTGTCCTCTAGAATAGCAGGAGAGTGGTACAGGTGTTTAAATGTTGAAGCCCAGAGCTATCCTAAATGTCCAGAAGAGACAAGTAGATAGGACACAGGCATTCAAGAGACTTGTGCCTTGCTGGAGCAGCAGTTGGTGATGCCTAAAATGGCACCAGATACCTGTGTTTAGGACCTGAACTGCTTTGCGTGACTGATGGTTGGTTTATTAAACGTATGGCAACATCTGTTGTAGTGACAAAATCGAGCTTTGAAGTAACAGCTCTGCTACTAGTAGAAGTAATGGAAGATGAGGTGGGCTTTGCTCTAGCTCATGGCTGGTCGTGTTCCAGGTGTATGTGCTAATGCAGTTTCAGTTTCTATCCTTAATTATACCTATGCAATTTCATGGAGCCAGGAGTTGGGAACGTGGTCTCCAAAAGGCAGTTCTTTTGGGGGATGAGAGGAAACAGCCTCAAGTTGCCCCAGGCAAGGTTTAGACTGAATATTAGGAAAAATTTCTTCATGAAAAGGGCCGTCTGTTCCCTGAGACAGGCTGCCCAGGGAAGTGGTTGAGTCACCATCCCTGGAAGTATTTAAAAGACATGTAGACGTGGCGCTTAGGGACATGGTTTGGTGGTGGACCTGGTATTGTTAGGCTAACGGTTGGACTTGGTGATCTTAAGTGTCTTTTCCAACTTAAATGATTCTATGATTCTTCATGCCCGGTGTTAAAGTAAACAAACCAGAAATATCCTCGGTTGACTTTGCATTCCTGCCCATTAGAAAAACTAACACTTAATTCTAGAAACGTAATAAACTTCACCAAAGCATCAGAGATTTAACAAGCATTAGAAATCCAGTGTGCAATTTTGACTAAATATTAGAATAAGTACCCTTATGATTGCCTATTTTATATGTACCCAAAACAACAATGTGTGAGTTCCAAGGTGGTTTATGAGATCAACAGAGTGCTAAGAGGGCTCTGTGTGCTACAATACATAGGGAGGAAGAGAGCAATTAGGCTAATAGTCTTTAATTGATAAAGATTGAGGTGGTCTGACCACCAGGGCAGAGGAGGAGCAGTTTTCTGCTGTGGGGCTTGTTGGAGGATCTGGCTGAAGCTGAAACCAGTCTAAGACACACACGAAGTTTGCACCTGGACCTAAAAGCAAGTATGAAGACTGAACAAAGTGAAGGCAGGTTCCGTCTGGACCAGGAGGACCTCCTGAACTTTCAGGACTGTCGAGGCAATGCAAACGAGGATGAGAGGAACAGTACATCTGTGTGTGTGGCAGTGGAAGCGGTCCACTGAGGAGTTTCTGCTGTGCAGGAGAGCGTGCTGATTGTGCTCTGTAACAGTTCACAGTGCATCACATATTGCTTGCAGTAATGCCTGAGATGAGGTGAAGCTGAGTGGCTGAACTCCATTTTGCAGACTCGATCCTTTCTCCAGTGAGAGGGATTGACATATCTCCAAGGGCTGTTGAGATTCCAGCTGAGATGAGCTTTCCTCTGGAAATGGTTGTGGCAATCCTGTGGCTTCTGACCGGTCCGAGCAGAAAACGTGCATCTCACTTGGCTCAGTTGAGGTTAAGCAATGGAAGAATCATGAAGTCTTTCCCTCCACCTCCCACTCCCTTTGAATTGCTAATGGGACGACGCAAATGCCTTTCAGACCATGTATCTACAAAGCCTTCTGCAGGAGGCCCTTCCAATGCACACAGAGAGGGTGGCTGATGTCCCTCTTGTCATAAAAACAGGTGTTTTGTAATGGTTTTGAACCTCAGGCTCTTCCGCACCAAAAAACAGAAACGTCTGGCTGCTTCACACAGGGGTGAGGAATGGGGTGGTTTCCACCATGGGTTATGTCTTCCTGTGCTTGCAGACAGGTCAACCCCAAAAGTGGGGGAAGGGATGCATATGACTCCAGACAGTGTTTATTATATTTAACTGTAATCTGTTCGTTTAGCGCCTGTTATTACTGGATGCTTTAACGCATTCTTAGGCACTGTGTCTGCATTGGTGGGGCTGTTTCGAGATACCAGACAGGTTTATGCTGCAAAGACCCATCACCAGTCTGCGGTGTGTTTTCACATGGTTCTGTTGGATAATTCCTTGCACTTTCTAATGAATCTAACGAACCACACGAGGTGCAGCATTTATTCAGGTCATGTGCTCATGGATATTAATCTCTTCAGCCATCTTCTCCTTCTCTATCAGGCCCTGCTGAAGGCAGTTCCCTGGGGGATGTATTTTCATGTAACAGCTAGCTGGCGTCAAGTCTCGTGGATCGATACTGTGCATACTTTCAGCGTTTAAATTACCACCATGGTCTGTTGGTCTTGGCTTAGGCAAAAGAATCCCAGTGATGAAATGACACTCGATCTGGAATTTGCCAGATAGTGTAAACAAGCACATTAGTTGGACCGGATAGGCATGATAATTGCAGAGTGAGGCTGTTGCTTGAATGGATCCATTAAAGTTGGCTTCAGGGAGCTGCATCATCCTTTTCGATTGCTGCAAAGAAAGGGCCGGAAAAAAATAGTCGTGGCTGGAAGATCTTGCTGCAGAAGATTGAAGCACTGTATTCTTAACTCTTCGTTGCTGAGCTTGTGCTGCTTGCTGGGTGCAATCTGGGATGTTGGATCACTTAGGGATACACTTTTTTTGCGCTTCGTGTTGTAGGAAAGCTGTGGTTAAATGGGGTTACGTAGCTGTTGCTACTGAGCAACCGCATGATGCAGAAAATGGGTAGAGTTTTATGTCCTCCTATTTCAGGCATCAAATCCATCACTGATCACATTGGAGAGGAGAAGCATCCACCTTTTTCCTTCTCCAGAGCAGTTCTGACTGTTTGCAGAGGGCAGGGGCTAACATTTTACTTGCTTTAAGAATTTTCATGCTTTGGAGCCAAGCGAGTAGCAGAAATGCTGCAATTTGCATGGGAGGTCCCTGGGAAAAGCAGTGCATGGCATGAATTTGGAAAGGTCTGACGGAGGAGTGATGGGGAGATCCTGATGTTTGTTCCCTGATACCCGTTCACATTAGTTGAGAAACAGCTCTGCCATGGGGAAGAAGTTTTCAGAAGTTTGAGTTATTTTGATTAAAGTTTGAGAATTCAGCTGTAAGAGTATATTCACAATTTTAAGAGCTGGTCCACAGCTCTTAAAAAAAAAAAAAAATAAATACTGTAATACTAGATGTTAGCTGGCCCAACTTTGTTGATCCAACTTGTATTTACTTGGTTATCTGTTGGGACAGTGACGGTTGGATTCTGTGTGTCACCAAGAGCCTTCATCTTGCTTGAGCAAATCCCGAGTTCATTACATCAGGTAATTTATCTCTGTGACTCAGCTCTTGTCTTTTTTTGATTAATTGCTTAGCTGTAGTGGTTGGCCAGTCAAAGTTTGGGCCGTGCCTTAGTTGGATCAGACATGAGGTTGCAGAGCTTTTGTTTCTGGTGCGAGTTGAGAGTTTTGTGCCATTTGGGATGAGACCTCTTGTAAGCAGCAGATTCATTTACTTTCTCTGATTTTTTTTTTATTATTATTATTTATTTTGTAGCTTCCCATGAACTGTCTGTTTCTGTCTCCCCTGGTGGGTGCTGGGCTGGGTGGGGCTGGGAGTTCCTGGCGTTGGAAATTCAGGTTTTCCTGGGTGGATGCATGTGTCTTTGAATTTTACTTAAAGCATGTGTATGTTTTGAGCATGGGCTGGAGCACCCTAATATGCTGAATATAATAATAATAATAAAAAAAAGGTCTGGCTTTTGTATTGCGTGGTGTCAGCCAGACAGAGAGAGAAGGAGCAATAGGTGTGTACCATGCCAAGACTCACTTGGCATCTCCCCATCCTCCTGTTCACAGCAGTCGCATCTGTCCAAGTGGAAGAGTAAATACTCCTCCGATCTAATCACGTTAAATGTTCCAGAGTGTAATACCTTAATTTGGTTGCTGACATGAGGGCTGATGGGGAAATGATGTGGTAATCAGGAATGACAGCAATGGTAGATAGGAATCTTTTGTTTCAAAGATTAAGCGAACCTGAGTAGATAGTCTTGTCGGGTGTGCCCCGTAACCAGAAATAGTCCTCACATGCTGACTCAGAGCACAAAGCCACTCATGAAAGTTGAGTCTTTCTGCAAATGGCTTGACTTGTTCTCATGTAAACCTGTAACTGGCCTCTGGAAGATCCAGTCCAAGGTCGGAGGTATCTACGGTTGGACTGTATGATCTTAAAGGTCTTTTCTAACCTAAATGATTCTATGTTTTTATGATTCTATGTGGTATTAAGTTGTGAGTACCCTATAAAGAAAAAAAGCAACAAAAAATGTAATGTCTCTTTTCTTCTTTTTTGTGGCAACTTGGAACCAAAGTGTATGAAGTCTGTTATTGCTCTGCTCCTCTTAATGTTTAAAATCTGGAGGGGGGAGGAAATCCTCCCTGGAATGCACACCCTATGCAGAATTGCTTTTCAAAAGTGTTTGAAAACAATCGCTTCTGCAGGAGTAGGAGCTAATTTGAACAGCCAGTTCTGTCCTTGAGATGTACATTCCAGGATGCCAGAGGAAAATAGCAGGCTGGAATTTGCTTCATGTTTGAGGTTAGTTTGAAAGGAGTCCGACGCTTTTATTGAGGGTGGTTTTATATAGCAGCTCTCAGTGGAAACAGTTTGTCTTTTATATTTTTAGGTTAAGGGATTTCTTTAAGGTCAACCTGAGTTCACACAATTTTCTCTTCTGCCTTGATGAAGGTAGGCATTATTATTTGAAATGACTGGGGTCCAAACTTGCTGTATAACCTCTTGGGCACATTATTCTATATGGTTGTGGAAGCAGGTTGATGAAATGAATGTGCTCATGTCATTCCCAGTTTGTGAAAAAAGTGCTGCTTCCATTTTATTCCCTCAAACGGGTGGAAGTTTTCTTTGAGCATTAACTGGCGTCCCAGACACTCGTTGCCCTGAAGAGAAGCATTGCTCATGGACTTAATTGCAGACGCTATAGTTTAGGGCATTTAAATATCCCTCTGCCTTTTAGCCACTTGCGGCTTTCTCCGAAGGCAGAGGCAGCCTCCAGCACAAATTTCTCTCCAGTAGCGTATTTTTCCTATAGATTGTCCTTTAATATATATAGTGAGAATATTCTGCTCTCATAAAGAGATAGTACAGCATGTGTGGGGCTGTACGCATAAATATATATGAAATTACAAAGTTTTCCAAGAGGAAAAGATGATGTAATGGACTGTGGAAGCAGTATTTTTTTATTTTTTCTCTCATCTGATCACACTTATGATATAAACAGTGGAAAAAGGCACAAACCCATTGAAATATAAACCACTCTGGTAAAGCTCCCCTATCGCCGCATGCTGAGTTCAGGCATCAAGTGGCATCCATCGGTGGTTTCCAGCACATTAGCGGCAACGTGTGGAGCCGTCTGTCATGGCTTGGAGGTGTCAAACCGATTCAGCAGTTCATTAGGCAGGGCCAGAAGAAAAAAATAGTCAAAAAAATCAGCATATAGATGGGAGAAGGGGAGACCAAAGAGCTGGAGGAAACAGTCTGTGCAATGCTGTAATTTATTGAGTCATTTGCCATTTCACCCTTTCATGGGGTCAGGGCAGTTCATTTACCATTCTGCAAAGGAATTTGGATTTTTCCCTAGCATGTTCAGGCATGGTCAACAGCAGCACCAGTGCTTTGATGGGCAGCACCTGTCCTTTCCAAAACCATCCTCAGAAATGTCCCAGCACGATGCTTGGGAGGTACCATCCTGGTGGACACATCCCAGCTTGGATTAAGTTTGAACGAGAGTTCCAGATAATGATGTTTGCTGTTTTCAGAGCTGAGTTTGAGTTTTGAATTATTTGTTCTAACAAAATTGTTTGCTAGTGTGATGGCTTGAAGGAACAAACACCTGCTCTGGTGCGTCTACAAGGCAGGTCTTCTCCATGGGAACCTGCATTCAGCCCTCATCCACAGACTCTCTAGAGATGTTTGCAGAAAGCATTTCTGAGCCTGAGCTGTCAGCCATCCATGGCCACCTACAGAACAGCAGGGCTTGGTTGGTTTGCTTCTTCCAGCATCCGTATTCTGGCCAATGTGCAGGATCTCACCTTTATCTTTCTGCCTTTTCATTCCTGTTGGAAGTTGGACCTTGCCTTGGTGATAGTGGGTACAGCTGGCCAAGCAGCCACAGACAGCATATGCAGGACATTGTTTTTAGGGCAGTTGAACCTCTGTCTTCATCTTCTTGCCTTATTATTAAATCCTTTTTAAACAAGTCCAACTCTGGATAATACTAGCTTTTTGTTTCTATTTCTTCTTGTTTCCATTGCTTGCAGTGTCTGAATGGATTTCTTCTCTTCTGGTACGTTCAAAGACCAACCTCTGTTTCTTCATAGGCTGCATTGCCACAGTGACTGTAGAGGTGGCAACGTGAACTAGGAATGTTTTGGTTTAATTTTCTCATTTCTCCTCCTCAACCTGTCTCTTTGCAGGTCTCAACTCTAACACTTCATTCACCACTTAGCTGCACACAGGCACCCAGTAGTTTGATTGAAGGGAAACCTTGTGCTCTGCAGTTATACTGGGATTTGAGATGTACTTGTTTGACTCAAAACATCGGCTGACACTGTATTGATTGGCTTTATTTCTAAATGGGCATCACACAGATGAGGTTGCTACCAGTTTACTGTACAAGTTGTGTTTTGTATTGAACATGAGAGTTCAGTCAGGGAATTCCAGCAGACCAGTGCAGTGAGTAAATGCAGAAATTGAGTCTTGAATTAAAGTTTTGGGGTTGCTGATGTCCTGTTAAAGGCCAATTTGAAGGACGCATGCAAAGTGTTTGCACAACTATTTTACAAGGCAAAACTGTTTAGATACAGTGCCAAGATTGGAAACCCCATTTTTATTTTTATATTGGACCTGTTTGCAGAGTTTACTTAATTTGGTGTGGTTTTCCCTTGAATAAGCACTTCAATACTCTTTTAATCAGAATCTCCTCCAGTGGTGGAAGGTACATGAGACACCCAGAAGGGGCATCACAGCCCCAGGCCAGAGCAGCACGTTCCCTTTTAGCTGTTTTCTGTGGAACAGGTGGAAATGCAGTTTTCTTCAGAAATGTATTCAGAAATGCATTTCTGAAGGTTTTCTGCCTGGATATGGTGATAGCAAGCAAGATTGATGGTAGATTTTGAGTCTTTCCTTAAAGATGAAGAGCTTGAATAGACTACCAAGTTGGATATTTTTCAAATTAAGCCAATGGCAAATTTGCTGAAGTCTTGGGCAGGATCTGGCCCATATAGAGTAACTAAATTCTTGGTGACTTCTTATAGCTATGTTTAGCTATGCTTAATGGGAAAGTTGTACCAGTTAGGAGCACTGGTAAATTCTCCTAATTCTTGGCAGCCTCTGATACGTTTCTGCATGCAGGCATATACCTCTGTGTATACATGTTTGCTCTTGGTTTATGTTTTTTATCACTTTCTTCCCCATACAGATCTCCTTTCCTTACTCTGTCATTCTCATACCCATCTCATTCCCTCCCATTTGTAATCCTTGGTGTTTCCTGAAAAACAGTAAGGAAACAGATTCAGACATTCAATGAGCTGTCTTAAGGTAGGATATCTAAAATAACTCTTATTTCTATGGGAAGAAAAATATTTCAGAACATGACCATGTATCGCAGAAGAGTATTGGCTTTTTCTGGTCACTTCAAGAAGGCTCTGGTTCTTTTTTCTCTGTAGCTGCCTTTCAGGTTGATAGGCACTAAAATTATTAGCCTCATAACCCTCAGCTTTTAGTTTGGGACCAGTATAGTCCTGAAAATATAAATGTTTTTTTAATTTTTTTAAAATTTTATTTTTCTTTTAAATGAAACTAGTGGAAAGTTGAAAGAGAGTATTCTTTCTGGGAGGAAACCACCCACCCAGATGTCACAGAAGAATGGGATTCATCTGCCCTTTGCTTTTTAGGTCATTTTGAGGGTTTGCATTGGCTTTGATTTAAAAAGATTTGGGAAAACGTTGCAGCCCTGCTAGCTGGCCAACCTTTTCTTTCTTGGGCTGAGCATTGGTGTGTTTCAGGATGAACCTCCACCTGTTTTACAGGTCCAAAAACCTTAAAGTAAATTATCAGTGTTTCTGATAATTACTTCCTTAAAGCAGAGATTGCCCATCTCCCGGCATCCTGTTGCTCCTTGGCCTCGGAGGTTCCCGAAATTCTGAACACCGCCCCAGATGCCCCGTTGGGATGGAAACTGAATCACAGCACAGGAAAGTCCCACTGTTCGAGTCACAGTTGTTGTTCACATGAGCAAAGCACTGGCCCAAAGGCTTTGCCAAATCCACTAATAGGATCCAGGTTTCTCAGGTCAGGGATGGAGTTGGCAGGGACCGGCGCAGAGCGGTGCACTGGGGCTGTAGCTGTGCACCCTGTGCTGGCTGTCATCGTGGCCAGAGTCCCCGTGCCTCAGTTTCCTCCTCTCCTCCATGAAAAGCTTTGATATATGTGGTGGATATTAAGAAAAAGCCAAGGAGTACTGGGAAAAAAATGAGGTGTGTTTTTCCTTTTCTCGCAAGCAAACTGTCTTGCAAACTTCTGTGGGACCTGAAACTCCTCTTTTAAAATATACTTTAAAATTAAGGGGGAAGAGAGTAATTTTAGCTATTTATGGTCAACAACTAGCAATCAGTCTTGCCCTAGAAGTGTGATAGGTGGTTTGCAAAGAGCAGTAAAGATATGATTATTGCTCCTATCAGCCTAGTCTAAATGGAAAACATGCAGATGGTGGCTGGAGGCTGGAGCTGACAATAAGCTGAGTGATCGACCCTGAAACTCAGCACACATCTTGTTAATGCCATCACTTGTATTTGGATTTTTATTCATATATTTTCCACTGTTTTTTCAAGCAGCATTTTGTGCAAGTTACTGAAACTGTTTGTGGCTAGTGCTGTATGAGCTGGCTGCATCCAGCATTACAGAAACTTGTCAAAACGCTTAAGTACAACTGACTCCGGCTCACTCTTCTCAAAATTCATGAGAGCTCTGTGCCCAGATGTTACAGACTGTAGCAGCTATAATAACCTACAAATGAGATTTAGTTTTTAAAGTAGATTATGCTAAGAGGATTTTTTATTTTTTTTTTTTTTTTTTTGTAAATGATAGGGTTGCAATTGGATCTTTTGATAAAATCAGCTTTTTGGTGGGTGGGGAAGTATTTGGATACAGTAACCTGGCTCTTGCACAGGAGCTTAAATCTGTCTTCCATCAATGAGACTGGAAATCACCATGTGTGTGATGGCATTTAGTTTCTCAAGGATGTTTGTCCATGTCGTGGGAGCAGCTGCTACTCATAGAAAGGCTCCCGTTGAGTGCAGAGCCTCAAACCACCTTGCAGGGTGCTGTTCTGACGTGCGATCTCTGGATCTGCTGCAGCCTCTCATCCCTGGGAGTTGAGTCCTTGGAGCGGGACGAGCTGCACAGGGAGCTGGAGACACTGAGCACCCACCAGCCAACAGTGTAAGGGGAAGAGCCGTGTCTGGGAGGTCGGCGAGGCTGCCGGCATCCTTCCTCCATCGCTCCCACACATGGCTCACTTAAAAACGAGATGTCGAGTTTCCACACTCACTGCCTGCCACCCTTTTGGCTTCAGAATAAAATGAGCAAACTCACAGTAGCATTGTGTTTTCAAAAGTAAAGGGCAGTGTAACCGGGCTGCCTTCCAGATAAATGAACAACCTTGGAAATTACATGTTGAAAACACATGAAAAATGGTTGACAGGTTGGAGTATTTGTTTTGAAGATAACGTATCCCACCCTGCATCCTCTTGCTTTACTCTGGTTTTGCTCTCCTGTGGCTAAAGCAATGAAGAGCTTTACTGTGCTTGCAAAATTTATATAATGCACACATTCATTCTCCCGTGGGCTAGAGCCTTTAACAACATGTTTTGGTCAGTTTTACAGTTGTTATAGTGACATAATAAAATTTGTCAAGACCATATTAAATTATGTTTTCCCCATCGCCTCTCACCCTGTGAAGGTGCAAACAGCATCTCTGCAAAGAGAGGACATTGAGAGCAATTTCCTTCTGGTAGAAATGGTCCCGAAGCTTAAATTTGCTTCGAGGATGTCTTAAAGAAGTCTGGTAGCACGTTAAAACTCAGCTTATTTACTCTGATCTTTAAAGTTGCAAGCTTTTACCTTAAAAGTAAATTAATAAAGGTAGGCTTGTGTCATTCTTATGCTTTTGGAGGCCTTGATGCCCTTGTTTTCCCCGGGCTTCAATGCTGGAGCTACAACCTGAGTCATGAATGTGCTTTGAAAGGCATGGATGCTTATGTGACCTGTAGGAGCTGCTTCATGCATGTCTTTCCCATGTAATTACTGAAAAAAAGGCTTAAAAAAGAGGTGTAGCAGAAGCAGAGAATACAAATTTGCTGCATTGCATGGCAGTGGAGAAATCTCTTGGTCTTCCATGCCAGCTGGGAATCTCGGTGGTGCTCTGCCAACACCTCTTAGCTTGACTGTGTCTCTACGGGGGTTAAATATGTACACCTTTGCTTAAGCCATCCAGTTATATGATCGAACGACGTTCCCAGGGGATCAAAGCTATGTATCATCAATTTTGTTTCAGCGAGGACGGTTTTACTTGACACCTAATCAAATGATATTTACTTGCTGCCGCTCTGACTCTGAACTGTCATCTCATAGTTGTGTGATTTTTCACGAGCGCGGTGCCAGTAGAGTTGAGGAGACTGTGGTTTGGTTATAGCTTTAGGCTAAACTAAGCCAGATGTTATGGCCTTTATTTGAAGTCATTAGTTCTTCGCCAGTCGGTCCGCGCACATTCCTTTCATTGCTGGAGCGCTTTGCTTTTCTGAGAATATCGCCTTCTGCAGAGAATCCTGGTCGTTGTTAATAAATTACTTCTGGGCATTTCAGGAAAAATTAAGTAAAGATGTAATTTACAGAAAACAAACAACATGTTGGCTTCATTCCTACTGTGGATAAAGAGCTGAGAGACCCACTGCCACCCCAGAACATGTAGTAGATCCAAAGAGGAGAGTAAATGTTGGAAGAACCTTCTTCAACCTTGTTTCCAAGAGTTTGTTCCAGGGGTAGTTGGAAGAAGGAAGGAGGGGAATTTCCATAGATAGTTTTGAGAGCTCTAGGTGTGGCTTTGACAGTTGGTCTCGATGACATTGGGCATCTTGTGTCCTTGACTTATCCACAGCTGTCAAATGCGCTTATTCTACCTAATGTGGGACTTGAGGCTTTATTCAAGTTCATAAGTTGCTTTCTAGTTTGTAGAAAAAAGGCCACAGAGCAGTCCACAGCTGCGTACAATGATAGTAAAATACCGTAATGATGCCAGTCATTGCCAACCAGTAGATTTTAGTTTCATGATAAATATAAAAGTGTTAAGAAATTTTTTTTTCTCCTGTGAGCAAAGAACTGCAAGCTTCAGTGGTGCTCCAAAATTGCAATAATTGCTTAAGAAAATTGCTTAAGAAGCTCATTGTTTTCTTTTGTAGGAGCTACGCTTCTGACCTTGAAAATCCAAAGGATGCAGTGTGTTCATCGGTTCTTACTGTCCCTATTATTATTATTATTTATCTTATATTACAGTTTGAGCTGTCTCTGAAAAGAAAAGCTGTTGCCTGAGATACTGCCCTCTTGGCCTCTGAATTTTGCTGGAAATGTAATGAGTTAAAAATCACTGCATTTTCATATGCCTTCAGTTTGTCTTAGGGCTGCAATTCTCAGAAGTTTGTTTTAATTGTTGAATAATCTCCATGACATTTGTGATGAGTGACAATACAATTACGGTGGTGGAACTGCACTGCTAAGGAATTTGGCTGCAGAAGTTACCTGTGTTTCCCACAGCTGAAACCTTACCTCATCGAACCAGTATTTGGTTGTCTGGTTAAGGTTAAGCTAAGAAGAAATAGTTGAGCCAAAGTTCTGATTTGAGCAAAACGGGTGGATGGAGCGAAGGCTGGAATTTGTGGCAGGTCGGTCATTTCCTTCACGCAGTCCAGCTGAGGACCAGGATGTCCCTGTTTTGAATTAGCTTTTCTGAATAAGCGGCACCCTACAATGCCAGCCGCATGGCCCATAACCCTAGCCTGTGTCGCATGTGTCTGTGGTAGAATGGTTGTGTCAGTTCCTTTTTTAAAATGGCCAAGATATATTTCTGCATGCAAAAGAAATGTGTTCCCAGCATTTTAAAACAGCTTTCTGGGGTGGGTTTGTTATGCTCGGTCAAGACTGCAGCTGCTTGGTTGGTCATAGGCTGAGTTGGTGTTGGAAGCGCTCCATCAAACAAGTTCAGAGTCAGGATTTACTCCTGTGCAGTAAAATCTTAAGGACCACTAAGCTGGGTTTAAGCACTGAAGAGATATATGAGCCTTGTCCTCTGGCGAGATGAGAGTTACTCCCAGTGGTAAACTTTGCCTGGGAGGGTACTGAATTTGTGAAGTAAATAGGAGTATTTCTATCACAGCTTTCATTCAGAAGTGTCTCAGATCATTAAAAGCGCAAATTAAACTTCCAGACAGCCCTACCTAAGAGGGAGGGGAAACATTGTGCTGGTTTTAGAATCTAGGACCTCACGTGGAGATGCTGTTGTAGTGCAGCAGAGCTCCTCCATTTCAATTCCCAGCACCCAGCTCTTGGTCCAGGCTGGCATGCTGCTCTTTGCAACTACAGTTTGCAAGTATAAATGGGTTTTTCACACTAGATGCAGTGCAAATTAAGGTTTCACTTCACCTGAAACAATGGCTAAAGCTGCTTCTGAGTCCCAGGCTTGGTTTCAAGCTTGAGCATACATCTGCAGCGTTTGCCCGGCTCTGATGTTGGATGTGGATTTAGATCCTGGAGTTGAGGTGTGAGGCCATGCTTTGTTGGCAGGCTGGAGCTGTAACCTGATTAATCTGAACAGGTAAAAAGTAATGCGATCCATCAGCAGCACAACTGGCAGCGCAGCCTGGCGAGTAGTGAATTTTTCATCAGGGGGCCCTTAGAGAGGAGGTGTATGTTACCGAGGGTGGTAGAAAGAAGAGAAACTTAGCCAGGCTTTCATCCAGAGGGATATTGCCTAACCAGCGAGGAATCCTTTCATCAATAAATTATGAGAAGAATGGGAAAGTTTCGAAAGATCAGCCTGTTAACATGCTCTCATCCGGCAAATTTAAGGAACATTATATTTTGGCCTGAGATGCCTTGCAGGAATCGAGAGGCGATAGCGTGCAGCGATGCAGACTGAGGAAGGTGAGACCCCATTGCGTGTGTTGGAGCTGGGACGGGCACCGAGCATCCGTCAGCGGAGAGGAGGCAAATGTGGTGTGACCGCTAAGCCCCAGTATTGAATAACGGGAGGAAAAACCAAGCAGGCACCCTTTAGTTCCTTTAGTTCCTCCACCTGGCTGCTGTCCACACCACGGATCCTCCCTTGGAAGGGTGGCCGCGGCAGAGCAGACATCTGGTCGGCTTTCTGACAGCTTCTGCTTGGCGCCAGTGGGGATCCCCATCCCTTCACATGTGGAATGAGCCCCGGTCCCACTGCTCCAAGGAACAGGCGTGGTTTTATCCATCCGGAGTGACCAATACACATTTCGAGAAGGCATGGTTTTAAATGTTCGTTTCAGCACGATTTTAAATGCTCATGTCTTTAATTTATCGTAACCTCTGTTTGACTCGGGGCTTAGTGAATAACAAAAGATACTTTTAGCGCCTTTACGGGAAGATGTCAAGGCGCTCTGTGGGTAGTGGAAGATATGTTGAGCAAGAGCCTCTGCTCCCTGGAGAGACCATCTCCATGCCCGCGTGGTACCCGGGGAGAGGAAGTGGTGATTGCAGCAGAGCGAAGTGGCTCCTTGATTGCACCTACACATCCCCATCCTTCGTTCCATGCTTTAACGATGGAGCTGTGCTCCCTCGCTTATGTAAGCTGGCACGCAAACAAGAACTAAGTTATAACAGAAAGCAAAAGAATTCAGAGCCATGATCGAACTCCTGCGGTGTTTACGGGGTGGAAACTTACCCAGAAATGCAGTTTTCCAAGTGCCTTTTACTGTCAAAGTTTTTTTGTTGCTGGCTTTTTTCTAATTCAGAGTGAGCAGCTCTGCACCAGTGAGATGCCTGCTGATCCTGACAATTGGGCAAATTATTTTAATGTCAATGAAAGGGGCTGTTTCTGCAGAGCGATGAGCGGGGAGCAAACCAGAATTGGAATTTACAGTGTATTTGCTACCATCCTGCCTTAATTTCCTCATATTTACTATGTGCAAAGATTTCTCTAAGTCTAACCTCAAGCGTGTTGTCTTCTCTAGCAGGCAGCTCGGAGTGACAGCATAGGGATCATTGGCTCTTGAAGCTTTGGATGCCTTGCGTTGCCCCCACACTGGATGCTAAATGGGAGTTTGACCCCCTTAGACCTCACTAGCTACCTCTTTGTGAACTTCCAGAGCCGCCTCTTCCACAGCTGTGCGTCATGTGCCCAGCAAAGTCTCTCCAGGGAGAGTTATTGCATAGTAGCTGCTGGAGAAAATGTCCCAACAAAGCAAATTTCCCATGACCAACCTATCTGAAGGTCACAAATAGCAAATTTTCATATGACCAAGTTGGCTTGTCCCAGGAGGGAGAAAATTTCAGATCTTTTCCTGCAGAATCTGGTCTTGGTTTGGATATTGGCAAAGAATGGATGACTTGGAGACTTGCTAATAAATTACATTTTTCCAAAGCAATTCACACTCGGTGCACAGCGAGTTGCTGAATTACAACCTGGAGGAATCAGTGTTGTCAACTTGGAGTAGCTCAGGATCATCGTGGAGGACAAGACAGGAACTAAACTTCTTTAGTGTTTTGATGGGCAGATTTTGCCTTATTTTGATCTTCGCCATTGCAACCCCAGTAATCGGTGCTACAGGAATTGGTGATTAATATCCCAGTGTCCTTTCTTACACAAGAAGGTAAATGGTTCTACCATACTTTAGCAGCTTTTAGTAATCTTTCAGTTAAATAAGATTGGGGTCCTCCAGCAATAATTTGTCTTTCAGAGGCATCCCAAATCTCCTAATGGCCCCGAATCAGAAAGTTCAGGTGGTAAAACCTTCTATATAAATAAATCCACTCTCTGCCCCTTCACCTTTGTCCTATGTTTCAAGCGAGAATATCCAGGTCCCTGCCATAGAGTGATGTGTGGGAATGGATCTGTATGGACTGTCTATTGCATAAGTCGTTTTGATATCAGGTCTCTGAATGATGGGATATATGGTTTCTGAGCCCTTTGGCCACCCAGTTTCTTATGAATGCAAACAAACAGGGCTCTTTCCAAGACTTTGGACTGAACCACTAACTTTGTCTGCTGCCTTTGCCTTGGGAGTGTCATTTAAACCTCCTTAGTCTACCCACCTTGAAGTATGATGAGAAACCTTAATGATGTGTAACAAAGTCCTCCTAAGAGCTAGAGTAGACCAAGTGAGTTTTATCCTGATCACATGAAGGGAATAAAGCTATAGCTGTTTTGCTCTGTGTTGGAAGGGATCATCTCCTCCAGAGAAGCAGCTGATTTTTTGTTGTTTAGGTTTTGAGGGGCTGAATCAGTAAGGAAGAAGTTTGTGTGGGTCCTTGGGTGTTTAGAATAACATATTTGCAAAACTTGGACCCACAAGGTTTAGCAGCCGCACGAAGATGTGAAGTCAAAGGCAACACCAATGCAACATTTTTGGTGCTGTCCTTCTGGAGCAAGAGCTTCAGGATCAGAAAACCCATGGACACGTAGGGGCAAAGGAAAAGAGGAAGCCAGAGATCCCTTATCGAAACAAATCCTGCTTCAAAGGTAGTTCCAACTGTTAGGAGTGGAGCCAAGCTCATCTTCGGGGCTTCGCTGCCAAAATTCTCGCAAGGACTTATCTGATGAACGAGGAAATGGAGCGGCCCCCAGTTCTCCCAGCTCAGTGGAGTGTCTCCAAGGGAAGGCTGGGCTCACACCTGCCTGGAGGAGAGGAGAAACCGAAAATAGGTGCCAACATATTTTGGCCAAGGCGAAGTACAAATCCTCACCTCTGTGGAATGGCTGCATCTCAGGCTCTACCGTCAGCTGGTGTGCAAGGTGTCTGGTACTGCTCAGCAGCTGATTTTTTAAGCTTTGCTTTTTGGAATATCAAACACCAGCTCAGAAATGCCTTTGTAGTGGTAATTCCTGGAGCATCCAAGGGTCCTGCTGGGGTTATTTCTGCACGGTGGGCTCCTCCCTGCAGCATCGTAAACCTCCTTTCAGCATTCGGCAGTGAAAGCATCACTAAAATTGCTTAGATCAGACTGAAAGAGAAGATGATATCCTGAGGTAGCATATGGTGATCTGCAAATGGAGTAGCAGGCTCTGAACGATGCATTTCTTCTGGGTCTCAACAGTACCGCAGTGTCCCTATCAGATACCAGGTCCTGAAAATGGGCAAAGTTAGGAGGGGATTAGCATAGTTTGTGGCAGTGCAATTATTTTCTTAGTTTGCTGGTGGGGATATGAGCAAGAATGACGTGAGAACACAGAGAAACTGGGTTGGAAAACAACTCTCCAAGTTAGGGGAGAACCTCCAAAAATGCACTCCCACCTGCCCCAAAAGCCCCGAACCCAACAAGCAAAACAAAAAGCTTAGGAGATTTCTTTTATTTCACTGTATTTCCTAAGATGAACCAAGTCAACATGGCTCTGGGTTACAGCTCACATGCGCAAGGCAAGGTTACGGGCACAGGGTGAGCCGTGGGCTGGTAGTGACAGCGAGCATCTTGAGACAAGAGTTTCTGACCTCGGCCGGGAAGATGCACATCAATGCTGAGATAAAAGCCAGATTGCTGAACTGGGAAAGAAAAGAAAATAGCACTTGTGTGTCAAACATCACATTTACAGGAGCAAATCGTTTATCAAAGCAGGGAGTGACTGCAGGCAGTGCGGGCAGGGATGCTCTTGAGGCAGGCAGTATCACCCAGCGGTTTTAGTGCTGCCCGCTGCCTGCAGTTCTGGCAGGGATTTGGTGTCTTTTTTTACACCGCTAAACAAATTGCATGTTCCAGTGTAAAAAAAAAAAAAAAAAAAAGCCCAACCTTACATACGCCCTTGTGCTCAGATTGTAACTGATTAAAAAGACAGGTATTACTCACCAGATTTTATCGAGACTTTCCATATCCTAAAGGGCCTCGCACTGACTGCAGATACCATCATCTGAACTGTGGCTGCAGATTCAGTCTTAGCACTGTTTAATTTTGATGAACTCTATTTTTTTGGTTTGATATGTCAGTTCTTGGGCTCACACTTTGGCTGTCAGCTTGCTTGTCGGTACTTTGCCTTTTGGAGTCTGCCTGCAAAAAAAATCCCCAATAAATAAAAAAATCATAAAAGATGGAGAAAAAGAAATAGCAAGAGATGCACAGCAAAGTGGATCGTGCTTACCCATGTCTGCTCTGAATTGCTTTAGGATCTAACCAGATATCAGGTTCCTTCATACCTCAAGCCAATCTAGAGGTTTTTGACAGCTTAAAAACACTCAATGAGCTTTATCAGCCGGAGGTTTTCAGATGAAGTCTGGGCTCCACAGTGGTCTGATGCCAGCAACCAGAATAATTAGCGTCTCCTACTGCTGCCAGCTCTGAGGTTTTCTTATTTAATATGGTAAATGGTGACGAGACCCTTCTGTCTTTGTTGTAATAAAGTGGGAATGATAATCCTGGCTGTAAAACTGCATTAGCTGGTGAGCTTAACTCTGTAACAGCAGGTGGACCTTCAAGGGTCTACAAACTGGTCTGCCAGCGAGGTCTTAGTGGGGAGAAGGAGACTTGGCTTGGTTCTACTGGTCTTGCTCATGCATCTTCTGGTTGAGCAGAGTGTTCTTCTGGAATACGTGCCCAGGTCTAATGTGAATTGTTGTGCTCAGTGTTTAAGTAATTGCATGGACCCAGATTAATTAAACTGGGGTTAGTTTGCTGTTACCTACTTCTATTCAAGGAGAGGCACGTGAGCCAGCCATGTGCTGAAAATGTAACTGTCCTCTAGGAAATTGAGGAAAACATGAGAAATGCTCTCCTAGAACAGGTAGAGGTGTGTTACTCTCTACCTAGGGCGGGCAAAGCTGTAGCGTAGCAGGGACCTGGACTAGAGTGTGCCATTGAACGGTGCATTTGACCTTCAAACTAGTGAATATTAGCTATTAGTTAAGAAAAAAAACCAAAAAACAACAGGACAAATTGTCAACAATACAGTATTTTTTACTACATATTTCACTATCCAAAGGTGAGGCACTGCCGAGCTTTCAGAGGAGAGGCCATACGGATGGCGGGCACAAAGTGCTGCGGGGTTTTTGGGTTGAGCTGTTTGCTTGGCTTTTCCTTGCTGCTTTGCTCTAGCCACGCTTCGTGGAGTTGCCAGTCAGTGAGCAAGGAGCAAGGTCAGCTGAACGTGTTCCCTGTGTTTTCTTTAATAGAGCTTACAAACCCATCCAAATTCCCCTTCATCTGTACAGAGAATGGAAAGTGATTTTTTTTTTTTTCCCCGATGACTGTCATTCCCAACTGGAGGTATTATTTTTTAAAAAAAAAAAATCAGAAAATCAATTCCGACCAGTGCCTCTTCATGCCGAGAGTGCTTCCATTAATATCAGATGGGAAAGTCAGTCCAAACACTGAAAGTGGATATAGTTTGCATTTGAAGGAAGGTTTTGTGTATGAAACTGAGAAATGCTTCCCAGTCTGACACCGGTGATTGATTGCAGTTCTGCTAAAGATTAGCCAGACGTTTTAAGCACCGCAATTATTCATGTTTTCATAGTTAGATGCTATATTTAAACTGTGTCTAACAACGTATGTACACTGGGTTATGCTGCTACACAGGCCCCGCTCCTGAGCATGGAAGGAAAATGCAATATTTTTTTTTTATTATTTCATTTTTCCAGATATATTTTGTGCCATGTGTGCTCTCTAACATAGCTAGCCCAATGCACACATGATGTCAATTATAGCTGCGCCGCCCTTGGCACCAGCACCTTCACAAGGATGGGGGCTGAGAGATGACCAGCAAGGAGAGGGGGGACCTAGGGGCGTCCAGGCATCGTGGGGTGCAGCTTCTGGCCAGCGTCCCCATCCCACGCTGCAAGGTAAAGTACTCCCAGTAATAACCACAACCCCCAGCACCTCGTAGGGATGTCTGGACCCAATGGCTTGGTGCTTGCAAAGCATTTTGGTATCAGTGAGTGGAAAGAGGCTGTAGAATAAAATTGGGGGGGGTCCCTTTCTTGGTCTTGGTGGTAGTGGAAAATCAAGGCAGGAGCCGGTTGTGGGATTTCTGGTGATTTCTACAGATGGGCGAAGGGATAATAGTGCAACTTTCTTAGCCACCAATTCAGAAAACAAGTTAAGGCGACCCTTTCTCTGTGCAATTGTGCTCTTGAATGGCACATCTCAAACAACACTTCATGCAGAGATCTTCAACCACATCCCCATCTCGGTTTCTACCTGAAAACACACAAGGACACCTTGCAAACTTCAAAACTGCCCAACTTTGAAATGCTTTTAATTTTCTTAATTGAACAGCACCGTCTCGGTACCCAGGGATGGTCCAGATAAGCTTTTGCTTGCTCACAAATCTGATTTCCCACCAGCATGAACATGCTGACTGGGTCATGGAGTCTGGTTTGCTTGAAGGCTTGTCCTGGAGATTTTGTAGGAGAAAGCAGTGGATTTGAGTCTCTGGATAACTTCTGAGGGGTCCGGAAAAGGTAACTCAGACAGACAAGCCTCTTGCCAGTAAGCTTCAATTAATTATTCAGGAGTCTACGTCTCTCTCTGCTGAATATGGAGAGCTCAGCAGATCAAAAAGAGGTTGAGACACCCTGGCTTAGGGAGAGAGGACGTGAAAGGCCGTGAAACCTGGTGGAAAACCCGACCTTATGATGTGTTTCATTTTAAGAAGGATGTGACAGCGTGTTTATTGCTGCGAGGTACCGGCTTGGAGATTCATCGGAGCATTTATCATCCACTGCTCATTTAGATTTGTAGCTTATGGCGGAGCTTTGAGTCAACATTTAAACTCCTACTGTTTCTGCTAAAGAATAGTATTTACCACTTTTCCATTACTTTCTAGTGCCTTGAAAATTCAGAAGACAAATGAAACCTGCAAAATAGAGGATGGTGATGATGATGCTGGTAACATATATGGCTAACGCAAGGAACAAGGGTGGCCGATCTGACTGGCTGTGAAAGGGTTAATTTGGCGTGCTCCTGCTCTGCCCTGTCAGTGAAATTCCTTGATGGGGTTGATGGTGTAATTGAGTACAGGTGATTTTTTTAATATGGATATGTATTGTTTTTATTCCATTTTTTTGGATGATTTATAGCTTTGGAGCGTTACAGCTGTTTAGACTATGGAAAAGTTTGGCTTCATGTGCGCTCACCTCCCATATGTTACAATATTAATAAACCTCTGTGTTACTAAGTATAATTCATTTTTTTCCCAAAAAACCCAATGCTCTGCAGACGGCAAGCCCTGCAAAACAACTGTCAGGTGTCCCAGAGACTCATACTCCTACCACAGGTTTGCGAAGGGGTGAAGTGAAGCCCGAAAAGCTGATGGCAAAGGAGAACATGAAGCATGAGACCAGCTCAGAGCTATTAGTGTCAACGAGCTGCAAAGGTCATTAAGCCACAGTGACAAGCTTGGCATCACGCAGCTGTCCTTCATGGGAATCGCTCCTGGTCCGTGTTAATACCCTCGGCTGTAGGGATTGCCTCATGCTGTTACATCTCTCTTCCCTGAGAAAAAAAAGAAAAAAACTAAAGGGGGGGGGGAGAAAAAAGGGGGAAAAAGTAAAAGGGAAAAAATGCAGCATAATGTGGCAGTGGAAAAAAAAAAAGGAAAAAAAGAAAATAAAAGGAAAAAATAAAAGGAAAAAAACGCAGCATAATGTGGCAGTGTCCTACAGTAGCCCCAGGCTCGAGCCTGCCTTGAGCGTTCAAACCCTCGCATTGCTCACTATTCACTATGGCTTGTCAAAAGAAATCTCTTGAAAGGGGGTACACGGATATTGTGGAGCCTGTCACGCTGGGCTGTCACAGGCGACGGGCGGCGCTGGCAGCATGTGGCCCCGAGGCCGTGAGTCCCGTTCTGTTGGCCATTTATTACTGTTCTTGAAAAGGAGCTTTGAGCCTACCTTAATGCCATTGTGCAACTACAGATTAATAATTTCCTATTTAAATAGGGTTTTGTGATTTACGGTTACAGGTAACAGGATCAGGACTGCCAAGCTGTTTGCAGAGGATAACATTTGGCTTTACCATGCTTTCTAAAATCAATTTAACCTCCCCTTCCTGGCATCACTAAAGCCCAAAATCTTCTCTGGAAGGCGTGAATGCGGACAGCGGGACGGCAAACTTAACTCCAGCCTTGCCATGACTCCAACCAGACGGGCTTTCCTTGAGAAGGGGCTAATACCTTAGCAGCTCATGCAACTTTGGTCTTCAATGCTGTGATTCAGGGAGCATCACCTCGCGCTCATTTTATAGTGGGCAGAAACCAGGCAGGAGATGCTTGGCATCTTTTTGCCCATGGTACCCAAGGCAGTGCATCAAACCCAATCCCTATGTTCTTTTGTATAAATCCCTATATTCTTTCATTAAATCCCTATGTTCTGTTAAAAGCTGAACCTGGACCCGCAGCCAAAGGTGATATCTCGTACAGCGCTGCCTGCAGCCGGCATAGCCCTGCCTGCAAGCGAGCTGCCAGAAAGAAACTTCAGATCCACATGTTGCTTTGGCTCTGCAAAGGGGACAAGTGTAATTTATGATGCTGAGAGCCACCATTGTCAGGATTTCAAAATACAGCATATGTTAGGCTTGGATAGTTGTTTTTGTTCTTGCAATTAAAGCACCACATAAATATCCGACAGATGAGGTGCTCCGGGCTCGCTGAGTTATGGCCGTGGCTTGTAGAAATCAGTCCAGCAGGCATTGATATACTAGTATTTTCTATGCTAGGATTTATATTTCTCAGTTTTTTAAAGCTACTGTATATTCGTGGTTAAGGTTAGGGTTTAGTTCTGGGCAACCTGCTAAGAAATGTGAATTGTTACTGTGAACTTTACTTGGCCTTTCGGCTTTGTTGACAGAAATTTAGTCCACATAGACAAAAGGGAGAAAAAAAAAAATTAAAAAATTAAGCAGGTGAGGTCATTTGGTGTTGAAAGGAGCCTGAAGCACGCCTGTGTTGGGAATGAAGCTGCGATGAGCCCAACAATGGCCGAGGCTTCAGCAGAGGAGCACAACCAAGCCCTTTTTGCTCGAAGAGGAAAAAAAAAAAAAAGGGTATTTACAGAAGGGAAAATAAGAATAAAACTAAGTGCATGGAGGTGAGATGCTCCAGGGTCCATCTGTGTGGCCCCGGCTTGTTTTTGCTGGTCAAGATAAGGGTCTGGCTTGCTATTCTTGATGGTGGTGTCCCCGTCATGCTGTGCCATCATGGGGAGCCCCCTTGGTCCGACTGCCAGGGTGGGCAGCAAGTGGTACAGGCAGCAAGCAGGGTGCTGTGAGCTGGCAGCGCTGCCCATTAGATAACAGGGGGCCCCCCCCTTGCACGCAAGAGCGAACTCGGGGCGAACCCCAGTAAGGTGTCGGGACTCACCGCACCCTGCCCCGCGCCTGACCCTCTGCCTGCCTTCCCTCCACGATAACGCAGCCAAGGTTTGGTTGCAAACACTCTCAGTGTGTGCATGGGAGCGGGGGGAACACAAAAGGCCAAACCCAAACCCTGATGTGACCTTGGCGCCGGACCAGCACTGGGAGGGACCTGCCAGCGCCGTGCCAGCCCTTGCCCTGCTGCTATCGAGCCTTAAATGTAGGTCCCTGGGTGCTGGTGGCTGCAGGTCAGGCTTTTGCTGGGGATGCTTTTTGCTATCTGGAGCTGTAGCTTTTGCTACAAGGAGCTGGAGCAAAACCAGTCCTGACCTGGATGCCCCGGTACCAGCAAGGCTTGGGGTGTCACCTCGGGGGACTTGCACAGCGGTGGGGGCTGCTGGTGGGGTGCAGGTTGGTGCTTCACGCCACCTGGTCACAAATCAAAGGGCACCACCAAGCAGCATCAATTTGTAGGCAGGAGGGGGAAGGAGCTGAAAAACTGAGCCGGAATTTGCTGCTTCATGCCATATCATGTTGTCTTAGTGTTTGCTGCCTCCAAGAAGACCTGGCACCCTCTGAGACTGCTTCCAGGAAGGTTCAACAAACCTGCTGAGGATGAAACATCTCCCTCACCCCCAGCTCTGGGAGGGTGATTTGTGCCCTGAAGCAGATAGTTTGGTAATCCTTTAAAAAACATATGTTTTGTACCTCTGTGATACATCACACCCAGCTGTGGTTTGTACAGCGTCACAAGAGTACGTTACATCTATAGAGCTAATGAGAAAGGGAAGATATATTTATATAAAATAAAGTTATAAAAGTTTTGTGCTGAAAAGTCACTACTTTTTATATATTGTAAAATATTCTGTAAAACTAAAGCAAGGTTTAAGTGATTTGATCCAAGCCCTGTAAACTTCAGTTGAGGGCTCTAATGATAAACTGCTGAGGAGCCTGGGATTTTGCGGTTTGTCATTAAATTCTGTAGATGAAAACGTGGTTTCATGCTGTATTTCAAATCCTTATCTGTGCCATAGGAGACTGCTGAAGTTTGGGGTGAAGTTTTCCTGGGAACTGATTTTTAAATAAGAATTTTCCCCATTATTTTGAGTGCTGAGGGTGTGCTTGTTGCTGAAGCAGGTGAGTGGCGGGATCCCTGTGGTCAGGCTGGGATGCTCAGGTCCATGGTGGTTTCCTGTAAGGGTCCATACCTCCTGCGGTTACCAGGCCAGCAACACTTTGTGAAACCACCCTGTACTGCTGGCTGGGTACATGATGATGGGAACGCTTGGTGTAAACTAAGGATGCTTCTTCTCCACACTCCTGCATCCATGCTTTGAGCCTCAGCTTCACTTTGTAGGACTTTCTCAGCAGGAGATGGGACCGTGGTCTCCATGTCTCTCTATACCCATGACAGGTGGTGCAAATATTTATTGCTTTTCTGTTAGGTTTGCTTGCTATGTGTAAAGAAGTTTCCACACCCTCGGCGTTACCCGGCATCTCTGCCTGCCTCGCTCTATTTGGGATTGCTGATAAGGCAAAATACTTGGGTTTTCCTTCAATAGTCACCTTTTGCACTGCATCGGGTAGTTGATGGAGACCTTGTTCTGTATGGAAAGAGGTTTCAGTTGTGTTTTCAGGTTTCTCGACAAAGGAAAAAAGTAGAGCTTGGTATCTTTTGGAGGCCACTTGTAAGGTTTTATGGTTTCGGTGCTTTGAGCCTGTTTTGTGTTGGATGAATGCCTCTCCCAAGGCGCTCGCAAGTGGCAGATAACAGCATACTGCTGCACCACGTCACTTTTTGGTTTTGCCCCTTGCATTTAAGGTCGTGGGTGAATGGCTGCCTAACTGACGCAACTGCAGAAAGCAGGTCTAGAAGGGAAGCAGGAAGATCCCTCTGTCTACACCCAAGCCATTCGTGACAACCTCTTGTCACCCTGTTCTTTAAAAAGACCCTGATGACGGGGAGTTGTGGGCTGCTCTGCACCGTCTGTCCTAGTGCTCGCTGCTCCTTGCTGCTACCAAAGCTTTTCTACTGTTGAACATCAATGTTCGTTGGTTTTAATTTAAGCATGTCTTTCCCTGGTCCTCCTTGGAGCAAATATGTTTATGCTCTTCACCTGAATAACTTTTTTTTTTCTGCCTGTACTTATCCCCGGTGCTGTCTCCTGACTGCTCACCAGTGCATCCCCATCCCTTTCACATTACCACCTCCAAAACTGGATACATGACAGCAGCCGAGGAGGATGCACGAACGACTCCCATGTATCTCGCACGCCTTTTGCTCAGTGCTGACAACTCGGTTTTAATTTGTGGGCCGTTATAATCATTAGAGAGACTCTTCCTGCGCTGCTGGACCATGTGATATTTTGCACAGGTGGGAAGTGCCCGTCGATGGGATGCAGAGCTCTACTCCTTGCATGTCCCTCCCCGGCAAGTCCTTTGAATGCCAGTGAATATTTATTTCCCCTGCACTGGAGGCGTGTTGCAGGCTGCGTGTGAGCCTTGCTGGGTACCTGTGTGACCTCCCCCATGGAGTCTTTTACCTGTTCCTCTTCAGCGTCTCACAGATGTGCTTTTCTCCTTATTTTGCTGGGTTAAAGAAGCACAAAGTGGAGTCTCATCCAGGCAAGGGTTTCTATGAATTCGCACCCTATGCTCACTGTAGGGACTGATGCTCCTTGGCCTTGTCTAAGCAGGGCTGACACCTTGCTAAAGCACAAATACTGCCTTGAACTTGCTCCTCTTGAGCTGAATTAAAAACCAAAACACTTCACTGACTTGCTTGGGGACCTTTTGAACACTGAGATAGAAGCACATAATGCAGTGCTGGCTGGACTGCAGCTCCTGTTTGAGCATCCAGCTGCTGTATAATCCTGGGGGATTTTTTCCAAGGTTGCTGGACCAGTGGTGGGAGAGGGGTCGAATGGATTACAGGATGTCTGAAAACAGCATGTTCTCCACACACAGGGAAGATTTTTGTATCCCATTAAAGTGATAAAGAAGACTTCAGCTAATCCCCCTTTTGCACAGAGCTATGGTATACATCCCTGCCTTTACTATTTATTGTTTGCAGCAACCAAGCAGGACCAAGTGCGTACTTCTCTTTTCTATGTTCAAAATGATGTGGCTTTGGTTCTCCTGCTGGTTTTGGCCTGTGTTGGTTCCAGTTTGTTTGACGCTTGTCTCCTCCCCCATCCCTCCATCCTCATCTTCCCGATCCTCCCCCTGCGATAACGCTCTGCTCGAGCCTCTCGGAGCTGCCGCCGCTCTTCTGAGCCCCCAGAGAGAGAAATAAATTGTGCAGAAACAAATTCCCTACATATGAGATCCCCTTGGAAACCCGCCTGCTTGGTTTATAATTAATGCTGCTATTGTTCTCCTCTTTTTGTATATTTAGATGGCCTTTTTGTTTAAAGTTGATTACTTGCTGCTCCTTTGAGTATCTCTCAGGGGAGGGAAATGGATGATATTTCAACAGTGGATCAGCCACAATATGTACTAAATAAACAGACTTGCTAAAAACACCATAAAGGCCCCTTTGTCCTGTCAGATAGCAAAAGGGGAAAAAAAATCTCCCAGAAGGATGCTGGCGAGTGTAACTTATCTATGAGATCTCCTATTGCTATGATTGTACCGGAAGGTGTCCTAAATTAAACACTTCCACCCTTCACCGGTCACCTAAAATGTCACCCCAGCTTTAAAGGCTTAGCAGATGGTATCGTCTAAGTATTCCCAGTAGCAGCCAAGCCTGTGCTGGGCAAGGTCTCTGTGTTCGGCCGTGTTAATGCACTGTGCGAGAGCTTATGTCAAGCATCAGAATAATAGGTTGCACATGGCTATCGATTAAATGACAGTTTTCCCTCCTAACAAAATTGATCTTGGCTTTGGATTTAGCGGGCCCCGGCCCCGGCTGCGTGTTTGTTCAGTTATCTAATTTTAATGATCAAGTTTCCATTTCTTCTGCGAAAGTAATTTATATTTCAGAGGCTTTGGAGGGGGAGAGGAAAGGGGGAATATGTGAACACCCAGCGATGCAGGGGAAAAGCTGAGCAGCCTTCAGTCTTTTTGGATCTGTCCCTGACATGAGGTGGCTAGAAAATTAATTCAGATCCTGATTTTTTTGGGGGGGCCAAGGAGATCACCAGTGTTTTAATGCCCAGGTGATCTGGACCACACCGAGTTCATCCACATGAACTTGAGTCATGAGGCGTAGGCGCCCTGCAAGCTCCCCTGTGTCGATGAGAAGCTCCACCAGTGTGGGGTTGGTTATACTTTAATTTCTCCTTGACCTCCCTGTTTGAGTGGAAAGGTGTCGTGGAGCTGTTACATGGAGGCAACGACCTGGGTTCAGCCCTGCCGTTGGCTCCCAACGCAAGCGATGTGCTCAGATAGATGTGATGGTGTCAGATGGTGGCACTTCCATCAGGGAGGCTCTTCAAAGCTTATCAACCTGAAGGACTCAGCTTGCTGAGGAGCAATCTCGATTTATTATTAATGACTGGGTAAAACAATATCATGAATGACTGCAAAAAAAATCTTGCATCCAGTCGGACACATGATTATATGCTGCTGCTTTTCGGAACTGAAGTTCAACGCTGGGTTAATTGCTTTTGGTCTGTAGTTATCTCTGGAACATCCTATCAATGTTATATGATCAATAAATAAACTCAGAAGAAAATTTAAGACATCTGTATGGACAAAAATATTGGGTATGAAATCATAGCAAAATCTGCTTGACAAAAGAGGCTGTTAAAGCAAGATTAGTTTTCATAAACAACATCACTGCATGTTTTGAAATGCTTGGGTAGACTGCACAGAAGGAAAGCAGCCGAGGGAGTTGAGATGAGGAGGGAACTGTTGAATAGAGCTGCAGCAAAGCATCCCAGGACACATCAGGGTGCTTTAGCCTGGCACAAGTTGAAATTCATAGCAAAGCAGCCGTACAAACCAGGAGCTGAGCTCATGCCACCACCCAATGTAGCTTCATGAGGTTTGAACCTCCTTCTCCAAAAGCCCACGGATTAAAGGCAGGATTTATGTCCTGGGACTATGGCATCATGCAAAGCAGCATCAGCGGCAGCATGGAGTGGAGGACACTGCTCTTGTTTTCCATGTCTGTGTTTCTTGCCAGGCTTCTTGGACTTGAAGAGTTTTTCTTTGAGAGCAAGAGCCCTGTCTTAACCTCATCTCTAACCGAGTTATCAACTCCATTTATTTAACGGCATGTGGAATCGCCGCAAACAAGTTGTCAATGCAGAAAGGGAGCTTTGAATTGTAATGCAGAACAGAAGGGGAAGTGTCGTAGGCAGAGATTAGTAGCTGAGGCCCTGCAAAACCAGAAAGAATCGTGATGCTTTCCTTGGTGGTGAGAGGATGAACGAGCTGAAAACCAATAGGAAAAAAATTAGGAGAGAAAAACCCATTCAGTCCTGCTTTTTATTTTGTCCAATCAAGTGAGAACAAGGTAATGAAGTTAAAGACTCTTAAACTGAAAGGGATGGGAACTTGAATCCTGACAAAGTTTGCTTTTTTTTTTTTTTTTTTTTAATAAATAGCAATTCGCTGCCACAGTAAATCAAAGCTGATGTAGCTGAATTTAAAACACAGACTGCCTAACTCTTCCAAAGGCAAGTTCAGAAAGGAGCATATGAGGAAAAAGGAGGCTTCAATGGTAAAGCAAAATGTGCTTTCCTCCCAGGTGTTGTGGTTTTCTTTTTCTTTCTTTTCAAAGAATCCGAAGTTTGCAGGATTCGGGACAGAACTTTGAAAATTGTAATCGTCTCTCAGCATTACGTGTGCGCTTTATGCTGGATAAAAATACCTTTAATTTTTGGGGGTCTCTATGCAGGCAATAGTGATGTTGTATGAGGTTTCTTCCTTGTTGGGGTGCTGTCCCTCGTGCCCTCTGCATAACTCCCATCAAAAGCGATACACAATATTTCCAAGATGCTGGGAGAACAATTAATAAATTGCATTGAATAGAATTACATGAGCCCTGCAACAGAAAAATGGATTACTTACGGCCCTGCCAGCCACCCTCCCCAGTCCCTCTCACGGCCGTAACCTTGGAGGAACACTCACTTTACAGTTCACGCCACGACGAGGTCAGATACAGTGTTGAAATAGGATTACGTACCAAAGGCAATCTTGAAATAATGTTAGTCTGAATGAACCCTGATAAAAATCAAGGAAACTCAGACCTCAGACCTCTGCCAGCCTGAAACCATACCAGCGCAGCCTGCGTCAGTGTGTGCCAGGGGACCGTGTCTCCCGAGGTGTTCGCCTTGAGAGGCTTGAGAAAAAGGTTAAATGAGATTTTTTAATTGTTTATTTTAGGAAGACTACGGATGGATTCAGGCCCTACACCTTGGGAAATGTGTTGAATCATTAGCCAGGAGTGTCTCTATGCCTCAGTTGTCCATCTTCACGTGGATGCTGACTTTATCTTACCTCCTTTATTAAGCTCTTAAATTTTGGATGGATACAGGGTGGATGCAGCTGCCTATAGATAAACCTCTCAGTGGCTGTGGACAGGCTGCAGTGGTCACAGCTGTTGTCTCGATCATAGTGCAGGATCGGTAGCTAAATGTTTGCCCTTCTCCATCTCCATCTCTTGTTTCTGTCCTCTTCTATTAGGAATTCAGCTTTGCATTTGGTATTGCTTAGCGGTGGAGAACCCAGTTGCACCAGTTTGCTCTTCTCTGGTGTTGGGAAGGCATTGAATCAGCTGAGAAAAAAGATGGAATACAATTACAGTCCTAGAGCAGGTGATGGAGGGATGATGGTTGCAGTTGGGGTACTTAGATTGTGTTAACAGATGGGATAACCCCTCAAAGAAAATGGAAGCCTTGTTATTTAATATGCTCAGATGCTCTTTTCTGGACAAACTGCCCTCTGGAGAAGAGACCAGAAGAGCTGGATTTGTCCATATCTGGACTTTTCTAAAGAAATGCAGGTGTGATAGATGATTCCTGAATCAGCCTTGCAACAATAAACATGATAAATCCCACATGAGCTGTCGGTCCAGAGGAGAATGCTTGAAGAAGCAACTTGTCCCCAGTTTGGGACACCAGCTGACATTATGGTAGGTGCTTTCCTACCATAGGAAAGCTTGGTAGGGGCTTGTGTTGCTGGTGATGAACTTCCTTCACGATGACATTTTAATGACAGAGGTTCAAGATTCAGATGGAAATAATATTTTTCTCCTGAGCTTTAAACAGTGCAAACTCAGTACAATGGCTTAACCAACACTTTTGAGGAATTTGGTAGCTACTAAAAACTCAACTGCTTTTCTGGGACGTTCCTGCCATGTCTCTGAATGTAGCAGAGGATTTCTGGAGGCCAAGGCAAGCACTTGGAAGGTATTTCCACAGAAAATTGCAAAACTAAATCAACTCTGCATGCTGGTAGCTCTGTTGTGATGAAATGCATTGAACCAAAAAGTTCAGCGTTCTTAGAGGCTTTTCTTGTGGTCAGTGCCAGAGATTTCTGATTAATAAGGAAAACAGGACGGCTTCCTCCCTCTGAGGTGCTGGGATTAAAAAAATTAAGCAATAGGGTTGAGGAAAAGCCTGGAGCCAGAGGACACAGTGGTAGCAAAAGAAAGGAGAATAAGAATAAAAAGTGCATATCCCCAAAAAATAGCAGGGAGGGAAGTGGTTTCAAAAAGGCAGCAGGAGCTTTCTCAGAGAAGGGATTGGTTCAATGCCCTCTTGGATGCACAGTTCATTTGCCAAGCATCTTTTCCAACCCCGATAAATATCTGAAACAGGGGAAACACTGCTGTCCTGGGAGTGGCATCATTAGGAAGTTTAGTTTCATCAGCTTGCCCTTGTTTGTATTTTCTAGTGTCTAATAGAGCTGAGCTTTTCTCTTGTATGGTCTTGTCTTCTTCGGCTGGCCATCTGCTCTGAGTAGACAGGGAAGGTAATTGCCCCAAGGAGTTTTGGAGTCTCCATCTCTGAAGATACCTAAAACCCAACTGATGATGTCCTGAGCAAGCCGCTTCAGCTCCCATGCCTTGAGCAGGGACCAAGTGATCTTGAGGGATCCCTCCAGCCACAGATACTCTGTGGTTCTCCATGTTCTCTATGGGAATGGTTCAAAGCTGCACCAGAGGAGGTTTAGACTGGACATTAGGAAGCATTTCTTTACCGAGAGGGTGGCCAAACACTGGAAGAGGCTTCTTAGAAAGGTGGTCGATGCCCCAAGCCTGTCAGTGTTTAAGAGGCATTTGGACAATGCCCTTAACAATGTGCTTTAACTTTTGGTCAGCCCTGAATTGGTCAGGCAGTTGGACCAGATGATCATTGTAGGGCCCTTCCAACTGAAATAGTTCCATTCTGTTCTATTCTATCCTATCCTATCCTATCCTATCCTATCCTATCCTATCCTATCCTATCCTATCCTATCCTATCCTATCCTATCCTATCCTATCCTATCCTATCCTATTGTATTTTAGGAAGATTAGAGATGGCTTAAGGATTGTCCCTTATAAGTATTAAATTGAATGAAGAATGAAGATGTAAACCTCATTTTCTTGAACGCATCCGTAAAGGAAGGAGTGTGAAAGGTAGGAGAGAAAAGCAGAGTGGCTTATTCAACAGATCCACATTTCATATGTTGTCAGCAGGAGAGTGAATCATGGGGTCAGCACCGGGCAGGGTCGGGGGATGAGGGGAAGGGGCTGAGAAGAGCCTGGTAGATGTAAGCAGCCGATGCAGCAAGCCCTGAGTCATGGACGGGGTTTATTAACTTAAGCAAGAACAAAGTTGTACCCAAAGGCATTTTGATGTTGTGCAGACATTTACGTAAGGATATCTATGTTTTCTGACTGTCCTGTGTCCCTGCCAACTAAATCCGATCACCCTCCGCTTGAGTATTTTTTTTCTTTATAAATGTAGTTTGATAATGAAATAGAAACACATGGGTTTTTTTCCAAATACCATGTTAATTTAAAAAAGGCCTTTTTCATTAGACATTATATACACAAGGGCTACAGATTACAAATGCAGAAAATTAAATTGTAAACTCTACAGTGAGGCCTTGGGGGGGAGAGTAATGAGAGACGTGACCCCTCCCCTTTCCCCAGCCTCCACGAGGATGCTTGCATGGAGGCAGGCTGGGGAAGACTACCTCTCTTCAAACTCCATAAAGCACAAAGGATGGGTCAGATCCTTATCGTCTTTAAATTATACTCATAACTCCAGGCTTGCTCAGTTTCCCAGAGTTAAATGACTTTTGTGCGTGGATTTGAGATGAATTAGGGATTTTGCTTTTTTTTTTTCCTGCTGTTTCCAAGTAAGTTATTACTAAAAAAAAAAAAAAAATCAGATTCGTCCTGTTTCTGATCCTAGATATTAATTAATATTAATTATTGCAATAAATCTGTCTCTGTTGAATCCCTTCAGCAGCTGAAGTTCATGACTGCGGCTGTGGCAACAGCTCCAGGTACAGCAGCATCCTTCGCGGTTCTCTTAATTAACTGTTTGCTGCTTCCTTAAGCCCCCAGGGAACTGCATGTGGTTCCTTTCCCATTACATGCGGTATGCACCCATTCTCCCAGCACACATTCTGTAATCCTCCCTTGCCCCTTTTTTTTTTTTTAAATCCTGAGCTGAAAACACTCTGTGCCCTTCATTTCTTGCTTTCCGCCGCAGTTCTAACTTATTACACTGTCTCTCCATACTGAACCTTTTCTTTTTCTCTTTTGTGATGCCCCTTGGCAAGAAGGATGCTGAATTAGCCATAAGGTTGCCTGGGATATATTATATACTGTTTAATATCTTCATCAGTGACATAGACAGTGGGATCGAGTGCACCCTCAGCAAGTTGGCAGATGACACCAAGCTGAATGGTGCGGTTGACAGGTCTGAGGGATGGCATGCCATCCAGAGGGACCTGGACAAGCTCGAGAAGTGGGCCTGTGTGAACCTCACGAGGTTCTACAAGGCCAAGTACAAGGTCCTGCACCTGGGTCAGGGCAACCCCCAGTATCAATACACACTGGAGGATGAAGGGATTGAGAGCAGCCCTACCGAGAACAACCTGGGGGTACTGGTGGATGAAAAGCTGGACTTGAACCTACAATATGCACTAACAGCCCAGAAGGCCAACCATATCCTGGGCTGCATCAAAAGAAGCGTGGCCAGCAGGTCAAGGGAGGTGATTCTGCCCCTCTACTCCGCTCTGGTGAGACTCCACCTGGAGTACTGCGTCCAGCTCTGGAGCGCTCAGCACAGGAAAGACATGGACCTGTTGGAGTGGGCCCAAAGGAGGGCCACAAAGATGATTAGAGGGCTGGAGCACCTCTCCTACGAGGACAGGCTGAGAGAGTTGGGGTTGTTCAGCCTGGAGAAGAGAAAGCTCCGGGGAGACCTTATTGTAGCCTTTCAATACTTAAAGGGGGCTTATAATAAAGATGAGGACAGATTTTTTAGTAGGCCCTGTAGTGATAGGACAAGGGGTAATGGTTTTAAACTAAAAGAGGAGAGATTCAGACCAAATATAAGGAAGAACGTTTTTACAATGAGGATGGTGAAACACTGGCACAGGTTGCCTAGAGAGGTGGTAGATGCCCCGTCCTTGGAAACATTCAAGGTCAAGTTGGAGGGGGCTCTGAGCAACCTGATCTAGTTGAAGATGTCCCTGTTCGTTGCAGCAGGGTTGGACTAGATGACCTTTAAAGGTCCCTTTCAACCCAAACTATTCTATGATTCTATGATTCTATGTAATATGTAATACAGTATGTAGTATATAGTTTGTAGTGTATACCGTATAATAGATCACATAATATTACTATATAATATATATTACTATATAATATTATGTATAATTATATGTAATTTTAATATAATATTATATTATATAATATAATCCTGTATCTGGTCTAATCCTTTCCAAAGGACATGAAGATTCAGGTAGTTGTGATGTCTGTGAGTTTTGCCCATGTGTTTCCCCCTCCGCTCCTCCCAACGCCTTTTGAACTCATCGAAAGAGTTAGCTGAAATTTCACAAAGGGTGGAGAGTTATTAGATTACTACAAGTTTCATGGAAATAGGATAAGGAGGGAAGTCCAGCAAGCATTATCCCCATAGAGGGGCTGTGCCGAGACCTCACACTTCGTTACACCCGGAGAATCCAGTGGGAAGAGGGGTTTATAGATGGGATAAGATTCAAGTGGGTTTGGTCCATCCTTGTGTCAAAGTCGATCAATCACAAGATCAATCGCAAAACATAAGTTTATGTAAAGCCACGCTTGCTTAATATGGTGCTTGCTGAAATGCTTGTTGAGACTTAGGATGTGGTCCTTTTTATGAGCCTCTGGCTGACTTTGTAAATGACTTGACCCTTAATCCCATGTGGTCTAATTAATTTTTTTTTTTTAAAGGAGCTGCCAATTTTCAGCATCTCTGAAACCATTTCTGGGCTTTATTTGCTCATCTTTATTTCCTGGAGCATTTTAGGGCTTAGCTCACCCACAATAGCATCATCTGTACGTATGATAATGACTGTGCCGCAGTATTTCCCTGTGGCTTCTTTATACTCTTTGCAACTGCATCGCAGCCGCTTCTCCTGTGCAGTGTCTTCACCACTGAAGGGTTTTGCAGTGGGAGCACAAACACCTCCTCAAAGTCTGCAGAAAACTGATTTTTTTTTTCCCCCTTCAGTTATTTTTTGTGTCCCTCCAGGTTGAGAAAGCTGTGCTGCCCTGCGCAGAGTAGCCATGACCATGAGGTCACTTGAGGTGAGGAGGAGGAGAACTGCTAGGGCCCTTCTGGTGGCTCCCTCCCGGGGGCAGGTTGGACATGCACCACGATATTTAACATTGCACACATCCACGATGCAAGAGGAGGAAAATATCAAAAGCCCAAGGTTCTCTGGGCTGCTAAAAGCAGCATTGTTTTCCCTCTTGCTCGTCACGTCGTCTTTTCAGTTCTGCTTTAGGCATTAGATCAAGCCTCAGAGCAGGCAGATGATTAATAACCCATATGATTTCCATCTCTGCTGGTGTTTCTTTCTAGATCTTCTCAATCTACAAGGATTTTTTTTTCTTTTCATTTTTACTAAACTCAGTAGCCCTGTAGATCAGTTGTACAATCAACTCTTTAAACGTGCTTTCTTTCAAGCGGAGCTGGGGTTTTCTGGAGGCTTTGCTCTGTCTTCTGGGGCTGGGTGAGAGTGTAGGTGGGCAGAGGTGTTACTCATCTATCGCTAGAGTACAGTGATATGCAGAAGGTCACGGACCCACAGACTAAATAAGTGATGAGATGTCATGAAAAATTTGTATTTGAGCACAAGGAAAGTTCAGCACATGCCATGAGCTTGCATGGCTTTTATTTATTTTTCATTTTTTCTTTCTTTTTGAATTCACTGTCTAATTTATTCATGCTTCTGTCTCGGGAGACTGGGGGTTTTCTGGGCCGTTCAGAAAACAAGCCCTTTTTAAAGAGAAAAGAGTATCAGACACAGCCGGTGGTTCAGAGGAAAATCTCAAGGCAAGAGGAAGAAATGTGCGAGAAAGCATTAAGGCAGGAATGAAAAATGAGGCTCTGAGAGAGGCTTGTTAGCAGCAAAAAGAGATGAGCAGCAGCATATAAATAGGAATTTCTTTGCAGAGTTTTGACGTTGCATGAAGGTTTCAGGGGTGCAAGAAGCACTGTGTACCCAACTTCTCTTCTCCTGGGGTTGTACATGTAGGTTGTCTCTACTGGATCTGCTGTAGGTGAGGGTGAGTTGTGTTAGAGGTGGATCCTGCTCTTCATGTATGATTTACAGCAAACGTCTGGGGAGACAGCAACTGCAGACTCTGGGCTGGTTCTCCAAAACTACGAAGTTCACCAAAGGGTGAGAGCAATCCCGCTGAGTGGAAATTGTAGTATCACTGGCAATTGGAAATGAAACCCTGCATGCGATTGCCTCTGGGGATGTATGAGTAATTCTATCCCATATGGATCAAGAGATGGGAAGAGGTTGGGTGTAGAGACAGCCAGGCAGACTCTTCTTTCTGACTGTAAATTTTCAGGTTAAGAGGCCTCTCTGCCTTTTCTGTTGCAACATGCTTGTATCCCGTTCTTTCCTTTCACCTAAATTTATTGATATTCATGCATTGCCTTCGATAGGGTCACTCGGGCATCCTCTGGCTTTGATCAACACCCTGTTAGCGATATATTTCCTTCACGTAATGATACTATTGGCATTCCTTCCCTTTCTTTTCCCAAACCCCTTTTCTTATTAGCACTCAATGCTTTAACTGCATGGTGCCTTCTGCTGTGGGTGCAACTGCTGTGGTTGCAGCTGGAAGTTTTTGCTGGAAATAACCATCTCCTGAAGGAGTTGGGTGGAAGATGGCTGAGGACATCAGCTTCATCTGCTGGCAACAGCACACAAACCCAGTTAAGTTATTGTCATATTGATCAGGTGTTCTCTTCCTTAGTACCCGGTTACAGAATTTCTTTCCTTCTTGACCCAAAGCTGTGCAGTTCTTGGGAAGTATTAAAATATCCCATCCACCCACAACGCAAGCCTTCACTTGCAAACGTCTGTATCTGCCAGTGGGAAACCTTGTGCCGGTATTTGCTCCGGAAACGAGCTGCCTCAATGCCATCACACTGCTCAGTGGCTCAGATGTGTCCTTGGGATGACGTATGGCTCTTGCAAAATTCCTCCTATTGAGGAAAAAGTAGAGGTTTTCAGTGTCAACTGTGGGGGACAAAAAGTCTTTTGAATCCCTGATATAAGTGATTATGAGATACGACAGTGAAAAATGGCTATCACAATAATGCCACTTTACTAATGTTTTTTCTGGGCAAGCTTGAATGGAGGACAAAGTATCTGAAGAACCATCTGCTGCCCTTCCAGCACTGTGTCCTGGACGCCGGAAGGGCTGGGTTTGCTCTTATGTTGTGATACCATGTCAAGAGATTAGGAGGAGCAGTATTATTGCCACCAAAAGTTCCTCTTCTCTGGGCTGTGACCCTCAGAATTGGGGTTGAGATCTCAAAATATGGTGGGGCTTCTGAGTCCAGGTTTTGTTATCTTAATAATGTGGAGAGAGTGGCTTGGACTGGCAGATGGCAAGCGTGTGCCAAGACTTGTGATGTTTTTGCCATAGATTTTGCCGTGCACCATCTCAGCTCCCTTTTCTGCAGAGCAGCTTCCACTCTGGCTGTAACATTGGTCTTGCTTTTTTATTTCTTTTTTTTTTTTTTTCTTTAGCTAACAATGACCTCAGCTGTTTGTTTAAGGAGTTCATAACCCCACAAAAATTTTACAGCAACCAAAAGGAAGTTTGCAAGAAGCCCTTTGGTTGGGAGCCTCTGGCATTGAACTGCTGGGCTTCTGCTTTATGTTCCTATCAAACAATAATAAAATAAGAAAGAAAGAAGAAAGTAAATAGTTTGGTGTAAATAAAGACAAATCCATGTCGCTTTATCCTTCCTTAAACACTGTTGTTCAAGCACAGGAAAGGGCGAGCAGACGGCTTGGCCGGGCTGCCTGCTCCTGCCTGCCGGGCTGGGCAGGCAGCAGGATAACGCAGCGGAAAGAAGTGAATGAGGCAGCAAAACAGTGAAGGAAATGCGCATACCTACGGGTGAACCCTGAGAAACCTTGAGAAAAAGAAACGCTTTGAATAGAAGGAAATCATGCAGCGTGGTATTGTATAGTGCCAGTGCCCAACTGAGGCAGCCCCCTCGTTTTGGGCTGATATTGCCCAGAAAAAGGGATGCTTAGCTTCAAAGTGAGGCTGCTAAGGCTGGATTTAAAGCTGAGCCATGTTTAGTTCAGGCTCAAGTGCACCGATGTCATGTGAGCTAGCCAAGTTCTTGAGGGTCTTCCTGGTTTTGGAGGCTTTTCACCACCTATGGCCACGCTGAAATAGCCAGGAGTTAATGAGTCCATCAGACTTGAATGCAAAATCTGGTGCCAAAATCTGGATGGCAGTTCCCCAGGCAGATGCGGGTTCAATATTTGAGGTTTTGTCTGCTCTGGCAAATTCCCCTACTCTGAAATTACTTCTACATGAAATTTCTTTGTCTTTTGTTATTATTATTATGTTTATTTTCTGTCTTTTATTTCTCTCTTTTTTCTTGTTTTCCTTTTTCCTTAATTTATTTTTCTTTCTTTTTACCTTTTTTTCTTTTTCTTTTTTCCCTTCTTTTCATTTTTTCTCCTTTTTTCCCCCCCTCTGTATTTACTTCAAACTCACCAGAGCAGTTTTCTCATAGTGCATTTAAAATTCCCCAAAGTTTTGAAAAAAGAGCTGCCTTTGAGATGCTGTTGATCATTGGGACTGGCCACTGCAGGATGGGGGAGCATCAGGTTTGGGCAACACGCTGTGCAACATGTCCTGAAACAGGACAGCACCTTTTGAGGTCCCTTCTCAGCCATTGGGAACCACTCACCCCAAACCCTCCCTTTGAAGCCCTACCAGTATGCTTAAAAAGTATATTTAACCCCAAAAGGGACTTTCTGCTATTTCCTCCAGCCCTTTGCAAACCCTCATGCCGCCTCCCCATCGGCGTCCCAGCCACGGATGTCGAATTCCCCACTCCACCGGGACCTTGCCATCATCCGCTATTGCCTTTTTTCCCCACGAATTGCTTTATAATAGGGTGATAACTCTGCGTGCACATCATAAAACATCTCTTCCCGGGATTTATACCCTAGATGTCAGTGCAAAGGTGATTTTGCAGCAGCAGTGTGCCTCCTTTCTCCCCTAACCCGGCTCTTGGCATCCGAAAACTGCCTTTGTTTATACCTTTCCAAGGCTGTGACAATAAGTGCGAGGCCATCCAGAGGTTAGTGTGACACTGCGTAAGGAAAAGCCTTTGCTTTTGTTTTCAGATTCCTCCAAAGGTTGGGGTTTTTTTTTATCTACAATAAATAGCCATAAATCCTGCTGGTTCTCCCCGTGCCCAGGGCTGCCTGGCTGCAGCGCAAACCCGGTGGATGCAATAGCAGGATGAAATGCTGCTTCAGCTGGGATCCTTCCTGATGCTCGGCCTCTTCATCACATCATATTTAGTTACGGGAAAGCGTGCCCTGCAAGGTTTTGGGTGTTTAATTAATGGGAAGCTGGCCTTTGGTCACCCAGGGTATTTCAGGAGGTTTTTCAGGATGCCAAAAGCAAGTGTTGCATGCTTTCTGCACAAGAACACTATTTTATTTTTTTCCCCTACACGTTACTTTCCTGCACATTTAAAGTTCCTGAAATGGTTTGCACCCACCAAAAATGGAACAGGTTCAAATAAGCTCAATATAGTCTCAAAAGGAGAGGGATTCTGTAGGGCGAGAGGTGGCTGGCCAGGCTTCCAAACAAACCCGACATGAGTGTGAATTTTAAATCCTCTTTCAACCCTTCCTGGACGCCCTTTTTTGGGAGCTCACCTGAAAGTCTGGGGCCTAGAGCATGCACACCTCTGAAAAGCATCGGCCCACCTATTGCCGTCAACTGGAGCCCAGCGATTTCGTGGCCTTGGCGTGTAAAATTAGCTTTATCCTGTAGATGCTAAGAGGAATGATGAGCTGTCCCAAGGAAAAGTTCGGTGGTGTCTACTCAACCAAAAAAGAGACTTTTTACAATGTGGATGGAAAATATAAGGTGAAATAATGACCTTTAATCTTGTCGTGGTTTTGCCTCAGCCAGCAACAAAGAACCACGTGGCCGCTCGCTCAACCCCCACAGCAGTGGGGAGAATCGGAAGAAAAAGGCAAAACTCGTGGGTTGAGATAACGGCAGTTTAACAGAACAGCAAAGGAAAGAGGAAAACAACAACAATAACACCAATAGAGGAATGTACAAACACGATTACGGTACTGCTGCTCACCCACCAGACCTGGGCACCACCAGCCTGCTCCGAGCCGTGACTCCTTGTCCCCTGCCCCGGCCAGCTCCCTCATAGCCAGGGCATGGCTCACAGTGTATGGAATACCTGTGTCCCGGGCCAGATCCTTGGGAAAATTAACCCCATACCCGCTGGAACCAGGACAAATCTTTACATTTTCCATGGTAGTTTATTAGTGTCTAGAAGCCAAAGAAATACAATTATTTTTTTCCCAAAGTTGGGCGTTACCAAATTCACCGATTTCTAGCTTCTAACTTCTGGAAAGTTATTTTATTTCTGTGTTTGCTTTTAGCCAAATGCTTCCTAGCAGTCGTGTCTTCACAGCTGTTTTAAATATCCATTTGCTTGTGCGTCTGCCTCTCTGTAGAATACGCTAAATGGCTCTAAATGGCTCTCGCTGTTTTCCAAACACTATTTCAGACTCTGGAAATGTATAACCCGCGGCCTTATAAAAATAGTTCTAATCAACCACCCAAATTGCTGGGTTATTTCATGGGCAAAATTAGTTTTGCAGGTGACACCAGTAGATAGAGGGAACGATGGTGCCTCTTGGGGGGACATCCCTGGAAGTCGGTGTGTTTGCAAAGCCAAGCAAACCTTCTCGGTGGGAGCTGGCAGCATCTGAGGCCACCTCCTCCATCCCCTCATCCCTGCCCTTTGCATCCTCTGCCTTGGGCAGAGATCCCAACATCACCAGTTTCTTCTGCAGTGATGCTGGATCCATCTTCTTTGGGCAGGCTCATGAGAGCTGTGCTGGAGTACGTCTTCTCCACACCTCTAATACTGTGTTCAGTTTTGGGCCCCTCACTACAAGAAAGACATTGAGGTGCTGGAGCATGTCCAGAAAAGGGCAATAAAGCTGGTGAAGGGTCTAAAGCACAAGTCTTATGAGGAGCAGCTGAGGGAACTGGGGTTGTTTAGCCTGGAGAAAAGGAGGCTCAGGGGAGACCTTATCGCTCTCTACAGCTACCTGAAAGGAGGTTGTAGCAAAGTGGGTATCGGTCTCTTCTCTCAAGTAACAAGCGATAAGACAAGAGGAAATGGCCTCAATTTGTGCCAGGGGAGGTTTAGATTGGATATTAAGAAAAATTTCTTCACCAAAAGGGTTATCAAGCACTGGACTAGGCTTCCCAGGGGAGTGGTTGAGTCGCCATCCCTGAAGGTATTTAAAAGACCTGTAGATGTGGTGCTTAGGGACATGGTTTAGTGGTGGACTTGGCAGTGTTAGGTTTAGGGTTGGAGTCGATGATCTTAAGGGTCTTTTCCAGCCTAAATGATTCTGTGATTCTCCAGGGAGGCTTGTGTAGGAACCAGGGCAGAGAGGAGCCATGAGGACAGCAAATGGGGGAAAAAATACCCATTTTGCTCAAAATGGTTCCTTAGTGCTGCAGGACGAGCAGTTTTTGCATCCCTCAAGCTCCCCCTTTGGTATCTGCTGGGGCGATGACATTTCTCTGGGTGAGGACCCATGACAAGTAAATGATAGGAAGCACGAAACCACACGTTGGTGCCCCCATCACCCACCCTTCCCAAATCTCCGTCTCCTGTTGTGTTCCTCAAACCATCCAAGATGCGTTCCCCTCTGCAAAGGTTTTATTTTTATTTTGTATTTGTTCCCTATGACGCCCCATCGAGCGGGATGCTGTCTGGTGGCTTTCTCATTCACCCTGAGCACCTTGAAGAACTTCATGCCACCTCCAAACAATGCTGCTTACCTCCTCGGCCCCTGCCCCTAATGAATGTTAAAGTGGTCTATAATTAGGAAAGCTGCATGTTTCCAGCCTTGCAAACAGAAAAAGGCCATTTATCCAGCAAAGTAACAGCAGAGCCAGTGCCGGAGCTGCGTGGTCCCTGCTCTGAGCCGGACCACCCGCGGGTACCGCAGTCGTCCTCCTGCATCCCGCAGGTGTTTGAATCCTTGAAGCAAGCAAGCCCAATCTTTTTGTTTGCTATATAAAGAACCAAAAAGAAGTAGTTCCAGGTCTGAGCCTGCCTCCTGCAAAGCCAGGCAAGGGCACTGCAGTGTGTTTTCTGTTTACAGTAGAGCTTAAAGAAATAAGCATCAGTTACATAGGGGGAAAAATGAGAACACAGTCAAATTGGACCCCAGGGCAAGGCTCGCCGAGAACAATAGATCTGCTAAACAAAACCACCGAGGATAAGGAGGAAGTTATCATGAAAAGCAGGGGATATATTAATTTAGTTTTGAGTGTTTAAAAAAAAAAAAAAAAGGAGGAAGGTATTTCAAGCACTTGAACTTGAGCGTATCTATTTCGCCGCCCAGACGCTCTCCTCTTGAACGGCTGAGTGACCTCTGCGGCAGGAATCGCTGCCGCCAGCGCGGATGCTGAGCTCTCCCTTTCCTTACATGTCAGCTGGGAGATGAAGAGGCGGCTGCCTCTGCCTCCCGTCACACGTGTGTCTTGAAAATAAATGGGAGGACGATGACGGGCTGAAATGCTTTGCGTGAAGAGGGCAGCCAGAGTTTAGGAGGCCGTGGCCTGAGAAAGGTTTCCTGCTGGGTGAAGGGACCACTGGACCCGTTACTGTGCCTTGTTGCTCCTTTCTTTTTGCTTTTTCTTGTGTCTTTTGAGCAGAAAGCCGTGCAAGCCCTCTACGGGTCGTCCCCGCTTGCTCCTGTGGGAGCCGCGGCAGAGCCCCTACACAACTCATTACATGCACAGGAGGAGAGGACGGCACACGAGCTGCTCTATCTCCCTCCTGTTCCCTCAAATAACTGCTTCTCCGTGTTCTGCCCGTGCCAGTGCACACCACGCTGGGTCCTGGCGGTTCCCAGTGTTTCCATCGCTCCCCCTGCCCGAGGACGATGGGAGGAAGCACGCCGATAATGCTCATTAAATTTATAGCCGCGTTGCGCTGTAATGTTTAATCAAGGTTACGTGACTGTGTGCTGCCGCGCAGGGTACAAGTTCAATGCAAGGTGAATCTTGTCTGAGATAATCTGAAAGTTCATTCGGAGGTGAAGGCAGCGGCAGCTTCTCATAGACTGGCTGGGGTTAGCGAGAGGTCACCTCTTTTTTATTTTTTAAATCCCCTTTTTAATGTGTAAACAAAAGAAAAATACAGCTTTGCAGAGGACTTGGAATCAGCTGAGCAACAGGAAAAATAATCATGGCATGCTGGCCCCGCGGTGTGGTTTGGTACCCGGCAAGCGCCCAGCTGTGTGGCTCGGAGAAGGTGATGCTGGTGCCTTTAGGGACAGCGGGAGCAGTTTAATTCAAATACCGTGGTTTTCTTGTACGGTTGAAAGGAGGGACCCTAATTGGTGAGCTCAGAAAGATGTCGCTGGCTCGCCTGTCCCTGCTTCCCCCTGCCGGTGGCACCCCCTGGCAGGGAAAACACCACGCAGTGACCCTCACCGGGGTATCCGGCCATCACGTCCTGGCTGCCGGTGGCACCAAGCGGGACTGTATTTATCTGAAAATGTGGTTTAGTTGTCTTCTGGGCAGACCCTACTCAGCCTGCAGGTACCTAGATTTGCTGCTGAACTGTCAGCGGATGGGGAGTGTTAACCTCTCCCGAACCAAAATCTTTCTGGCTGTGAATATCTGCTCGGTTGATTAATAAGGAACATTTTTCCCTAGAAAGGAGGCATTTAAAGTGATTTTTTTCCCCTCTGATACTGTAGCGTCGATGATGGAGGTGGTCTGTGCATGGGCTTATTTGGAGGACTGCTGCTTTTCTCCCCTCTCAACCCACTTTCCTGTTTTTAGGGGGTTTTGTACTTTTTTTCCTGCTCTTGTTAACTCTTCTCCTTCCTTACTAAAGCATCCTGGCATGCAGCTGAGATATTAGGATTTTCCATGTTATTTCTTAATGTTTTCTTTGGAGCCGCTGATTTTGAAGTGTGGGTCGGGCAGGCCAAGTCAGATAAATGCACGAGGCTATATGCACCTGGACTATAGCAGCAGAGAAGGTATTTCTGTATAGAAGGGTACCTGCACGCATGGTGCCATTATGTCCTGATCACGGAGCAGTGGATCTTTTACCATTAGTAAATCCAACTTCTGCTCCCCGTAATAGCTTAAAAAATGCTTCTAAGAATAACTATCTACAAGCTGAGTGCTTTCCAAGCATTGGTTCCCAAATTTGGCCCACATAACTTCAGATGCTGACCCCAAGCATTTAGCCAGGCTCCATCCTTGCCGGGTGCAGCGATGGACGCATCTTCTGGCCGTGCCCAGTGAAGGTCTGAGCTGGAGAGGCTACTGGGGGGATGCTACTAAAGGAGACATCTTTGCTTCGGGAATGAATTCCCCTTTGTGATGGTTAAATGGAAACGCAAAGTGTTATTCAATAGCGGTCCCTGGAGAATGGTCTTCCGAGGCTCTTTCATTTCTTTTGGCTGCTGCCCAGTATTGTCTCTTTGTCTTACGCAGATTGTAGGATTTTGAGGGTAGAAATACGGTCATCTTCTCTGGGCGGAAAGCACCATGCAAACTTGTGAACCTGCGTGGAGAATTTGATGAGTCTAAATAATTATTTTTTATGAGTGCAAATTGGCTACTAAATCCAGCAAGGCAGCGTTTTCTTTTGTTCTTTTGGCCATTCATAAAATTCCCTGTCTGGGTGGTTATCGCTAGAACTGACTGACTTTATTCTGAAACATTGAAATCCCAGTGTTTTTGTACCAAATAATTTTCATGCCTTTTTTTTTTTTTTTTTTTTTTTTGTTTTTTTTGTTGGTTTTTTTTTTGGGTTTTTTTTTTTTTTTTTTTTTTTTTTTTTTTTAAGCAGCATTGCACAGTGCTTTGCAATAGTCAGAAAAACTTGGGATTTCCCTAGAATTCAGTTTAGCCTTCCCTGCGGGCAAGCCTCCAGTGAATGACTAAAGCCATGATCTTGCACCATCAAAGTCAGGAGAAGCATGAACGAAGCTGGTAGGGACTTTCCAGCCATCTTCAAGACTGTCACCGTAACACAACGTGCTAATCCTCAGCATCCCCACCCTTTGCTCTTGGGCTACTTTGCATCACTTCTCTTGAAGCCTGACAACCTTTTGTGGCTCCTTCATGTGGTTTTGTGTCATAGGCTGGGAGAAGAAGGTGGATTCCTCAAAGCCATATTTAACCCCAAAGGGAGTTTTTTTTTGCCATAAGTGCGGAAGTGACCTCCAACCAGAAAAGCAACATTTTTTGGGTAGAATTGTGTTTGTTAAGATTTTAAGACCCTTGGAATAAATATCTTCTGAATCAGTAGAAAAGTGAACCCGAGTAATTACAGCATTACTTCAAAGGAGGTGGAAAGCCAGAGGTTTTCCTCCTCAAAAACGATGAACATTTGCAGATGGGAAACCAGAAGAACTTTCTCTGCACACAGTGCAGGCAAAAAACTTTCTGGACACATGCCCCTGGAAATCCGATGTAAGAATTACAAAAACCTATAAACAGGCAATAATATGAATCTGACAATAATCCAGACTGGACAGATTAGGGCTTTGTTGGTCTCAAACTTTTCTCTGTTACATACTGTCCCATCTGCCGTAAATCTTTCCAGATTCTTCTCATGTTTTTTTTTCCAGGAACTGTTTAACTTTTGCAGATAGAATTAAACAGAGAAAAAAAAAAAAGGAAAGATAAAATTGCTGCTTTAACTTGCAATATCAATCCAGTTAAAATGTGAGATGAGGAACTTCAAATCGATTCTCCTCCCTCTAGCATGAGCATTTAGGAGGAAGCACAGTCCTGGGTGGGACATCTGCCCAGGAGACCTGGTGGGGTCACACGAGTGTAGAGTTATTGTGCCTTACAGAGAGATCAAAGCAGGCTAGACAGCACTCTGTGATCTACAGTAACTCCTAGAACTCCATCTCTTTCTTGCAGGCAGGTCTGGTAAGCACCTAAAATAAGATTGACCTTCCCTGAGCTCCATGTGCATTGATCCCTTGGCTTGTGCATCACTTTGGCTTGTGCAACATCAGGTTGCTGTGGGTGCTATCCACCCCCTCGCGCAAAGTACACTCAATACATAGAGAAAATCTTAATTTCCAGTGAAATGGGTGACAAATTTGCTCCTGCTTTCATTTAGGCCATGATTTTACCCTCTGCCTTTCACAAGTAAACGAACAAACATCATGTTCCAATTCCTGGTGCCTTTTCTTCTTAGCAATGCTATTGTCCAAACCCATGTCTCCCCATGGGTTAGAGTATTTCTTTCTCTTTCAGTATTACTTTCCCACGAGGCATAATTGAAACCTCACCAAAATAAATTATTTTGAATGTACTTGTCTGTGGCTGCTGATGTTGGAAACTCTTTGAGCTTTTGTGCTCCGTAACAATTATCTGCTGGCTGGCGGTAGGGGCTGCTCAACTGATGGTGGGGATGGGTTGTGGGCAAGCTTAGGCATGGCAAACTGGGAATTGGCACTGGTTTGTATTCAGTAGTTTCTTCTGCTTTTACAGAGGTACCTGGCAGGGCCAGGTCTTACCTGGGTGTTTTCTGGTCACACTGGAATCATCTTGTCCCTTTCTACAGGTGTGTTTAGGTTGGATGATGGTAGGACCAAAGTGCTGCCTTCCTCTGAACCTCTTGTTGTAACCTTTATCAAAGGAGCTGTGGTGTAAATCAGTGAAATTAGCTTTTCAAGGAAAAGATCGTGGTAGGTTTGTAAGCTAATGATGTGATCTCTTGCAAACTGAAGCACGGCTGGTTTGTAGAAGGTCAAAGGCTGTTCATTCTGCGTGCTGTCTGCAACAAAAACTGAGGAAGAGGAGAATCAGAGGTTATAAAGATAAGGAGGGATAATAGAGCTTTTTAGAGCTGCGTTTACCTTGGTTCTGAAAATATTCCCTCCTTTTGCCCCCAGAAAGCAAGAGCAGTTGCTCGTGAACATGACCTTCAGCAGGTTTCAGGGCAGGAGTGCTGCCTCCAGGTTGGAAACCCCCAAACCTAACTTAATTAACACGTCTCTGCACCCTGGCATTCCGGGGACATAAAGCTCATCATGAAACCCTGATTGTAACCCTGTGGCATAGCTGTCCCTTCTGTGTTGATCTGAACCTCCTCCAAGAACCCACTGCAAGCAAGATCTCACGCACCCACTCTTGGCACCACCTAGACCAGGCCAGACTCCTCCAGACGCCTGGCTGTCTCCTGCTTTAAGAAGCAGCAAGTTAACTCTAATTCCCTTAGCTCAGTTGGATGTGAGAAATCCAGGATAATTGCATTTAAATTTGTTGAAACAGGTTGCAAGATTTGCCAGCTAATCGACTTGAGTCGTCTTTCCCTTTTCATCCTTCAGTGTGTGTGCGAGTGTGCTGATGGTGTTTGTTTTGGGGTTTTTTAATAGCAGTTGGTGCTTTGCAGAAGGCATGTCAGGCACTAACACCTCGCAGCTCAGCTCCGGCCAGCTCCAATGTGTGGTCCCTGAGCACCACGGAAAGTCAACAGCTCCTAGCAGAGAGAAGTCTGTCTCCTGCTGTACATGTGCTTGGAGGAAGAAGAACTAAAAGGGTAATTAACAGATGCAGGGACACAAGAATTCCCTAATTTGGGGTTTTATCAAAGGGAAGGTTTAGTTCTTTATGGGATGTTTCTCACCAGCCCTTGCAACATCTCATTGTTGGTGGGTCTGCTGATACTGTGATGGTGTTGGCAGAGGAAAGTCCTTTTCAAGCCATCCTGATGCTCTGTCTTGTCACTGGGAGTAAATATTGTGGTGGATAAGAGGGGAAGGGATGTTTGTTTCTGGGATAGAGTCACAGAAATATAGAACAGCCCAGGTTAGAAGGGAGCTTGAAAGATCATCTGGTCCAACTTATTCTGGGAAAGGAAGCCTAGATGAGATGATCTAGCACCCTGTCTCATCACATCTTGAAAACCTCCAGCAATGGGGACTCTTCCACATCCCTGAGGAAGTTGTTCCAGTGAACGGTTTTTCTCACTGTAAGAAATTTTTCTTGTATTGAGATGAAACCTCTCCTGGTGCAACTTGGAGACATTACCCCCTGTCTTCTCCATGTGGCTCCTTGTGAAGAGAGAGCCTTCACCCTCCTTGTAGCCACCCTTTAAGTACTGGAATGCTGTGATGAGAGTCCCCCTGAGCCTTCACCTCTCCAGGAAAGGACCAAGACCTTGAAATAAAGTGAGAGTTAGTCTTCAGGATGGGGTCGTTTCTCCTTTCACCATCCAGTTACTGTATTGCTATGAGACTCTTGTGTCAGATTGCATCTGGTGAGGGCTCTTTTATAAATACTGATAGTTCATGTGTGATTTCGGCTCTGAAAAGACGGAATATTAAAAAGCAAAAAGGCTGGGGCATGAGGGAAGACATTGACACAAGCGCAGAGGGGATGATGGTTCTTTTAACTTTAACAGGACCAAGGCACGTGTCTCTTATGCAATCAAATCCCTTTGGCAGGGACTGAAAAAAGCAAAAAGTTTGCTTGCCGGGCAGCAGAAAGATGTGGTTTCCATTGCTGGCTGGACTGCAGTCTGCTCTCGTGTCTTGGAGCAGCTCCGGTTTTGGACAATTGCTGTTAACTTTAATTTGGATAAGTTTTACTTCCTGCTCCAGTGGATGTAACATAGTGTCTGATATCATGGCAGTTCTGCCCTGGGAAGCTCTTCCCTCTCCTAACAGGGGATGATCACATTTCTCTTCTAGTAGACTTGTCCGTGAGTCTGGAGCATTTGGTGTGTCTCAAGTTTCCTGCAGATCAAAGAGTTTGGATGCAAATCCCTGATCATGGATGCTCAGAGTGGCACAGCATCAGTTCAGAAGAGCGAAAAGAGAAAAAAAAGAAGAGCCAAATGTTGCATGAAGTTGGGGAATTAAGGAGTTTTCGTCTGTCCTGCAATAACACTTGACCTTCATCTCTTAGGCTTGAGGAGGGGAGGAGAGGTCCTTGGGGCTGAGAGGATCCCTGATGTAGTTATCCCTGCAGCATCATCCTGACTTCTCTGAGACAGGACAAGGGTTTTTTGTGTGGGTTTATTTTCATCTTAGAAAACATGGGTCTCCCTTTTCTGCCATCTTCTTTATCTCTAACAACCATTCTTCACCTCCCAGGTTTGTGCAGAGCCCGCTGTGACGCTTGTGCAAGCGTGCAAATGCTGGTGCTTTCTTTGATCTTGTTCCAGGGGTGCTGGAAGAGCTTGCAAACTGTGTTTTGAATCAGTTTGGATTCACATTACATTATTTCTGGCTTGGCTGAAAGAATTTTATCCAGATTCATGTCGTCTCGTGTCAGACAGAACATACTGTTCCGCTTTGCTTTGCGTCTGGAGGGAGAAGCTCACAAAGTCATTGTGATGTCCCCGTTTCCTTTGCCACCAGCATGCAATTAAGTTGCAACCATCCTTTCCCCGTACTTGATGTAAGGGCTGTAAAAACGTGCCTTTGCTTTGAAAAAAACAACATTTTTGAAGAGTTGGAGATGGTGATATTACAAGGGGAATGAAAAGGAAGTGTTTTTCGAGGTGGAACTGAGGGAAATGGGGAGAAAGTGCTTCTTGGCCCCTGCCAAGGAGGGCCTGGGGCAGGGCTGGGAACTGGTTCCCAGTTTAATTCTTTCTTTCCAGAGTTGCCCTCTCTTGAATCACCATTTGAGTAACAGCTCATATATATGTGTAAAAACAATTTATTTATTTATTTCAGTACCTTTCTTTTGGAGGCATACTCAAACCATTCTCTGTTTCTTCATTTTTATAAGCATATATGTGAACCTCTCCCCGCTCTTGCAGCAAAAATGCTTCTCGTGCCCCAGGAAGCTGCAAGTTCGCAGCCCTGCTCTGCGCACGCAGCACGTCTGCAGCTTTCCGAGCTTATTCCACTTTCATATCATCATGGTAAAAGCTTCTCTTTTTTCCTCCCCCCCCCCACCTCCTTCTTTTCCTTTCCCCCCAGTGTATGTGCTGTCGGGTTTGATTTATAGCCTTGAAAAGGAGACTCTAGTTTGAAGAATTAATGGTATTTGCATATTTTATTTGGAATCTCCCCCGGCAGGCCCACCACAGCCGAGCGCCGCTGTGCAGGCGGGTTTTTCCTTTCCTTTTTTTTTTTTTTTTCCAGTCGTTCAGATTTAGCAGCAGAGGTGAAAAGTTTAAACAGTAAAACCAATAAAACCACATTTATGTGACAGATAAATCGTTTCGAGACAGCTTGCCCTGAGCCGTCAGGCTTCCTCCTGCAAGACCTCTCTCCTACGGAGCATGACCCATGGCAGAGCCCTGGAAGCGCCAGCGATGCCCTGTGCCGCACAGCAGCCGGGGGCCAAAGGTGCCGGCCCCGGCTATCCTCGGACCTGCCTTGCTGGCAAGATGGATGTGGGCAAACAGTTGTAAAATACACAGGCTATCCGTCACTGTCATGAGCCGGCCGGGGGGGAGTCTGCCTCTCACAGCGCTCAGGAAAGGTGCAGCCCGGGGTGGGAGCGCATTTAGGATGGGGCTGATTTGGAATCATAGAATCATTTAGGTTGTAAAAGACCCATAAGATCATCAATTCCAACCCTAAACCTAACACTGCCAAGTCCACCACTAAACTTTGTACCTAAGTGCTGCACTTTTTAAATACCCCCAGGGATGGTGACTCAGTCACTTCCCTGGGCAGCCTGTTCTAGTGCTTGACAACCCTTTTGGTGGAGAAATTTTTCCTAATATCCAATCTAAACCTCCCCTGGCACAAATTGAGGCCATTTCTTCTCATCCTATCATTTGTTATTTGGGAAAAGAGACCGACTTCCACTTCTCTACAACCTCATTTCAGGTAGTTATAGAGGGCAATAAGGTCTCCCCTGAGCCTCCTTTTCTCCAGGCTAAACAACCCCAGTTCCCTCAGCTGCTCCTCATAAGGCATGTGCTGTAGACCCTTCACCAGCTTCATTGCCCTTCTTTGGACACACTCCAGCACCTCAATGTCTTTCTTGTAGTGAGGGGCCCAAACTGAATACAGTATTCGAGGTGCAACCTTACCAGTGCTGAGTGCAGGGGGACAATCACTTCCCTAGTCCTGCTGACCACACTATTTCTGGTACAAGCCAGGATGCTGTTGGCCTTCTTGGCCACCTTGGCACACTGCCGGCTCATATTCAGCTGGCTGCCGACCAACACACTCAGGTCACTGGGGTTTCTCTCAATGTGCCTATTGCACTATTGTAGTGATGCATGCAGCTGAAGCTACCTGAATGGCATGATAGGTGAGAGTAAAATCATAGAATGGCTTGGGTTGGAAGGGTCTGTCAAAGATTGTCTAGTCCAACCTCCCCTGCTATGGGTAGGAACATCCTTCACTAGATCATTGTTGCTCAAAGCCCCATCCAACCTGACCTTGAACACTTCCAGTGATGGAGCATCCACAGCTTCTCTGGGCAACCTGGTCGAGTGTCTCACCATACTCCTTGTAAAACATATCTTCCTTGTATGTGGTGTAAACCAATCCACTTTCAGTTTAGAACTATTGCCCCCTGTCCTGTCACTACAGGACAAGTAAAAAGTCTCTCTCCATCTTTCTTATAAGCCTGCTTGCTATATTGAAAGGCTGCAATAAGGTCTCCCCAAAGCCTTCACTTCTCCAGGCTGAAGTACCCCGACTCCGTCAGCCATTCTTCATAGCAGAGATGTTCCAGTCCTTACGCCATTTTCATCACCTCCTCCGGGCCCAGTCTAACAGGTCTGTGCTAAAACAGGTCCATAAAATAGCTTCCTTGACCATCCCTTCGGCCCAATGCCAGCACAATGGAAGGTGTGGTGGTGCACCTTCAATGCTGGGAAAACTCAGCAGCCTGGCAGCCTCACGTGGGAGAGCTGCATTGCTTCAACCAGCTGAGTTGAACTGAGTTGGAGCAGAGCTGAAGTAAAGCTGTGGGATGGCCATCAGGCCAAGCACCATGCACTTGTCAGCACTTGTGGGAATGGCAAGCATTGGCTCGGGCTCCCAAGCTGGAGATCAAGGGCTGAGCTGCCCTAGATGGCCGTTCATCCAACTTTTGCTTAAAAGTCTCCCCATGCTGGATTAGCCACACTCTTTCAGAGACATCCCTTTCCTTACCCATCCTCTGAGCTCCTGCACCGTTCCCTGAGCCTCGGCTGTCTCCCCAAGCCTCCTGTTTATAACACTTCCTGGTGCTTTTTATTTTATCTTCTCCTAACCCACTTCTAATCATCACCTTTTTATTTTGATTCTCCTCTTGTCCCTTTCTCCTGGGGCTTTATTTCCACGCCCCATGAACGCCTACCTGGCCCCTGGATGGTCCAGCCATGCACTTTCTATGGCAATAACTCGTGCTGCTTTATTTGTGATTTGCCAGAGGCACGTTCAGCTGCTCCGGGGCCACTGGCAAGAGGACTTTGGTGCGTTGGGGGGGATCCGATTTAGCCTGTACAACCATGCAGCTTCCCACAGCAGCCGGCAAACCCGATAGAAAAGTTTTGGCCCCGCTGTGCTTTATGAAAAGAGCCTGTGAAATCATATTTAAGGTTGTCTCTTGAAGGTGCCCTTTGGAAAAAACTCCTGCCGATGATGTTCAACTCGGGTTTGTAGTTAACACAATGGACCTGCCGTACAAAGCCGCGCGGGACCGCAGGCTGGAAAAGCCCTCTTAGGTCCCAGCTAATCCGTCCCCCCCGCCAGCCCGGGGGATTGTTCCCGACAGCTTGTTTTCTTTGCCCTGACCTACATAGTCAAAAAGAATCTTGTTGCACATTTTTGTTTTGTACCTTGAGGTCTCGGAGGAGCCAAATCCCCTTCTTGGCGGGGCGGGATGTGTTGTTAAACAGTGCTGAAGTCTCCAGGAAAACCATGGAGACGCGGGGACAAAGGGCCCTCTATGGTCCTCGCTTGGCCGCGGGATGGTCCTTCTTCTCTGGGCTTCAGTGGTGGGCGCCGGGACGTGCAGACACGGGCGATGAAGACGTCCGTGCAGTTGGCAGCCTGTCCTGCAATAGAGCGGTCACAGCAGCTCTCCAAGGCAGAAGGTTGCAGGGGGAAACTCAGCGGCTCTTAATTAACCTGTTTTAGATGATGGAGATGAAGGCTGCATCTCGTACGTCTTCAGCTGTGCTGTCATGGGTGGGTGAAGAATCAAGTCCTCTTAGGACAGAGGAGGTCCTCACGGGGGAAAGACATGGGAGCTCCTGTGTATGTTTTAAGGAAAATAAGGATGTGAAAAGTGGGGTGGAAGAGGGCTTTTGGGAAACCTGGGCTGTAGTTTGCTCCTTTCTCACCCAAATCAGCTGGGGGTGATGGGGCACTGAGGGAGTCCTTTGCAGAGATGAAAGGGCTTCAGGTGCAAATTTTGGGGGTCTGGAGCAGGGACTGTCATGGATACCCGAATTAATTTGCTTGTTTCCTCCCCTGCTGCTGGGGTCAGCAGTGGCTTCTCTAACAAGCAGCTGGAAACCACCTGGGACTCCGAGTCTCCTCTGGTAGCTGCGTTCACCTAAGATAAACCCATGAGCTCCTGGAGGGGTCCTACACTTCCCCGGTGAGCTTTTTTCATTAAAGATGCTTACAAAGCCCTTGGAAGATGTTGAGATGGAGTAAGCGTGATGAGAAAAACTTGTGGCATGGTTCAGACAAGGCCAGGGTGTTATTTGGGGACAGAAGAAATTTGTGGTGTCTTTGACCCCAAAAGTGCCCTCCTGCGATAGCTGAGAGCATCAGGGCACTGGGGTTCTTTGCTACCCACCTCCTCAGGGTGTCTGTCTTCATATCCCCTGTACCACTGGTTCACCCCCAAAATAGAGATAGTGTAGCAGGAGTGTACTATAGCTAAATTAATATAGCCATACATAAATGAACATTAACTGTTAATAAATTAATAATTATGAATAAGTTAATAATGACACATCAGCAGAATATTATTGAATAAATTAATAAAGCCTGCAGACCATTTTTTGTGGTTAATGCCACCTGCCCAGGATCTTTGCCAGCTTTCAGATAAACCACCTGCTGTCTCGACAGCTTTTTCAAATCTTCTGTTTCTGTTTGTTTTCTCTTTCCGGCGGCTGCTGCAGCTCTTAGATCTGTTCATCCAGTGGGACTGGTCGACGTATTTGGCTGACTACGGGCAACCCACGTGCAAGTATCTTCGCGTCAACCCGACGACAGCCCTCATCCTGCTGGAAAAGTGAGTGTGGGTCCGGACACCCAGAGTAGTTTTCACCCCCATCTTGCTTTGGGCAAGCACGTGTTTTAGCAGCTCATTCCATCAGGTACAGTGTGTGGACAGAGCAGCCTGGGGAGCAGGAGGCTACTTGTGATCCAGTGAGATAAAATTTCACCCCGGGTGGACAGTGGGAGCTCAAATAGAAAAATCCTGTTGTATCCCACTAACTGGATTCCAGGTTTTGTATCAAAACACATTGACTTGGCTGAGGGTCTGTCTTTTTGTTTCACTCTTAAGCAGAGTTTTCCTTGACTTACAACAGACTTCCACTGTAAAGGTGTATCTCAGGCCCACAAAATCATTTAAAATTTGCTAGCCTGCAGATCTGTTGGATCCATGGAGGGGATCAAGTGCTAGAAGCCCAGCTATGGGACAGGGACAGTGTCTTTAGGTGGCTGTGTGCTCCAAGGCTTGCTCTTAGCAAGGACATGCTCTTTGATAAGGCTGAATCAGCCTCTCCGAAGCCTGTAGTTTATATGCTGTGCACAGCTTCAGCCCAAGCCCTGGAGCTGTGCCAAGCGGCAGCGCTGGGACACGCTGGGCAAGCACCGTGTGGACTCTGCAGTGCTTTGGGATCCCACCTGAAGCACAGCAAGGAGGCTTGTTCCAGTCTTACAAGTCAGAAGCAAGGAGAGGAAGCCCATGAGTTTGTTGCAGACCCAGAGTGGGATTTGCTTCACTTGTAGCACCTCTAGCATGTGGGAGTAAAGTGCCACCAGTCACCCAGCCTGCCGGTGATAGGAGGTGACCCAAATGACCCTTTCTCTGGTAGATCTCCAGGCTCTCACCATGAGAATCAGCCCTACTCCTGCCCCTTTGCTACCATCAGACCTCACAGCTGGTTGCCAGCTGATCTGACAGAGAAGTAACCTACCAAAAATTATAATTAATAATTTTCCAAGCACTGCTAAGTCTTGCACCAAGGAGCAGGCAGGGTAAGCGAGTTGCAGTTAGATTTGGTTAGGTTTACCGTGAAATCAGATCCTAAGGAGGAGTATGAGTTGTTTTTTAGAATTCCTCTCTTTTTTCGTTGCTTGTAGAGGAGGAGTTTACCAGTTTAGAATTGGGGCTATACCTTTAAAAGTCTGACCTTGGTGTGCTGCTGAATTTTGGTGCTGCAACTGTATCTGTGGTCCAGGTAACCACACCACCTCCACTCCCACGGAGGAGCATAGCTAATTTCACAGCAACTCATGACATCCAGATGTCACAGTACACAGGGACTAAACTTAGGTAGTTGCTGTGTGTAAAGTGCTTTTATACATTACAGCATTGTTTTTATATACATATTTATATGTGCTGTGTATTAAGTTGTGCTTTTCGCAACATTTGCAACCTAACATCCATGATGCAAAAGCATGAGGTATATTCAGAGCTATCAATAAAATGGTAAAATAAAGAGCTATCAAAAAACTGAGAGCTTGGACATGAAGTAGCTGGAAGAGCCAGGGCACTGGGAGCAGACAGTGAGCTGGGATCCGTGGCGGTTGCTGGGAAGGCAGTGGGACAGCAGGTGGGCAGCTCCATTTTCCTCGGGTAGTACTTGAGCACACAGCATCCGTGCTCGGTGGTGGTATTAAAAAGCCACAAACCCCAGCTCAGCTTGCCAGCGTTCTCCCTGAAAAGGATCTCCTTTGAAGAGCATTTCCAATCCGTATCTGATTTGCTTTCCGGAGGCAGCCCAGGTGGAGTCATCAGGTTGGCACTTGTGTCTTCCGCATCCTTGTGTCGTGGCATCGTCTGCGTGGCATTGCCTTCATGGCATCACTAGATTGGCATTGCCTGCATGCTCCGAGGGGCTCTGCCTTATCCCCGCTCAGGCTTCAGGCCCTTTGGGGAGTCTCCGTGTGTCATCCAGCAGCTCCAGCTCCCCTGAGACTCTGCACTGACCTGGCCATAGCTTCAGGCACGTCCGCTCCCCTCCGCACTCCAAGCCCACCTCCCCAGCCCTCTCTGTAGGCAGCTGAGCTTTGCCGACAAGGCGATGTGAAATTCTGATCCGCTGGTTCATTCTGTAACCTGTTTTCATCGTTATCTCTTTTCCTAATCACACATCTCTCATAGGATATCACGAGTGTAAGTATGCTGCTTGCTTGGGCTTTTACCCTCACCTTGCAGTGACTTTATTGTTTAATTTAAATGGAGCACTAAATGATCTAAATGCAAGCTGTCTTTGAAACGGTTCCCTACGGTAACTTTATCGTCTCAAATGCACTAATTAGAGCTAAAAGAGGAGCTTTTACTCTGTTGCTTTTTTTTCTTATAGATTAATTTAAACAAAGCTTGGCTGTGTTGAAGGTGGTGTTTGTTGTCAGGGGTGGGGACAGCGCTGAGCTCTCTCTTTCCCTTCCTCTTACTTTTAATTCTTACGCTAACACACAGGGACCACATTACAAAACTGGGCTCAGTTGTCACAGGGCTCTGCAGGCACATGCTTAAGGAAATAAAAGTATCGAACCTCCAAAGAGCTTCTGAGACGCTCAAAAGCATTGCCTCCTTTCAAAGCCAATATTCTTGGTGTCTGGATGCACCACTTGACCAGGGACTGTGTGTTTCCTATAGCCAGATACTGGAAAACAAACAGGACAGCATTTGGCATCGCTGTCTGAATGCCTTTGGCATTGACCACATTGCATCGGCTTGGTGTCTGTCTGCAGGGTTCTGATGGCAGGACCAGAGCCAGTGTGGTCTCCTCGAGCAGATCTGCAAGCTCAGCCTCTCCCAGGGATGCAGCGGCTCCCAATGCTGCCAGGTCTCTGGCGCAGCACAACCCAAATTCTGCAGGATTTTGTGTCCTGTAGGCAACTTAATTTGTTAATAATACTTAATAGCTTAGTTTCTCTACCTTCCTATGATACCAGCAGCTCCCGTCCCTCCCAGACACTCGTCCACAGTTAAACAGATCCACCTACATAACTTTGTTGTGGGATCAGTGCTCTGACTGTAATGCTTTTTCATCCCAATCCAGCAGCTTTATCTGTGCAACTCCTTTCTAATTATTCAAACACATGCAAAAGTTTTCTTGCATACAACTTGCATTAATTCAGAAACATTTCATGGACCTGAACAGGTCCCATGGGCTCGAAGACGGCTCTGAGGATGCCCAGGATGAGAGGGCTCTTAGGGCAGAGGATGCTCTGCTGTAAATTCCCCATGTGTTACCTGGGGGTTACTGCAGGAGGCAGCGATGGAGAGTGACGGGTACAGCGCTGGGTAGAGGTTTCTGAAGGTACAGGTTTACTTTCAGCGCCTCTGAAGTCTCCAAATAGCCCATGAAATAGAAACAGAGGTCTCAGCCCTCCTGATAAAGTGCTTTGAGACCTGCTGGAGCCATACAGTGCTGCTGGACGTGTCCCGTGGGAGGATGGTTATTACCAAAATTCATGATACTGGGACACCTCTAAACTGTGCGACTTGAAAGCACTGCTTCCCATCGGTGTGATTGCTCCCTGGTTCTTGCAGTGGAGCAGCTCACAACCTGCTTTGGTTAAAAAAAATAGAGAAGGAAAAAAAATAATACTTATTTTGCTGAACCAATGTGCTCCAAGCTATCTTGTTACTGTTGGGAAAGCAGCTTGATTGTAATCCTGTGTCTTTGGGCACTTATAACTTTAGCAAATTAGCCTTTGGGATAAAGTTGTTATCCTTGTTTCCAGTTCCAAGCTGAATGTTTTTGGGAACATTTCAGATTCCCTTTGGCTCTTTTTAGGAAGATTGAAGCATGAAAAATGTTAGAATTTTCTTTTTTTCTAAATCGGTTGAGTAAGTTTCAAGAGGTTTGATTTGTGCTCAGTTAACTCAAAACCCCCGGTTTGATAAAGTGCCAACTTCCCAGGGACTGTCCATGCTGTGTCCCAGTCACTTTAATGCTTCGTTTAGGTCCCCAAAGCCGAAAACACAGGCTTATGTGACTTGTCTAAAGCCATTTCCCTCTGCCAGATCTGATTCACCAGGAAAATCATTTACAAATTGTGGTATTATAAAAGAGCGGTGCTGGCTGAGAACCAGCGGGTTGGATGCTGAGGCTGATACCTTCAGAAGCTATTGAAGGGTTGACCGTTGTGGGGTGGTTTCCCTTCCCAGCACATGCCCTGCCTGCGTTAAGCTAACGCTTGGACCGTGCAATGAGACCTGTCCCCACCCCCCGTCCCCCCAAATACACATCTGTCAATGCAAGCGTGCATGAACACCCAGCTTTGCATGGCAGAGAGAGGTGGAACTGCACCAGCTTCGCCTTCAGGTCCCATCCCACCACCTGCTCTTCCTGTCTCTGGCTTTTTGGAGACCTCGTGGAGACCAGCGCACTAGTTTATGTATTAACTGTAATTAAAAAAAAAATCCAAATCTCAGGAAGTTGTAAGTTGAGGAAACCAGTGATGGATTCTTCCCTTTAGTATAAATTATATTATATAATACGGTATGATATTTTAAGTTCACAACTCCGAAACTTTATGACTGTCACAAAAGCTGCATCTCTTGACCGCATGCAATGCACCATTTCAAATAAGAAGCCTTAATGCTGTGGATTTGATGCTAATTTTTTAATTTCCTCCTAATATTACAGCGTTGTCATCTACCACTTCATGAGATAACATGTGGACATAGCACAAGCTGTTTGGAAGGGGAGAACGAGAGGCTTTGGGGTTTCATGCAATTTGGCATTAGAGATAGAGCCTGCAGCGATATTGATTGGGATTTGTGGGGTTTAGAGCAAAAATGCAAACTGTGTAAAGCCTGCACATGGCTTGGTATGCCCGTCTTTACACAAATACATGATAAAAATTGGGACAGAGCCTTTAGGTGCAGTCACCTCCTCTCTATCAGAGCCTGAATACGGGCATTTTACATGCAATTCCATTGTGGGGCTTGGTTGCGACGTTGAGCAGCGATACCTGTGCCATAACCTGTTTCTGCTCTGCGCAGGATGAGAGACACAAGCAGAAAAAACAACGTTTTTGCCCAGTTTCGGAAAAATGAGAGGGACAAGCAGAAGCTGATCGACACTGTGGCCAAGCAGCTCCGCAGCCTGATCAACAGCCACCACTCGTGAGGGACTCGGGGACCTCCTGCCTGCGCCGGTCCCTGCACCACAGCCTTCCACATGCCTGGACTTGGGATTCTTGTTCAAAGAGAATATATGTATTTTTTTATTCACCTGTATAGTATTCATGAAACCTACCCTGATGACAAAATGTTCCTTGTTAAACAATCCCGGGAAGATAGGCAGCACTCCTTGTGAAGGTGGTGTCAGGAGTCTCCTGTTATAAACTCCTATTTTCAGGGGTTTATAAAGTGACGGTAAATCCTGAAGCCTGAGAGAGAAGTTCACACCCAGACTATTTTTTTTATAAGCCAAATTGAAAGAATCGGTCTGACTTCCTTTTGTTAACTTATTCAGTTGCAGAACAAATGAAAACAAAAAATACAGGGAGGAGTCATGGTTTCAGATTTTTCTCATGGGCTCCGGTAAAAGGAGAAAATGTTTAGAAAAGAGGGTCACCCATTAGTTTGTCTTGCCAACTTGCATATTGGATTTAGGTAGGAAAAGAGGCAAACTGATTTCCCAACTTTTCTCCTCTTTTTCCTGTAAGGGCTGATTTCCACCTTAGGCTGCAGATCGCTGGAGCTGCAACCCTTTCGCGTGCGTCTGTATTCAGCATAGCCACCCCCTGAGCTCCACCTCTAGGACCTGCCGGTGTCTTTTGGACCTGTACTGAATGTAGAAGGGCTTCAAGAGCTGCCTCGTTAATTAGATTCGGAAAGAGAGAGCCAGCAGGTAACCTGGGAGGGTGTCCTGTGGTGCCGGTCTGGTGCTGGGATGCTGCTGCTCGTATCCAGCATGGTCGGGTAACAGGAGAGCAGGGATGCTCAGCAGGGATGGTGCAAAGGCAGACTGGGCTCTCCAGTGTCCAGGGCACTCTGTTCAGGTTTTTTTCCTCTCCTTGCACCTCTTTTCCATGCTGGTGTCCTGTCTTCCCTCTCCTCCTAATACAGTGCAATGGGGTAAAGTCCCTCTGCTTCCCACGTGTGCTCTGGCTTGCGCTGAGCAAGGAGCAGCCCTGCAAATCACCGCTGGCCAGGATGCCAAGCAGAAACCTCCTGGGGGTCCCCGAAGTAGAGGCAGCAGGAGATGCCCCGTAGAGCAGCATCGCTTAGCAACCCCCGGCTCAGAAGTGCCTACGGACAAAATTCCTCTCTCTGTTCTGGAGGTGCCCAAACAGCCTCTGCTCAAATCAAGACAGCCTTTGAGGAGGACAGTAATTCTACCAACAGGACTTTAATCCCAGGGTTAAGGTTACAGAGAGAGGGGACTTTCCCCCTTATCTTCTCATTACCGTTTTGACTCTAATTACTGCAGGTGAAAGCTTATCCAGCTGGTTCCCCCACCTCACGAACCCTGATGTTAAAGGGAATTAAAATCTTCCTGGTGTATGTTACAGCCCTGGCAGTGCTGCTTCAGCAGGGGCACGAGTCGTGCCCATTTCCTACCCTCGTTTGAAGGTGGTGGGTGCTCAGCTCTACAACCACTTCTGGAGGCAGAGAGGGGTTTTGCTGACCTGCAGAGCAAGGTTCCTTCTCCTTCCCCTCCCTCGGCTCAGACTCCTGGAGCTGTGGAGGGGCAGGACTTGTTCAGATACCTCCACATGGCATTTGCAGAAGGACAGCAGCACTTTCTTGGTGCATTCAGTCCCTCTGCTCTCTGGCCACATGCACTTTTTGCTGTGTGTTTCTTGCCTGAGGAGCTCTTCTGACACTCAAGCTCTGGATGCATGAAGGGGATGGTGCTTTATCGTCCCTCCTTGTTCCTCAGCAATATTTTGTTTGTTTGTTTTCTTTTTGATAAGGGTACGTGTTAATTAACCCTGAAAGTAAATAGCAATGTCAGCATTGACGTTCTGGGGCTGTCATCCTGTCCAGGCAGTCTCCAGCCACAAGGGCCAGTGGATTGTTTTCATTAATAGGAGGGAAGAGCTAAATTTGGCTTTATGGTTCCTTGTTTTTGGTGGGGGGATCAGAGGTTACTTTCTTCTTAATGCCTCTTTGAAGTATGTGTAAGAAGGATGCAGGAAAAGAGAAGCAGCTGAATGAAAGTTGGTGTTAGCGTGGCCAGAAAGTGATCATCTTTGCAGATACGTCTACATATGACCCAGCAAAGGCTTTCGGAGGGACAAGTGAAAATGAACTTGGTCCGTTCCCTGCTGGTAGCCTCTTTCCTGCTCTCCAAAATGCTGGACCTGAGTGTGAACCAGCTTCATGAATGAAGCCCCCCTTCGCCATGGCCCCAGGGGATCCCCAGCTTGATCTTGGCTTCCCAAATCCTGCACAACTGAGAAGGAATTATTGCCTGGCTTGCTGGACTCCAGTAGGAAGCTATTCCTCACTGAATTGCTGGGGAAAGGAAGAAGACCGGTCCTTATGGTCCTGGCAGCGATGGGAGAGCCCTCAGCACTCCAGCCAAGACATGTCCCATGAGCCACAGGACCACGGGGCACTTTATTCCTCCTTCCCATCCCTCGGCAGTGCCATTGTGGGAGAGATGTGGGCACAAGAGTGTGAAGGGGGTGGCAAAAGCAGGTGGGATCGGCTGGTTCAAGCATCAGACCTGAGCTCCTACCCAGAGGATGGAGATCGAAACAAAAAAACCAGCTACTCAATGGTAGCAGTAACAGGGGAAGCTTCAATCCACAGGGCACTTCAGTTAAGGGCCATTAAATAGCAACAAGCACTTTAAAATCCTTCAGAATCAAGCTGCTACAGATGCTGGCAACGGCATCACTGAGCATCGGCAAGCATGACAAATAAGGCACGCTGGCATTTCCAGTTTTTATTAGTGGGAGGATAGACTGTCAAACACAATTTTTAATCGCTTTTGTCAGCCACTGGCTTTGCTGCCAGGCAGGGCGGTGCTTTGCAGCCAGGATGGTTTTTCTCGCCTCCGTGCTAGGTGCGGGATGAAGGGAGAAGGAGCAGGCACCGCAGGGCAGCATCGCCTCCGGTCCCCGAGACACAGGGAAGGGGCTTTATGCTGCTGTCGGCGCGAGCAAAAAAAAGCATCCAGCTTCTGCCACCACCTTGAAACTCTGTTTTTTTTTCCCCCAATGGGTGACCCCTATATTGCATTGCACGAGGTATGCCCTCAAAAAATCCCCAAAGCAGCTGGCTCTTGGGGCAAGGCTTTGTTTCAGATGCTCCAGACAGCTTCTAGCCTTCCCCATCCCATATCTGGGCTCTCTTTCCTGTCTCCACTGAGCTTTAGTTAAAAGAGGAGCAACATGGCATTGCCATGCCTGCCTGGGATGGATTTCCTCACTCCTTTAAGCTTTGCTTGGAGACACCGGGATTGGGATCCTGCAAACCGGCTTCTGGCACTCAGGACTTGCTGCTGGGAAAGTCAAGCTCGGCCAAGGGAGAGATTCAGTGAGTTTCTGATTTCGGGAGGTCAAGCGCCTAACCGCAAGTCACAGACCGGGATGAAAAATGGCATTTTGGTGCTCTGGTCCTAATTAACTTTTTGTTCCAAGAGATGCAGTTCCATCCCTTCAAAATAAAATTAATCTTTTAAACAGATTGCTTAAAAAGCCCTGGAAGACATTTAAAATCCCCTCTAAATCTCTTACTAATGATTGGTATCCTCCGATACGGATGGTATTGCTTATGAGGGAAAGGTTGTTGCTATAAATTTATAAGGGGGGTGGGAAACAGGGGTAGAACCTACTGCTGTAATCAAAGATTTGCAACCCCCAAAACAGATAATGCTGCTATTAACAGCTCCATGTACATACATTGAACCTTCCTTATTTTTTTTTTAAGCAGTGGCTGTAGAAAAGACTGGATTATCCTCCCCTCTTTTTCCCCCCAGCAAACACATTTCAGCACCAGTGGGGAAAAAAATATTAACAGAAAAGACAAGTTTGGCTTTCTGAGAAGCGTCTGCACATCTTATCTTCTTTATCATCTCCAGAGGTTGTGCAGGCAGCCCAGAGGTTGGGACTAATTTTATATAAGGTCCTTAGAGTGCTAACTTGCAGCCCAAACCGTGCATATACGAGGGGGATGGCCTCCGTCAGACATCAGCACGTGTGCATGTGTGTGAGAGAGAGGAGGAGATTTTTATGTTTGGGGTTTTTTTTATTCCTAGGGCTGGAGTTCAAGTCAAATGCTCTTAGCAATTTTGCACTTTGTTCTACATCCAACCACAACTTCAGGCTGTGATGGGGGGGGGAGAAGCTGGCCGGTGCTTTGTTCAAGGGGCTGTTTTGGTTTTGTTTTCTTAAAAATTGGCTGCTTTTGTGCCGCTCTGAAAATGGATGCTTGGGCAGAAGGCGTGGGTGTTTTCACGCTGGCTCCAAATTGTTTGCAAGATGCTGGGAGGCAATGCGGAAAGCAGAGGCTGAGATGGAGCCGGGGCCGCTCCGGTGGCATTAGCTGCTGTCAGCACCTCCTGCGCTGAAGTTGTTTTTAGGGTAAAATCTTTTACCCGCTGGGGTAGCGATGATGGGAAGTGGCAGGTGAGGGAGGTTTGCAGTAGGTGTCCCTCCAGCATCCATTCAAACGCCAGGCAGAGACATCTTTGCCCTTGGTTGTTTCCTACCTCTCCACCACACCTCAGTTTGGCTTTTCTCTTTAATTCTGGGTTGGATTCGGTGCTTTTTTGAAGCATCAGGTGGTTTGGAGCATCAAATCACCCTCCCACGCCCTGGCTGGATGCGTATCCCATCCCCAGATGCCGTGGGGCTGCTGATTTCCTATGGCTCTGTGGTGCCCAGAGACCCTGTGTGTCCGTCCCCCTGCAGTGTGCTTATCACACTGCTGAGGAGCTTGAAGGGAACGCAGTTCGCAAATAAATCTTACCACAAATTACTTCAAGATGGGCCCTTCTCTGCTGTCAGATGGGGAAGTTGTGAATTTGAGAGAAGCGACCCGAATATACCGTGGTCTGGGCAGGATTCACCCCAGAAACAGCGGGTGGAGAGGGGGAGCTCAGGCTGTGACCTGAGGACTGGTTGATTTGCTTCACCTCCAAAGATGATGCTGCTCTGGTCTCAAGCCCCTCTTCTGGACCGGGGCCACGCTGGGTGCTGGGGGCCAGGCTGGGGGACCTTTGGCCGGAGTGAGCATCCATCCCACCCCCAGCTCCTCCAGCTCGGGGGCAGCACCCCAAAACCTCCACGGGCAACTCGGCATCGTGCTTCTGGAATCCAGTCTGCACCGAGTTGCTTTCTGCCTTGGCTCATCGCTCTGATTTTATTTTGACATGGAAACACACCCGTGCCCTCATCCCCATCCCTCCCTGTCCACTGGCTGCTTGTGTTGCCTTTTCTCATTTTTGGGGGGGGGAAGAAGGACGTGATTTTGTAAACTAATGTGGTGAAAACAGCTTTTTTTGCACAAGTCGTTGCACAATAAGGGGAAAATTTAGTAAATTAGGTTTAACTTTAAAGGGAACTTTTTTTTTTTCCTTAAAACTCACTAGCAGAGCTACTGATTAAAAGAAAAAAAAAGAGATGGACTAATTAAAAAAATGGACTGCATGGTTTACAGGTTAAATTGCGTTAGAAATTAGCATGTTGATTTCAACTGTACATTTATCCTATTGTAACTTCTATTAAACAATACAGCATATAACTGTTTAAATAAGCGCCTGTTCTCTCTGCGGCTGTGTGCATTGCTGCAAAGGTGCTGCCTTTGCCTTCACCTCACCAGAAAAAAATCCTAAATCCCATAAAAGACAAAATTCAACATCCCTTTTGTACAGCCAGCAAAGATTTGCTGCTGAACTACCTGGATTTACGGATTGTCCCGTGGGGAGACGACTCCTTAACAAGCACTGGCTCCCGCACCCTGCGTTGCATTGCCATGCTGTGAGCTGAAGCCAAGTTTTGCCTAATTTGGTGACTATTTTAATTGGTTTCTACCATAAACAAGCATGATTAAACCCAAGCCTGGAGTTGAAGAAGTAGCCGCCTTGCTCTCATTGATTACATCTAGGTTTGCAGATGGGGAAAGTAATCCCGAGTAGGAATTAAGGCTTTGGAGGGCAGAGCAGAGATAATAGGCAGTTCATCGAGGCAGAGAGGGGGGATTGCATTAGCTTTCTATGGGAAATCTTTTTGCCCGCTCGCATTGCATATTTTCTTTCACGGTATTTATCATCCTTTGCAATTTGATGATTGTATTAGCCTTTTTTTTTTTTTTTCTGGCCCTAACTGCGTTAGGATATTAGATTCCCCAAATACCTCCCAGCCCTGGCACTGAACGTGCGGTAGACTTTGGTTTCTGTAAGATGTTTGACTTGGTACCACACGGCATGTTGATTAGGAAATTAAAATGATACAAAATCAACATGACACATGCTAATTAAAAACTGGCTAACTGGGATATCTCAGCATGTAATCCTAAACAGAGGCGCAGCACTGGGACATCTCCATGGGGTTGGGTGATGCTGAGCACGCCAGGCTGGGGAGCACTTGGGGGTCCTGCCCCACTGGTAGGTGCGATGGGGAGGTTTGGTAGAAGGGCTCAGGCAGATGATGTGGTTCAGTGTGTAGGAGTGAAGGATTTAGGGAATGTTCATGGGCTGGGGGAATCCCTCCTGGAAAGCAGCATCTGCATAAAAGTATCCTGGATGGACTGTACTCCACGAATTCCTCTAAAACCCTATTTTAAGCCATTTATCCCTTTTGCTTTCCATCATGTCCTGGGGCAGGGAGTCCCACATGTTAATCTGGTGCAGTGGGGAGACAAAGTGCTCCCTGGTGCTTGTTTCTAACTAAACTTCTGCAAGGGGGGGTTGCACATGCACACCGGACAGAAGAGGATAAAAGGAGGATGGGAACCTTTAATTTAATTTAATCTGTCTGCCTCAGAATATTCTTGGGTACTATCTGGTAACGGCAATCATGAACAAAAGGGAAAGTGCCATCTCTGACAGCAGGTCCAGGTGGGACCCCAAAAATGCATGAAGCCCCCGAGGCCCAGCCAGTCCACCCTGGGCTGTTGGAGAAACCCAACTGCCCCAGGACCAGCATCTGGCACAGCACCATGGATCAGCCTGATGTCATGCTCCGTGCAAAGTGCCTGGGTCAAGGGCTTTAACGTTCGCCCCTGTCCCCTTGGCCTGGTGTATTTTGAGTGCTGAGCAGTGCTGAGAGCGGACTGGATGTGTGCTGGTCCAGGGTCAGGACCGTGCTACAGGGAACGTGCAACCTCGGACAAGAGACCCAGAGACGTGGTCCAGCACCGATGGGAAATGGTGGGCAGAGATCTCCTCAGACCATCCTGGCCAGCAGATCAGCAAGCTGCAGCCGCAGGTATGTTTTGGGGCACGGATGTGCGATGCTGCAGTGTGCAGCAATGTTACACCAAAGACTGAGTGCTACAGTGTGGCGGGGCTCTGCCTGCACCTAAATCAGTGCACAAAGCAGGGCCAAACCTCGCCGCAGCTGAGTGGCACCTCAGAGGCTTTCAGCTGTCCCCATGCCACTGAACCTTTCACCCTGGGTGTCCTCAGGACTTCTTGTGACCCCCCTCAGCCCATGCAAGGGGCTGCCAGAGCAGCAAGCCTGTTGTCCCAGCCCTGGGGACATGGTGCAAGATCAATGTTGGAGGATGGTGCCGGGTGTAGCCTTATCCATCCGAGGAGCAGTCCCTGGAGCAAACCCTCCCCAGGAACATGCCCAGACGTCTCTGGAGAAGAGCAAGTTGGGACGGTGCAGCCAAGGGGGTGAGACACGGCCCCACACCTCTGCTCACACCCTGGTCTGATGTCGTGTTGCTGCGCAGATGCAGGGAGCATGCCCTGAGACCTTGGGTTGCTCCTTTTGGTTATCTGTGCCTTGCTTTTCTCATCTTTAAAATAAGAGTTTCTCATTTTCATATCTTCTGTGAGGCGCTGAGTTCCTGCACTGGGATTTAACATCTCCGTGCGGTGGCTCGCTGCCTTGCATTTCCTGCACAGATGGGATGGAGGCCAAGTGGCAAGTCTAGCTGGGTTATTGCCATCAGTATTGCTTTGTGGTGTCTGCAGCACAGTACAAGGAAGAAGATCTGGCACAGCCTTGACATGCTTGGACCTAGAGATGCTCCTGCCCTCTCCAGTGGGACAGGACTTCTGGGGGTTTCTAGGCCAGTCTCCTGCTCAAAGCAGGACTGTTGCTAATGCTAGATCAGGATGTCTGTGGCTTTATGTGACCGAGTCTTGAAAAACCTCCAAGGATGGACATCCCCCACCTCTCTGGTGGCATGTCCCAGAGCTGCACTGCCCTCCCAGTGAAGACTTTTTTACTGTCCAATCTGAACAGAACTCCCAGAGAGCGGTTTGCTGTGCTTGCAAGGACAGTAACTGTGGGCTTGTGTTTCAACCTGGTTGTCACTGTCACCACTAGGTCTGGTCCAACAGAGCTGATATTCAGCCACTCAGTTCCCACTCTGACTGCTTTCTAGGGTGACACCAGGCAGACCATTGTACCAGGGGTGCTGATCATGCAGACTGATGACTGTCCTGTACATGGGACACGACGACGTAGCAAACCCACAGCTTGATGCAGGCATCTTCCACTCCCAAGACCTTATTCTGTCCCATGACAGCTCCGTTCCGGGGGCTGCTGCAGCAGACTCCTTTAAAGAGGAAAATCCCATGGGCTGGAGACAGGCTTATCTGACAACTTCACTTTCCTGCAACCTCAGCCAATCTCATCAAGGAAGGAGGTTAAGAGGTAAACCAAGGTGAAGGCAAGAAGGGACAGAGACAGGAGGAAATAAATGCTCAGGAATATCTGAAAAGTATTTGTCTTGCCTACCTTGAAGAAAATAAGGAGGAGAAACCCTCCCTGTTTGTGGTTGCTTGTGTGTTTGGGATTCAACTCTTTGGAAAACAGCTACAGCAAACGCAACAAGAAAGAAAACCTTATTGGGTGATTGCTGAACTCTGAGTCAGGGTGGTGGCTGCAGGTAGGAGACTGCAAGGGAGCCAAAATGTTCCCAACCAACTCCCAAACTGGTTAAGCACCAGATAATGATGTCCCAGACATCCCCTTCTCTTCATTGGCTCCAAAGGTTGACTAGGTCAGATGTAGGTCCCCGCGCTCAGGCTGCCCAAAACATCCAGGCTCTCCTCAGACCTCAAAGCCTTTATCTGGGAGTCTTCTTCTTGGAGTTGTTGGGATGATCTCATTAGGTCCTGTGGTGTTAAATTGATATCAGTCGTGTTTAAATCCGCCCTTTGAACAAGTGAGGATTTTGTTCCCAGACACCTATTTGGAAGCCTTTCCAGCATCTCGCTTCTCAGATACTTAAGAGTCTTTGTCCCATGTCCCACCAATGTTTATCTGAGACCAGTTTGCACTTGCTTGCTTTTGTGTCAGCTCTTGTTCTTCAACTTTATTAGCTCTTTCACCTCCTTGGTGTTGTCTCTCTTGATATGTGTAGAGAGAGAAATCACCCTGTCTTCTCAGCTGGGGTTTTCCCTGTCCGGTAAAGCCCAGGGGCTTTAGACTCCCTGTCCCTCTCTATTTTCTGGTTGCCATTTCCCATACATGTTCCCATCTGAGCTTCTCTTTCAACATGGTGGACCAAAAAGGTGTGGGCTCCAAGGAGTTGCCAGAAATGACATGTACATGGGCATTAATGCTTCACTGTCTCAACTGGAAATGTCTCACCAGATACTAAACGCCCTCTTTCAGTGCTATGACAGAATTGCTTTGTTGTAGGCAGTGACCATCACATCCAGGTCTTTCTTCTCATTGGCTATTTTGAGGGCTTTTTGCTTGGTGCATGATCCTGCACTTTGCTCTAATGGCTCTCATCCTGCTGCCTTCACTCTGCTCATTGTGGTTATTCAGTTCTTCCAGCTGACATCCCCATGATCCCTGTCGGTGGTGATGTTGCTGCGGTGTGGAGGGTTTACCAGATTTATTCTGCCATGGGTGAAAATCAGTTCTGACAGGATAGGAAAGATTGTGTAAGATGGATGAGAGAATATGGCCATCTTCAATGAACTTCTTCCCACCCCTGAGAGCAAGGAACAAGTGGGCAGATGGACCCTGGACCAGAAGGACCAAAGTCCACCAAAGTTTGCAGGACTTAAGGGTTTAAAGCAAAAGTGGAGGAAGAAAGCTGATAGAGACAGCTGTCATCACATGCCCAGAGAGCACAGGTGAAGGAGGTTGTTAGAGCAGATAAACAAATATAAGAAGGGAGAGGAACAGACAGCCCAGAGATAGCACGACCTGTGATAAGGATGGGTGAGGGAGATGAAGCAGCTAGGGAAGGGATTGCAACCTCCCCTGGCAAGAAGACTGGATTAAATCCAAGAGGAATGAGCACAGAGCATTACGTACAGGGGAAGAAATGTGGGCAGGGAGACACAGGAGGTGGAGCAACCGGATCTGGGATGTGAAACTGGGTCATGCAGGGAGTAACAGACCGGAGCAGTCACAATGCCAAGAGAGGGCAAGGATGGTCAAGACAGGTGGCAACGAAGGTGAGGGTGGTGGAAGTATCACGCGGTGATGCTGTATGATGGGGAAGAAGCAAGATGGGACTGCTTGGGGTAAACAGGACTTTTCTCCTTTCCTCCTTGGTGCTTCCTTAGTGTTTTGTCCAAATGCACTGCAGTGCATCCGATCCCCAGGTGGGACCGGGCGGCGTTCCTCCTGGTGACAGCCCCTTCATCTTCTCTCTGTGCTGTGATTACAAGGCCCACGTGGCTTCGCAGCCCTGCTAATTGCATTCTGTGGGGCAGTAATTGAATGAAGGCTCACGAGAACCATGGATCAAAGGCAGGCGCCCATCAATATCTGCCTGCCCCAGAATCCGATTAGGAGGGAGAAGGCATAAATCACGGCTGCCCCTCCCTGACCCAGCAATACTTAATGCAGGTACAGCGCCCAGGCTGGTGTCAGGGAAATCTGATTTGTTCACGAAAGGTTAAGCAACACGGCGGATGAAAAATTATTGTGATGCCGTGTCTCCTCGGCAGTCATTCATCTCTGCGTTGCTTGCCGTGGGATGGAGGGGCTGCCTGAGCAGGCCTTGGGAGATGATTACTCAACGTCGCTGAGACGTGTGAAGTGTTAAAGACCCCCTGGCGGGGCACGGGGCAGTCGTTTGTATTCATTAGCCAGCCCACTGCAGATGTCGGCTCACTCTTTGAGGGGACACAGAGACGCACGCTTGCTTCCTGGGTCCTCACTTACGGTCCTTGGTGAAGTGGCGGGACCTGATTTCTTCTGCTTTGGTGGCCCTGGGCACTTGTTGCTCCACTATGCAGGGGACTCCCATCTGAAGAAGGCGATCCTATTTCTCCTTCATCCACAGTCCTAGTAACAAAACCATCCCAGTGGGGCCAGGCAGCTGCTCCCTGCAGGGAACAGGTCGTGTGGAGACCTGGAAAGAGCCTGGCCTTCAGTCTTTTATCACTACTCTCTGCTTTTTAGGCTCAAGCTGTGATGGCCCCCAGGACTGCGCACAATATAGGGGCTGCTTTACAGCCCCATCCCACCACTATCCTTTGCAGCTCTGGTAATGTTTCTCCACCATGAGGTACAAAAGTCCTGGCTGGAGGCAGCACTTGGCTCCTGTCCTCCCCAAATCTTTGGCATCAAGCTTTCCCTCTGCCCTACCAGCCTCTTAACAAGCCAAAGCCACAGGTGTTCCAAGGCAGAGCCTGGTGGGTGACTGGATCTCTAGGTATGTTTCTGTTCCCATCTGACCAAGAAAGGACGGGCAACAGCTTCTAAGCTGTCATGTTTGGACAGGTCTTCCCTACCTTCCTGCCTTATGCTCTTCCACTTCTCCACAGCATCATGATTCAGATTAGAAGAAACCCAAAGAAGAGGGGAAAAGTGTCCTTCAGGTGAATATTCTTAATGTTGCCCATGCTGAGGGATGGACTCTTTGCAAGGCCAGCTGGCAGTGGTTCCGGCAGTGGGTGCTCCTCCCTCAGCCCCACCTGAAGCTGCAGCGTCTCCTGCTCACTGCAGCACAGCTTTGGGGCTTTTTGAGGCAGTGAAATTTGCTTTATAAGGGAGAGATCTCTGGGAACCTAATATTTATTGTCCAAATTTGATTTTGGTGAGTATTAGACATGCACCCATGGGCTGTAAAGAGGAAGGCTCTGTCTGACGTTCCCCAGGGGTTGAGACATGAGCATAATTTTATCTCGGCTGGGTTCTTTCCTGATCTCAGCTCCACTGGCTCATGAGAAAGCAGAAACCTATGTGAAGAGCCTGAAGCAGCTGCTGGCAGGGTGTGCCTGGACTGGCTTCTGTTGAAACTGTGGCTATTAGAGGTGGAAATTCCTAGTTTGTCCTTCTGGCCTTAGCATCACAGCTTGTGCTGTGAAACCCCTCCATTTCTCATGTGCGCCTCTTTCTAGGTACAGACTGGGGATGTGTCCACCTATATCCATTGGCACGGAGGGCTGAAAGCAGGATATAAGGTAGGCTGCAGTTACTGTGGTTGGAAAAATGTTGTTTTGCATCAGACTATTGACAGGAGGTGGAGCAGATCATGGTGCAGCAGCCTGAGGCCCTGAGCTAAGCATTCACTGCATGTCTGTGATACTCAACCCCGTCCTCCCTGTCCCATCATGGTCTGTCAGAATCACAGAATTATAGAATGGTTAGAGTTGGAAGGGACCTTAAAGATCATCTAGCTCCAACCCCACTTCCCTGGGCGGGGACACCTACCACTAAACCAGATTGTTCAAAGCCCCATCCAGCCTGGCCTTGGCAGCCTGTTCCAGTGTCTCACCACCCTCAGAGTAGATAATTTCTTCCTAATATCTAATCTAAATCGACCCTCTTTCAGTTTAAAACCATTACTCCTCATCCTATCACTACACTCCCTGATAAAGAGTCCCTCCCCAGCTTTCCTGTAGTCCCCCTTTAGGTACTGGAAGGCCACTATAAGGTCTCACTGGAGTCTTCTCTTCTCCAGGCTGAACAGCCCCAACTCTCTCAGCCTGTCTTCATAGGAGAGGTGCTCCAGCCCTCTGATCATCTTCATGGCCCTCCTTTGGACATGCTCCAACAGATCTATGTCCTTCTTATGTTAGGATCTCCAGAGCTGGATGCAGTTACTCCAGTTGGAGTCTCACCAGAGCAGAGTAGAGGGGCAGAATCACCTCCCTCAACCTGCTGACCACACTTCTTTTGATGCAGCCCAGGATGCTGTGGGCTTTCTGGGCTGCGAGTGCACATTGCCAGCTCATGCTGAGCTTCTCACCCACCAACCCCCCCAAGTCCTTCTCCTTAGGGCTGCTCTCAAGCCATTCTCCATCCAGCCTGTATTTGTGCATGGGATTGCCCTGACCGAGGTGCAGGACCTTGTACTTGGCCTTGTTGAGCTTCCTGAGGTTTGCACAGGCCCATTTCTCAAGCCTGTCAAGGTCTCTCTGGATGGCATCCATTGCCTCCAGCGTGTCAACCGGTCCACACAGCTTGGTGTCATTTGCAAACTTGCTGAGGGTGCACTCAATCCCACTATCAGTGTCGACAACAAAGATGTTAAATAGTACCAGTCCCAATACTGACCGCTGAGGAACGCCACTCATCACTGCTCGCCACTTGGACATGGAGTCGTTGATTGCAACTCTTTGAGTGTGGCCATCCAGCCAATTCCATATCCATTGAGTGGTCCATCCATCAAATCCATGTCTCTCCAATTTGGAGGCAAGGCTGTCATGTGGGTCATTGTCAAATGCTTTGCACAATTCTGGGTGATGATGTCAGGTGCTCTTCCCTTATCCACAAACAGTGTAATGCCATCGTAGAAGGCCACCAAAGGCCTTCTGTCATGTCCCGCTGAGAGATATCCTGCTCCAAGGAATCTTCCTTCCTCACTAGGAAAAGGCAATCGCTTAAGTGATGCAAAATGTGGCTTGGGAATCAACTTGCTTGGTGGGACTGGTTGGGAGTAGGGAGGTTGTTGCTTGATGGGCAAAATATGCCCAGCATGGGGCTGGTGAGATGATCAAAACATCTTTGTACCTGGCATATGAGTTCAGATCCCTTTGGATACTTCGTGGCTAAAGCAACTGAGAATATTTTGTCCATCTCAAAGCGGGTGGTGGACAGAGGGATCTCACCAACATTTACAGGTAGAAGGTTGCAATAGTACACCTGGGCTTCAGCTTGCATGTGCTGTCAGAAGCATGAGGGTGTTAGCATGTTAAAGGATGAGTGCAGACAGCCAGGGGTGACACAGACCTGCAACCTGTATTTTGTTACTGAGAACCTGGTCAAAAGTCCTCCAGAGCTGTGATGTAGCGTGGAGCAAGCCCTTGGGTTGCGGAAGTGATGTGAGCAGCATCGGTCAGGGTGCCCTTCATTCTCCACAGGAACTACCAGCTTCCCAGGAAGCGATGGCTCTTGTGCTGCAGAGCTGCGGTGAGGTTTGTCTTACCAGCAGACCCAGGAGAAATCAAGAAGCTCATCAGCACAGCAGCACACTGAGCACTAGTTTCTGCTTCGGCCAAAAATCACCCTTCTCCAGCATTGCTTGGGAGAAGACAACTCCACTGTCTACTTGGCAGAAGGGATGCAAAGCCAGCTCATTCCCAAGGGCAGTCTGAGCTACACATAGCCTTCAAGGTCATGTCCTGGACATCCCAGCATTGAAAGCTTCACTGTGGTGACCTAAATAGGTGGAAAATCCCCATCAACAAGCAATCCTGGGGATGATCTGCACATCCAGACCCCAGGAGTGGTGAAGTTGCAACTTTCCTGCCTGGCTCCAGCGTTCCCCTAATTCAGGAGAGGTTTGTGAGCTTTGTCTGCGGCAGACCAGCCCAGGACTCATGCACACGTGTGGTGGCATGCAAGGGTAGATTGCATCTCTCTGGGGTTTGGCCCCAAGGTGCTGGAAGGAGTGCATGAGGGTGCTGGCTTCATCGGAAACCAAGCTCGGTGTTGGACACTGAGCACAATATGTGTCGGGACTGGCCTTTTTGGGGTTACCAGGGCAAGATTTCCCCACCACTGACTTCAGCTTAAGACCAAACCCTTAGTCCTAACACAGGAAAATATTTCACACCTGCTCGAATGCTTTCAAGCCTCTGGGATGCTTTCCCGGGGTAGGGCTATAGCAAAAGACCTGAGGCTGTGTCTATACTAGCAAATTAAACAGTTCCAGGGTTCAGACACCAATTACCCTCACTGTTAAATTATTAGCACTCACCCAGGTAATTCTCGAGCATGGTTCAGGAGTGTGCGTGGCCCCAGACCCTTCCCATTAGGCAGGTTGGATGTGGCCACCCTGTTTTGGCAGGTAGGGGAGTTCAATTCAGTGGGCAAAGGCTTATCCCTGCCAGATGGCCTCGGGGCCCGAGGATGGTCCCAGACATGTCCATCGCACCAGTAACCTCTGTGCTTCTGCAGCACAGACATGGTCAACCAGGCTTTCATTTAACAAACCTACAGCTCAAGTCTTTACAGCTTGGATAGCAGCCATGAATACCTAAGTGATAGTAATTAATTATAATTGCAAACATTCATATTCATTTACGGTACCATAATTTTAAATTTTTTTTTTGCCAGGATGCTTATTTTTGCTGATTAAGGCCATGTCTGCAGCAGCTGGTCTTGTAACCAGGAAAAGCCTAGTTCCTGGCAGCAGAGACAAGAAGAAGCCTTCACCTTTCCACCAGCTGGTGAGACACAGTCGGCTCCTGCCGTGCCTCCCAGCCCTCCTGGGAAAGCCGCTTCTCCCCTGAAAGTGGGACCCACCAGTTCATGTATCAACTGGCACCAGAGAAATCTCTGTCGCCATCCAAGGCTGCCTGAGGTGCCTGCACCTCCCTTCCCCACGCCGTGCACCTCATAAAGCCCTCGTGCTTCCCTGGCACTTTTGATCTGCCTGTCTGCTGGGGAGGTGGGATGGGCAGGCAAGATTTGCATGCTGGAATTTTGACAAGGAAGCTCCCCACTGCAGAGGGGACTGACTTCTTCCTTGCTTTTTGGCTTATTATATTTTTATTTGTTTTTTCTAGTCATATAGTGGACAATATTTTATTATTTTTTTTCCCCAAGGACTACTAGAAAGCAGGTGAATGTGATGTGGGACATCCTAAACCCCAGAGTCACCCTTACCCCGTTCCTATATAGATAAACTGATGACTAAAGTGTGTCTTGGGCTTTCTGAGACACACCTAGCCTTGCTTGGCTCCCTTCTAAATATTTTTTTACAGACGCTTTCCCCACTCCACTGAGAAAATTGCACCCAAGAAAAGCTGAGTGCATTTCCTTCTGGGGAATGCTATGCCCAGGTAAAGCCAGGGAGAACTGATGCTCAGGGAAACTGTTTTTCTCGTCAAAAAATGATGGAAGAGGGAAGGTGTGAGCTTGGTTCGGCTGGGCATGGTCCAAGCATTCAGTCTCCCTCTCCAGCTTGGTGCTACTATGACTTCTGAGACCAAATTTGTAGGCTGCAGTGCTGGAAGGACACAGAGTAGTTGGAGGCAGTCTGAAGTTGGGCTGCAGAAGAGACCAGAGGACTGGAACTCACCAAGGAGGGGAGATCAAAAGGCTTACAGTTGTTTAGTTTAGGAAAACTTTATAACAGCCTACAAATATGTAACAGGCTTCTGCAAAGAGGAAGGGAATGAACTGGTCTCCTTGTTCACCAGGAATGGGACAGGAGGTAATTGGCTTAAATTACATCCAGAGAGGTTGAAATTAGAAGGCACATTTTTCTATGGTGAGGACAGGCATCTGTATCGGGGGCTGCAGCAAAGCAGCATCTCTGTCCATGGAGGTTTGAAAAGAGGGAGGACCAACATGTGTCAGGAGCAGTTTGTGATGGAGCAGATGCTGCACAGGGCCCCCTGCACAGATCTGGGGTCAGCAATGGGCTGAATGCCAAGCTGTGCCATGCCAGAAAAATGCAGCTGGAGAGATTTTGAAGCCTGCTCAGCACTGCAGAACAGCACGGGGAGGAGGCAGCTCAGGTACTCCTGGTTTCGGGGTCAGAAGGTGATGGGTACTGCTGCCTGGTCGGTAGCAAGCATGCTGGACTGTCAAAATAATCTGGTATCAGAGTGGTTTTAAACATTCCTTTCAGGGTTTTCTTTCTTGACTGTTCAAACCCAGATCGTTTCAGTGATCCTGTGGCTAAGTCAGCCGGGAACAGGGCTTCTTATTGCAATTTTACTGCTGCAGACAAAGTAGCATCATCAGCCCCTCTTCCCTTGAGTATCCCCCAATATGCATTCTTTCACAAAATTAGAAACTAAGCAGTTTACTGTATTGCTTATGAAACCTGAGGCTCCCTGAATTAAATTGCCTTTGAGGTCCTTCCAGCCTTATCACAGCAATATAAATGAGGGTTTCACCTGTCCCCAGGTAAATGGGTTCCTGCTGGACACTGGGCAAGATTCAGCTCCCAGGCTCCCGCACCTAAATGTAGAGGTGAAATTCAGTTGCAGACGTCTTGAAGGCCAGCACCAGTTTCAGAGACCTGGGGAGCCCATCTGGCCTCCAGTTGTTGTTCAAGGAGGATGAAATTCTCCCAGAGGTGCTGAGTTCTTACCGTCGGCTCCATATGGACAACTCGGATACCCTGAGCACCTCAAACAGTACTTTGTACCTCTGTGTGGGCAACTGAGATGTGCCTTAAAGGTCTAGTCTGTGTATTCAATGCAATGGAGAGCTATCAGTTGACCAAGTGTAGGTTAGCATGAGCTGAAGACCTCCATAGACTAGGAAATAACCCAGGAGGTAGAACAAGAAGGAATTTGCTCTTATCTGCTTCCGTGCCCATGACTATGCTCGCCCATAAGGCAGCAGGACCTGAGCATGGGATGTGGAGAGCCCTTCCAGATGTTGTGTAGCACCAACAGACCATGTGGGTTTTCTGAGCAAGGTGCAGGCATGTTGGCACGGAGATGCACCATGCTTGGGGAGGTTGCTGGAGCTGCCAGCATGAGCATGAACACAGGGCTGAAGGTCATTCTTGGTCAGATAGCTACTCCCAGCTCTTTATGTGTTGTCTGCAAAGCAAATGCCTTGTTTAAACAGGCTCCTCCATTGGCAAATAGGAAAAAGAAAAGCAACAAAATAACGCTGCTTGGGGCTGGGAGTGGAAAGCTGCTATGACTTGACAGAACTGAACTGCTCTGAGCTGAGGTAGGAGGGAAGGTAGCAAACAAGGGTAAGCCTTCAGATGCAGATGTGTTGAGTGGTGGCCAGCATGGAAGTAGTTATACATCCATGTATCTCTGTCCATCATCCCTCTTTCCTTGTAGCACACACAGTTGCAAAACTCCTTGTTTCTGTGAAAGAAGTGTGTGGTGTGTCCTCCTCTCTTCCTCCAGGACTTTGTGAAGCAGAGATGCTCAAGCCATCTCCGAACACAAGGGCAGATGAGCTAGGAAAGTAAGGAGTTTGTTTGCCCTGAGGTGAGCCTTTAGGTAGAAGCAGTGTTTTTCTGCAAGTATCTTCTGTATGTAGAGTTGGACACATTTTCAGGCATGTGATCCTTTCTGTGGGTCCAGAGTAGAGCAAACTTGAAGCTAGGTCCTGGCTGAGGATGACTGAGTGTGACTTAATGACATCAGTTGGGCAATTAGGCAAAAAAGGTGGTTCTCAGGCAGAACGGTAGATTAGGAAGGGTAGAGATGATATGGTTGTTAATCCCATAAAACAGAGAGAAAATAGAGGCAATAACTGCCTGTGAAGCAGAGAAGCTGCTGTTGGGGAAGCCTATAAAATGCTGTGAGAGCAATATTGCTCTTCAATCCATCATATTTAGTGCCCAGCAGTCGCAAGTTGTATTCTTGTTTTTCCTTTCCGTGGTGTTTTTGCTGGTGGGGTGCTGAACAAGGCTAAGGTGTGAGTTGGGATGGTGGGGCAGAGGGGACCATGGTGGTTCTCACAGTGGATAGAGCAGGGGCTGATCCTCCTTGGGTCACCCAGCTGTACCCAGGGCTGAAAAGGAAGGGATCACCCCTTGCTACATGCTTTGCGTCACCTGTTTGCTGGGTCTGGTGCTTAGTGTGGGCCTTAGGACCCCCCCAAGGAAAAGCAAGTGAGAAAAAAATCTGAGAAAAATGCTCCCAAAACCGAGGAGAAGAAATAACACCCAGTTCCCTCACTGGTCTTGGGAAGTTGGTGCCCATGCTATGAGGACCCTGAATCCTGCCTTCTCATCTAAACACAGGAGAGGGATTTATCTCACCCAACTTTAGATCCCTGGGATCTTTCTAGAGCTCAAGGACAAGAGCAGACATTCCCACCTGGGATTCACCTGACTGATTTTAGGTGGCTAGGTCAGGATGAGATGGCTTGTATCACTCTGAGTACAGAGGAAGCCTGAACAGATGCTCTTGGGTGAAATTCTTCTGAAACCAGAAGAAACCCATGTGATGTGAATCTTAATGTCTTCCCAATGAAGATCCTTGCTAGACCAGAGAGTATTGCAGTCCCCTATCACACTTACCATCCCAGAGTGTATCAGCCATGTTCCTTTACCTCTAAATTCTTTTTATTGCCTTCTCTCCTCCTGCTCAAGTGGGGCTATGCCAGACCATGACACACTTCCAGGGAGAGATTTGTCCCATCCTAAGACATGGGCGCTTTCAGGGGAGGACAGATCCCACCCCTCTGAAACACCAGTTCTGGGAGGAGATGCCTCCATCTCTGAAAGTACCAGGGGGCCTTAGAGGGCAAGCTTGGAGCAGATGCCTTGTTTGTGGACAGCTCCACATATGTGGGATGAACCATACCCACTGTCAGCAGTGGGATCCCAATGTGACTTTTCCATTATAAAGGGACTCCTCCAGTTCATGAAACGTTGTCCTGTGGGCTCCCTCCCATTGCAGATGATGTCTCTTAGATGCCAAGAGGACTGCGCTGATAGACATCGGAAGAAGACTTACAAAGGTGGGAAATACCTGATGAAAGAAGAGATTTCTTTTTAGGCGTGATACTCTTGCTCTGGACCTCCATCCCCAGGGATGTTGTGGGAACTTAGAGAAACATTGAACACCAGGCAGCACAAAGTTTCATCTTTTACTATTGTGGTGCAAAAAGGTAAGCTAAATTTGACATCTGACATCTCTTAAAGGCTGGTCCCCCTTGTTATTCTTCAAAGTGTATAGTGGATAGTACACCTTGTTGCCTCTGTAAGTCATCAAGGCTTAAAAATTTATCAAGGGTCCAAGAAGAACTGGATGTCTCTCAGGGTGATCAGGGAAAGAGCTGGGAGAACTGATGGTGGATTTCAGGAGAGGGTTTCAGAGAGCTGCTGATGGGTTGCAGGAGGGATATGGAACCCAAACCTGAGGTCTCTGTTCACTCCATAAGTACTTGACTGCCAGTACTTGGCTTTCAGGAGCATCCTTCATGGGAAGAGGTGGGAGAGTGTCCAGTGATGATTGTGTGACATCCCTGAACACAGCAGGACGTGGCTCTGTTCATCCCAGCAAGGTTTGTAAAGGGCTTTGAAGGAGGGGTCTTTCAGCACGTCCATGGGAGGAAACCTTGATCAGAGCAGGGAGGGGGAAGTGCCTCTTCCAGAATGATCCCCCTTGTCCAAGGGGGGAGTGGGCCTCTAAACAGCTGATGCAAGTAGGTAACGTGAAGACTGGTGACTGGGGCTGGGCTTTCAGACCAGATATCACCCCTTTAATATATTCAAGCCAGATATCACCCGTTTCATCTTCTGCCTGTGTAATAGGGTTCCCCTCCTCTTTAATCTGCCTCCACTGATGGGTATCTCATGACATTAAATTGCTTTATCCTTCACTCTCCCCTTGCTGCCCACTCTTCTCCTGGAGCTCGCCTTCTGTGAAGGAGCAGAGAAAAGGGGAAGAGCCCCAAAATCCCATTTTTCCTTTGGCTGAGGGCAGGTGCTGAGTGGGGTCCCACCACCCTGAGATGCTTGCGAGCCCAGTGGTGGGGTGTGCGTGTGCAGGCAGGGAAGACGGGGAAAGGAACAGTAGCTTTTTCTCTTCCCGGCGACGCCGACGTGGTGATCAGAGGAGCTGGCCAGAGTCCTAATGAAGATAAATGAATATCCCCTCTCCTCCGCTCCTCCAGCTTTTATTGATGGGCTGCGGGGTGAAAGGCGAGAGCTTGAATGTTCATTTAAGCAGACATCACGAGTTTCTTTAGAGGGGAAGGTGTAAGAAAAACCGCCTTGTGCTTGAAAGTTACTCCAAGATGAGCACGCTCGGCTTTACAAGCCTTTCTCCATTCCTTCCCCATCCATCACTTCCCAGGAGCCCTTTGTAAATGCAAATTGCACTTTGATAGAAATAATGCACTGAGCCTCTATTAGTGTCTGTGTAATGGAGAGGGCTATTTTAATGCAATCATTCTTGAAAGAAGCTCCTCTATGCCTTATTTTAGGCTGTGTATCAAAAACCAATCTGAAAACACGCTCCTCCCCTGCCCTCCGCTCCCTCCCATCTCTGGCCTTCGCAGGCGCTGGGATACTTTTTATTCTGGGCTCGGGATTCATGGGGCGGCCTGGGGGTTTGACTGTGTGAATGACAGCTCAGGCAGACACCCCGTCTGACCTGGTCCCCGGGACAAGGCTTGGTGTCCCAAGATGGGATGCCTGGACCACGGGATGGTGACAGTGAATATGGTGGTGGGAAAACCTGCATCCTCTGGAACTTGCCATCCGAGGAAGCTCCAGCTGTGATTTTAGAAGGATGAGATGTCTCATCCCCTGGAGCTGTTTCTTCCTGGACTCTCGTGTGTGCTTTCTAGCAGGAGGGAGCTTGTTCAGTCCCAGCTATGAACATCTCGTAGTGTGATGGAGACTGTGGATTTGCAGAGCAACCCCTGAGATCCCTGGGACATTTCTGCACTCAGCAAACTGATTTTCTCATGTCCCAGCCTGATCTCTCCCTCCCAGGGTGTGTGGCAGCAGCTCCAGCACTGAAATCAGTTTAAGCTGCTTTAAAAAAAAAAAAAAAGGAAAGAAAAAAGGAACATTTTAAGCCATTGAGATCCCCCTTTACACACACTTTGGGAGGTCAGAAAAAAAACTGCTTTGAACTGTTTAAAAACAAATCTGAGGCATCATTCATCTTCATTAATGAGATATTTAACCAGTTCCTTTTAATAACTTTTTGATGCATATGCCAAATGAAAAAACATATTTTGGTCTCATTTTCTGCTTAAAAGGCCATTATTTCTGTCTCATTTTCTGATTAAAAGACCATTGTGCTCCATGCCCCTTCCCACCTTAACCTCTAAATCCTGCTTTTTTCCTGGTATTATCATTACATTCCCTCAGAGCAGCACAGGCTCCTTCTCACACCCTCCATGTGCACCACCGTGATTTGTGCCAGCAAGGGTCTGCCCACAGGTCAAGGTAAAGGAGGTGATTTTACTATCTCTCCTGGGTCCTCTACAGTGCTACCATGCAGGATTTAATCTCCTGGAGAGGTTAATCTGGGTGGATCGGTCTGTCAGCAGCCTCCTCCTACCTGTTTGGGTATGAATTGTACTGGGTGGTGGGGTGGATTTTCTCCCATTACTGGAAATCAAAGCCATTCAGTAGCATAAATTTGAAGCCCCCTCCCAAAGGATAGCTCCAAAGGTGTGGTCCTCCAGCACCTTCCCACGGGAGATTAAATATTTAGTGCCAGGCAGAAACACCAGAGCAAGCTGCAGAGCGGCGCTTCTGAACTCCTGGGTGGGGACCACCACTTTTTGGGGATCCTCAACTCCCAACAAGAAAGATACAGGGAGAGAAAAGTCTTTTCATAAATCAGAGAAGCAGCATGGAGAACAAAGGGAAGAAACATAGAAAGCAGAGGGGGTACTTTCCTGTTTCTCGAAGAGCAGAAGAGGAATGGGGAAGGCAGCGTCGTTAAAGTGAAATCCCCGACTGGAATGACAAAAGGAAAATAAATTAAAGCCAGATTTGTTCCCCTGGGCTGAAGGAAGGAGGATCCCTTTTGGTTTGTTCCTTCTTTCTTGTTTCCTTTAAAGACAGGAGATCAATTGCAGGACTTAATGAGAACCGTCTAGTGTGAGAGGTAGACAATGCGAGACGGAGAAGGATGTCCCAGCGCCCTGGAGATTTTACAGCAGCTTTGAGCATCAAGATCCGTCCCTGTAAGTTGCAGCCCATCTCCGGGCCGTGGCATTGTGCAATGTCAGCATCACACGGCGTTGAGCTCACGCAGCCTGAGCAGGGATAGCCAGTGGCCATCCCTGTCCCTCGTCCTGGGGGACCACCGTATCCGCGGGTCTGTCTTCTGGCGCGCACCCACATTGCAAGCTGGTGATGCAGACACGAGGCACTCGTGGCGGGTGGTGCATTGGGATCCTTTGGGGCTGCTGTGACGGTGATGGCACTCACAGGCACGGTCTCCCTGAGCTGCTTGCAGCATCGCTGCCCATGATCCCTCATCAGGATCCTCCTCATTCTCCTGGTCAGGAGAATGTGCCTGACTGGGCTCCAAATGCAGGAGGTTTTGGGGCACTGATTGCATGTTGAAGGTAACCTTGGGTGCAGAGTTTCTACCAAGAGCTAAGGAGGACTTGTGGGATGCTACTGGGGTGTCTCCTTGGAAGGAGAGGAGAGGTCCTCCTGGGGAAACCTCTCTGGGAGCATCCCAGAGAGCATCTCAGCACTCCTGGAGACCCTCAAGGGAGACAGGGGATGCCCACAGGAGGCAGATGCAAATCAACCTGCTCTTTGCATGCTAAACTCATGCCAACATAGGCGCCCTCTCTCTCCTCGGTTTAAATCCCATTGCCTATTAGAAGGCAGGGAAGGATGCAGCGGGGTGAATAAAATCCCTGATAATTTTCCACCTCATCCTGGGAATTGCAACCCCTTTCCCCAGCTTCATGGGCGGCAGCGAGAGCTGGAAGCACTTGGACACATCAGTGCCTCTTGCAGTGGAGCAAAGCCTCCCGAATCGGTGAGGAACCACCTCTTCGGAGGCCTCAGAGCCCGGCCCTGGGGATGCATCCTCTTTCAGAGCGAATTATTTTCTCTGTCACTTGATAGGTCTCGAGCCCAGCATGATCCCTTGAGCTTCAGCTGGAGAGAGGGACCTTTCATGGGGCAGGTAAGGGGGACGGGGCGGGGGACGGAGACGGGGGGGAGCAGGTCTGCGGTAATAGCTCTGAACTTGGCTCAGGACTGTTAATGAATGCAAATGAGCTTTTAGCTACTGGGTCACTGTGTGGTGTTTTGTGCAAAGGTTTTGTGCTCTTAACCGTAACTGTTCACGTGCCTGGCTTGAATGGCGAGGGGTACGGCGGAGGTTGAAAGGATGAGCAGGTACCTTCTCACACCAAAATGTTAACAACTTCCTCCCCACGCTGCTTGCCAGCTCCAGAGATTTGATACGGTTTCACCCAGGCCTCGAAAAACCCTTTGCAAAGGTTTTTTTTTCTGGGGCTTGGTCACCCTGGATATTTAATACTCATTTATGGGTTTGCTCACCGTCATGAAAACAGGAGGGGATGCAGAAGGGGTACAATGCCACCCAGTTATCCTGTACCAGTACCCCCAAAACAGCTCAGTGGGGCACCCCATGAAGCACCTGGTTGTTACGGAAGCTGCTAATTTCCTATGATAAATCCAGGCTATTTTATGCAGGAAGATGAGTTTTGCCTTCTCAGAAAACCCAAATGCGACTCAAATTGGATATTAATTTCTTTCCCTGATTTTTAGCTGGGAACATGAGTTGATTTTGGTTTTAAGGCGGTTTTCCTTAAAAGAAAACTGAATTCTGCAAGGAGAAGGGGAAAACCTTCTTGTCATTCAGCGATCCTAAAGATGGGCTAGAAAAACCGTTGGTGGGTGTTTCAGGAGTTGGAGAAATACTTGGAGCCAGCATGACCTTCCTCATCCGCAAGTGAAACGCCAATTTATTCTGTGGATTTCAGTGGGGCCGTTGTGTTTCCTTTTAGTTCTAAGGTCACATATGCAGTTTGCAAGGTTCAGAGTGGTTCTGTTTGAAATGCGATGAAGCATTTTTGCAAGAAAATGAGCCGTGTTGCTTTCAGTTTTGTTCCACGTGTCCTTCAGGGAAGTGGAAAACTTCCCCAAACTTCCCAGAACTAGTTCTGAAAAATGCTGTTTTCTTCCTCTTCCCCAATACCTTTCCTCTCTCACAAACCTCCCTCTCATTTTCCGGACACAAAGAAAGATGTCCCTTCTTCTTGCTTTGCTAAATAAAAAAAAAAAATTTTGAAAATTGCTGAATCCTGATGAAGAAAGAAGAGCTGGTTTATGGCTTTTCGTTTTTTTTTTTTGGGTTTGTTTTTTTTTTTTTCTTTTCCTTTTTGAAAAAAATATTAGCTATCACTTTTGCTGAACTGGGGTGCCAGCCTGGTGTTATCCCACTACAGCAACAGACGCCCACCCCTTTCCTGCTTTTTGGTGCCACCTCTTGTCCCCAAGGCTGAGTGAGCTCCAGCACCATCCTCGGGCCCCGGGGCACCATCCTGCACCACTGTGCACCTGCTTTCGAGCAGGTTGCAAACCCAGGAACCCCCAGTGGGGTTTCTACCCCGGAGTCCCCCTCTGTGCCACCAGCAGGTGCTTGGGTGCTTCACCGCATAACTCTGCAGCAAAGGGGTGGCCCCGCTCCAGAGTATCTTCCCTCTGTTTAAGGCTTCTTGTCCTGGTGGGATGCAGGTGCTGCAGGCTGGGAGGGTGCGGGGTTAGCAGGGGCAGTCCCTCGCCCAGTGTGGGCTCTGCTGGGTGCCCTAAATGCTGGGTGCCCTAACCACCAGGCACATGCACCCTGAAGACCCTCACCACCCCGGCTGTGGGCAAGCTCGGGAGCCGGCCGGCATCCTCGGCTATTTGAGCCGAAAGAAAAGAAATTTTAAAATGGTATGGAGGGGAAAAGGGGTTTTGGGGGAGGAGGGGGGCCTTTAGGAAAGCATCTCCTCAGTGGAGAGCCCCACTCCGCTGCTGGGCCATGTCTCTGGAGGGCAGTGTGTGCCCGGCAGAAGCCGAGCCCTTCATTTCGGCGCTCGGGGAGACAATGAATCCCACGCTGAACTTCCTCTCGTTTGAGGCTTGATGTGTTTTTCATTTGGGTCTTGTTTTGTTTTCTTTCTTTTCTTTTTCTCCCCCTCCCCTCCCCCCCCTCCTATTTTTCCCAGCGGGATTTAATAAGCAGAGCGGGCAGGACTCAAGGGACAGGAGCCAGCAGCAGGGCATCACCATGGGTAGGTTAACGTGCACGTCGGCTCCAGCTCTTTGCTTGCCACCGATCTAAAAATCACAAGCTGCCGTGCAAAAGCCAATGGTCTCCACCACTCTCTTTCTATGAATTTTTTTAACTCTTTCACAAAGGGTTTCGAAGGAGTTTGGGAGAGGGGGCAGGAGCAGGGAGGGGAAAGGGAGCTGGTGGGGATCTTTAGCGTGGAGAGAAGGGTGAAAGTCTGGGATAATGGTGTAAATCCCAGCCCCCTTCATGTGCACCCAGCGTTTTCAGCGAGGAAAACCTGGTCTTAGAAAGAGTTTCCTGAGCAAACTTTGAATTATTCCCACTCAGCGTGTCCTTGAAGTTGTCTCTTCAGCAGTGTTTTGTATTAAAAGGTCTGGGATATAAATAGTGTTTCAGCAGCATCTTCAAAGTCTCATCTTTTGAAAATATATACATGCACACATGTACCCCTCGCTCCCTCCCTCCCTCCCTCCTTCCCAGCCGGTCCCTGTCTCGGATTACCCTGGCATTTTCTTTTGAGATGAACGGAGAAACTTCAACGTAGTTTATTTTCCTTCAGAGCAGGGTAAGATGTTTCTCGTTATGCCTTTTTAATTTTCTAAAAGGCTGCATGGCATGTAGAATAATAGTGGCTGTATTCTTGCAATGATGCAAAAATCCTTCGCAGCCCACCCTTTCGAGTAATTATCTGCTGCTCGCAGAAGACCCAGGCAGGGGACAAGCCAGATGGTTTTCAAAAAGGGCTGAGATTTGGGAGAATGGTTTTGCTGGTAGCAGAATAAAAAAGGAAGTTTGTTAGGAAAAAGAGAATAACTACCAGCCAGGGCTGGCGGGCTGGGTTTTAAGAAAGGCATTTAAACCAGACTTTTTAGGGCAATGGTTTGCAGAGATACTAGAAAGGAAAATAAAATAGGAGACGATCCAGAAAGCAAGAAAGAAATTTAAAAAAAATGAGGATGCTCAGGAAAAGAATCTCTTCTTCTTGAAAAGAAATTTTAAACCAGGAGACATTAAAGAAAGACTCCGGATACCTGAGATTATTCACAATATACGGAAAATATTGCCAGCTTACAGGGCAAAACAGTTGGATCCCCATGTATCTGACCCAGCGAGGAGCTTAAATCTTCGTATTTTCAGAAACAGGGGAGAGCAAACATGCAAAATGTTCCTAATTGAGCAAAAAAAAAAGGCAACAGAAGCTCAAAATTTGCTGTGCGCAGCCTCCGCCGCTGCCTCTGAGTAGGGGTCCCATGGGGATGCCTGCCTGCAATTTGGGATGCTCTGAAGAGGCATCGAGGCATTTGGCCACTGGGTTATTGCCCTGGCATTGGGTTTTGAAGAAGGGATGGAGGGACGGGATGGCTTTTGGGGAGGTAGAAAGGGGCTGAGAGTGACTGCAAAACGCTGTTGCAATGCGGGGTGGCACCTGGGGGAAGAAAATTGAGTGTGGATGGGAATAAGACTGTGGGTGGGATAACCCCGAGGGGCTGCGTGGGTGTCCCTGGAGCATCTTCCCGAGGGACCGTCCAGCACATAGCGCCAACAGCCCATTACAAACGGTCCCACACACCCCACTTCTCGCTTTAGAAGATGTAAAGCATGAACTGAGGGATTTTATTTTTATTTTATTTGTGTGTGTCTCTGTAGCCACCCTCTATAATAACGCCTGGAGTGGGACCAAGTCGCGTTTCTTTTCCTTGGGAGAAGGCATATGCACAAAAAGGGGAATATCAAAATGATCTCGTTTCTGTCTCTCTTCGGTCTCATATTGAACAAAGGACAGATGGGAACAAGAAAGGAAGAAAAAAATATCACCTGTTCCCATCCAGTCTTAGAGAGATCGCAGTCATTATCTCGGCAGCTTCACATTTCTAAAGGGGCTTCATTTTTCTTTTAAACACTGGCATCTTGTTAAAAAAACGAGAGAAGAAATCCCCCATTTAAGTCCCCCCCAAACCGAATGGCTTTTCCTTGCCTTTCCCTGCCCTCCCCACAGCCCCAACTTTAACACCTGGGAAAAGAAAGTCGAAAGGAAATCCAACCAAAACAAAAATAAAGGCCCCCAACCCTGGCTTTTCTCGATGGCGTTTCTCCATCTGACAAAAGCCTTTGGTTTTCTGTCATTCTTTTCATTTCCTTGATGGCTCCCCAATTGTCAAGCCTTCAAGAAAATGCACTTTAGCTCTTTGTCCCCAAATGTAATTTGATAAACTCTTTGCAGAAACATTCTGGTTTCCGAGGCTTTTCAAAAAAAAAAAAAAAAAAAGAAAGGAAAAAAAAAGAAGGAAAAAAATAAAGAGGGAAAAAAAGAAGAAGGAAAAAAAGAAAAAGAAAAAGAATCCCCCCCCCGAGCTGCTCCTGCAAGGGGTGCGAGTCAGGGAGATGATATTTCAGAGCTTATTTGAGCATTTTAAATAAAAACAAGGGGTTTTGCAGCGGGGTGATGGAGGAGAAGAAGAAGCGGGATGGAGGGGGCCTGGCTGGCGATGCGGGCGGGCGGGTGGCAGCCGGGGCTTGGGGGAGCACAGAGGAAGCTTTACATTGTCATCGTCCCTAAATGCTTATGAATACTCATTTTCAAGCAGCACCCTGTGGGCGGGGACCACCCCAGCTTTCACGCTATAAAATGCTCCGGGTTTCCCTGGCGTGGGGAGCGGTCCGCGGGACCTACGGCTTCGGGGCGGCTGAAGTCAACTTGGACTTCAAGGTTTGGTAAGTGGCAAAAATAATATAGAGTTTATTTTATTATTTTTTTTTTTGGTTCCCTGGTGGGAGCTGGTTGCTGAGCAGGGTTTTCAGTGCCGGGGAGCTGCACCCAATCGCTCACGAAATATCCATTCCCCTTCCTTCGCTCCCCTCGGTTTTTATTGAACCGCTTCTGCCCAAGGGGTTTGTTGTTGTTTTCTTTCATGTGAGGGGTGAAAAAAACAGTGATGACAACTTCGAAATTTCGTTGCAGGGCTTTAAAGGCGCTCGGTTTAAAAAAAAAAAAAAAAAAAGCAAAGCAAAACAAAGCCCTAAACCAGAACCGGGGGCCTATTCCCAGGTGGGGGAAGTGGTGTAACTCCACTCCAAGCAGGGCACGCTGGCTGCTGGGCACCGGCTGCCGGGACCCCCCAGGACCCCAGCATGCTTTGGGGAGGGAAAATTACCAAAACTGACCAAGAAGCAAAGATTACATTCCAGATTTGTTTGCAAAAATTACATTGCAGATCTGGTGGCAAAAATTACATTGCAGATCTGGTGGCAAAAATTACATGGCAGACTTGGTTGCAAAAATTAAATTGCAAATTAGGTGGGGTTTACCACCCTCCCCCCCCCCCCATTAATAGCCTGGCAGGGGCAGTTGTTAAACTACAAAGGAGCTGGAGATGGGATTTCTCTGAAATGTAAAGCTTCCGTACGTTCTGGCTGTCCTGCAGTGTCCGTGGGAATGGCACAGCGGCCCCCGCGCTTCATTTGCCATACAGGTGGTTGAGTGGTTAGAAAGTACGTGGCAATCCATCTCAGAAAAGTTATCAAATCAGCTATAAAAGTGTTGTCAAAGGAGAGAATATTAATGCCCACAAGAAATAAAATGCACCATCAGACTGAAAAAAAGTAGCAACATTTGTACTAGACCGTTAGCCAGGAGTCCCGGCTCAAAAATTAATTTGGGTGAAGTTGATTTTTTTTAAGTCAAACAGAAATAGCATCACACGTTCTGTGTGCTAAAACCGGTCTTTGAATGGGACGTGGAACATAAAAAATTGCACTTGTGCATTTCCAGTTCCTCCCAATTTCCCTTTCGGCGGGTTTTGCCTGCGCTGGCTGAGATACGGACAGAAAAAATCAGTGTGTTAAAAAACAGGGATGGGACATGAGCGAGCATTCAACAGCGAGAAAAAGAAAAGGCAATTTCAAAAGCAACTAAACCCTTAGACTAACCTAAAATAAACTAAAATAAAATGTTACCTAGATGTGCCGCCGGGATTATTTCAGGGTATCCACTCCGTCCGTGCGGCCGAGACGGATGCAGCTCGCTCTGCCGTGGACGGCCGCGGCCGTGACAGAGGGAAAGGAAAATGCACGTAGGGAGGTTATGTGTGCAGGGAGCAAATCAAGCACCTCTTTTTAACCCTCCCATAACGGAGGAGCCAGGGATGACCTGGAAAGGCAGAATAACCCCACATTCACTAATAAGGAGGATATCCAAGTAATGCAGCATTGCATTTAACCTATGGGACTCTCTGCTGCTCTCTCCAGCTGAAATTTAACAGCGCCGGAGTTTTTCAGGAGCGGTAGGGAGAGCATCGCCCGCTCTGGGGAAGTCAAAAACCCATTAAAACTGGAAAAGAGAGAAATTTGGTGCTTTAGGGCACAGAGCAGCATCAGTCAGCGGGGGAGCCTGGAGGGAGCTTTTCCTGGGGCAAAGTTGTTCCCTCCTTGCACTGAACTTTCCTGCTTTTTCCTGGCATGGGAAGAAGCAGGAAAGTTCACGATCCTCTTTGTGTTGCAAAATTGGAGTCCGGTGTCTGATCTTATGGGGAAAGCGGGACTGAGCCCCAGGATATCAGAGCTGGTAGCGCTGAACCCCAAACCCGCTGCTGCTTTCGGGCTCAGCCGCGTCCCGGGGTGGTGAGTTCCTCATGTTCACCCATTCCTGGTGGGAGCAGCATCCACCACTGAAATGTTCCTTGGGGCAGGTTCTCTCAAACCTGTTGCCTGATGGTGCCATCACCCCTCTCCTCTTCATGACTAATTGCTCCTCCGTTACTTTCTCTACACCATTTACAACTTCGTGGGCTTTTGGCTTTATTTGCAGATGATGATAAAGTGAGTTACGCAGATTGCGGTAAAAGTCGGGGCAAAGCCGGGAGCACCTGGGCAGAGCTGTGGCCGTGCCCCGGTGACCTGGTTTCAGCTGTGCCATTGACCTGGGAAAAGCCATTTTCCCTCTGAACTCTCACAGCTTTTTCTCCAGAGGGAGGAATTCTGAAAAAAAAAAAAAAAAAAAAAAAAAAAAAAAAAGAACCCCCTAAAAAAAACCAAGTATTTTTTTAGGTTTTCCCCCTTTACCTCTGAATTTCCACCAGTGGGAAAAGAAACAGATTCTTACGAAAAATATGTGCCAGTGGCTTATTTCTGTCCCTTTCCCAGCCCCTCAAAGGGGCATTTTCACACGTTTACAATGCGGTGGAGGACGTTTCGGGACACAAGATCTGTTCATACATGCTGCTGCTTTGTGGGGGGGAGAGAGCGTCTCAGGGATGGTTTTTCCCTTGGGAAAGGCAGGAAGAGAGTAAGGCAGACGAGGCCTCCCTCTTTGCTGGGCATTTCTATGGTCATCCTCACAGTCTGGGGGGGGGTCCTGGGGTGTTTTCTGTGGCAGGTGCTGCCATCAGGGGCCCAAGCCAAGCGGTTGGCGATGGATGTGTTGCTCTTAAATGTCTTTTTGTGACTCTCAGCCACCGCGCCAGCCCAGGTCTGATGCTGAGCCCGGTGTGGTGGTGGCTGTCAGCACCCCGGGAGATGCATGGCATCCCCTTCCACACCGATCTGGGGGGTCGAGGGGAGAACTGAGCCCCCCTTCGCCCATTTCCCTGCTTAGCGGGGGTTATCTGAGCCCGTTGAGGTGCGCGGGCTGGCCGGGCCGGGGGGAGGGGGGCTCAGCTCGGCTGGCTGGTGGGATTCAGGGCTGCCAGCCCTGGAAGGGGGGGGCTACCAGGGCTGCATGCAGGCAGGCAGGGAACACTGGGGAGCGTGGCAGCAGCAATTTGGGGAAGGTGCTTGGGCAGGTATTTAGGGAAGGGATGCTTGGGGATGGTGGGAGGCACTTTGGAAAAATGCTTTAGGGAGGCACTTCGAGAGAGCGTTTTAGGAAGGTGGTTTGGGAAAAAGGTGCTTTGGAAAGGTGTTTTGGGAAGATGCTTTGGGAAGATGCTTTGGGAGGGTGGTTTGGGAAGATGTTTTGGGAAAATTCTTTGGAGGGGCGCCTCGGGCCGAGCCGGAGAGGCATCCTGCGGGGGGGGAGGGAGCTTGGGCGTTGCGCGGAGCGGTGCGGAGCGGTGGGGGCTCCGCGGGCACCTGCGCGGCGCCGCCTGCAGTGCCGCCGTCCGCCACCGGGTGGGGCGGCAGGGCAAAGAGTGAGCGCGGCGGCGACCGGGCCGGTGGCGGCGGGGGGGGGGGGGAGAAATCGGGGGGGGGGGCTCCCTGTCCGCACCGGGAGATGGGGGGGCTCCTGCACCGGGATGCGCCGGGAGGGAGGGAGCCTCCCTGCACCGGGGGGAGCTCCCTGTATTGGGGTGCACGGGGGAGGTCCCTGCACACGGGTGAACGGCGGGGGGGGGGGGGGGGATGGAGGGGTGGGGGGGGGGGTGTCCCGGCGGCGGGGCGCACCGGGAGGCACGGGGGGGGGGCTCTGGCGATGCGCGGGGTGGGGGGGTGGGGGGTGGGTGTCTCCGTCCACCGGGATGCACCGGTGGGGTGGTGATGGAAACTCCCATCGCCGGGATACAGGGGGATGCAATGGGGGGGGGTGGGGTGGGGGGTGTCTCTGCACCGGGATATACGGGGAGAGGGGGTCAGCAAGGAGTCCACGGGGAGGCACGGGGGTGGGGGACCCCGGGGGTACCCAAGGATGCGGGGAGAGGGAATGGTCGCACCCTCCCCGGGATGCTCCGGGGGGGGGATCCCCGCACCCCAGATCTATCCGCGCACCGGGACGGGAGGGGGAGACTCAGGAAAGGGGCTCCAGGCCTGGCTCCCCCCGGGGTCACCCCAAAGGAAGGGAGGGACACCCCCCGACTCCTGGGGAGCCGCAGCGGCGGGGGTGGGGGGGGGGTGGGGGGGGGGGGGGGCCGCAGCCCCTCTCGGCGCTCCGCAGTCCCACCGGGCACCAGACTCAAACCAGCTGGGGAGGCTAAAGGGGGACGCCGGGAGGGGGGGGGGGGGGGGAATGGGGGGGTGGCGAAGGAGAAGGGGGGAACTCAATGAACTTTTGTTTTTCCTGTAATCTGAAGCAAATGCTTTGCAAAACTGCCTGTAACCAGGCAGCCCGGATACCTGCCTTTGCCTCCATCGCTGCTGCGGCTGGACTGGGGGGGCTGGGGGCTTTGGGGGGGGGGGGGGCGGGGGGGCGGTATTGCAGCCGCCTGTGCAAGGCAGTGTCTGGGTTGGAAACACGCCACGGATAAAGCGGGGGTTCCCCCAGCTCTGATCCCCCTGGCCTGGAAAGCACCGGGGAGGGGGATCAGGACAATCACAGCCCCCTCCTCCCCCCAGAAAAATTAACATGTAGGGGTGTGTGGAATATAGCAAACCCGAAAAGATGGGGGGAGGGGGGGGTGCAGAGAGTAAATCATGGCAAGGGGCAAATCACTGGGAGCAAATAATTGGAGGAGGCGAATCAATGAAAGAGGGCAAATAATTGAGGGGGGATGGGGATCATTGCAAGAGGCCAAATCATTGCAGGGGGTAAATCCTTAGTGGGGGTAAATCACCCAAGGGGAAAATCATTGCAGCGGGGTAAATCATTGCGAGCAGGGAAGTAATGGGAGGTGAGCAAGGAGTTGCGAGCAGGGAAATGGGAGGGAGGGGGTGTGTATCCTGAATCATTATGGAGAGGGTAAATCACTGCAAGGAGCAAGGAATGAAAGAGGGGCAAATCAATAGAGGGGGTAACTTATTGGGGAGGGGGAGAATCATTGCCCGGGGCAAATTATTGTAGGGGGTAAGTCACTGAAAGGGGAAAATCATCGGGAGATAAATCTTGTGTGTGAGGGGAGCCGTTGCAAGGGGGGAAATCACTGGGGGTAATTCTTGCGGGGAAGAACTTATTGCAAGGGGAAATCGTTAAAGGGTTAAATATTGGGGGGGGTCACTGGAAGGGGGGAAATGATTGGGAGAAGGAATCATTGCAAGGGGGAAGTCATTACGGGTTAAATATCGGGGGGATTATTGTAAGGGAGAATAATTAAGGGTTAAATATAGCGTGGGGATCATTGCAAGGGGGGGGAACGATCAAGGATTAAATATTGGGGGGGACCATTGCAAGGGGGGGAATGATCACGGGTGGGGGGAGTCACTGTGAGGGGAAAATGTTGGGGGGGGGGGATCGTTGCAAGGAGGGCCTGATTGCGGCTTAAACATTGGGGGGGCGGAATGATTTGGGGAGGGAGCATAATTTCGGGGGGGTGCAAATCATCCAGGGGAGGGGTGGGGGGGGGGGGGGGGGGGGGCGCCGTGGCTGAGCCGCGCTTGTCTCTCCGCAGGCCGAAGGTACGGACGGCGGAGGAGAAGGAGAAGGAGAAAGGAGGAGGAGGAGAAGGAGGAGGAGGAGGAGGAGGAGGATGAGGCCGAGGAGCGCGGCGTGACCGTGCGGCGGGCGGCGGGCCAGGGCTCGCACGCTCCAGCGCCGCGTCCGCCCGACTCGTCCCGCCTCCCCCGGAGCCCTCTGAAGTGAGGGTGGGTGTGCGGGGAGGGGGGGGGGGGGGGGTGGGCAGCCGTGCTGGCGGCCAGCCCAGCCCCGGCTTCCCCGCCTCTATATAAACACTCATTGACTTTCTTTTACTCAAACATCGAGAGAGGGGCTATACCCAGCAGCCCTGCCTCCCTCCTTAACAGAAGTCTGGTGAAAAGTCTGGGGCTAACAAAATAGCCGGCATATAGATAAAAAAAAATATATATATATATTTATAGAGATATATTTATATATATATAGATAGAGATATAAACCGAACCGTCTCGCTCCGTGTGTGTAGATACATATATATAGCTATTTAATTCTTCCATCTCTCCAGGTCGTGGCTGAATTATTTTATGATTTTTTAACATTTTTTTTAAAATCTCGCTCCTTTTTTTTTTTTTCCTTTCTTTTTTTTTTTTTCTCCCCCCTTCTGGTGTGTGTGACTTTGCCTTGAAAGCGAGCGAGAGCCAGAGCATCTGCATTTGGACTTTTTTTGGGGTCTTTTTTTTTCACTCCAGGGTTTTTCTTTTTTATTTTTTTTCCTTGAGTTTTTGGCTACTCAGTTGCCCCCAGCCCCTTCTTTTGGGGTGTCTCTTGGTTTTGGTTTTTTTTTTTTAACTTTTTTCCCTCTTTTTTTTTTTTTTTTTTGTGTGTGTTGTGTGAGTAGGTCTTTTTTTTTTCGTCTGTGTCACTCTGTCAAGTTTATTCCAAACAAGAACAAAGTTTTCAGGCAGGGGCAGAGGAGAAACTGCTTTTTGCCCTTTTTTTCCCCCCTCTTTTTTTTTTTCCTCCTCTCCCCCCCCCCCCCCCCCCCCCCCCCTTTTTCCTGTTGTTTTTCTAACCTGCCAGCGGAGAGGGGGGCGAGCCCGGCCCCCCCCGCCCAAGGACCCCCCAGGCAGGCTTTAGCGTGCGCTCCGCAATCGCCCTCTTTTCGTGCGTGCGTGTGTGTGGGTGCGAGTGTGGTGCCTGTCAAGGGGCTGTTTCTCTCCCCACCCTCCTCCTCCTCCTTCTTCCAAATATGCTTTTTGCAAGTTTTGATCTCGTCTCGGCACTGGCTACCCTCGCGGCGTGCTTGGTGTCACTGACTTTGCTGCTGGCCGTGTCCCAACAGCTGTGGCAGCTCCGCTGGGCTGCCACCCGCGACAAAACCTGCAAGCTACCAATCCCTAAAGGCTCTATGGGATTCCCTTTAATCGGAGAAACCTTCCACTGGCTCCTGCAGGTAAGGAGGATTCCCTTCCCTCCCTGGAAGGTGGGCTGGGACCGGCTTTTTTTTTTTTTTTTTTCTCCCTCTTTTTTTTTTTTTCCATCTTCTTCTTTTTTCTTTTCCTTTCGATTGCATCATGCGGGTTCCCGGCGAGTTGGGGAGGTAGCTGGGGCCGGGGGCTGGTGGCGGCTGGAGCGGGAGGAGCGGGGGAGGACCGAGGGAGCCCGGCCCGGCTGGGCTGGCCCCGGAGCGGCCGCCGCGCTGCGCTCCCCGGCCGGGAGCTGCGGGGTTCCCCGGCGGGGGCTGCTCGGTGCCGGGGAGGAGGCTCGGGGTCTCCCCCGCGCTGCCAAAAATCTTCTTTTCTTGCACCCCCCACCCCTTTCCCCCTTCCCCAGCCTAAATCCTTGCAAAAAAAAACCCCAAAAACCAACTACTAATAATAAATCCGGGGGTGGGAGGTAGCCCCGGGGCGAGGATGGATGTCGCCGGGCATGGTGCGGGGGCTCCCTGGGTCGTGTCCCACCGCTCGCCACCCCACGGCCGTGCGATGGGCTTCCCCCCCACCCCAGCCCCAACCCCCTCGGCGTCGTCCCATCCCCGTCCCCGGCGCTGTTCCCGTCGGGTTCGCAACCCGCTCGGCTCGGGTCCGGTCTTGGGGGAAGCCCGCGGAGGTAATCGGTAGATTAACCCGGGATTAACCTTGCTAAATGCTGAACAGCGGCGGGCGGAGCGGGATCCCCTCGGACCGCGTTGCGAGAGGGTGACTGCCAAAAAAAAAAGAGAAAAAAAAAAAACTTAAAAAAAGAAAAAAAAAAAAAGAAAGAAAAGGGAGGAGGAGAGGAGGCAGGAGGCGGCCGAGGGGTGCCCCGCGGCGGGGGGGAGCTGCGGGCCGGGCTGGGAGCACCCCGCGGCTCGCAGCATCCCAGGAGGGAACCCCCGAGGAAAATTAGCCCAAGGGTTTCCCACCCCCTCCTCCCAGGGCGAAATAGAAATAATAATAAGCAAATGGGAGCCTGGCGAGGATGCTCCCGCCAGCGTAGGTCGCGTTTCATTGACGGGACGGCAGAGGGGACCGCAGAGCCCGCGGAGGGGCAGGGTAGCCCGGTCCCGGCTGCGAGGGCTGCGGCGTCCCCCGGTGTCCCCCGTCCCCCCCCGTCCCCCCCCCCCCCCCCCCCGCCGCCGGGGAAGCCCCGACGTGGGAGCCCGGCGCGGCGGCCCCGCTCCCCGGCCGGCCCCCTCCCCGCCAGCGGCGCCGAAGGGGTTAACCGCACGCTCTCAATAGGGCTTTATTTTTTAAAGAAATTTATCAGATTTTTACAGGGGGACCAGAAAAGGGTTCTCGCTTTTCCACAGGCTCCGTCCAAACAGAGTCCAGGGCTAAAAATACAAAATTTTGTATAAATTGGACTCCATTCGAAACTTCTCCCACATAAAGGTCCTCTTTGTGCTGCCCTGGAAATGGTGTACAAATAACTCTTTATTAATGCCACAAAAAGGACTTTAATTATATTTACGCAGATCAAGAAACAGGGTCACCTGAACATCTGAAATTCACAACCGCGCTTTTGTTTCAAAATAAACACACGCACTCACAACTCAGCACCGGGGCGCGGAGCCGCAGCGCTCGCAGCTATTCTCCCCGCTCGGAATGGGGTTTTTCGGGGGACACCCTCCTCCCGCTCCCCGCCCCCCCCTCTTCCCCGTCTCCCGTGGCTCCATCCGCCTCCTCGCCGACAAAAGCCCCCGGAGCATGTGGGAAAGTTATTAAACCCTCTCAAATCTGGAGATTTACTTAGGCAAATTGCAGCCTTTCGAGTAAATTCAGCCTGAGCGAGGGGAAAAAAAAAAAAAAAAAAAAAAGAAATAAGGTTAAAAAGTACCAGGGGAGGTAAAGGTAGAAGTAAAGGGGAGGAGGAGGAGGAAGGGGGGGCGGACGGCACCGACCCCCGCCGGGGCGGCGGGAGCAGCGGACGCTCCGCGGGCAGCCGCCGGGCGCCCCGTCGGTGGGAGCCGGGCTGTGCGGGAGTGGGATGTCGGGGTTCCCCCACTCTGCCCCATTTCTACCCCCTACACCGGTCGGGTCGCCCCCAAACCTGCAGGCGCGACGACACCTCCCCCTTCCCCCCCCCCCCGAGCTACTCCCCGCTGCGCCGTGGGGATCCCCGCGCGGGGGTGCGGGGGCGCAGAGGCCGTGGGGTAACACTCGGGTTTCCACCCCCTCCCCCCGCCATCCTCACCCCCTCCACACCCCCCCCCCCCCCCCCCCCTCCCTCCTTCCCCCGCAGGGCTCCTGCTTCCAGTCTTCGCGGCGGGAGAAGTACGGGAACGTTTTCAAGACGCACTTGCTGGGGCGGCCGCTGGTGCGGGTGACGGGGGCGGAAAACGTGCGGAAGATCTTGATGGGGGAGCACCACCTGGTGAGCACCGAGTGGCCGCGCAGCACCCGCATGCTGCTGGGGCCCAACACCGTGGCCAACTCCATCGGCGACATCCACCGCCACAAGAGGAAGGTGAGGCACCCACGCGAGACGGGGAGCTGGGGGTGGTGGTGGGGGGTGGGGGGACGGGACCCGCGCGTGGGGTGAGGGGGACCTCTTTCCCTCTCTCCCTCCTCTCCCTCCTCCCCCCGCCCTCTCCCCACGGAACCCTTTGTGCGTGGGAGGTCACGCGTGGGTGTCCCCCCCCCCCCCCCAATCTCTCCCGTGTCTGAGCTCGATGCCTTTGAGGAATTTAAAAGGGCGATGGGGAGGAGAGAGGGTGAGCGCGGGGGCCGTCGCATTCGCGGCTGCCCCACAGCTTGCTGCTGAGGACGGAGGTGCTGCCCCTCTCCCCCCCCCCCCCCCCCACCATCGCCCCCCCCCCCCCCGCCCCCCCGCAACCGGTGGCACGCGTGGCGGGGGCTGCCGTGAGCCCAGCGGCGAGCGCGGTCCCAGAGGGCTCTTAAAAGGGCGATGCGACCGTCGGGCAGCGGGAGGGCACAGCGCGGCGTGGGGCGGAGGGGAGTGGGGGGGCAACGAGTGGTGTCCGTCCGTCCCCTCCCCCCCCTATTTCCAGGCTCCGCTGAGAGGTGTTGTGGGGAGACCGCGCGGGGTTTGTGCTTTTTTTTGGGGGGGGGTGGGGGGGGGAGCTCATGTCACACATGTGTGTGTGTCTCATGGTGCGGAGTGTTGCATTGGATTTCAGGGAAACTGGGGAGCTTATGGGGGTCCCGGGATGAAGTGCGGAGGGGGATGTGGACTGAGCTGGTTGGGGGGTGGCTGTGGTCCTCCTGAGGCCTTTCCTTATCTCACCCCCTCGGTGGTCCCGCGGTGAGACCCTCCTTACAGGCCCCAAGGTAGCGCGGGGCAGCCTGGTTTCAGGGGGCGTTGAGCCCAAGCAGATGTGGGGGATCATCCTCATGTCCCCCCGTCAGCAAAGGTGGTGGCAAAGGTGACAAGCCTGCGCAGGCTGGCATGGCAGCATGGGTGATGGCTTTTGCATCCCATCCTCAGCGGGACAGGCTCTTTCCCAGCTGGGTCGGGGCAGGCAGTGGATTTGGGGTGAAGGTAACGCGTCCGCCCCCCTCTCTGCGGTGCCCAGACGGCGTTGCTGGCGAGGGGAGTGTGGTACCCAGAGCCAAGAGGCTGTCCCAGTTCCTGCCCCGCGGCAAGGTCCGCTCTCCTCTCTCTGCTCCAGCAGGATTTCCTATTTTGGCGCATATATTTCTGTAAAATCCCTACCAAACCCAATCCCTCACTTTTTTCTCCTGGGGGAGAAGACGAGAAAACAAACACCCCATGACACCCATTAGTCACATTTTTTAATGCACTGGCGGCCGTGTCTCAAGTGCTACCACAAGAAACGTGATGTCAATCCCTACCCCAAGACCTGGGAAAACTTGATGCCTGCAATTACACCCCCCTTTGCTTGGGCTACTTTTTTTTTTTTCTTCTTAAGGAGGGGGATATTTTTTCCAACCTTGCTGTCAAAAAGAAGGGGCGATAGTTCATGGGGCTCCTTCTATTATGGAGCATAATTTGTGGCAGGAGAGGTGCAAGGAAATGGGGAGCGATGCTTTTTCCTCTGGCAGCAGGAGGAAGGCAGCGGCTTTGGCTCCTATTTATTTCCTGTTAAGGGAGGTTTTAGCAGCAGCAGCTGGCGATTTGAAGGGGTTTCTACGCTCCTTTGCTGCTTCTTTTATCTTCTGCACAGCAAGATAATTTTTTGCTACTGAAAAGTGGGTAGCTGAAGGCCTTTGGTTGCGATCGCCTTAATAAAACCGCGGAATTCAGACCTCAGGAACAGACGCTGGGGGAGGCGAGGAGAGCGTGGGTTATGGGAATGGGGTCATGGAAAAGGGAGGCCTGACCTCTGTGGTATCCTGATGGACTTGTAATTTGTACCGCAGCTCAGATGGGGAGTGCCAGCACCAGCAAGGAGCAATACCAGCAGCACAGAAAGGGGAGAGCCTCTCTCCCTCGGTATTTATACCTGTTTTTCTCACTTTTGTGTTTTTACCTAGTGGGAAGTATATGTCCCACCCTAAACTGTGAATCCCAGTGCTTTCAGATTTTTCTGAGCCCAAAGTGTGGTGTGGATCTCCGTTCTCTTCCTCAAAAGCCTTTTGCTTTCCCGGTTTGTGGCATCATGTGTGATCCCAAGCTGGCAAGGATCCTAATTCTTGCTCAAGGGATGGCTAAAGCCTCCTGAGAACAGGTACTCTGGCAAAACACTGTCCCAGGATGACCCTTGCCAGCTGTGCCTGCTCCAGCTCACACCCCTTGCCTCTGCTTTGAGCTCTAGTGTACACTAGAGCAAATGCTTTTCCCGTATGAATGGGACCGGGGATGCTAAAGTAGCTAATTATTTTTTAAGCTTTCTCTTTCAGCAGCATGGGGTTGGGTACACTGGGCTCAGCCACTTCCCTTCTCTTTGAAAACGGGAGGTTATTCTGACTCCTTCACTTGGTCTCCTCTTAGTTACTGTTCCTGTGGGGCTGAGCACCTCATGCATCACGCACCCTTGGGTGCTCCCTGAGCCCGGCAGCTGCTTGAATCGCATTCTCCCCTACGCAAACCATCCCTCGCCCTGGACTGAGTGAGTTGCACACATGGAGATAAGGTGAACCTGCTTCTAACACAAAGAAAATAGATCACTTTGTTCTTGGTGAGATTGCGATGACCAGATTAAAGCTTTTTCCAGGCCAGGTGCCTTCTACCGGCAGAAATTGCCGGCGTCTTTTGAGTTCATTAGCCCTGAGCTTTTGTTGCTGTTAAATGGCATTGACTTTGAACTCTCCCCACCCTGCTGCGGAGACTGTGAGAGGTCTGAGGTGGAAGCACTAGATTTGAGATTTAAACTTGTTCCTTCTTGGTGGAAGTTCTCTTCGGTACCCAGTCCGTACCTTCCTCTTGACCCTCTGGGGAACCAAGCAAAGAACCTGTTGGCAGAAGACCGTGTTTTTCACAGACTTCACCAACTTTCATAGTAAGGATGCTAGTATTAACAGAAATATTAAAAGAACTGGAGCAGTCTGAAAGCTCTGTGGAAAAAAGCAGTAGAATTTCCTGGGAAACCTTTGAGGTTATTGGTAATTCAGTTTAAAGCATTGTGCGGCTTTCTGGAGCAGTAGCTCCATCCACTTCTCAAATTCTGTTTTCTACCTCATCTCTGAGCTTGAGCTTTCACTTGCTCTTAAGTGATTTCTCTTTCTCTGGTCTTACCAGAAATTTTACCTGAGATATAATTTCTTGTGAGGCTTCTTGTGGTGTAGGGTGCTAGCCAACACAGTGAAAGGTGGAGCGTGAAACGAACCCCATGTGCTCGCCCTCTGCTGCAACTCCAACCATTGGGGTCATCTCTAGCTCTTGTTCCACCAACCCTTACGTGGTCACTACGTGCGATAAGTCCTCGTTGTCTTTCTAAAAGCCAGTGGAGTTGCACTTATTTGCAACAGCAATGGCAGATAGTCTTTCATCATTCCCTGGCAACTGAGCTGTGGTCTCCTCTTGATGGGACAGATTGCTACTGAGATGTGAAGACAAGCTCTAGCAGAGAGCTTTAAACCCAACATGTTCAAGCATGAATGGTAGCTTGCCATTGAAATCGGCTGTTTTGCTGGCCATGTATTGCAGAGCTTTCCAAAGAGATTTAGCTCTTCAATGTAACTTGAAGACCAGCAAACTGCAGCTGTCACTACTGGATCTGCTGTAGGGCACTTTGCCCATGACGGTGATGGGATCAGAGCTGGGTTGGACAACTTGGGCTTTGGAGCTCTTCTCTCAGGTTTGCTGTTTCGCTGTCTCAGCTCTTTTTTCAGGATCTTGTACAGATTGAATATCCCCCTCCATAAAGCAGATGAATATCCTCTTCTCCATCCTGGAGGCTTTAATCTGGTAGGTGGTGATAAAGGACTCTGAGATGCACGTGTGAAAGGTGCTCAGGAGGAACAAAGCTGTATTAACAAGCCAGTAGCTATGGCAGCTCTCTGCTTTCTCATCCCCTATTTATTAAAGCTCCCCTGCAGGAAGCTGTCAAAGTTAATATAAATTGGAGAAAACTTCCCCCTTTTGGGAAATAAACTCTCCAATTACTAGAGAGGGGGTCTCTGAGTGTAAAGTCAACTTTGCCCAGGGACGTGACAGCTTGTGGGGTGGGACGGAGGGTGCGAACGGGGTTGGGAGCAGGGCTTGCCTGCGTCAGGAGTATCGCTTTATTGCAGATGTCATCAGTGTTGGCTCTGTCCTTGGCCTCAGATGAAGCTGGTCGATAAGAACAGTTTACAAGTAGTAAACAAAAGCAACCCAAAACTCCTCAACCTCTCTCCTGAGATAAATATCTACTGAGGCTGTTACTGCTCTTGGGTCGTGGAGTTTATGTTGATGTCGGAGAACCTGGGCCACCCATGCTGCAGTGAAGGCAACTTCTTCTGCGGTGGCATCTTTTTTCTCAAAATCACCTTGCAGGGTACTGGGAGGAGCAGCCACATTGCTCTGGCATCTGGCTGAGCATGGGCATGTCGTTGCTCTGGCTTTTTGGTGGCAGATCTCTGCCTCTCTCCATCGCATGAAGGATGCATGTCGTCTCTTGGGGTCAGACATGACATGTCCTGAGGGAGGGGAGCTCATGGGGAAGGGATGACCGGGGATGATGCCTAGCTGAGGGTGCTCCTTGCTCCACACTTCTGTCTCTGGTGCTCTCCCCATCCTGCTCTTCTTTGGGTGGCACAGCCATGCCACCTGTGTAGTACCCTGTCCCAGCCTGGCTGTTCACTCGATCCTTTTCACATCTTGCCCTGGATCTGTCCTTGTAGACATCTTCAGTCCCAATTTCTGTCCGTGAGCTCTCATTTCTACCTGTGAAGTCCCAGTGAAACCAGTGCAGTCGCTCCAGATTTACCGTGTGTGTCTTTTGGAAGTGTCGATCCCTGGGTCAATAAGAGCTGTAATGAAGGCAAAGCAAATCTGCTCTTTGGCATGGTGATAGCATGGGCTCTGGTTTTATGGGATGTAAGGCCAGCAGGAAGTTGAAGTTCAGCAAACGGAGAGGGAGGCCCTCCTGTGCCTCTGCCTGCGAGGGACCCCAGCACCTTGGTGGAGAAGCAAATGGGAACTGGAAATGGCCAGGACGCACAGCCCTTAGGTTTTAGGTTGGGACTGAGCAGCGCCCGAGGCCAGGAAGGAGTTTCCCCATGCGGGGTACGTGCTGCCGGCGTGGGTGTGCTATGGTGCACGGCGAAGGTGGGACTCAAACTTTCCTCGGAAGCATCCAGCCTTGGCAGGAGAGTGCTGGACTTGCCGGGCCTATGCTCTGTTCCAGCATAGTAATCCTAAAATAGGCACAGCTGTCTTAAAAAAGGAAAAGAAAGAATAAAATAAAAGCAGTCCGTGGGCTGGGTAGACGTCCTAGACCCGGAGACTCGAGGAGGAAGCAGACAGTGGTGCAGAGAAACGGCCTGTTTTGTCTCACTGTCCAAAACTACATCATTCATTAACACACCACAATTAATGTTCTGCCTCGGAGGCATACAAGTGTTGAGCTTATTAGCACCAAGTAGAAAGGTCTGAGGCTTTAATATAGTTTGCAAGAGGATTAAGAACACAAAAGGGGCCATAAATTTACAACCAAATATAAACCAGCTGCTGTGGGCTGGACTGAAGGGGGGAGGGAGGGAAGGAGGGAGATGGGGGAGAAGGGCGGGAGGAGGAAGGAGGGATGGGAGGTGGCGGGAGTGTACCTTTCCTACTACAAAAATCCCGACCCAAGTTGTTGAGAGGGTTTTTTTAGTTGTTTTTTTTTTTTCCCCCGCATTTCCACCCGGCCCCGCTGCCCTCCTCTGTGTGACCTGTAAATCCCACGGTGGAAAAGAAACCATCCCCTTCCACCCGAGACGTTTCTTCCCCCGCCCAGAATCATATCAAGCAGCTCAAGCGGGCTGGATTCCAGCTGCCATCGGCTGGCCCGGCTCCAGCCCCTTCTCTGCGTGTCTGTGTCGGGCCGCTGCCCCGTGAGCTTTATTTAACCCATGGGCAAAAGCCAGTGGAGATGGAGAAAAGGCTTTCATTGATGGAGGAGGGTTCCCGCTCGCGGTCTTGGGGAAGAATTTGTCAGCTAGGTTGGCTCATTGACTTTAGACCAAATAGTGCTGTCATCTACTGTGGTGTAAATCCAGAGTAATTCGAATGGATTAAAAAAAAAAAAAAAAGGCAAAGCACAGGCACTCTTGGCTGAAAGACAAATTTCATGCGTTTTCATAGCGCCTTCCACCCCAAAATGACCTGCAAGCTCAGACCCTGCTTTGAGAAGCTGTGCTGTGTCAGAGTGTGGTTACAGCTCAGGAGCTGTACGGATACCCTGCAAGCTGAACCTCTTTAATGTAGACTGCTCTATCTTTTTGGGTTGTCTGGAATGGAACCTGTTGGATGTCCTGTGATGCTCTGTGCTGGGTGGAACAGCAATCTGCAGCCCATAGCTCTGCATGGGCCCAGGCTTCCCTTTAGAGCAGGAATGGGGGATGCCAGGAGCTAATCCCAGACATGGGAGAGAGCTTTTCAGACTCAGGATCCATCCTACACTGTCTTTGTATAACTTTGTTTTTCTACTGCATCATACTCCATCCTTCCAAGCAGCTCGAGCAACCTGCTAAGTTGTGTTTTGTAATATCCTGCTCATCCCTCGGGGAACTGAGTGCTTTGTTTCAGATTAGTGATGCTCTCCACTACTTCTCAGGTGGCACTTCTATCACTAAATGTATCTCTCTATCAGTCAGCTTGCTCTTAAACTTTTTTCTACTTAATTTTGTAGGGTGGCCTTGGGTCATCTCAGCCCTTATCATCTCTCTGGGCTTAGTTTAAAGCCCAGAAGAGGCCTCTTGTAGTTGGCAGGAGCTCATGTGTTCAGAGGTAGGGACATCTGCACCATCAGATGTGTGCTCATCCCCATATGATGCACAGAAGTCTTACAAGACCTCACTCAGGATTTTGGTGGCAGAGCTGCTGGAAGAAGCACTTTTCCAAGCGTTTTCCCAAATTTCTGCCAAGAGACAGATGTGTGCTCAGAAAGGTGTATTTATTTCACCTTTGGGATGGAGTGGGCTGCATCGTGGGGAGAGGGCTTCCCTCTCATCCCCTCTGCGAGTGCAGCTGCCCCTTGTGCTCTGCTCAGCTCCCAGACCATGGAGCACTTGTCAGGACAGAGGTCTCAGTGCTCCCATGGAAGAGCGCTTGAGGCTGGTTTCTTTGCCAAGTCTGGCTTTGTCTCTAGGAGAGTCCATGCTCTGGGTTACTTAAACGTGTGGGGTCCCTTCCCTTTGGTCCTCGCTCTGCGCTCCAGGAAGATGCAGGGGGTCAGCAAAAAGGGGACTTTTCTCCTAATGTTTATCCTCCGTTGGCTCTGCAGTGGTGGGCAGGGCACTATCCCTGCTGCCTGGGCAAGCTGCTCTACTCCTCTTTGGCTCTGGGTAAACTCTCATCTCCACACCACAGATCTGGGATTTAACGTGTGGTTTGAAACCAAACGGAATAGTCCATCCTATCTCGACCCAGCCTTCTGATGCTGATGAACGCCTGCTCTGACCATGGAGCCGTGTGCCTGGTGGGTTTGCAGGATGCTCCTTCTCCACAGCTCCAGCCAAAGACACCAACCGCAAGCAGTGGGTGCATGCCCTGTTGGACCTCTTCTTGGCCAGCTGATCCCACCTCTCTAATCCCTTCTGGCTGGACACAGCTCCTGTTTCTTTGCCATGCTATCCTTTGATGTGGTATCTTCTTTCTCTTTCCTTCCTTGTGTTTGATTCCCTCCTTGAAAAGCAGTGACAATATGTAAGGTGAACTTTGCTATTCTCAAACGCACCGGTTCCTCATCAATAAATGGGGGGAGGGCACTTGGAGCAGCACTCCAGAGGTGGTGTAGGCACACAAATGCTGAAGAACTGCGATGTGTTTCGGTATCCCCATAAAGTGGGCTAAGAAGCCTAAATTGCTGAACGTAGCTGGTTGAATTTTGCTGTTGTTGGCATTGGGGTTTTTTTTTGAGACACGAGGCAGCTTTGCAGATGGGGGTGCTGAGGCAGATCTAGGGTATCCTTCTTGTTCCCTGCTTTCCCCCCCGAGCCTGCGCATCACAGCCCCTTTAACCTGATAGCCTGTTCAAGGATTTCAGATCAAAAGTGGTTTCCCATGCCATGTGGAGGGTTTGTGGGAGAGATGCTCAGACATGGAGATTTTTCCGCTGTTGGGAAATGGGGTGCTTGGGCTCATTTTTATTCTGAACTCAGGTGGAAATACGAAATGCTAGAGTTTCTCACAACTCTAGTTTTTTTAAAAAAAATTTAAAATTAGGCGTATGGGCAACCCTGAAAGGTGCATGATCATCATAACGTGGCCCAAGGATGCTGAAATTATCTTTACCTTTTTTCCCAGCACATTTTTTTGAGAATCATTCACATTTCAGTAAAACTGCCTTTTGCAAAGGCACTCTGTTTCTTTTCTTCACCTGGGCTGAGTTTGGAGACTCCACCTACTGTAACCAGACTCCCTTTGGGACTGGTCACAGTGTTTGTGGGGCTCTTGCATTTCTCCCTGGGGGAGGTTGCTGCCTTCAGCTCCCCAGAGACACCCATGCTCCTCGCCTGCACTCTGTGTGCAGCACTATACTTTGATGAGCAAACCCAGCATTGCTCATTTTGGGTGGTCAGGAGCTGAAACCCTTAGCTTTTCCCTCTCAATGGGCCTGGATTGCTCCTGTGATGGAGCATGGCAGGAGACCTTGGAGTGGTCCATGTGCGCTGTTTTCCAATTACAGCATGGGGAGAAAAGTCATCAGCTCTTTGCTATGTGCCTGTGAAAGGCAAAGGTCTTTAAAAATAGACGGCAGAGTGTCAGGGCAGTGGTGGGGTTTTGTGAAGGCCCTCTCCTCTTTGCGGTGCCTTGTATAGCCTTCACAACTTTTTTGCTGTGTTTTTGCTTTGCTTGTGCTCCTGATGCCAGGGCAGCCTCTTGCTCATAAGCCTTCTCATCCCACTCCAAAAATATCATGGTTTACAAGCCCGCTGGACCATGGCAGTGGGCTCCATGTCTGGCAGCCCCGCATCTGATGCCGGAGAGAGGCAGACATCCATTACAATGTGGCGACAGGACCGGGTTGGGACAAACACCGCCTGGCCTTTGAAACGTAGGAAGAAATAGCACGTCTCCAGGTTGAGATGTTGCTTTGGATGCTTCCTGACACGTCCCGCCAGCCAAGCCGCTGGCGGGTGCCAAATTGGTTTGTGAAAACGTCTCCATGCTAATCATGCCTTCATTTGGTTGGGCCAGCAGCTCTGGCTGGCGTGGGCTAGATGAGACGCAGGTGTCTGATCCCAAAGCATAAGTTTTCCTCCTGGAGGAGAGGAAGGAAAAGCACCATTCCCTCTTTGCCATGCTGATGTGCCAGGTGGAAGCAGGGGACCTGCAGATCATGGATGGCAAAATGCGGGGGCTGACACTTGTGCTTGGAGTGGGGTGGCTTGGCCGGCAACAAGGAGAGGTAACACAATGAAAAGCATCATCCCCACTAAATCCTTTCCACCCCAGCCACTACACAAAGCCTTTGCTACACGTGAAAATGCTGTGGGTCGAAGCTCAGGGCTCTTCACTTGAATGTCCTCTCCTCTTTGGTGTGGTTTAAGGATGGAGCTGGGATATTCTCCAGCCAGGACTGGGGGAAGTTCACTGTCACATGGAGCTGGACCTCTCTGGGAGATCCTGGAGCTAGACACTGGGAAGGAATTTTCTGCCTTAGGAAGACCATAAATCTTTAAATATCCTGTTTCCACTATGAGACGGACTTGGAAGTTTCCAGCCAGGCTTGCTGGGTGGTGGTGTCTCCCTCAATGCAGGGTGAGTGCGCGTGTGCGGGTGTAAATGAATGCACCTGGATGGAGCAAATCCCTAGACTTGGCTCTTTTGGGACATATAAAAATGTGCAAAAAAATGGGGGCTCTTTCCAGCATCCCCCAAAAGTCCTGGCCACTGCCCTGGCACTGCTGCTGACGCCACCCAACCGGACCCCCATCATGTCTGTGCTATTGCATCTCGGTGTTAGCAGAGCTGGGCATCCCCTTCGAGCTGTTTTTGCCTCTTGGCAGCTCTGGAGCAACTTTTTTTGCACTGATGCTCTTTGGCTTTGCCTGGTCTTGCTCCGGCGAGTGGCCGAGACATTCGGCTTGACTTCACTAGAGGGCGCAGGAATTTTAGGCTAGAAACGTGCGGAGGTTTGTCGGGGAAAGTTGGCTGCCTTTTCCTCCTTTTTAATCAACTGGAAAGATGCAGGGTTGAACTGGAGGTGACTGGAAGGGGATCCAGACTTGTGTCTGGCTGGGGAAGGATCCGCTGACATCTGGGATTAGGCGGCGTGGAGCACTGCGGCGGCGAGTGGACGGGACGTTGCAGCGAGCCGGCAGCGTGGCCGGGGCTCACAATGTTGGCTGGCCCCGTGGCCGGGAACTACAGCTCCGGTGCCACCAGCTGGGGCTGGAGGAGCCTGATAGCAAAAGGACAGCTCAAAAAAGAGCAAAAAAAGAAAAAAAATATCTCCCCCCATTCCCCAGTGCTAAATGCTCCCTCTTTTTCAGGCTGGGCAGGTGGTGTGTTGACCTCCACAGGGCCTCAGTCTTCTGTTCCTGAGGGTCCCCTCCTCTGCGCTTTTGCTGCTTGGGACAGGCACTCTCCTCTTCAGTCTGGCTTGGTCCGCAGGGTGCGGATCTGACACCGAGCTGGTTCTCTGCACCACTGCAGCAGTTTTGCACAGTGGGACCAAAGGGGTTTCTTGGGCCGCTGTGATTTTTGGAGGGTACAGGGGGTCCCTGAGCACTTTGCCTGTGGGAGATGCTGGACAGAGCTGGGAGAGGATGGGGTTTGCCCCAGGTTGGGAGCCCCAGGGGCCACCTCCATGAGGATGGGGGCTTCAAGCATTGCAGCCTCAGCACTCCTTAGGCAGGGGCTGTCCCCTCATCGGCTCTGCTTTCAGTTTGAGAAACTGAGTCATGGGAAGCGTTTGGGAAGAGCAGGGTGATTCACTGGGATCCTCTGTCCTTATCCCAAACCTCTCAGTGTGGATGAAGGGCAGACGCCAGCTGGACAGGGAGACATTGGTGTCCCTTTGCTGGCCCCACTCAGGAGGTCCTGTCCCATCCCTGTTGAGCAGCTCATGGCTGCCAGCTCTCCTCCAGCCAGCGCTGCATCAAAGCCTGGTGTCCTGCTCATGGCCACCAGGAACAGACTCTTTCCCAGCTGCCTTCGTGTCTTCCCCAGGCAGCCGAGGGGCTCAGCTTTAGCACCTCCAGCTTTTCTTTTCCAAGTGGCTGCTTTTCCACCCCCTCTCACAGGCAGGTCTGCCTGAGCATCGCTGCCCTTTCCAGGCTTAAAAATAGCTTGTGAAGCATGGAGAGGTGGCAGAAAGCAGCAGCCGCAGTGTCTCGTGCCCTCACCGTGATCTCACCGTGCCCCTGCTGTTCGTTCATTCATTCCTCCCCTCTGTTCATTCATGCCTCTGCTGTGCGTAGCCATCCGGGGATGGCTGTCTGTCCACAGGTAGATCTGTCTGTCAATCCGCTTGCATTTTTGTTGCCCAGCCCTCCTCCTACCATCCTGTTTGCATGCTGGTATTTCCATGGGGAGCCTCCGAGCTCTGCCCCACCGTGTCCTGTGTGATGAGTTTTACTCGGGGCTCAGCCTGAGTGCAGCTTGTTATGAAATGGCTCTTGTTGAGCCTCCTGCCCAGGGCTGTGAGGGGACAGAGGTGTTATTTCACCAAACAAACTCCCAGCGAATGATGTGCATTAGCAATGAGGGGTCGCAGCCAGGAAAATGTTACCTTTCCCTTTGAGTGCTGACTGCAAAGGAAATTCTCACATTTACAGCTCCAGTGAGTCCGGCACTCATGGAAAGAGGGGGCGGCTTTGATTTCTCTCCTCTTGTTGGTTTGATAACTTTGCAGCCCCCCCCACTGCGCATTGAGCCCCCCAGGGGACTGGCCACCGGTGGAGGCTATGCAGGCTTGCAGCTCCCTCCTTGGGAGCCTGTTTTAATTTGATTTTCCCGGAGGCCTGGCATGTGGTGGTGTGTGTGTGCGGCAGTGCCGCCCCATGTGTGTGTGTGTAGGTTAATAAAAAATAAACAAACAGCACTTTTTCCTTCGGTACACTCTGGGAGGGATGCGGCGGGGATGCGGAATGAAAGCGTGTGCTGTGGGGCTGCATTGGGGAGGGCTGAAGGGACATTCCTGGCATTGCTGAGCTCCTCGTGCAATGCAAGGGCCCTGGCCCAAATTGGAGTAAGAAGCCATTAGAATGAGGGACCTGGGGAGGCCCACTCCCGCACAGTGTTTACTCATGGAGCTTAAATTAATACTGTCTGCTGACATCAGTTTCTTTGCCTGGTTTCCCAAGGAAATGAGCCGTGTGCGATTGCAGCCTCTGTGTACGTGTGTGCCTCTATTCCCCACTTGAACCCCTGTATAAGTTCAGCCAGATTTCACAGAGATCCTAAATGCCTCAAAATAATTATTTTACTTAATTTTTTACATGTATTGAAAAGGGCAGTTGATAGGTGGGAGAAACTGCAAATGCTTCCCATTGAGAGAAAAGCTTACCTGTGTCTGCGTGCATGCACAACCATAATGTTAGACCCTAGAGAATCCCTGTGGAAGAAGTGTATTAGTGGCATCCAAATCTTGGGCTGAATGTAACTGGGAGCCATGAGACATAGAGCTGTGGGAAAGCTGGCTCCATCGGTCCTGCTGTGCGTGGGGTGAAGCGTTACCTCCCGTCACTGGTTTGCCCCATGTTATTGCCCGTCATTTGTGATGGCTGTGGTAGGGATCACCCTGCAGAGGATGTGTCAGCTGATATTTCTCCATTGACCCTTTTTGGCAGTTATTTTAGAAATTGATGATACTGGATGATCAATTCTGGATGATAATGAGTCTTCTGCTAAGTGGACCTGTGATATCCATTTTTATGGGCAGAAGCTGGTTATTAGACAAGGCAAAGAGGAGGGTGTTGGGACTGTGTACAAATCTCTGCTCACTCTGTTTTGTAGGTTTTCTCCAAAATCTTCAGCCATGAGGCACTGGAGAGTTATCTCCCCAAGATCCAGCTGGTGATCAAAGACACCCTTCGGGCCTGGAGCAGCAACCCTGAGTCCATCAATGTCTACCATGAGACCCAGAAGCTCACCTTCCGCATGGCCATCCGTGTCCTGCTGGGCTTCCGCATCCCAGATGAGGAGCTCAACCGCCTCTTTGAGGTCTACCAGCAGTTTGTGGAGAATGTTTTCTCCTTGCCTGTGGATCTGCCCTTCAGTGGCTACAGGAGGGTAAGAGATTTGGGATGAGCCCCCCACCAGCCAATAGCACCAAATTATTGGGATTAATGGGGCGGTGGCTAATACCCAGGTTCTTGGTGGGATGTCTTCTCACCCTCTGACCTCTAGAAGCAGGTCCATTTTGGGGCTACAAAGTCCTGTTTCAGTAGAGTGGAGAGGGAGATCCATTCATAGGTTTTAGAGTGCTAGGGACTGTGCAGTTTGATGCAAGGGAGAGTATAGTCAGGATTTGCCCAGATTTAATGGGCAATTTTTCCTCACTTATAACTAGCAGTTTTGCTGTATTTTTTTGTTTGTGGGACCTTTCTCCTGTTAATTCCCTCCTGTCCCCAGGTCAGTGGACTTTCTAATTTCATGAACTGTTTTCATTTTTCGATGAATGATGCAAAACAAAAACATAATAAAAAACATAGGCAAAAATTTACATTTTTTTCATGGGGAATTTTGGTAACAGAAATTCAGGGGTTTAAAATTTATTTTTGTGATTCTCACTGCAAATTTTGTTACTGTTATTTCACCACATGAATGAGCCCAACTGTTTGCAGCCCCAAAGCATTTGCAGCAGCAGGTTGTGCAGCCACACTCAGATCGGAATTGCTTTACTGAGACCAGGTGATAAAATTGCTCGGGAAGCCCATTACGCTCTCAGGAAGAGAATCCTTTGACATGAATTGACTTTCCTTTGAGAGACAATTTTCCCAGGGATTGCCATACATCTCAGGGTGAGCTGGAGGCCTGTGAACTGGTGCGGTACTGGGGCTCCCACATCAGCCCTATCATTTGCATGTAGGTGCTGATTACTCTTGCCTGTAATCTCACCCACTCAGGGCTTGCTCCTACTGCCCAGGGAACAACTTCAGCATCTTTATTCTTCTCTTTGAGCATCTGCAATTGCAGTTGTATTACTTAGACATGTTGTCCTGAGCACGTCTCCAGCTCCTGGGGGTGCTGGGCTGGGGATGGTGGTGATAGAATAGAGTAGAGTAGAATAGAATAGAATAGAATAGAATAGAATAGAATAGAATAGAATAGAATAGAATAGAATAGAATAGAATAGAATATTTCCGTTCAAAGGGACATACAATGATCATCTAGTCCAACTAGCGTTGTGTCCTGTGTGGTCTGATGGCTTCCTGCTCCACAGGGCATCCGGGCGCGTGAGACACTGCAGAAGGGGCTGGAGAAAGCCATCCAGGAGAAACTGCAGAACACACAGGGCAAGGACTATGCTGATGCACTGGACATCCTGATAGAGAGCGGCAAAGAGCACGGCAAGGAACTAACCATGCAGGAGCTGAAGGTAAAGATCTTCCCCATAGTCACCTTGTCCTTGCTGTGCTCAGGGCAGAGGCTGCCCAAAGAGCAAAGCGTGAGCTGGTGTAAGGAGGATTTTTTTGGGGCAGACCTGAGATGGTCAGTGAGAGCTAGGGTACCACAATGCGTTGTTGGAGCTGCAGGTGAATCCTGGTCTGGTGGACTATGGTGCCAACAAACCAGGTGCTTTCCTATGGGCCATATTTATTTGCAGATCACGCTCAGTTCTTTCTAAAAAGCATTTCCAGGGAATACCAAAAGACTGCACAAGTTTGCTGGAGCTTTCAGCCTTGACCAGCTTCACCCCTTGGTCCATCCAGTTTTATGGTGCCTTCTTTGCAGGGCAAGGGAGCACTCGACAGGTTTTTATCTGCAGCAGGGTCATGGTATAACTTGTCCTTCATGTGCTATCAAGAGCCACCCCCAGGGTTTTTTCTCCTGCCAGTCTGGCCCTCAGCATCCTCCAAGGCTCTGTGGGAAGGTCTCCGGTGTGCGTCCAGGACGTGTGCCTGCACAAGGAGGGACCTTGCAGTTAAACATGACCAGACTGAAGAGCTGTTGGGGAAAAAAAGTGCCTCATGGCAGCCTGCGTGCCTGTTCCTTGATGTGCCACATTTGTTGGCCTGTCTGTCTGTCCAACATTGTGTCTTACCCTGGCTTCCCTCTCGTCTTTCAGGATGGCACCCTAGAGCTCATCTTTGCTGCCTATGCCACCACTGCCAGCGCCAGCACCTCTCTGATCATGCAGCTCCTCAAACACCCCCGTGTCCTGGAGAAGCTGCGAGAGGAGCTGCGCAGCAAGGGCATCCTCCACAATGGCTGCATCTGCGAGGGCTCCCTCCGGCTCGACAACATCAACAGCCTCCACTATCTGGACTGCGTCATCAAGGAGGTGCTTCGCCTCTTCACCCCCATCTCCGGAGGGTACCGGACAGTGCTGCAAACCTTTGAGCTGGATGTGAGTATTGCCATCTCCTCGAGGTGCGACTGCACTCTGAGATCCCCAAAACAGCCTTCTGCACCTTGTTGCAAAGCTTGCTTGAGCCTGGCTTAGGTGAGACCTCAGGGAGAACATATTAGGTCCTGCTGGTGATGGGCGGTGGAATTCAGAGGATTCAGAGGAGGGTGATGGGATCTGGCTCATGGCAGGGAAGGGATGCACTCGAGCTGTCAAAGAGGAGACAGGCGTGGTGCTTCAAAGAGCAACTTGTGACAATGTTTGACGCCAAAAACTGAACTGGGGTGTGACAAGGGAAAGGTTTACTGCAAAGGGCATCTCCAGGCTGCTGGGAGACAGGCGGATTACTCACCGCAATGGCTGGAATTTCCTACTAGCAAAAAAAAAATCTTGAGGCCTGATTTGTCACTGTAAATCCTACTAATGTAATGATTTGAGTCGGAAACCTTTTTAAGTGCTCAGAGGATGACAAATCCGCCCTGTTTCTCATTGCCCAGGCCCTGACGTGTGCATTGTGTGTGTGGGGCTGACAGGCAGTGGGGTGTGAGCAAAGCTATGGGATGCTCTGGGGAGGGCTGGCTGGCACGTGGGGCATGGCACGGGCATGACAAAAGCTGCTTCCCTTTGTCTGGCAGCAGTCGAGCATCAGGGGGTTCCTGGTATGCGACTCCTGCCAGTGACTGCAAAGCAAATAAATAGCAATGGATCATCCGGCGGGTCCTTGGTATAGAGGCAGGAATAAACCCAGGATACCCATCTCGCAGTCCTTTGCACTGTTCTCTCTGATTTTCTTTTAAATCTGCGTCACACTCCAGTAATAAACCCAAAGAAAATGGGAAAAAGTGGACAAAGCAAAATAGCTTTACCTCGTCCTCCCGCTCCCTCTCTCTTTGCAGCAGGGTTGACTCTCTCTGGTTTTCTCTCCACCCCTTCCCTCTTCTCTGCAGGGTTTCCAAATCCCCAAAGGCTGGAGTGTCATGTACAGCATCCGGGACACCCATGACACTGCCCCTGTCTTCAAGGACGTGGATGTCTTTGACCCTGACCGCTTCGGGCAGGGTCGAAGCGAAGACAAGGATGGCAGGTTCCACTACCTCCCCTTCGGAGGAGGCGTACGGACCTGTCTGGGCAAGCACCTGGCCAAGCTCTTCCTCAAGGCGCTGGCCATTGAGTTGGCCAGCACCAGCCGCTTTGAGCTCGCCACCAGGACTTTTCCAAAAATCACCCTGGTGCCCGTGGTCCACCCGGTTGACGGACTCAAGGTCAAATTTTTCGGACTGGATTCCAACCAGAATGAGATCCTGACGGGGACAGATGCCATGCTGGGGGCAACCGTGTAAAGCCCATGCTGGCAGCGTGAGGGATGGGCAGCTGGGGGACGGAGGGGTGGGGTGGGGGCAAGGGGACGAACAGGAGGGGAGGAGAGAGGGACGAGAAGCTTCTCCATGATGCTCGCTTCGCAGAGCCTCTGGGTCGGGACTGCTTTCTCCACTGGTGAAGCTGCCAAAACCGTTTTGCTCTACCCGTGGGGCGCAGAGAAGGTTGGGGTGTCGTCGTGCGTCTCGTTTCGTTCGAAAGGAGGAAGAGTTGCAAAACCCAAGTCGAGCTGGGATGTCTGACCATACACAGTATCTAAATATTATAAATATATATATATATATAAAAATATCTATAAAACACTTCTGCTGCAAGGAGGAGCACTGCAAAGGCCCGACTGCAGGAAAGGCTTTGAAAATCAGCTGGTGATCAGAGGTCTGGTGTCCCAGGGTGGCTTTTGGGTGACCTCTGATCTTTTTTTTGTTTAACAGTGTTAAATTAGCTGGTGATAACAGTGTTTTGGTTTTTCTTTTTTTTTTTTTTTTTTTTTTTTTGTTTTGTTTTTGTTTTGTTCATTTTTTTGGTTTTTTTTTTTTTTTAGGGGCATTGGAGGCTTTCCTTGGCGAGGGGGAGACGAGCAATGCCTGTTCCTGTTCCCTCTCCCGCTGGTGCTGGGGCAGGCTGTGGAGGGGGAGGCTGCCGTTTCACCTCCACTGCAGGACTGAAAAAACCCTGTGGTGTCTTGTCCAGGGCCGAATGGACTGTGAGACGTCCCTCTGAGGCCTCGGACATGTGCGTGTTTGCATTTTGCAAAATGCATTTTGCATTCGGGGCCCTGGGTGTGTGTGTGGGGTATGTGTCCTTTTTTTCTCGTTGAGTTTTCTGCTGCTGCTACACGGCCTGTGTGCACCCGTTCTCCCGCCGCAGCCCCTCACCAGCCCCTTTCCCGTGCAAAGGCACCCTTCGGGGGGGCTTTTAGGTGCCTTTGCTCTCCCTCAAGGTGCAGGCACCAGCCTCTGAACTGCATGGCCCTGCTGACCTGCCACGGCTCCGCAAGCACCGGGGCGCCCTGCTCAGAGCTGCTCATTTTGGTGCACCCTCTTCCACGGGAGGCATTTGCATTAAAGGTGATCTCTATAAATAAGCCAACATACGCATTGTTTGTCTTGTGTTTGGGTTTTGTTTGGTGACGGGAGAGCTCAGCAGGAAGGAGACCCAGCAGCGGGCTTCTTGCAAGCTGTCTGCCCTGTCCCACCACTAACCTGGGAGAGGGGCCCGGCCCAAAGCTTCTCCAGCAAAAGCAAGCGGCCACCAAGGTATCTTGCATTCGATTTGCTGGGTGGGTTTTATTTTATTTTATTTTATTTTTTGCATGCAAGAGGCTTCTGGGTTGAGTGTGAAATGGGCGGGTTGTGTTGAAAGTGGACATGGCCTCGCACGTGGGTGCAGAGCAAGAGCTCCCCGAGCGCCCCAGCAGGCATTTGGTTCAGACCAGAGCCAAGTACCAGGTTGGGAGGTCCCTCTCTGACTTGAGGCATCTCTGCCCAGCCTGCCTTACCCCACTCGTCCGCCATCTCCTGCCCCCTGAGGTGGAAAGAACAAGACAAGGACCATGGCTGAGACCTCTCCTAACCGTGATGGGAAAAGATCTCATGCTTGGGTGGTCAGCTTGGCTTTCTGCTTTAAAGATGTCCAGATAAGTGAGATGGGTTGAAATAAGAAAGGCGAAGGGGCAGATGTAGCTTGCCAGGTTGCTTTGCAGGTTGTGTTTTTGACGAGTGGGTGCCTCTTTGGAAGGTCGAAGGACGTGTGAAGCAAGCGATGGTGAGGGCTGCCTTTGCCAGCCCATCGTCTGGTGGGGGCAAGGAGGAGGGAGGCAGTTTTTTAGCCAGGGGAAGCACTTGCGGTCAGATTGCCGTCAGCCAAGCTGCCAGAAACCCCCTAGGAGCATTCCAGTGGATGGTTTCCACTCATGCCAGGGTTCATGGCTTGATTTTCAGGGTGATTTAACCTCAAATAAAACTCCCAATCTTCTAGGAGATGCCATCCAGACCTTACCTTCTGGGTGGTAAACAACGTGCCAAGCCCAAAAGCAAGGTCTCGGGAGCCTCTTTACTATGTGCACCATGTCCCTGAAGCAGAGGCTTACCTAGTTTGGCGGCCTGGAAATTCTGAGTGAAACACTGCTAGCTCAGGCACTGTTGAGGTTTCAGGTATTTTCCTTATCCCTTATGGAGAGAAATCTTTCCCTGTGACAAAAGGAGCTTAATCGCAATCAAAATCCCAACAGACAAAGAAGCAAAGGAGAACATAAACCTGAATGCAGTGGGAAGGGGTGAGTGTCCCAGGGGCAAACATTTGGGGAAAGGTAAATGGCATGTCAGGGTGTCCATGGTCTTTGTGGATGATGAGCCCTTGTAGGACATGGGGGCGGGGGCAGGAGGTGGGTGGTCTGCAGGGGGGAGCTGCAGGGTGAAAACTCATCAGAGATCCACTGCCAGGGTGCTCTCCAGGAGCCTGCCTTTCCATCTGAGACCTGGCAGGGGAATAAAACTGTGCTCGGTGGAGAGGAGGCTGAAAAAGGGGAAAGCTGGACAGGGGAACAGACAAGGGTCTGATTAGGGCTCATGGGTGGCTTTGCGCCACACTGCGGCGAGCAAAATCTCTTGGGCAGACTTTTCCGAAAGGGCTTGGTCCCCCTTGTGCTTATGGGAAATCAGTGAAGGGTTTTGCTGAAATTTTTATTTTAATTTCCAATGTCATTACAAAATGAAAACCAAACATGTTTTTGAGTGAGTGGTTGATTGGAGAGCCGTAATGTAAGATGCATACATCCATTATATATATATGCTTACATCATGTGTATATATAATGTTTGTGTGTGTGAGTAGTTAATCTAGGCATAAGTAAGTCATGCTTTTGTTTTTCCATTCCTAACTAATATAACTTGACTAAAAAAGTTGCTGCAGTGGGTTTGCAGAATAAAGCACTTTGAATCTCAGAATTGTTTGTTGTTTTTTTTTCTTAGCACAGTCCAATTTGCTATAATATTATTTTATACACAAATTTTTTTTGGTCTGTCTTTATAAACTATTATAAGTACTATTTTTGTTATAATTCAAAATAGATATTTAGTAAAAAAGTTTTGCTGTTAAATATTTGTTATTTAGTAAAGTATGATTTTTTTCTCTTTATTGTAAACATTGTCTGGAAAAATATTAATATGTTTTATCACAGTTGTTTTTAATATTAAAAAAAAGAAAAAAGCACTTGTGGGGTTTTTCGTTATGAAATTGGTGCCGTGTGAACATGTGTTTCAGTCATGTGGTTTATAATATGTATATAATATTATGTGTCGCATATTAAAATGAATGTTGTGTATTTTGTGATCTTAAAAAAAAATAATCCATGTGGCTATTTTATAGACTTCCATAATAAAAAGAGTTGAATCTCCAAACTTTTTGTTTCATATCCATCTGCATCTCCTCTCGAAGGGCCTGTGGCCTCCTGGTTTGGGGTCTTAGGGTAACACTCCCATCCTGGGAGCTGGGGTACCCTGTAAGTGGGATTTTTGCACCCACCTGGGACCTGCTGGTCTCCATGGCCTGGGTGAGGCCTTACTGGCTGGCACGGATTGAAATACAGGAAATTCCTCTTAAAAATAAGAAAAAGATTTTTTACAGGGAGGATGGCCAAATGTTGAAGTTGCCCAGAGATATTGTGGAGTCTCCATCCCTGGAGATACTCAGAGCCTGACTGGACATGGTCTTGAGCAACCTCGCCAAGGTGCCCCCACTCTGAGGTCCATCCCACCCTGAGGGTTTGGTGAGATCCAGGTTACCCAGTTTCTGGCCAAATCTTTTACCTCTCCCCAGCAAGAGGCAGAGGCTGGACAAAACAAGCAGGAAGGAAGTGAAAGGTGCTTATCTCCAGTTGCATGTGTGCTCCAGCCTTTGCTGCTGGCTCTTTCAGGAGCTTATACCACATAGAGACGGCACAGAAGACCACCGTGGGTTGAAGAACATACACCCAACTACTGATTGCATTGGCTGACTGGATGGTGGGCAGGATGTACATGGTGGACCAGGTGAGGCAGGACACACTTTCCACAGATAGCCCAGGTGCAAAGGACCCTGTGATGGGCAGCAGCAGTGCTGCAGGTCAGGTGGGAGTAGAAAGGCTGTCCCCAGGCCTCCCATTTTCTCCCATTTGGGATATTGAGAAATTGACTGCTCCAGCAATCAGCTCCTCAGCAAACCTGTGTCCCAGAGTTTTCTGTGAGCAGGGCTTGTTTTGAGCTTTCTAAACCCAAAAAGTTTTAGGAACTTTTGGCCCTGAGTGGTGGGATGAAGTGCTTTGCGTGAGATGTGACAGGACAAGCTACTGGTGGGAGTATCAGCTGCACCCATTCCAGAGTGGAGATAGGGTGGGTTGGGAGTGCTTAGAATAATTAGGCAATTATTTAAGTAATTAGCTTCTGTCTCCTTGCTCTTCTCCCCATAAAAAAAAAAAAAAAGCTCTGATAGTGCCCTGGCTGTGGTGGGAGTGTTGGAGAACAAGATGTTGCTGCTCTGCAAACCCTTCCTATGATTGCATTGAAAGGCAAGCGAAGGCTAGAGCAATTAATATATAGCTCTTTGCAGTTGGCTGGAAAATATGACCATGCAACCCAAGCCTGTGTCCCTTCGGTGCAGCCAGAGGATCTGAGACTCCTTTCCCTCCCTTTAGTGCTTTGCGGCCGCTCTCTTTTCCTAGTTGCTGTTCTGGACATGTCTTGCCAACAGCAGTCTTGCCATGTCTGTCCCGGCTGTCGCCAAAAAACCGCCGTGCGGTTGCGCTCGTCCACGGTCCTGTCCCATTCCCAGCCTCTCCTTGAGCCGAAGTGGCTGATGTGTCACCTCCTCGCCCTTCCTTTCCCTTCCAACCCATGATGCGTTTATAATACCCGTCTGTCACCTATTTAATAGCAGAGAAGGTCATTTCCTTTTGGCCTTTTCTCTTTGGGATTTCTTTTCTCTCCCCCCCCCCCCGCCCCATTCCCCTCCCTTTGCTTCTATTTATTTATTTATATATTTTTTTAATTTATGGCTTTTAACGAGAAGCTGCACCACCCCTGGAGGGAGATGATGTGGCTCGCTTGGTTCCAACAGAAGCAGGGAGCTTTTTTTCGGGTGGTCTCGTGGGAGCCGCTGGACGGCAGCGCAGGTCAGTCGGACTCTGTGTACTTTCCATTCGGCTCCGGCACTGAGTCTCACGTTACTCGCTTTGTTTTAACTTTAGCTGAACTCTTGGAAAGTTTCTTTTTAAAGGTTGTGTGTAAGAGCATAGAAAAGGTGTGTGAGTCTGTGGGTATGCATACCTGGTCTTTTCTCTTTTTCTTCTTCTCTCCCTCCCTTCTGACCACAGCCTGGTGTCTCCTGTGAAGTGAAACGGGCTGCTGGGGTGGGCTTGCATCCCCTTGGTCTGGTTGAAGCATGGCTTTAATCTGCAAGGCTCAAGGTTCAGGCCCTTCCAGAGGGATGGTGAGGCAATGATGAGCTAAAAGGAACAGTGCAAAACTTTGAAATGTCACTAAAATAACATTTACAGGAATTATTAAAAAAGAGAGAGATGGGAGAAAATGACAGATTTTCAGGTGCTGTGGGTGGCTTCTTCGCATCACTTCCCACCAGGAAAGAGGGAAGCCCTGGGAAACCCCCAGCTCTGGTCTCAGCTGGTATTTAAACACCATCAGTGCCTGGAATACACCACCCCATGAATAGAACAGTATATTTGAGTTGGAAGGGACCTACAATGATCAACATACCTGCTGGGGGATATTGCTACAGCAGATGGCTTGGGGTTCGCTCATGGCTTGTTCTGTTCGTGTTCCTCTTGTGTTGGAGGCTTCGCACACCAATTTGAGAGTCTTGTGGTGATATAGCGAGGTTAGTATGCTGTATGGATCCAGTCCCCTGCTGGCCTCCTAATAGAAACAGGCTGACCCCTCTCCCCCAATAAATTCTACTACATCTTCCCAAATGTTGTGGTAATAAATTATAGTGCCTGGATAACCTTGATATCTTATAAATGTCCAATCTGTACATTTAAAAATGATCAAGTGTGACAGCAAAAAGAGTGTAAAGTGGCAGAATGGCAAATGGCTTTCTGGCTAATATTTCTTTTTTAAGGTCTCCCTCATCACTTGCACATGAGAGATTTCCAATTTACCCCAGCTGGAAATGAAAATTTTCCTCTACAAGTGATTATACCCAAATCCTAACTTATAGCGTCTTTCTGGTGGTTGATTTAACTACAGATGTGTGATTTTGATATGATACAATACAAATGATAAAGGCTTGAATGAAAAACTGTGTAAAAGAGAGGGGCAGGGAAGCTTTGAGGCTGTGTCTCAAGTCTCCAGTGGACCATTGTGTGTTTCCTGGTAAACAAATAATCTGCAATATAGAAGCACAAAACTGGGGGCTGAAGAGTGGTTTTAGCTGACACATCCCTGCGAGGCTTCATGCTTGTTCCCTCTGGGTGGTTTCACGAGTGAATTGCTGAGTTTATCAACATCAAGACGTGGTCTTTCCACGGTGGCTTGAGTTTCCCAGGGACACTGAAGATCAGAAAGGGCATGCTGCAGTGTGCAGGGTGAGGGCTCCACGATTGAGACTGAGAAAGATCTCAGTCAGGGCAGTCTTTTCTGAAACGACTTCCCAAAGTCACCATTAGATGATATGAAATTAAATTACGGTAATGTTGAACACAGCCTTGAATGTTGCACTAATGCTAAAGAGTATGGACTCCAAAACCAAATGTTTCCTAAGTATTTGAGGCAGCAGCTTGAACAATCAATTCACTCACACTACGAAAATTTCTTTTTAATGGTCTAAGACCAGCATCCAAATGACCTTACCTGCGTCCTCCAGTTCCTGTTACTATTTCATGTCATCCTCCAGCACTCAGTAAAGTCAATGGTTGTCTTTCTTTTTACTGTGTTGGAAGCTGGATCAGGCTTTTATACACTTTTTCAACTTTATAAATATAGATGGAGTATATATGTATATTTGTTCTGAAGTATCGTGTTTGACCGTTTGTTATGGCATGAACAGTTCCTCTTTCAGTGTAATGAACACAGTTTTATCTGGCATAAGAGCTATGTTTAGTCTACATTCACATATAGCTTTTCCTTTAACAATATTTGTCTAATTATGGTTACACAGATTCATTTTGCTCAGTAGGGAAAAGTTGTTTTTTGGATGTGCTTTTGTGTGATGGTGGTGGATTGCATCAAGCAACTTCAAACAACCACAGATGTGCTCCTTGGATGCTCATGAAATGTAAGAGCAGCTGTTGCACCCCGCCGTACTGTATACCTGTCTCTGACCACAGCCAGTAACGTATATTGAGGGAAAGGCTGAAAGAAACAGGGTAGGTGCAGACTGAACCATTTTTTTCTGGCTAGACTTTAGGTTAGATCTACAGGTTGATTAGGGAAGTCTTGGCCTGCTGGAGCAGCAGGATTATTTTGTCACCAATGGAGATGCTCTGCATCAGCTTGTCTTGTCTCTTTCTGGAGCTCTTGAAACAGATCTCTCTCTCGGTGTTGTGGCTTGTAAAGCATTTAGGGAAGAGGGGATATGGGTTGAAAAGGTGAGGAAGTTATATCATAAGGCCAGCAGTGCTGCTGGTTAAAGTTGGGTGACTCCAAGGGTTGGACTGCAGACCACAAAAACACGGAGCCTCATCCCAAGCCCAGTGGTGGATATTGTGGGTGTCCCATGCTCCCATCACGTCATGGGGCTGGGACTATGGCAACACTTCACACACCAGAAGCGACCAGCCCAAAGCCCAGTCTCTGGCTGGTCTGAGCCGCCAGCTTCTTCTACAGAAGTTTATTTAAAAACAGAAGCCCATGAGTACTAGAATTGCTTTTGCAGGAGTCTCATTAAGACAGACATTATTGCGTCTATTAATAAAGCAGAACATTTCCAGGCTGGATATTAATCACTGGGTGGATACACTCAATAGGGGAGTGAAGGGGCCTCGTGGGCAAACCTGGATTGGGTAAATTAATGTGTCAGATTACTCTCGTAAAATTAGCCAGTGTTTTTCCACAGAAAGCTAGAAAAAATGGACCCAGAGAGACCACAGCGCCATCCTCCTGTTAAAGCTGACCTTCTGGGTAAGGTCAATTTATAGGAAAGTCCCCTCAAGATCAATTAATTAAGGTTTACAGGACTTGAAATGTTGGACTTGTCTGAGTCACCCAGCAGAATTTCAGCAAGTGTGCTGTTATCTGCTGGTGCTGACAAGGCAGCTAAGAGACCCCAAGGAGTAATTAATCAGTGAGTCCTATGAGCCTTCTCCCCCCAACTCCCCAAATTCACCATCTTCTATGGCAGGTTGCTGGGCCATTCTCCCTTCTGCTTTGGACAGGTGGTGGGACGAAGTGACCACCGCAGGTCCCTTCTACTCTGAGTTATTCTGTGATTCCTTCAAAACTAAGTTTGAGTTGCTAACCGCTGCACTTTCCTCTGTCTCTCCTGCTGGGTTTCTGCTAAACTGTCTTGAATTTTGTGCAGATAACCTCCACAGGCTATTATCTCATGACCACAGATTGATCTGGTTTAGCCCACCACAAGGCAGGGCACAAATGTGCATTTATGTGCAAAGTGCACGTGTCTGCCATGCACCTGCATGCAGAGCACTCATGGGACTTGCATCCTACCTGTCAGGATTTGCCTAGGTACTGCTGAGCTGCTTAGTGCCTCAGTTCCTCTCTTTGCCCTGTGGGATAGCCCAGCAGTTCCTCCAGCTGGAGGTGCTCACTTGCAGGGGATGGAGCAGGTCTTGGGAGGGGAAAAGTGCTGTCACCCCCTGGCAGTAGTTTGGTATCAAGCCCTCCCTCACCTGCCTTGTGTTAAGTGGATTAACGTCACCCTCTGGTAACACCTGACTCTGAAAGTAAATAGAGTGAAATTTAGGTGTTTGACCCTGAACCCACAAGTGAACTTGAAATCCTTGAGGCCTACTGGGATCTGTTTCTACTTTTAAGACAATAAAATTGGGAAGGGAGGGGAAACTGTGTTTGAAGCCCTTCCAGACCTGCCTCATGAGATCTGTATAAACAAACGTTATATTTATATTGACCTGTTGTCAATTTTCATTTTAATTGCCACTGCAGAGTTTTCTGTGAAAAAAAATATAAAAACCAATCAGATGAACATATTTCAAGTGGATGCAGAAGAACCCATGGTTGGTTTCCAGACCATGCCTCAATCTTTCTGAAGATGGGCAGTACAGGAGCAAGCAAAGCATCTTGCTCTCAAGGTATAATTCCAGGATTACTGGGAGCTAATGTTGATTTCCTTTTTTTAATGGGCTACTATCTAGTCACCTTAGAGACATGCTCATCTGGTCTCACTTCTTAGAGTGAATCATCCCTGTGCTACAGGCAGGCAAGAGACCATGGCTTTTTAAGACCCAACATAAGATTTTCAGAGGATTTTTTTGCAAAGCACAGGTTATGGGAATTTCACCCTGAGTAAGTTAAAACTCCCTGAAAAACTATTTATTGAGTAACATGAAGGTAAGAGAAAATAATCTGGTGATCTAATGGGTGGGGGTATAGAAAGTTTTGTCAAAGTGGGTTCCTGTGCTCAGCAGAGATGATTCACTGCCTCTGGTTTATGGATGGCACAACTCCATGGTGGCGTTGGGCTCACTTAAATTTCAGTCACACTCAGTAAATCTGACTTGTTCTTGCCCAGTTTCGGTCTGAGGGTTACATTGCTGCTAGCAACTGCCACCTTTGGCTCTGTATCCTCCCTCCCGAAAACCCCTTCAGCCTTAAATTGCTCCCACAACGATGTAAATCTTCTGGCGTTCATGATGCTGAACCAGCCTGAGATAAGACGAAAACGAATTTATTATAATATAAATTGTATTATACATAATTATTTATATATTAATATATATAAAATAATATTTTAAAAGTTTTGTTCAGGAATTGCTCTTCACTGTCTGGAGAAAGGGAAGTGGTCTTGTTCACTTCTGCAGTTTAGCTGCTTTCTCTTGGTGTTCATGGGGCTGTCAGTCCCCATCTTCAATGGTGCTGGGTCCCAAAGCAACCACTGATTTACCTCAAACAGCAGAAATCTGTGTTTTGGCCAAACTAGCTGGGGTGGCACTCTGCAGATACCCAGTGGTGAGGTTTCTCTCTCTTTTTAATTTATTTTTACTTTGCTCCATGTCCTGTTTTCTTTTTCATAGCAGAAGGAGGAATAAGTCATTTTGAGTCTCAAGTGGGTTCCCTGGGCTGGTCTCATCTGAGACATCACACTGAATTTTGGGGGGGGGTGATGAGGATATGAAGAAGGGATTTGTTACCATTTGGGCAATGTCTGCTCTTGAAAGAACTGCTGTCACAGAAAATTAGTGAGATGTTTTTAATAGGAGGTTTTATTAAATTGAGCAAGCATTACATGTGGAGGGGCAGACTGGGGAAATGCTTCTCTGCCAACTTTCACAGACTTCTAGATCCATCACGTTTATGACCAAGAAGGGACATTAGATCATCCTGTCTCATCTCCTGAATATAGGCCTTAAATTTCATCCTTTTACCTGTGCGTTGCGCCCTGCCATGTGAATTCAGCAAAAGCACGTCTTCCAGGAAAGCATCCCATCTTGAAGAAATCAGCGGCGGAGAATCCACCGCTTCCCTCAGCTGTTCGTCTGGTTAATCACCCTCACTGTTTATTTCCCCTTGTAATTTGTCTGACTCTCAGCTATTAATTCTTGTTCTGCCTTTCACCACCAGGCTAAAGAGCCCTTTAGGACACAGATTTTGCTCCTTGTGAAGAGGCTTACGCGATGTAATCAAATCAGCTCTCGATCTTCTTTTTTTGATAGGCTCAGCAAAAATGATTGAGCTCATGAAGCCTCTTACTGCTTCAGCCTCTGAATCATTTCTCTGTGTGTTTTCCTCACAATCATTTCATTAATGCACCATCCTTTCAAAAATACGGGACACACAAACTGCTCAGATTTCCCTTACCAGTCTTGTTGGTGGAGAAATCACCGAGGAGAGCTCATCTTCCTCAGAAATGTCTGCATTTGTAAATAATACTCATTTTTTCCCTTTCTTTCACAGCTTTATGATGGTATCCATCATCAGGTATCTTGGCCCCTGTGTCGACCTTGAATCTTTGGTGGAATGGCTGTTTTGGGGATCTGTGTCTAACACCCCTGCTTTGTGGGGAGAGGTGTGGGAGCTGGGCAAAAAGAGCCATTATTTGTATGAGCTCAGATTACCAAGAGCTCCACCTTGCTCCTTGTGCTGCCTTGTTCTTGTTGCAATTTATACTTCTTCCAGGCCTTTGAGTTTTGAGCTGTTTTTCAATGTTATGGGAAAAAGTGGATTTACCAAGCCTGGTTTATTTATCTCTGAGTTATCAGAAGAGTGGAAAAGCGGAGAGAGACTGGGCTTGATTCACATGGGCTGGTGGAAATCCAGGAGAGGGTGGGTGAGAAGGTGATGGTGCTGCTGAGCCAGAGCTGCAGGGGAAGCCAGTACCCGAGCAGAACAAGGTGCTTAATGGCATTGGAGATGCTCACCCCCATGTTGTGTCCCCCGAGGCAGCTGAATCAGCTAGGTGCCCCAGAGCTTCTCCATCAGCAGATGCAAATCAACTCAGCTGCTGAATGCTCCCAGCAGGCAAGGTATGTACTGATGCCCCAGCTCCTGTTTGCTGGCCTGATCGTCCATTTATGTCCCTCTGTGCCCCACAGTTTAGTCATCAGAACTTGCACAAACCCATCAGAAATGGCTTTCCAGCAGTCTGTAAATTCCTATTTTTTCCCTTAGGAAAGCTCTGCAGATTTACCCATGCTGAGGACCTGCTCCTGTGCTTGGGAAGGATTACAACAGGGTAGATTAAATTTAGTAATCTACTTGGACCAAACAATGGTTTAATGGCTAAATCTTTATGTTGTGGTTGTCTGAGGGTGACTTGGCCAAACGCAACATGTGCACCAGGGTCTGGTCTTCACATGAGCCCACGATGTGGCCAGGAAAGGTGCTGAGCCCTGGACACAGGTTCCCAGCTCTTCACATCCATCTTGGAGAGGGGAAAAGGAGCAGTCAGCAGGAGACAGCAGTGGCCAAACAGAGGAGATCTGTGGAGGGGCTGATAACCTGGGCAGGTTCACATGGCCAGGTGGTTTCTCTGTCTATTAAAAGAGAGGGGAAACCAGACATTAGACGTGGTCAGCCCTGTGGTGCAGACAACTAAACAGAGTGAACATGCAGTGGGGTTTCCATGACCCCAAAATACTGGTTGAGCTCTCCCGGCTGCCCAGTTCGGAAGTGCCAGTCGTCCCTTCAGCATGACTCCGAGGCTTGCTCTCACTTTGCAGTTTGTGGTTTATTTACTGTCTGGGTGCTACCGTTGAGCTGGGAAAATATTCCTGGGCTGGCTGAACTGTGTAGAGAAGGCCACACCGTCTCTGTATTTTTATGGATTTCCAGCTATGGAATAGGGTCAACCTCAGGAGTTAATGCAAGTGGTGAAGCCAAATATCTGTGTTTAGGAAGGGCACCGATGCAGCGGCAGTTCCTATCAGGACATTGAAAATGGAAGGGGAGAACCTGAATCCAGTCTCTTCTTTTACATGACAGAGAGGTGATAATACAGTGGAGACTTGTCCTGCATCTAACAGCATGCATGTGCAGAGGGTCTCCTTTAGTCCTTTTGATGGAACAGCATCATTAATTACATTTTATGCCCCTGTTAGTAAAACTGAAACCTAGCTAGCCAGCCTGGCTTCAATATTTCTCATTTTAGGTGCTAAATGAAATGCTCTGCTTAAGACCTTGGCTCTAGACTGAAATATCATGGGCTAACTGTAAGTATGAAGATGTAAAGACAGTATGAACAGATGCAACCTCTGGAACAAAAGTGCATGAACTTCTGATTTCTTTGTTATGCTCTTTCCAGCAAGCTCTTCTCTGGGTCAGCCCTGCTGCTATAATTGTTCTCCAAATACCTTTGGCTGCTCTCACCAGTGCCCAAGGAGATTGCAGGCAGCACTTCACCTCCAAAGCCCTCTGCTTTGTCCTCCCTTGCAGCTGCTGAGAATCCCATGGCCATGGACCCACCTCACTCCCCTCTGGTGTGGGTCTCCTAATTATCCCCTGCCTATCACAGCTCAACACAAGTCCATGAGCCAAGCAAAGGCCCCAAGTCCTGCCCACGAACCCGGCGAATATTATGGTGCCCCAACATTCTCCAAGTTGTTTGTTTTTTAGGAAAACAAACCTCTCAAAGGCATGTTAAAATAAGGTATTAGTGTGGCCGCATAGTCCAGGCTGCAAAAGCTGGGAAACCCCAAGCTGAACTGTGGTTGTGTGGCTTTGATTTTGTTCCTTCTGGTGTGTAAATGACGCTCCTGTCTTAAATGACATGGTCACAGGCACGGTAGCATCGCTACACTTTGCGGAGCAAAGGGATGGTGTTCACTTCATGAGCAACTCTTTAATAACTGGTTTTCTTCTTGTTAACCAAGAGCAGCTGTGGGTTGCTGGCTTTTGGTCACTGTTTGGTCCCAGCTCTGTCCACCTGGGGCTCTGCAGGTGACCCTGACCCATGGAGATTGCCCAAATTTACACAAATTCCTCACCGCAGCACTGGGACCCAGCAGCATTTTGTAGAGGGGAAACAGAGGTGCAGTTGGTGCATCAACCTGTGCCTGAAATGGGTGATCATGGATGTAACCCCAAGTCTAGGGCATTTACAGGACCTGCTGCCATGCTTCCTCTGTGGGCAGCTCAGTCCCATCTCACTCAGGCCATGCAAGGGTGAGCTTGAGGTATTAGAGAAACGTGTCAGGCCGTCAACTGCCCGTGTAGAGGTTGCCAAACCCTGTGTGTATCCACTTTTTGCATGGCTGAAGTTTTGCATGAGGACTTTCATGGATGCTCCAGCACTGAGGAGGGAGCTGTACTGGGGAAGTCAGCATCAGGCAGGCAGCAGTGTGGATCCCAAAGGCACCCTTGGTGCTGCTCCTGCTCCATCGACATGCAGGCAGAGGACAGATGTCCCAACACACCTCTCGCTGGCAGAAGCAAGATGCCTGCAGGTCTTCTGAGACCAGCGCTTGCACATTACCTAGTTAATAAGATGTGCATGGAAATTTTCCACAGCAGACCTAGATGACTGTGGGCCCTCTCACCCCTGTGTGATGCTGGGAGCCAGCGCTGATAAAACCTCATCGTGCTTCAGTGCTACGGAGATGCTCGGACACTGCTGGCAACCTTGGGAAGCTGTTTGTTAGCTCAGCGTTCATGGTCTCATGCCACACAGCAGCCCTGTTCAGGCTCTTTCCTCCTCTCCAACCACCTGCTTCCCTACCTGGGGCTGTGGTCAGGCGCGTGGGGCCATGTTTACCCACTCACAGCTGAGCACACAAGCCCTGACAAGCTGACACCCAATATAGCTTTTGGCTCCAAGCTGGGATCTTCCTTCCCTGATACTTGCCCCGTGTGTGGCCGTTTTGGATGTGAAAGATGGCAGTGATTCTGCATCAGTCCTACAGGTAGGTGGAAAAGGACACAATGCAGCCAGTGGACTGGCATCCTTGGGCACGCTCCTACACCGTGGAGGGGATGTCCCCGAGGACCAGGGCTACTTTGCCTTCAATCCTTTTGCCCAGCCTGCCCCCTTTGCTCTCGTCTGTCCCCTCTCTCCCTGTGCACCTGCTTCCCCATCACACAGCTACCCACCTGCGGGGCTTCAGGCTCAGGGAAGGCTGTGCACCCTCTGCCTTACAGCCTCCCTCAAAGGTTTATAATCAGCTAAACTCTGATTTCCAGCCCCAGGGGCTGGGGTTGGCAGGGAGTGAGGCTCTCCTTGTATGTCTTTAAGCATTGAGTTCTTTGCCAGGGTTAATTTTCTTCCATTCCCTGGCTGCCCCCCCCCCCCTTTTTTTTTTCCCCTCTTGAGGCAGAGGTGGCAAGTCCTGTGCTCTGATGTCCCAATCCAGCCCAAGTGCTTGCTCATGTGTGTGGATTTAAGTGTATGATAAGGCTGTGCTGGATCTGGTCTCTGTTGTGTGCCAGCATCATCCTTGGACCCAGCTTCCCGCTTTCTGTAGCTGGGAGTGCAGGGCTGATGCATCTGTGTGCCTGGATTGAGTTTGGGGGTTGGCAGGGGCTGGAGCTCTCTGCTGGGTTCCCACGTGCCCTCGATGCAGAGCAGGGAGGAGATAACTCTGCTCTCTGCAGCAATCCTGGGTGGGCTGTGAGAGCGATGGTCACACCAGTGTATTTGCAGCAGGACAATGCACAGTGGGACCTGTGCAGGCAACTTTCCGTGTGTGTGTTTGGTTTCATGGGCTATGATCACTCTCGGTATCTTGGTGAACAGCCAGGTCAGCCTCCCTTGAATGGATGGCCCCTGCCCTCTTCCGAAAAAGCTGTTTGGCAGGGGTTGAGCAGCAACTCAGTGCAATGGCACTGAGCTGTACCTGGGGTCTGGAGGGGGCAACTGCACTCAGCAGCAGGCCGTGTGCTGGTATACCCTGAGGCAATGGCTGAAGGGGAATTTCAGTCTGTTAAAAGTCTGCTTTGGGAGTGCTTCTGCCAGGCTGGCATGTCACGGTGCCTGGTGCTCTGGGGTGATGGGGCAGGTGGGGGGATGCAGGGAGAGGAGCCTGATCCTGGCTCAAGATGTAGCCCCATCCCCTCTGTGTGGCCCGGGTGGACGGGAGAGGACACACCACACTGCTGCTGCTGAGAGCTATGAGCTCGTTTCGTGCTTCATCGGTGCAGCCTGTGGTTGCATGAACTTTCCTTTGCTGGTCGTGCATTTGCACGTGGGTCTGCTCAGCAGTTCGGTGTGGGCAGTAGCGTAGCCGCGCTGGCAGCTGTGTCCTGGCACACCTTGCATGCCCACAGGCCAGGTTTCTATGGGTGTACAGGCATGCTTGTACCTGCCATGCTCGGTGTTCTGGGGTGAGGCCTTCCCCAGGTACCAACGTGCTGGGGGGTGGCATTTTAATGATGCTTCTCTGGGCGATGCCTTTTGGTGCTGGTGCAAATCCAAGTGGCAAGGGACCGAGGGCTGCCCAGCACGATTGCACATGTGGCTGAGGGCGCGTGTTAGTATCACAGTATCGTCAGGGTTGGAAGGGACCTCTGGAGATCATCTAAGTCCAACCCCCCATGCCACAGCAGGGACACCTACAGCAGGGTGCACAGGACGGCGTCCAGGCGGGTTTTGAATGTCTCCAGTGTGGGAGACTCCACAACCTCTCTGGGCAGCCTGTGCCAGTGCTCTGCCACCCTCAGAGTAAAGTTCCTCCTCATGTTAAGATGAGGGTGCTATTGAGAGCACACGTGTGCACGTGCTGGTGTGTGCTGGGGAGCACGTGAGGCTGAACATGCTTGTGCACGCCCTGCAGGGTGTGTGTATGTGTGTCTGTTGAGCATGCATGGCTCTTTGGGGGCTTGTTGAACGGGATGGGGGTTACGTGCACCCTAATCCTGATTGCACCCATCCAAGAGCTGTTGGAGCTGGACTCTGGTGCTGGACATCGGACTCCGACACAGCATTTGGCTGTGCTCCCTTGCTGCCCTCTGCAGGCAACCACATCTCGTCCATGGCTCCGCAGAGCAGACGCACCCCATCCCGCAACAGCCGAGAAACAGCCTTGGCCTGGCTCGCCAGGCTTCCCCCCCCCCCCCCCAAAATAGCCATGCTCCATTGACAACGCAGCCGGAGTCCGAGGGCTGCTGGGCACCGGAGGAGCCGCCGTGCTCGCCCGGGGTGGCTGGAGCCAGCTATGTCAAAGGGCAGCCGCAGCCTCCGCCGGCACGGCGGGCCAGCCGCCCAGCTGGGCAGCTCTCCGATGGCTTTGGCTGCAGCCGCTGCCGGAGGAGCGCGTAGGATGGAGAAATGTGAGTCAGCCCCAGGAGCCTCGCATGCGAGCGGCCGCTCAGAGGTGCTTGGCAGCCACTCCCGCGGCGGGGCTACGTGCGTGGCAGGCGAGCGTGGAGGGTTGCGGGCACTTGGGCGTATTGACCCAACCTGCAAAGATGCCCTCCAACGGGGACAGCTCATGGGGAAACACAGTTGTGGCTGTAACTGTCGCTGTTTTCTTTTTAAAGCTGCAGGCAATTCAGAGGGTTGCTTTGGGAAGCTGCTTTTGCATGCTCAGACTGGACTTCCGTACTATGGCTGGACCTGAAGCTTTCTCTTTCCTTTGCTTTGCCATTTCTCCACTGGGTAAATCAAGGCTGCAGCCTGTTTGCAGGAGCTGCCTCATGCCCCCACGCCGCAGGCCTGCATGGACAACCCTTGCTCTCCATCCATGGTCTCTTCTGGGCCAGGATTCAGAGCTGGAAATTGGGCTGATCTGGAATACCTGGCCTTCAACCTGATCCCAGCCCAGGTTGGGATGAGCATGTCTGTAAGTCTGTCTCTGACCCAAAGCAGCAGTGTGTCAGGAACCTGGACCTGTAACACCGGGATATTTATTAGCACTGGCTCCAGAAGCTGTGACCTGATGGGATCCAGAGGAGCCCCAAACAAAACTCCTTGGGCAGGTTGGGTTCTCTATGCACTGAGGAAATCAAAACATAGAAAAAGGAGGAAGAACTTGAAACCACCCCGGTTCTGCAACACTTCATTTTTCAGTTTCTGGGCAGGATTTATATTTGGCATCTAATTAATCTCAAAACACACAAAAATCACACAGTTTTGCAACTCCACAGTGCCTTTTACCTGGGAATTTTAAAACACCTTGTTAGGAAAACGGGCTTTGCAATTATCCTAAGTGTCCAGATGGAAAAATTGAGCTAGGCTATGTGATCTCACCAAGGCTACTCAGACAGTCAGTGGCAGAGGCATGAATGAGGTGGTAAAGGCACTTTCCTGTTCACAGAAAATCCAAGTTAAGGGAAAAGAGCAAGACAGGATCACTGTTGATCTTTCCGGGAGCAAGCCCAACTCCAGCCCTGTTTCCCAGACCCTGTACTCAGCCTGACACTCCATAACTGTTGCAAAACCCTACAGCAGCTGAGTAATATGATAGTGGGTTAATTTGTGGTTGCAAATGGAGCTCGAGAGCCCTGATTGATGATACCTTACTCTGAGCACCAGACCCCACAGCCCTTTATAATGAGAACATAATCTTGCATAGTACCGGGCAGCTGAAAGCAGTTTCGGGCTCCAGCAGGATGAGATGGTCCCACCTTGTAGGCTTGGGGAGCACCACCTTCCTGGACCTGGAGTTCAGCATTTATTACTGGAGTTACATGCACAAGATTTTTGTATGTATGGTGCTTTTTTGTGGCTGAGCTCTGCTCAGCAGGACATGGACCCTGCTCTGTAGTAGTTTGCACTGGCAATGTGGGATGTGGCAGGATTGCCTTCATGGCGAAGAGGCTAAACAGGAAAAGTAGACAGGCCAGAAGAAGGAGAAGCAGGATGGTGAATTGGTTTGCTATTCATTCACAGACCAAGAACAGCAGAGAAATCTGGGTTTTAGATGATGGCTTAAAAATGGAGTTAATGGGATGAGGGAAGCAGCTGGACTATTGCATATTGGGTCAAGGTAACAAAAAAACAGGGGAAAGGACATCCTTATGGCTAGAGGGCTAGGAGCTGTGGTTCAGTTCCCTGTCTTGTGTTCCTGTGTATGGTATGCTGCCCTTGGTTTGGGGCAAGGGGCAGACTGCATACCTGGGCATGTGTGGTTGTATTTGAGCCTCCAAGCCGGTAGTTGAGGAAATCTTCACCTCCACACTTCTCAGGTCTGCGAGTGCCTGTTTTCAGATGATGGCTATTTTTTAAGTTACCCATTCCCTGAATCATCTTGCAGTTACATTTGAGGCTTTGCAATGTTCAGGCTGATGCCCGAGACTGGTGCTATGAATGGCTGCCTCTGCAGGAAGGTTATTAAAGGCGTGCTCTAACTCATGAAGATCCTGTGAAGCTGAGCATCTAGGTACCAGAGTGAGATGCCATAGAGAGGGAAGCAAATAAGGACCCCCAAAATTAAGAAAACATCCACCTATAAAAGAGAGGATAAAGGTTGCAGAAAGGAGGGACAGCACAAGAAAGGATCTCATGGTGGCTGAAATGCTGGATCTGAAATGATGGATCTGGGATGAAGTATGGGCTTGGCATGAGAGGCAGAGGAGGGAGCAAATGTGCTGAGAATCCTGTGGGTAATGCCTGCCCCGTGGCTTACTGGTACCTTAGCACAGGTAAGAGGTCATTTGAGCTCTGGCAGCAGCTAAAGGGAGCGCCAATTGGAACCAGATGTCAGGAAGTGCGAGGCACCACAAACGTGTGGAAGGGCCTCCCAGCCATGGCGGCGGAGCCCCTAACACTGGGGTCATTCACGAAGCAATTAGTTGGCATCCTGCGGTTTTGGCCTGTTAAAAACGGGAATCAACCTTCAGGAGCTAAGTGGGGCTGCAAGGAGCTTTCCCAGCATGATGGGAAGCACTGGCACAGAGAATTAGAGTAAGCTCTGGATGGTAGGTGACAGGAGGTGGGATGAATGGACCTACCGTTGACTGTGGAAAGACTCCTGTTGAGTTCAGACAGCTTTGCCTCAGGCTGAGTGCCATGGCTTTGAAAAAAAAATGGAAAAAGAGAGGCCAGGACCTCTACCTCTCATTGAGCTTTTACGCCGGTACATCCATTAGAGCTTCTGTGAGTTGCGTCTTCTGTGTTTTCTTTTGAGGAGCTGTTGTCTGTTGAATTGTTGAGGCAATAAGACTAAGGTCGTGGTGGGTCCATAGTTGCTTCAGGTCTTTAAAACAGGTTTGGGAGACTATGTTAAGGATATGCCATAAATAATCTGAACGTTATGGTTGAAGCAGGAATATCTGGGTGAGATTTTCTGGCCTGGCTTCTGTAGGAGGTCGTACTGTTTGAATACATGCAGTTCTTTATGCTCCTATGATTGTGGTAAAGCATCCTGTTTTTCCCCTTTGTGGCCACATGTTCCTCCAATTTACATCAGCCTCTTCACATGGTACGGAGAACCTGTGAGGATGTATTGTAAAAAGTCTCTCCTATTTACTCTCATGCATAAACCTTAAAGAAAGACGGGAAAAAAACAGTTCTGAGACTGGAAATTGTGGCTTGTGCTTTTTCTTTTTTTTCTTATTTTTTTTTCTTCTCCACTATTTCTGTGCTATAGAAAGCCCCCCTGAAATCTCAGCAGACATCTTACACTAGACCAGTTTTGCAAGCTTAAGAGGGTGAAATGATTATCTGCTTTTCTGGCTGCATACATACTGCATCCCTCTGACATAACCTGAGTCTTTCATGCCCTTGATTTACTGTAGGAGGAGAAAGGCTGAGGTACAAAGTCACCCTGTGTTGGCTGTGGAGAAGCATTTATGCAGGTGAATATTTGGAGAGTCACCAGCTCCAGCTGCTGAGTGCTCACCAGTAGATGGATGCTGCTGTGGATAGGGAGAAAGGTGTCCCAGCCCCTGCTTGCTGAGGTCTCAGAGCTGCTCATTAAGTCTCTATCAGGCTGTCTGCAAGGTCAATGGATGCTGCTCTACTGAGCTCAATAAGCTACAGGATACAATCAAGGGGAGATAATCTTCAATTGAGTCACGAGTTATTAGTGTGGTCATGGAAGCCTACTCTCTCAGGACCCATAATGCTGAGTAATATTACATGAACAGACAGTGGTATAGTGTACATCACGGGACGCCAGCTAATGGAGCAGCCAGAACCTGGATCAGTCCGTTATAAGTATCCTCATACGAGGAGGCCCTTTCTCAGAGCAAGTGCCCCTGAGGCTTGACATGGGGAAGGTGTGTAAGATTTGACTTTGTGGCTGGTGTCTGCAAGGTGAATGTTTAAAGTCAGATCAGACCCTGCCCACTTTTACACACCCTTGGAGCGTGTCACACCTTGGGAGGTGATGCTCCCCCTCTGCTGGCTGTTGGGACCAGCTGACAGAGTGGATCAGACCAACACCTCGCTCTAAGACAGTTGGAGGAAGGCGAGAGGATTCCCAGCCGAGGGGATACATTATGTTGCTTACTGCATTTGCCTTCCTGGGAAGCAGAGCTTTAATTGCTCTCCTAGCCTCTTTCCTTCCCCTAGTGTAGGAAATTGCAAACTCTCTACCATTACATTGCATGCTTGGAGCTGGACATCCAGAGTAATAGCAGAGAGCTCTGAGTTTCCTTTGCTTTGCTGTTTGTGCAGCCAGGCCAGCACACTGAAAATGAGAGCAAAATGCCACTGCTCAGGACTGCAATAGGGGACTCCTGTCTCTGGTACTTATCTTGAGTGTGAGAGCCAACATGAAGGGCACAGGATGCTGTAGCACCTTGCCCAGCGTCAAAGAGAGAGAGAAAGGTTCATGTGGGCTAAAAAAAGAGCAGATTCACTCAGATTTTCCAAAATGCTGCAGGCTGCATGAGGGTACAAGGGCAGGAGGTGCAGTGGTGGGCTTTGGGGGGGATACCTGTAACAGGGGACACCTTTTACTGCCCTCTGCTTCTTCCAAACCTCACCGACTGAAAAAGTCCAAGGGGCTATGGCCTTATAACCACTCACTTAACGTGATCGGAATGACTTACTAACTGTTCCTATCTGAACAAAAATAACACCAAAACATTCTCTTCCCCACCCCCCATCCTCATGACTTTAAAAGGATTTGTGACAAGCCATGAGCCTTGAGAAAATAAAGCATGATGAATTCCCATCCACAGAGACAATTCTGAAGGTATGTGTCCCCTCCTCCCTACTCACTGGAAAACCACAGTCTTGGCCAGGACTGGAAGAGGAGCCGTTCATTCAAGCCTGATTTCCTAAATTGTATCACAAGAAACGGTCTCCGTTGCTCTTAAATGAGCTCCGTGGGGATTCTGCTTCCCCTTGTGTGCCAGGTTAGCTCTGCAGAGCGTGCAGGGCTGGCCAATGTCCTCAGCCCATGAAATGGGAGGGCAGCACATTGGGGCAAGCATGTAACCAAGGGATGGCTGGGAAGAGGATAGCCTAATCAGTGGACTAATCACCCCCTGGAAATACCCAGCTCCTTCTAACTGTTCCACTGTGATTAGCTTGGGAGAGGGACTTTAAAGCAGAAGACACTGCCTTACATTTTCTTCTGAACAGCTAGTGGGTTTTGAGTGCCATGTTTGTAAAAGAATGTTTTTGGGGGTGGCTGGCATGGGTTTTGGATTTTAGTGAGGGCATGTAGGGTGCGGAGCTTGCCGCGTTTGCTTCTGGCCCCTCTGATGGTGATCTGGACAAATCTCACTGTCTCAGTGGTCACAAGCGTGCTAACCAGCATGGGCTACAAGGTTGGTTTCTGCCCCAAGCAACTTCGAGCTATCAGGCAGCAAAGCAAACAGATGTCTGTGGCCTTAAATCAGAGACTTGACCCTGGTCTAGGTCCAGGAGAGAAGTCATCTCTGCTCAGTTCCTTGATGTACGTGATTTTCTTGCCTGTGCTGGCTCAGCTGGTGCTTTGTGGGGAGCAGAGCTGCGGCTCCAGCCGCTTCCTGCCCACTAGAGTGGGAGGAGGAGCACTGGGTATTTAGAAGCTACTGGTTTCCCTTGCGCTGGTCCCCACAAGACATGACTTTGCTCCTTTGAATGCACACATGAGAGGATTTACACTGGAATATGCCACTGGGAAGGATGAGGTTAGCACAGGGCAGTCTATGTGCTACGTAAAGGTCTGTGGGATGCCTGTAAAATATTGTGGTTTGAGCTGGTCAGAAGAAGGACAAGGTTTTGCGTGCAGGAATTAGAAAGGTCGTTTTCCCTCTGTGCACCAGAAATCATCTGTTTGTTTTGTTTTGTTGAAAACATTGGCAGAGATGTGCAAAAATAATGTTCTTATCAACAGCATGGTGTTTTGTATTTTGTCATCATTGTTTGTAATTGTTAAACTCATGCTGATTTTCTTTCATTCTCCTTTTGCACTTTGGAGTTTTATTCGGACATTGGTGAAAAACTGAAAGCAGAAGTAGATTTCTTTGAGCAATCACATTGTTGGGGAAAGGTAGAGGGGAAAGACTGTTTTCAACTCTTTCCTCGGTTAAAAATTATCCCTAATTCCAAGTTATACTAATAAAATTCTGGTGTTACCTCATACAGATGAGCAAAATGGCTATTGATTCCAAACACCTCTTTCTGCAACAAGCTCGGCAGATTTTCCTGCCGTTTCAGTTGGAGCTGCCTCACCTTCATTTGCCTAAGTGGTCCCATAGGCTGCACGTATTTTATGAGCGGGACGAGACACAGGTCTTTTCCTGCAGTTTTGCGTGTACACATAGCAAACTTTGCATAAGGAGGCCCTGTGCTACTCTTGCAAGGCTAACCAGGGTGGGCAGGGAGAGAAAAGGACCGTGCAGGCGTGAAGTTCACTGGGAAATTCTCTTGCGATGGGTGGGGAGTGATGACACATCAAAAGAGACGGGGAGAAGCAAACCCTGTGATATCAAACACATGGCAAGATGAACCACCTACTGTTTAATGAGAGAATTAGGACACATGAATGTTTTTTCTCAGGCTACTTCAATCTGTTTCTAATTCTGGCCTAGGGAAGAGTGGATGAGAAGCAGGAGGCCAATATATATGTTTTAATGTTTCTCATCTTTAGTAAGAGTGTGTGTGTATTTATATTTACCGTAATTGCTCACAAAGATATGTTTGACACTGTTATTTCTGGTGTTCCTTGGCAGCAAGATGCTTTTTACCACCAACCTATTGATACCACATGGTGGGTAAGAGCACCTCCTACTCTCCCTCCCCTCTTTGCTCCAGACTGAAAAGCACTGGGTTGTCTCAACTTGGCAGAAAAAAAAAGAAAAAAAAGAGAGAGGCCAAGTTATCGGTTCGGCTCCAGAGCCCTCCCTGTTCCTCTTGAAATGTGGTCCCTTCTTCCAGCAAGGGTACGTGTGCATACGTGCTTGCTATAAAGAGTTCCCATGGCAGAGCTTTCACAGCACTCTATTTATTTTGCTGGGTTCTTGCTCAGGTCAACCACGATACTCTGAAGTGCGGTGGTTTGGACTTGGAGATGGATCATGTGGTCTCCATTATTGGAGATCATGGCTTAAAATCCAGCCTTGCCAAAACAGACCAGAGCCTCTCATTATCTAACAGCTTTGCCCAAAGTTGGATGAACTTGGAGACTTCTGGGAGAAGGGTCTTCCTGGTCAATGCAGATAATGCAGAAATGCCTGTAGCATAGAGGATGAGAAAGAAAATAGTTCCTTGCTCCTCCAGTGGTGAAAAAGGTCTATACTTTAATGGGGAGTTTTGCTTGCACAGATTGTCCACTCACAAGTCCTTGTTTCCCTTGGGGAGTCATTGTAAGTAAAGAGAATTTGTGTTTGTGGGAGGTGGTGGCCCCTTGGAGGGCTTGTAGAGGGAAGACCATTTCATCATGTATTACATAGGTCTGCACAATCCGTTTTTCTTCACTGAGGATTTTGTTGTGAGAAGTACTGCTGATCCAGAGCTCTGCTTTGGAAGATGAAATCTTGCCTGTGAGATACAGCTAAGAGCTCTGCTGAAAGACTGTTGCAGATGTCTTTCTTGCAGAAATGTGCTGAATTTGTCAATGAAACCAAAATGCTGAGCTGGGTTGGTCTGAGATCCCTTCAGAGAAGATCCAGTAGACATCTGCCTGGGGACTGGAAACCAGCCTGCAAAGTGACACTTGCACTGCTGCTGCTCATTGACCTCATGGTGAGCAAGAATTTGGGTGAATGGGTGAGGTGATACAACAATCAGGAGGAGGGATTGGGGGAGGAGTATTTCTCACTGGTGGCTGGGAGAGCAATCAGAAGGTTTAGGGCTAAAGATACCATAAAGATGACACAAGATAGATGTGGGCTTCCTACTTTAATACATATGAATGAATCTCTCTCTCTCCCACTCTCTCCTTTTCCCCAAGCATCCTTTTCTGCAACCTGTATCACAAGGTGCTGGTGATTAAACCTTCCAGGGGCTCTTGCCTGGCGCTCCTCCAGCTGGAGAAGGGAGACAGGGTAGGTTGAACCACACTAATTGTTTGTTACAAAGGACTTGCATATGCTAAGATAGTCCTAAAGCTGCTGTTTTCTGTCATAAATTCTGTGAAGTTAAGGTCAGAAATGGTTAGTTGATCCCCTCAGAGAATTGGCTCTTCCACAGTGATTCATCTCTTCTGAAGATGACCTGCTTTTTTGGAAATGGCATTCACTCTCCATTGATTCTTAAGGAAGTCAAATGTCCAGTCTGGGCTGCCTCCGGCCTTTTAAACTCCTAAATGGAGGTGGGATGAATCCTACTCTTAATATCTTAATAATTTTTAGTTAGATTAAGATTTCAAGATCTTCCACCACAGCATTTTCTTTTGCTCTCAGATAATTTCCGTGGCTTTTTCCTTAGCTTTTAAACATCTTTTCTACAATATGTATTGCAAACTGTACACAGCATTTCAGTATCTGTGTGGTTTCTGCAAACACAGAAACTCTTCCTTTCTCCTATTCACTATCACCTTTTAGGGAAATCAAGTTGACTTTTGTGCCAATTCTAACATTCAAGTCCTCAAAAAATCACTGTCCTTCGGGTCACAGTTCTCTGCTCTGTGGATATGGTGGATGGTCCTTGTCATCTGCATGTAACATTGCATTTCACTACCTAAAATATATATTTGAGCTGAAGCATGCCAGCAATTTGATAGTCCTGATGGAGCTGAGTGCCCTGCCCTCCTCATTACTTACTGCTTTGCCAGCTTCTGTGACCTAAACAGCTTACGTCAGCTGCGAGTAATATATTTACTTTCATGAAAGCTGATGACAATGTTGACTACCTCTGGGCAAGGCAGCAGATCCTGACAACCGTCGGTGATACTTTCTCACCGAATAATACCTCCCAACTTCTGCAAGCTAGCCAGTCCCAATCTATTGAATGCAAGTTTTATTTCTATAGTGTAGCAGAAACTTTTCAAACAGAAGGTTGTGCAATGTTAAGTCATGCACCACATGAAAGTTTGTATTATGCCTGTAAGAGACTCTTTGATGAACAGAACTCATAATTTTGTCAGAAAATGAGATCAGGCCTATTTCCCATGAAAAACATTGACTGACATTTGTTGCAAATGTAATTATTTTGTAAGGTGGAGTGGTGTCACCTGGCCTAATTTTAACCAAATAACAGTTTGCTGTCTGATCCAAACTAGCTGCCAAGGTTCGTTCTGCAGTCAATGGAGCGAGATCAGCCCTCCAGCAGCTGAATCATCTAATCTATGTTAGACATCTGTCTTACAGTAGGATGATTGCTGTTTGGAAGTGCCTGCCTGTCTCCATTGACTGAAGTAGAGGAGCAAGGATTAATTTTGAGCTAGCGTATGTATAGCTACCTGAATGAAATCACTTCTCCTGTTAAAATACTGGCACAGCCTTACCATGCCTTTCTCCAAATGTTGGGAAATGCATTGTTCTGCATCAGGACTCTCATGACTCATAGTCTAGGGAGTTTCAAGCAAGTCACAGGATGAATCCTCAACACACAAGTCCAAGATCCCCTCCCTGCCCCTTCTCTTTATCCAGAAAGATGGTTAGGCTTTGGTTAAGATGTTAATGAGGCAGCATTTGCTAGACTAACCCCCATTTGCCAACTAGCCACAGGCTTTGAGCCTTGAGCTCTGTGCATCATCCCAGCTGGAAATGAAAGTCTTGTGTTTCCCCCCAGCAAACACTTTGGAAGCAAGTAGATTCGAGAGAAAGTGGCATGGGGTGCTGATGGAAATTCGTGTGTGATGCCTTGACCCTGCCTTAGGGGAAAAGGGCACGGCCAGGCTGGGCTGGATTGTCAGAGCTGGTGTAAGTGCTCCTGTGGGTTGTACCAACATAAGACAGCTACTCAGCACAGGAGTGGAGGACCTTTTTGTCAGCAGAGCTGGGCCAGGAAACATTGACCTGCTGCAGGTTCTTAAAGATGGGCTAGTTGTGGTCTCTGGGCACCAAGGTCTTATTCCAGGTGTGCGGGAACTGGAGATTAATCTGTGCTTGGGTAAATGAGATGGATCATTAACAGCTCATGCCAGGCAGCTGTGCATTTTCTTACAGTGTCATAGCACTCTCTGAAGACCCCAGCTGGGATAAGAAGGGGACCCATTGCTTCATGCACCCAATGAGTCCTCAGAAATGGAAGCAGAAGAGATGAGCAGAAGGTGGCCAAAGGGGAGGGGAAGGAGGTGGAGGGGATTATATCCCCCAGTCAGAAAGTAAGCAGTGCTTGTCCATGCAGCATCATGTAGTGATGCCTCAAGCCAGCTCTTAGTGAGATTGGTATGACCCTTGACAGCATAGCTTTTGCCCCAGTGAGGAGTGCCAGGATTACAACCCATGCTTCCAGGACCTGCTGGACTGAGGTGACAGTCATGTCACATGGTGTATCAGTTAATGCAGCATTTACCAGCTCACAAAAAACATGTACAAGGAATGACATGTGGAGAGGGGGGTTTTCTTAATGAAAATATATGCATTGAAAATTGCTTTTCAATTCTGCTTATCCCTGGATTCCTCCGTTTTCAGTGTGCGTCACTCCAAGGATACCAGAATAGTGCTGGAAGTGCACGGATGTACAGCTGCAACAATGAAGTGTTGAAACCAGCCAAGGATTTAGAAGCTATTAATTACAAATAAAACAAATGAGTGCATTTCACGACCAGCTAATTTGTAAGTGGAGAGAGAAAAGCAAAACAAATCAAACTGTTGTTTGCAGCAAATTGTTTACTTTACTCTAATAATAAATACGCCTAAAAAGAAATGCCAGTGCTCTGTCAAGGCAAAAAATGTGTGTGTCTGCATGTGAGTGTAATTCTTCTCCTGTTAAGCACTTTAAATGAGTGATGCTGAAAGGATTACAGAAATCTCATGTTTCATCCTTTAAGCTCTTTGTTCATTTTTGCATTTCATTGATTCCGTGGAGGACAGACTAGATTGCTTTAATGTGGTTAATCATCAATTAGTGTCAATTGGAGCAATTTTGTTGTATTTAATAGATGGGTTCCTTTTTGGGAATTAGTTTCTCTTCTAAAAAGAACAATTCTTGTTATTGATTAAGGGAAGTGGAAACATCTTTTTAGCTGCATTGATTTTATTTTAACTTCTTTTCACATCTAACATGTGGATCGGCTTCTGTAGCTGCGGTTAAGACATTTGTGAACAAGAGACATATATTTGGGTACAGCACTATTCTTTTCTTTCCACCCCAACAAGTCCCGCACCACAACGTGGAGCTGGAAAGTCACCAGATGTGTTGTGCTTTGAGGACCTGTAGTCAGGAAGAGTTTCTACTCCATCTTTCTTCAGTGTCCAGGACTGACTCTCAAATATTTCAGTGTTTCAGATATTTGCATTCCGGCCACAGTCCCTTGTGGGAACAGTAGAGCCATCCTAAGCACGGAGGAAATGTGGATTCGGAACCATATCCAGACTTAGTAACTTAAGTCTTCCTCTCTAATGGGCTGAGCTGAGATCTCTGATCCGAGAAGTCCCAAAAGGCTTCAGCTGGAGCCCATGTGTCCGGTACAAGGCATTTCAAGATAGATGAAGGCCAACTGGATAAGGTCCAGGGGAGAGCAGCAAAAATGATCAGAGGTCCAGAAAACATGACCTGCAATGAAGGACTGAAAGAGTTGAGATTGTTTAGTCTAGAAGAGCGATGACTGCAGAGAGATTTGCTGGGAGACTGCAAGTATGTAAAAGGGTACTGTGGAAAGGAAGAGAAGAACCTGCTCCTTGAGTCTACTGCAGTAGAACAGACAACACTTTTTCATCTAAATCAGGAGCAAGACATTTGGATCGGACAGGAGGAGAGGGTTTGCAAGGGTGACGCTAGTTATGTTAAGCAAATGTCTTTTGGTAGAGCTGATCCTATGAGGGAGAATAAGAACGGACTACGTGATCTGGCAAAATCTCTTCTAGTTCTGCTTTTTTTTCTAGATATTTGAAGTTGTTTGGATTTTGATCCTGATTTTGCTGCTCTGGTGTGTGGCCTTATAGATGTGAACATGGAATGTAGCTTGTGGTTCAAAAACCCAAAAGAGATGATCAGAAATGGTCAGGTGAAGGAATCCTATGCAGGGCAGATGTTATCCTGTGCAGAGCAAGAACAACAAGTATCTGCAGGTTACCTGGGAGTCTACATGACTGAAAGGTACACCTGCAGGTACGTCTGTGTACATAAAGGAGAAGAAAGTATGAGATGAGAAAATACACTCCCTGGTGAGTGCAAAGTCCTTCCCTCCATGCTCATCAACATCATTATTCTCTGTTTTGTGTGGATACATTGCAGTGAGCTGGTGTTTGGAGATGTTTCTGAATCTAATGCCTAAAATACTCCTTTAATCAGCATTTGTTAGACTTCAGCTAGAGAATGTGTCCAGTTTTGGGGATCTCCCAGTACAGGAAAGACATTCATAACCTGGAGTGGGTTCAGCAGAGGCCACCAAGATGGTTGAGGGCCGGACCACTTGCTGCATAGGGAAAGGATGACATAATGGGGTTTGTTCACCCTTGCAGGTTTTCAAGATCAGACTGCATAAAGCCCTGAGCAACCTGATCTGATCTCCTAGCTGATGCTGCTTTGAGCAAGAGTATGGACTAGAGACCTCTGGAGATCCCTTCCAACCTAGATTATTCCACGTTTCCATGATTCTAAAATTCACTGTCTATATCTGTCAAAACCGAGTGCTACTGCTGAGGGCAAAGATGCTGCGTCTGCTGCCAAGAGGCAACAAAAGCATCATGCTACATTGCTGATGGCAGTACCTCTGCCTTAATTAACACCACATTTTCATATTAATTTTTATGCAGCTGAAAAACATGTCTAGATGTCCTTGGATGTTTCTGAAACCACTGCTCTTCACCTCGTGCTCTCAACCTTCTCTCCCCTTCTCTGTTGGCAGGAAGAAGAGAGCCATGAGATCCAGTCTGGATTGCTCTCATCAGGAGGGATCACACAGAGATCCCCAAGCAAACGTGGACCAAACTGGGACTGGAACTGGGTTCAGACTCACATCAATGTGATGCCAGAGGAAAAATTGATGAACTCGGGCACAATGCTGCTGTAACATGGCTATCCACTTCTTGGATGCTATCTGTCACCCTCTCAAGCTACTCCATGCTCCATGCTGAGTGCACCAGTCTGCATTAGCTCTAAGTACCCCTGTCTCTGTGCTGCCCTCCATGTTCTGGGCTGTTTAAGTCTTTGGAACAATTGAGGTTATTCCAGGTTAATAAGGAAAGATTAAGGCTGTTGTTGTTGTTTAGCATCATGTTGGTGTGCTTCAATTTTACTCTAGCTGGTTCTCAGCGGAGTTCTCATTTTTCTTTTGGATCTTTTGGGGGTCTTGTTGTTTGTGTTTCTTTTGCTTTTTTTTGGTTGTTTGTTTTTTGGGTTTTTTTTGTTTGGTGGGGGGTTTTTTGGGCGGTTTTGTTTTTGGTGGGTTTTTGTTTGTTTTGGTCGGGGTTTTTTTTGTTAATGAGATCAGAGATTTAACAGTCCCTTGGCATGGACTTTTAAGTCATAAATAACTTTTATGGCCAGTCTGAAGCTCAGGCCAAACCAACATACATGATAATCAGCTGTGAATCACAGATGTTAGAGCCTCCCTGATAATGAAGATCTATGATGCTATTTCCACAGTTTGTCAGGAATGTGGAAGAGGTGTGTGCCCAAACTCTGGGCACAGCATATAAAAGTCCTGTTAGTATGAACGCCTGAAAGTGTTTCCCAGACAAGGTGCCCACCCTGCCATCTTGACTCTCCCTCTTTTTCAAGTGCCTGGGAGAGAAAGATGAAGGTGAGCAACTCTTCTTGCAGACTTTCACAGTGGGGCTACTTCCAGCCATGAAGAGCAGAGTTTAATGCCTGGTCCATGCCTGGATTTTCTCAGATTCGGGCAAAGGGCTTGCCTGTGTTCTCTGAGCACCTTCCCATGGTGCATGCGTGCTCAGCGTCACATGATGTGCTTCTTGCAGGGAACACCCTGCTCAGATCTAGTCCACCCCTAGTCAAAGGATTATTCCCAACAGACTGTGCTTTAGTCCATTTTTAAATGTCTTAAAGAGCAGGGTTTCCACCACAGTCCCTGAGGAGGATGTTCCACAATCCAGTAGGTTAGATCTCACTGCTAAGAATGTTTCCCCTGATATTCAGCGTTCATTTTCCATTTCTTAATCTCATCTTGTGATTCCTGGTTATTCCCCTGTTGGGCTAACCTAAACAATTCCTCCCCCTCCTCGACATTTATGCCTGTCAGCTAGTCGGCAGACAGTTGTCCTCCTTTGCTGTCCTGCAGCCAAACTATACATATTTAGCTCCTTCAGTTTTTTTCCTCATAAGTCAATCCTTCCAGCCACTTAATCACCCATGTTGTCCCACTTTGACTCCTCTCCAGCTTGAAGCCTTCCAATGCTGTGGAGGTGCCCAGAAGCAAAGCAACCCAGTGACCTCAGCCCAAGTTGGAGGTCGACAGAGAAACCCATGTTTATGAGAAAGTCCTTACAGCCATCTTCTTTGTCACGGGGCGGAAACAAGGTTTCGGTGCTACCCCTGAGACCTGGCTGGAGAAAAGCTGCTAATTTCATTCAAATATTCCATTGAATCCAGGCACTGGGAACAGCAGAGAAGTGATGTCCTGCTGCGTTATTTTCATTCAGCTAATTGTAATCTACTGTGGTGGTGTTGGAAGGACATAAGGAGGAAGGGTTGGCCCAACAAAATGCAGCGATAAACACATCGAAAGAGCTTGCTATCGAGTGCCATAGCTTGTCCATGCCAAGGTCATGTCATGACAGAGAAAAAGCCCAGAGCACCTCTTCCATTTCCCTTAGGACCCTTTTTCTGTCTAAAGACAAAGGAAAGGAAGTTGCTTTCTGTTTGCCATCTCTCCTGGGCCAAGGCTGATGCTCACCTTGTTTTCTTTGGGTATTAATATGTGTTTGCTAATGCAGGCCAGAAAAAAAAAAACATTCTCCAATCTTTCTTTCAAAAGTAGGAAGCACTAGCTTAGGAAGAACAGGCTGGCAGCATATGCAAATGGTCCTGGGCCACTGCAAAGCTTTTGTCTCAATGTTGGGTAAACATGAAGCAGTTATGGCTGGCTATCACTTTGTGGAGCCTGGCTTGCTCCTTTCCAGTGTCCCTCAAAGTCTTCATTCTCTTCCCAAAGAAAAGAAAAGCAACTGGAAGTGGTGATTTAACCAGTGCTTACTGGAGCAGGGGTCAGGGCTTTGCATTCCTCCGAGTATAGCAGTAATGTCTGTCTTAATTAGAGCCCAAGGTGCCATCAGGTTACGGGAAGGTACTGTGATGATGCAGCTATTGCCTTTGCCTGTGGCATAAAACTAAGTCCCAGACTGCTTATTCACATCCAAGATCCTCTGCCATGATTGAAATTCATTATAGTGTCGGCGTCTGTTATTTGTAGTAGAGTGTTGTCTGCTGCCATAGACAAGTGAGTGTCCCAGATGACGGAAGATTTAATGATGTTGAGAGGAAAAAATGACCGTGCCATCAAAATAGACAAGTCAGGAGGAGGAAGAAAATTTCCCTCCCCTCCATTTTAATGATAAAGGAACAGAAATGTGAGGCTAAAGAAGAAAAGGTACTCAGCTTCCTCTGCTGAGTCAGGTTTTCTCAGGAGCTCAGCCCCAGCTGAAGCACTTTTGTAATGCCACAAGTTGTAGGGTGCTTCACATCTTGTCCAGATCTTGTCTGTACCTGAAGCCAAATTGCTTGAAATAGCAGATGATGATTTTGATGCACGATCATCCTTCCTGCACACCACTGTGAGTGGACAGAGGCTTGAAGCATTGACCATCCCTGATGTAGCTTAATGGCTAAACTGTTTTTCTGCAGCAATCCTGTGTTTATATGATACAAATACCAAATAGTGAATGGCTTTAAATCATGGTGAGGTTACTGTAGCTGAAAGTGCTTTGTACCAAATCTGCAGATTACTGTAGGTCAACCCATCAGAAAATTCCTCTTCAGATTTAGAACACAACCTCTAATTTTGTTCTTCCAGCCTATTTTAAAAATAGGAAAGCAACAGCCTCTTTTAAAAATAGGAGAACAAACACTTTACTAAAAACATAAAAACACCAGGGTTTTTTTCCATATTTTACTTTGCAGGCTGCATAGGCCCTGACTCAGCAAGGCATTTCTCCTTTGTGCATATCTTATGCCTCATGTAGCACATCCCATCTCTGTTTGGATCTCCTCATGCCTGCAAGGAGTTGGCGCCTGGGTAAAGACCAGTTAGTGGGAAGATGGTCCTTATGAAATGCTGAGTAAGCAGGATTAAAAAAGGAAATCTTGGATGAAAATTAGCTACATCACAGTGGGAAACACTTGAAATCCCCCTTCTACTAAGGACATAACTGACTCAGAAAGCAGTGTGATAACATCACGTCCCTTTGATAGATGATATTGCCAAAAGAAAAAAACCCTTCATGCTTACCCAGTTGGGGACCCAATTTCATGTGCTGTATCCAAGCCTATGTTGTTCATCTCCCATCTACTGAAGTGGATCAGAAGTATTTGAGCTCCTGTGGAACTCCTTGCTAATCTTGAAAGAGCAAAGAATGCTAATGAGTAAACATGTGGGGTTTTTATTTAGCTCATGCTAGGAAACTTTGCCTCTTTCTTGCACAGACACATCTGACCATACTGACCTATGTGTTTATTACTTGCAGGAGAGGTTATTGCATCCTCCTGTGTTTTAAGTTGAATGTGATGATATACTGATACTTTGGGGAGGAGGGTAATGTCCATGCCATATATACAAGGCTAAAGAAAGGGTGAAACACTGATCTTTTCATCCAGCTACTCCAGCCACTGACGATGGCCAGAAAATGAAAGTTATCGTTCTTCTTTCCTGAGAGCAAAGGGAAAACAGTGTCCCAGATGACACACCTCTTTCTCCCACCTTTCATTGCTATTTATCAGGTTTTTGTAGTGTCTTTTTGTGGTGCCCAAAGTCAGTTTGGAGGCTTTGGTCAGGCATAAAGTGGCCATAAAGGCATTTTGGAGGTAGATGATCTGTGAGGTTCAGAAAGTTCTTTTTAGTAAGAGGGGTGTGGGTAGGAACTGTAAAAATGAACCTTAATCAGTTCAAGGATGTGATTTGCTGTGGTAGTTACATGAGCAGAGGACTGGAGGCTAGGCGGCTGTTCTGGGGAAATGTAGCTATATGACTTTGCTGGTCCTATGTCTTCCTTAAGCATCTGCTGCTGACCATTCCTGCAGACAAGGTACGGGGTTAGTTGGACCTTTGGTCTAATCCCAATCACAGATTTGTAGAGGGACTCTGGCCCAGGTTGTGCAGGTAAGCCCTGCCTGTCCTGTTTTCCTAGAGTAAGATTCAAGACGTGTTTGTCTTTGGGCTCTGTGTGAGAATGTGATACACTCTGTGGGTGCATGTTTAGTGTCTTCTAAAGCCAAAATCCTACATACTTCATAGTATTGCTGTTAACGTCCCTATCCCTCTTAGCATTTATGGCAAGTCCTGTTGCATACCAGGTGCTTTCTAAACACTTCAGGCAATTTCCAGGACTGTAGATGGCTCTTAATGCACAGCTCAGATGACGGGTGTCCAGGACACTTACTGCAGTGAATGGCAGGGTGATCTCAACTGTTTTTCATTCCTCCACTACGCTTTACACGTTGGTGAGGCAAAATGCACAAGAGAGCACAGGCAACATCACAAAATACTTTCTAAGGGTCAGGGGTTGCTTTGTGTCCTGGATTTGTATCACAATGTTCAGGCTACTGTGGATACCCTGAGGAATAAATAGGATTCAAATAATAAATAATAATAAGAGCCACACTCCTGAAACATGTGAGCCACTGACATTTAAAGTTTATTTACTACTTTTACGCCACTTTAGTCTCTCACCCCCCTTTCTCCTATGTTAAATAGCACTGTAAAAATAGTGTTTCACGCTAAAAGCATGGGAAAGTCCAAAACCCTCTCTGCATTCCCACTAAAACACCAGCAGTTCCCACAAATTGGAGATTTCCCTCCCTCCTCCCCAACTTTTCTCTTTTTTATTTTTTGCACTGGGTAGGAATTGTTAGATTCAGGGTGACCGTACAGGAATTGGGGTTGGAAAGGAAGGGAGTGGGGAAGGGGGAGAAGCAGGGTGAAGCAAATGGAAAAAAATACACCACAGTAGTAGCCACAGAATTCTTCTATGCTCCAGCTTCTCCTTTGAACTGGATACTCCACCCCCCCTCTTTAATAAGGAACAAATTTTCAGTGCTCTATGGGAAAGTTTGAATGCAACATATTTCTGACAGGTCACTGTCGGTTCACACTAAAGAGCTTTTTGCTATTTTTTCCCTGCCCCCACCCCCTTTTCTTTCTTTTCTTTCTATCTTTCTTTCTCTCTCTCTTTTTTTTTTAAGATGGAAGTGGCGCCTGGAATGCGGTGGCTCAGATGCTGGCAGGCACATTGCTGTGGGTAGTGGCATGCAGGGCACTTGGGGTTAATGATGTCCTGCTGATGCCACTTGTTGCTCATGGGTGACAAGCAGCTGTCCCTTGCTTAGCCATGGCATGACTTTGCCACATCTACAGCACACACTGGGAGCTGAGGAGTTTGGAGCTGGGCTCGACCCCTGTCTGGCCTCTGAACTCCAACGCCAGCTCTACTTCAACTGGAAATGGCACAGGTGATGTGTTGGGGGACAGGGTGAATTGCCAGGGGCAAAACCCAGAAAGACCCTGGGATGTTCCTGGACAGCTCAGTGCTAAATTTATTCTCCTGGCAAATGTACAAATAATTGCAAAGATCTGGGGAGGGGGAAAAACTGGAATGTAATGTACAGACCTCAGTATACCTGAGACAAAGAGAGCCAGAGGATCCCTCATACAAATGGACCTTCCTCCCTGCTAACGGAGCTGCACCTTCAAGGGTCTGAGATGCTTCTGCCCAACCCTCTCTGACAGAGATACAGCCTCTGCGCTGAGCTGCACATGAAGCTTTGGACACCCCGCTCATCTGGAGGCCCAATGCGGTGTGCTGAAGTAGAGCATTATATTGACCTTATTGGACAAAACTGTTGATATTCAGCCAGTTTCCTCTACACCCTGGCCGAGGGTGCTCGAGCCCTGGTTCTTTGCCCAAACATAATGATAGTTTCCAGCCCTGGCTTGAGGCAGCACTTGCAATGCCCGGTATTGGTTTTCTAGAGGACAGAAGCTGGTGCAGACTGGTACAGCCAGGGCTGTTCTGGGAGCAGGCAGAGGAAATGCTTTTTAGGGGACGCCGACAAAATAAGACAGTCCTTTTTTCCCAGTCTCCTGCGAAGCTATGGTAGCTGCTGCTGCTGCTGCTGCTGCTGCTGCTGCTGCTGCGGGATGGCTTGGGGCTGCTGGGTTGAAATAGGAGGTGCTCTCATCATTTCCCTTCCTCTTCCTCTCCACAGCAGTGGCCTTTAGTGGTTCTCCCAAGCTCTTTCTCCTTTCTCCCCATTCCTTCTGTCCTTCCTCCTGTTGAAGGAGCAATCTATGGGGTCTGTTTTACCTCAGTGTGGAAAAACCTTGTCCCATTTCCACCTACCACATCCCATGCTGGTTGAGAAGATGCTCAGCCAAAGTCCCCTTGCAGTCCTTCCCCCCAGTAGCACCTGTGCCCCAGCCTTGACGGCCTCCCCCAGAGCAGCCAAGGGGTTAATAATTAACAACAATGATCAATAAGCTGCACTGCTGCTGCCGGGTGATGTATAACGTGGGTCGTCTCACGCAGCCTTTCGTTGCACCCCGGTTTTTTGAATGACACTCGGAAGCTCAGCAGAGGATGGGGGGCGTACGGTGGAATGAGGCCCTTGAAGGGCAATCTTAAGCGAAGGTAATTGGCTTCATATGTCTCGCAGGCCACTTCTGAGATCTCAAAGCAAGGTCAAGGGTGCTTGAGGCAGAGACGAGAGGCTGTTCTTGCTAACATTCATTTCCCAGTGGTATGTCAACAGCTTGTTACACCGCCAGGGCTGACGACTGTTAAAGATTGGGATGGGTGACTCATCGCATTTGCTTTAATATCCATTTTTATTTAGTATCGTGGTGCAGTGGCTTGACTAATCGGCATAAATCTCCCCTGCTTCCCAGGAGTGGAACACATCAGCACTGGGCCCAGGAGGAAAAATAGAAAAGCCTTTTAAAATGAGGTTTGGCCAGTGGTGTCCCAAGAGAGGGACAACCTTCATTTTTGGCTGTTCTTTGGAGTTTCTACTCATCTTGCTGGGTGGATTTTGGCTTGTCAAAATGTCGCTTCTTTCACTGGCTTTTTTTAACACAGTCTCCTTTGCAGTCCTCCGATGCTCATTGCAATGTCAGCAGTATACCCTGCTGATGCTGCTAACAACAGAGCTAGCCTGTGCCATCAAATGCCACGGCTGACATCCAAGTGTTCAGCAAAAACTTGTTCACAACAGCTGAAGGTACCCGAGTTTCTAGTGATTCCTGCAGAGCTGAGCAGCTCTGGGGAATACTGGCCACTTGTCCTTGCAGCCAAGTACGTGATGAGATCTTTAGGAAATCTGGTGATTAGCTGTGATGTTGGATTTTGGGAAAACAGAAGGAAGCTGGATTAAGGCAGTTGGAAAAAATTAAAATTACTTTCCAGCCAGCTTTCTAATCCAGGGGGTTTACAGCACCTTTGTTTGATGGTAAGGTTTTTGTCTGGCCCTGCAGATGACTGATATATTTTAGGTTATATCCTTAGCTGGGAAGACTTTTATTCTTTTTTTGGCCTAAGTGTTGTTGATTTCCCCTCATTCCCTTGTGGAAGCTTGTCCACGCTTCAAATAGGTGCCTTTGCAAATAGGTACTGCATGCACTGTTTCCCTTTGCACCCCTAAAATGCACTGCTGAAGAGAAGGAGGTGAAAATAAACCTGCTTTGCTGAGGGAAGGTCATGCAGGGCATGACCTGTCAGCTGTAGGATGTTGTGCTGAGAACTCTCACCGCCCCGCTAGATGGTGAGATCTGTGGAATTTTCTAATGTTTAAAGACTAGCCTCTTGGACCCTAACAGGTTATTGAGGGTGTCAGAGATAGGTGCCATAACTCCCAGTTCAGCCAAAGGGGGATGCCCAGATCCCACATGCCAAGTGGAAGCCCCTAGCAGGAAATCCCATTCTCAGCACTTCTCTTGCTGCAAATTAGAGCCTCTGCTCAAAGAGGACCCAGGACACTGACCTTGCCGAAAGTGAGGGACCCACTTAGGTAGCGGCCACCCACCTGGCTTGTGGTGGTGTCCTCTCATATGCCTTTGTTTCTTGGGTTTTTTTTCTTTCTAAAGAGAGTTAGTGAATGGAGTGCAGCCACTGGAACATGGGTAGCTTTCTGGGTTGTGTTTGTGGACCTGGGTGTTTGTATTCTGCTCAAGTCCCGTTGCAGGTATGAATGCAGCTACCTGAGACCAAATCCTTAGGTCTGAATCAAGCTCCAAAGAGCTCCCTCCAAAGAGAGAGACACCTCCAGAAGGTGGTTCACGCCCACTAATCTAGTCTTTTGCTACTCTTTTGGGCATAATGGAAACCCTGTAATCAACCTGAATTTTTTCTGCTTCAGGTTTGCTCTCAACTCCTTCAGTTCTCTCTTCTTTACCATGAAACAACTTTATGTCTTTGTCCCATTTGTATTCACTTCCCAGGCTGCCTTTTCCCAGGTGCATTTCTCTTTGCACCTTTCCAATGGAATTGCACCAATGGAAACTCATACAAAAGTCAGTCAAGTACCTCAACTCTGCTTACAACCCCTGTAAAATTTCTAGTATATCTGTAGTGCTGTAAATTGTGGCATAAATATGTGGCATAACATAACTAGTATGTTAATTGATTGCTAGAATCATAGAATATCTCAAGTTAGAAGGGACCCATAAGGACCATCAAGTCCAACTTGCTACTTCTCACATGACTACCTAAAACTAAACCACACAACTAAGAGTGCTGTCCAGACACTCCCTGAACTCTGACAGGCTTGGTGCCGTGACTATGCCAGGTTTAAAACTGCTTCTATTCAAATTGCAGGAGAAGTCGTCAGTGTGTTATCAGAATAGGCATTTCTCCTGCTTTGGCAGTGAACATGTTGGTTGTGGTCTCCAGTTAAAATGGGTTGTATCTGATCCCCAGACAGCTGCTGCCTCCTGCGATCACTAATTGGATCATCTCCTACTTTCCCATCCAAGAGCAGAAGGGTGGGGAAGGGGCATGAGGAGGACATCTGTGTCACCTCCTCTAGGCTGCGTTAGACAACAACTTTGGGCTGAGGTGAGGTAATTTCTTCAGTGCCTTTTTCTCTCCAATCCATAAGTTAAATAGATGACTAACTCAATCCAATGTTTCAACCTGTAACTTGGGGCAGACATTATTGGCAAAAGAGTGCAAAGAGGAATAAAAACTCCGTGAGAGGGTGGCATTGCTTGGGTTGCAATACTAATTAAGCAGGTTGTGATATTAATGCTAGGAGCGAGATTCCCTTATTCCTTGTTTGGTGTCCTATGCACTGGGTTACACTGCTCCCTTTGTTGACTCCTTGGTGTAACTCGGTGAAGTCAATGGTGTCGTGCTCTCCCGCTCCTTCCTTTCCCCCTAGGCATGAATCAGAGTCCAAGCCCTTGGCTCTGGGATGCATCCATGACGATGAGGTAAGTTTCCAGTCTTAGGCACTGACAGAGACGAGCTGGGAAGAATTTGTCTCTATGTGGCTGGAGAATGACTGTGTTCTCCCATAAGGGAGCAAAACTGGAAGCCAGAAAAAGGATTGCCTCTTGGCAGTGCCGCGGAAATTCAGCATTACAGTAGCAAAAGGTCAGGACGCAGTGCAAATGTGGCTAATCCTGCCACAGCAGGGGAAAGGCTTTATATGGTATGGCCCTCTCCTCCTTTTCTCAGGAGAAAAGACTTTCAGAATACCCTGGTGGAAGAAGCCAGAAGTGGGGGATTCTTTACATTTTTCTCCAAGCTCCTCAAGGGAATCCTATCAAAGCAGAGAGCTGGTTACAGCCTCCTGCTGTTACAAATACCATCTAAGCAACCTCAGGCTGACCTTAGTTGGTCAGTGACATTGGTCTTTCTCAGAACCCCACAGTCCTAAAAAAGAAGGAGCCGCTTTTTCTCTTTCCTCCCCTCCATCACCCTCTCTCCGTTGAGCGCCAAGCCAGAAATGACAAACAAACTCTCGACCTTCCAAGAAAACAAGGCAGAGCCACCTAGTGCGGAACAATAGAGAATGATGAAGACACAGCCACAATAGCTGGCTGTGGTTAACCTCAGAGGCTACAGTCAAACCCAAGGAAATTACAGAAAACCCTTAAACAAATACAATGGCCACGACTGTTTTCTCCCCAGGGGACCCATAAATAGAAGCTAGCGCTCCCGGGGAGGGAGGAGGGGAGAGGCGGGTGGCCACTGTTTGTTCTTCTGTGGTTCAGTGTAGGCTAAACTGGAGATTAGGCTACGAAATCGAAGGCAGTGAGAAAGCAGGCAGTAATGGATTTTGGCACTGATTCTCATGAGCTGCATAAATCCAGAGCAGAAAAATGCTGTGTCCCTGCACGGTTCTGTGAGGCTTGCATGGGCTTGCTTGATTGTCTGTGAGTGTGGATTAAATTCACCTTGAGCCAAGGGTCAGTGACTCTTAAAATTTTTCCATCCCTATTGCCTTTCATTTCCTTTTCATCCCACTCATACAGAGCCCTCTGTATGGGAGTATTAAGCTGTTGTTGTTATATGTGCTTCAGGCCAGTGATGATCTATCTGACTCTCTTTATTCTGTATATTATGAGACCTGTTTCCCCACAGGGACATCTGAATGATACCTGTAATGCTGATAGCAGACAGCTATAACAAAAAGAAAGGTCTAGGCTGGACCCGATATCAAATGGTGACAGATGGATCCATCGTGCAAATCACACTTGACAAATTTGGTGACCTTCTACAATGGGGTTACAGCATTGGTGGATAAGAGAAGAGCAACTGATGTCATCTACATGGACTTGTGCAAAGCATTTGACACTGTCTCACATGACATTCTGGTCTCTAAATTGAAGAGGCATGGTTTAGACTGATTGACCACTTGGTGGATAAGGAATTGGCTGGATGGTCGTGGTCAAAGAGTTGCAGTCAACGGCTCGAGGTCCATGTGGAGACCGGTGGCAAGTGACATAGCTCAGGGGTCAGTACTGGGACTGGCGCTGTTTAACATCTTTGTCGATGATATGGACAGTGGCATTGAGTGCACCCTCAGCAAGTGTGCCAATGACACCAACTTGTTTGGTGTGGTTGACACAGTGGAAGGGAGGGATGCCATCTAGGGGAACCTTGACAGGCTTGACAGGCTCATGAAGCTCAACAAGGCCAAGTGCAAGGTCCTGTGTGTGGGTCAGGGCAATCCTAAGCACAAATACAGGCTGGTTGGAGAACGGATTGAGAGCAGCGCTGCCAAGAAGGATTTGGGGGTGTTGGTTGATGAGAAGCTCAATATGAACTGGCAGTGTGTTCTTGCAGCCCAGAAGCCAAACATGTCCTGGGCTGCATCAAAAGAAGTGTGGCTAGCAGATTGAGGGGGGTGATTCTGCTCTGGTGAGACCCCACCTGGAGTACTGTGTCCAGCTTTGGAGTCCTCAGCGCAAGAAGGATGTGGACCTGTTGGAGCATGTCCAAAGGAGGGCCACGAAGATGATCAGAGGTCTGGAGCACCTCTCCTATGAAGACAGGCTGAGAGAGCTGGGGTTGGTCAGCCTGGAGAAGAGAAGGCTCTGGGGAGACCTTATAGTAGCCTTCCAGTAAGTGAAGGGGGCCTACAGGAAAGAAGGGGAGGGACTTTTTATTAGGGAGTGGAGTTATGAGGGATATTATGAGGGATGAGGGAGTAAGAGTTTTAAACTGGAAGAGGGTAGATTTAGATTAGTTATTAGGAAGAAATTTTTCACTATGAGGGTGGTGAGGCACTGAAACAGGTTGCCCAGAGAAGTTGTAGATGCCCCATCCCTGGAAGTGTTCAAGACCAGGCTGGGTGGGGCTTTGAGCAACTTGGTTTAGTGGAAGATGTCTCTGCTGAGGGCCAGGGGGTTCGAACTAAATGAACTTTAAGGTCCCTTCCAACTCTAACCATTCTATAATTTACGATCTCCTTTAGTTTCCGAGTGTTCTGGATGCTGCTACCCAGGGATATCTGGGCATTTTTTGCAGAGAAGGTTGCAGTTGCACTCAGTGGCACCTTTCCTTCTGGTCAACCTATTCTGCAGCACCTTTTTGTATCATTGGTTATTATTGCTGTGAACTGTTTTATTTATAAGAAAAGGAGGATGCAGGAGAATTACCTATGCCTCTCTGCCTTGCAGTGAAGAGAGGTGGTAAATCATCTCACTGGGGTGATAAAAGCAACCTAGCTAGAGAAAATTGGAGCTCAAGGCATTCCTGAGTCCTCAGATTAGCTTGAGTGTAGCCAGCTCAGGTATTCTGCACAGGGAAACTGTCATTTTAAAGAGCGTGGGTGCACAGAAAGAAAAGAGAGTGGCCCAATGAGTGGTTCCTTTGAACAGAAGAGGGTGGCTGTTATAGGAGAGAGGGATAGCTTATCCATCCTAGGCACTGCCATCAAATCATCTCAGGCTGTGATTGCCTGTTGGCAGTTGTCCAGCCCCATTACCCGTGGCTCACTATCCTCCAGTGCAAGCAATTACCGAGGCAATAACAACCTTTACTTCTGCTCCTCACAAGTCTGAATTCTACAAGGCAAATTCCTCTGCATTGGGTGGTGTGGAACTGGATGGGCAGGTCCTAGCTGGATTTTGCTGAGCTTTCTGCTTTCAGGTCTTCCTTCCTAGAAGGTATAAGTCAAAACCAGAATAGGTGAGAATTTCTCATTAGCTTTAGCTGGGAGTTGGGAAGACCTCAGGTACAATGAATTAATGTGGCAAATGACCAGCATTATTTTTTTAAAAAAAGAAATTTAAGAAGATAGCAGCTGCATAGGGTTTTTTAGTCTGGGAGATTTGAGTCAGAGGTGGTGTGACAGCAGCAGCTGAAGGTAGGGGCTGCGGTTTTGTGCTGGTTCTTTTTCACTGTGTGGAGGATTAGCAAGATGAGTAACTGGTTCTTGCCTTTTCTCTTGAGAAAGTTGGAGTACCTGATGTAAGTTACACCCTATTCTTTGACATGGTGTAAAATATAGAGGTGAACACTGGGAAACTCAGGGGGTTTGAGATCTGGACCTGGTCACTTTTGTTTCTTGCAAAATTAAAAGAAGCTTGAAATAGTCCTGACAACCTATTTCAGTGTTTCTCTGGAAAATGCTGATTTGTTGAAACAAGGACTTCTTTCTGGAGATCCTGCTGATGAATTAGTTAATGCACCTAGCAGGATATACTTGGTCCAGGATGAAGCTGGTTCTTACAATCAGATTAGCCAGTGTTTGGCATATTGATCATTAGGGTTCAGCTTCCGTGTGTGATTCATGCAGTTCAGAGGGTTACAATTGCTCTGTTATCTCATGTGAGCTCTCTAATAACTGACCTATTTGTCCTTCTTCCTTCCTGCCCCTCAGCTTTACCATATTTATGAAAAACTTCCAAAGGACATATAATAGTGGGATAATGTGATCTTCAAGTCATGGACAAGGAAAACATTTCTTGCTTAGCTAAGCTTTGCAAATAATTCTGCTTGGCTTGGTGCTTTTTCTCTTGTTAATCTTAGTTGTGAATCATCTAGGGGAGGAACTAACTAATGTTTGGCCTGGGATCTTGAAGGAGGTGTCCAAGGCCACATTAATCTGGGTGAGTGATGTAAAGTTCAGCTTTCTGATTCATCCATTGTTCACAAGGTCATGATTAAGCCTTGCAAATGTGACTTACCTTGAGGTCCCTCTGGAGGTGAATCATGACTTCTTGTCTATAAGGCCACTTCAAAGACAGCTTTGGCTATGTCCTGTGAAGACTTAAAGGAGCAAGTAGCAAACACTCCTGGTTTCCCATAACAAAATGTGCAGCTTAAGCAAAAGCGTCTGTAGTGAGATGACTCCATGGCACTTGGCAGATAACCCACTGCTGGCCCGTCCATGAGCCTCAAGGTGGGTTATGAGCTCAGGACAAGATGTAGCTTTGCAGTAAAGTAAAACAGCCTTCAGAATCCATTCAGGAAAATCTTAGGCCTGTTTCTATGTCTCTTGCTGACCTCTGTTGATGTTGAAGACATGCTCCCTCACTCAACATAACTTACATGTAAAGGACCTCTTCTCCACCTCTTACTATGACTGGGGTATCCAGCATACACTACACACCACCATGTACAATTGTTGCTGTAGCAACTTGGGGGTGTGAAGAAGGGAATTAAGCTAGTTGGAGATCTCCTGTGAGGCTTGGAAAAGCTGGAAACAAGATGGTGTGAGATGGGGAAGGTTGTGGAATATCTGAGGAGGTTTCTGAAAAAGTTGATGAATGCCTGTAGATGCTCTGAGGTTTGAGAGGAGGATGTCTTTTTTTTTAGGGAAAGACATGTATTTTTGGTTAATGGAAAAAATGAGGCCAGTGGGCATGAACACTCTAGTTTGGAGACCCCTTGAATGCCTAGGCTCTTGTTGACCTATCTGTCTGCTGCTAGAATACTTCATCTTTTCTCATGTGCCTCTTGGAAGTGGTGGGATGTGCAGGCAATGATGTTTTTCAGTACCTGGAAACCCCAGGCCTAGGAAGGAGGATGGGTGCATGAAGGTTTGTGTCAAAAAGCTGGCTGGCCACAAGGATTTATACCCTACGCAGCTAGTGCTTTGAAGGCAGAATAAGGAATTTCCTTGGCATAGCCAAAGATTTTCCACTTTCCCAGGTTAGCCTGGGAGATGATGCAGTGGGTTGGGGTTCGTGAGAATTCACTTGTCCTTCTTTAGTGACCTGAGAAATGTTATCCGCTTTCCAGAGTCCTTTTGGCACTGTTGGGACATTTGAGAGAAGATCTACTGGGGAGGTGGCTTTTGTAATACCAGTCTTGGAAGTCCTGTTGTTTTGGCGTTTTTTCAACCTAGTGTTCAGGAAAGGTGCTTTCCTCCCCTTTATCCCATTTGCTTAGCGAACGTCTCTTCTGAGACACTTCAAAGCCTATGTGCACCTGAATATAATGGGCCCTGAGCTCAGCCAGAACTTTTAAACACCCCTTGGTTGAAGCAGGAGTCCTAATCCACGGAAAGGAGAGTTCAGGAAAGGTACTCAAGCCAGTATCGTAAAACTAGGCTGATGGCTGAGTCTGTGCATGGCACCACGTCTGCCTACCTCTGGCTCCTTGGATGGTAAATGCTGGAATAAGTGTGAACACAGCACTGAATGCCTGAAGCACTTATAAATGCCCAGGCTGCAGCAGGTAGAAGTGTTTATGGCTGTGGGAGATATTTATGGCTCTATTACATCCTCTGTTATTTTGGCCTCATTGACTTCTTACAAAATCTTTAATTAAGGTTTATATTTTATACCTTCCCTCCTGGCTTGTGCTTGCTTGTAAGTAAGTGTGATGGCAGCAGGTGAAGGTACAAAAGGTCCTGCAAAGTAAGCCTGGAAAATGCTTGTGGTGGGTGTACAGCAGGACAGTATATCAGCAGAGGAGAGGGCTCTGGATTCTCAGCCTTGTTTCCCAAGAAGCCCTGATTTTCTGCTGCAGCTCACAAAAATGCAGACGGATGCAGATGCACGTTCCTACTCTGAGCTGGCTGTGTGCCAGCCCATAACCAGTAGTTCAAGCTTGGTACCATGTGGATATACATCCTGCCTTTGGGCTAGTGTGACTATGTGCCTTTAGACCTGACTGACTCAGGAAAAGGATGGCATTAGTGTTTGCACCAGAATGTGAATGCTTGCTTGCTTGCTTGATGTTGTTGTCTAAGTTGATTCCATATATATCTATATATCTATCTGTTTATCTCTATATATATTTATTTCCAGCCTACATCAACTGGCAAGTGATGGCAGTCCTGTCATCCTGAGAAGGATGGCTGACTTTTCTCCATGTATGAAAATACGGACATTGTCTTTCTGGAGCATTTTATACTTTGTAATGAATTTGTCAGAAATTTGTGGGGATGCTCTGTAGGTATAATACATTTGGCAGAAGCTTTTTCTGATAGAGGGGGATGTGTTTTGTAGCAGTCATGTGAGCTCTAGGTGTTGTCCTTCTTGTTGACTTTATGCATATTGGACCAAGACACAGCAAAGCGTGTAGTGGAAAAACCGCCTTAAAAAACCTCAAAGCAACCCTAAAGCAGGAGGAAACAGGCTACAGAAAGTGTAGTCCTGACTCCATGTGGAAGTGCCTCTGTGCTGGGATCCTTTTAATGTCTTCGTACAGGCATGTGTTGCTCCATGTTTTTGGTTCTCAACAGGACAGGCATTCCCCTGTAGCAAAGGTGTTGGGCTGGGACTCTGGTGTAATTGTGCTCAATTCTTTACCCTGCCATAGGCTCTGTGGGTAATCTTGAACAAATCTGTCTCTCCTGTGCTTGGTTTCCGTCCCCTGCAAAAGCAAGTGCTCTGGTGTCCCTTCCTACTAACAAGGAATAGTTGCTCTGAGTATGAATTCACTCAGGCCACCCCAGTGTGAGGAATGTTTGAGGCTGGTTGGAGAAAAGAAGACATGGAGAATACATCTCTCTAGGTTTATTCAAGCTGCTGTCATCTTGTGTGGATCAAGACTAAGCATCTATCATAGATGTGTCTTGGCCTTTGGACCTGAGGGTTTTAATTTATTTGATGCCACCACAGCCAGGCACATCCCTAGGTAAAACGTCCTGGGAACCTTCTGCCCATTCTCCTGCTCCATGGTGGGAACAGGACAAACACTTGCAGGAGGTGACAAAGTGCATAGGCACGTGCAGCATGGGCCGAAGGGTTCTGCAAGATGCCGCTTGACTCATTCATGATGACATGAGCTCTTCGCAATTTGTAAACTGCAGGAGGGTCAAAAGTTGAAGGGCTTTTCTCTTTTGTTTGCCACCTACGTTGCCCTGTTCGGAGGAAGGCTTGCGGGAATACTCCCTGGAGGTGCACACCAAGAAAGACAGGCTGCATTGTTCTGGCTCCCGACTCAAAACCAACACAGCTGACATGCATTGCTGCATGGTTCACCAGCTCTGAAAGGAAGGGAAGAAGCTGGTGACTTAATCCTTTGAGCGCCTGCCTTTCATCCCTTAGAAGAGCCGGATATTTTTGCCTCTTGTCATGGTTGTAGGCAAGCTGAATGCATAGGTTCCTTTAGAGGGTGCAGCCCCACACCTACAAAACTGATAGCCAAAGGGCATGTCTATCCTGCTGGTGTAGGCAGACCTGAACTACCTCTTCTCTTGTGTGAGCTCTGAGTTAGGAACATGGGGTGTGCTGTGCTAGACCCGGATGTGGCCTGTCTGTGTTATCCTGGTGTTGTGCTTGGCAGTCCCTGCTGCATCCCTGTGGCACTTTACCTGAGGCTAGAAAATCTGGCTAAATTCTTAACCCATCCTGGGTGAGTCCACCCAGCACCATACGGACTTAGAGCTGTGGGGACTTATTAGGCTGTTATTTCTGTATTAGGAAGGATTGAAAGGCTTGGAGGTCTGGTGCAGAAGGTAAGTAGCTTTACAGAAGGGAAGCTATCTCCAAAACTTTGGCACAAAGTTGCTCCTCCATGCTATCCTAGACATCAGAAGCACTGTGTGTCCTCAAGTGGGACCTGTGGCAGGGTTTGCCAATGTCCTGCTTCATCCTTTCACTAGCAGAGGAGAAACATCAGCTTCACTCTTCTGTGGAAGGGGAAAGCCATGAGCACAGGCTGATCTCCACCTGTGCTTCTGTAACTGCACACTCTAAGCCAGAGCTTCCACTCTCCTGTCCAGCCACTGTCACCCAGTGAGACATGTACAGGGCTGCGGACTCTTCCTCGGGGAAGGGATTACCCAGACTAATGAGTGTTTCTCCTCATTTTGAATCTGTTTTATCACATCCCAGTCTTGGCTGTAACTTCAAGCAGCTCAGCCTTTCTCTACTAGAAGGAGGTGTGATTTTCAGTGGCCAGTGTTTTCTCTGGAGACACTTGTAGGTTTTAATGAAGATGCTGTGAATCCTCTGAAATGGCATTTCACATCCTGTACAAAGCTTTTCTTTACTCTTTCCAGACTTTCAAAATTATTCTAAAAATGTGGACAGTCAGCACCGCCTACATTTCCATCATTTCCTCATGCTGTATGTGCAGTACAAACTGCTGGGACACAGCTCCCACGTGAAGGTCTCTCAATTTCTTCTGTGTAAAATGGAAGGCAGGTGTGTTTGAGTTCAGTTTTTGACCTTAAGCATTTTAATTAAGGAGAAGCATCATAGTTGTACTAGATGAGGGGGTCATTTCAATGGGCCCCTTCAAACTCAGATGTGGATGACCCCAAAGTAGGCATGGACAGTACTCTTCATGAGAAGTTTCGTGTTCAGTGCCTTTTGTGCTTCTTACTTTACTGTGCCTGTACCTTGGAGAAAATGTTGCCTTCCTCCCCCCCCCCCCCCCGTTTTTTTCCTTCATCTTCTGTTACCTCACAGTGTCTCCCAAGTACTCAGTGGTTTGGTAATTGTGCTAACGGCCTTGGTGGCTTCATAGTATTTATCTTTTCTAGCACAACTGAGAAAATGTATTTTGCAAGCGTCTCCTTGGTTGTTTTATCTCTAGCCAGCTTCCTAATTTCACTTCTAAATTAGACACTCTTGCTTGGTAGAAGGGGATGCTTTTTAAAAGAAGCTTATGTAAACTCTTTGGAGGCTGTGTTAATTGTATTTACTTCTGTAATTAATGGACTTACTCCATTTTTGAATGATTCCTGCCCTGCTAGTAAATTCTTCACATTCCTTTCACCCGCTTCTCTGCTGACGAACAAGAAAGTTAAATGACTTCATGTTTGTGAAAATGTCTTACTGTCTTTTTTATTTTTTATTTTTTTGAAAAGCTGGAGATCTTCAAGAGGGTTTCTTGAAACCATACCCATCACTTCACATTCCTAGCATATTTCCTTTTCAAGAGTAGGGTATTATGTCTACGTAAAGTCACCTACTACATGGGTGGATTTTAAGTGCCATATAAAGGGCTAATTTTTTCATTCTGCAAATACTTCTGCAATAACCTCACTTGTTATCCTCTGTCAATCTAGTCTTTACTGTGGAGACAGCATAGCACTCATGGGATGCTGCAGAGCATGCTTCTTAATCCTGATCTGGTGCTGACCTTCATTCCAACCTTGGGCAAAGCATTTTGTCCACTTGACGTCTTTGCTGTTTGTTTCCTGACTGTTTAGATGCTAAGTCCATTGATGCTGCTGGGACAGTCTTTTCCTGACCAATGAATGGCATCAGCGTGACCTGTGGATTTTATCAGCATCCTGTATCCTGAATTCATATACTTTGAAAATGGATAGCTAAAAACTTCCCTGACTTTCACACTTGGAATCTGCTCTTTTCCACTATTTAGGGGTTTCTGCTTGGAGTTCATGGATCACAGCTTTGCTTTGTACCCTCAGAGAAAGTTATCATTTATGTGACTGGACTCAAAACGTGTGGGGAGATACCTACTCAGCAACTGGTGGACAGGACCCTGAAATTGTTTAGTTTGACTAGGCCAGAAAATAGGAAGGAACACTTGTTTAAATGAACCCAAAGCATAATCTGCATCGTTCAAAATATTTTGGGCCAATCTGAAACAAAACTTGTGGGTTCGATTTCAAATTCCCTTAGCAAAGGCAATGCAGACTTGCAATGGACTGCTTGTGGAAAAATTCACCACATTGGAAGGCAGATACCACTTTTCTGTCACTAGCACAGTAACAGGAGGAGGAGCTGGCACACTAGTGGTCAGATCACATAGATCCATTTCTAGGGATATGGGGAACTAGCTCAGGAAACATCTATTCTCTGACCAGTTGACTTATGGGCAACTATTGCTTCCCCTTCCTTGTCAATACTGGTCTCACTAGATTTGGATAAGAGCTTGACCTTGGTCACCTATCAGTAGGTCTTCCAGGCAAAAGGCCATCTGAACTTTGTACATACCTACTCATCAACAAAGCGTATCTCAGTGGTTCAGATGGGGAGACTTATCTGGTGAGATCTGCTGGGAGGAATGCAGCAGCGTAGGCAGCAGTGAGAATGTCCCCCACATGTGTGCTGCTGGAGCCAAGTTGGAGTATGAATTTGGTGTGGCAAAATTTGAATGGCGTGCATTTTTGTTGGGACTTGTTGAGAGGCAGTTCGAGCTGAACTGGAATCCCATCACAGGCTCCTTGTGCTGGCTGCCAAAATTTGCCATCGTAAACAAGTGGCACCACCCTAAGACACTTTCGGTAGATAAAGTAGGGCTCCTGTTCTCCTTTATGTCCCCATTACCTTTAGCTGCTGAGAATGAGAGCAGAACTGGAGACATAGAGACATACTCAGGATGTTTCCTGGCTTAATATTAAATATTCAAGAAGAAAAGCTCTGTAAAGGTGTGAAAAGGTCAAAGTTCAAGTATTGCCTCATCTGAGCAACTTCCTTCCAAATCAAGGGCTGTGCAAGAGTAACCAGATTTAGGTATTTAGATATGGTTACTCATAAAAGGCGGGGAATGGGGGGGAGGAGGATGAGGAAGAAAGGATCACAGAATGAAACTTGCTTTTGCAAATATCACTGGAATGAGCTGCCAGGTGTCTGACTCATTCTCCTCATTGGATTTAGGCTATGGTGACAGAGGTGTCTGCAGCTCCTGCAGATGCACTGCGGGTAGTGTGGGAATTAGGTGCCTACAGGGAGTTTGCAGGGCACCAGGGCAAACTGTCCCTTTGTTACCAAATTAAACCCTCCCTATCACCAGTAAACTCTGCCTCTTACTTCAAGATTTTCCCTTCCCTGGTCCATGAGCTCTTCAGGACTGACTCCAGCAGCAATGGGTCACTGCAGCTGCTGTGCTCACCCAGGGGACCGCTCAGGGCAGACAGACATTTGCTATAGCCTTCTCTCAGCCACTGCTTTTCACAGCTATGTATGTTTAAGGTAAACACCAAATTAGAGATGAATTAAGTTCATATACCAGATTGCAAAATTCATATACCAGACACTGGTTCATGGTCAGCCCTGCTGCCCTTGCTATGGGCAAGGTAATACCTAGCACATCGGTGCAGCAGAGAGTTGGTGGTGGTCATCTCTGATGTTGCCCCAGCATAAGCCAGTCAAATATGTGAATTGGCAATATTCATCATTCAAAATTGCTTTGCCTGCATCGTATGTGCAAACGTGGAGAGGTCTCATCTCTGACCTGGCCGGATATGAGCAGAGACTCCTCTAGAGCCCCCTCAACAAGACCTCCCAGCCCAGGCAGAGGGCTGTGCCAGCATGTCCAGGTGGCTCTGGCATGCACAGCCTTAACAGCCTGTGCAGACATGCCTTGTACTGCATGCACAAGAGCACCCCAAGACTGTGTTTCACCAGGGCTTAACTAAACTCTTCAAAACCAACCTCTATAATTCATTGCATAGCAATATGGTGCTGTGGCATCTCTCTCAGATTGGATAAAACAACCTCTTCCACCTCAAATGCTTGCAAAGCACACAGGAACTGCTGTGGTTACTGAACCGGCTGTTAGCAGAGTTCTCTGCCATTCTGGAGGTGATGAGACTCACAGTGCCCCATCACAGTGGGACTTTGGTGGCAATACAAACAGACTGAGCCAAATTTTTACCTTATTATGGTCTTCACCTCTCTCAGTGGTGTTTATTTGGGAGGAGAGACTCCAGGAAGAGGCATATTCAGGACACTGACTGATGAGCAGGCAGTGCAGCCTTTGATAGCAACACAGGCAAGCAATTGATCCTGCCTCTATAGGAGAATCAATCGAGAGGAGTTGGATTCCAGGAGGCTCCTGGAGATAGGCTTGGATGGAGCTGTAGAGCCATCCTCTGTCTCCCAAAAGGCTCTGTGAACTAAAGCTCTCTGCCTCATGATGCCTCCAAAGCTAGATGAGAGACAGCCCTGCATAAATAAGCTGTCTCACGCAAAGCAATCTTTCCCTCTTTCCCACCTCTTGCTGAGAGTGAAATATTTGTGATGAATTCCAGCAGCATAAATCTCAGCTCAATAACTCCAAAATCTCTCGCTGCAGTTGCTTGCCAGTTGCCCGGGTTCCAGCCCTGGAACGGGTCTCAGCTGTGAATTTCCTGCCTTCAGCTGCAAGATTCTCGGAGAATTCTTCATGGCACAGGGACAAACACACCATGACCTGATTTATGGGTCGAGGGCCTGTTTCTTCCCTCCACAATTGGGCAGAAAATGAACAGGAGTTGGTGTGAACTGGTGGGTGTTTGCACGTGTCCAGAATGTCTCTGTGGTGATGGCCAAAATTCCTGAACATCCAAAATAACATCAAGGTGCCTTCAACAAGCCCCCATTGATGCAAAGATAAGCTGTGTGCAGGAGCACCATCATCTGAGGACACAATTCTTGGCCTATATCCAGCTGGATTTTCTTCTACCCCTCCCTCCAGCATGGAGCCATATAGGCAAAAGCAGTAAAACTCCATTAAGTGCTGCTAAACGTAAGGACAGCACTTCTGGCTTAGGAAGTCCCTGAGCCCCAGATAGCTGGAATCCAGAGAAATGTTTTGGGATGGGATTTTAGTATGTTTGTGAGTATCTTATTCTTTTATGCTTTCCTTGTTGCTGGAGACTAACGTAGAGAAGTGAATGTGGGGTTATCCCACAGTCTCAACCGAAGACTTTAGTTTAGCTACAGAACTTGGGAGACTAGACTCCATATAGCTGATGGAGAAGGGAAGGTTGAAGGACAAATTTGTTGTACAGTAATCTGAGGAGACTTGGTACCTATTTGGGTCCTTAGGGTTGTGTGGGAATACCTGCCCACTGCCCCTTCAGCCACCACCAGCATGTCTACATATGTGAAAGGAGAGGTCTGTCTTCTCTGTGCATCAGCAGCTGGAACATCTCCTTGGGAGTTCATCACCATCTTGCTAGATATTGCCATTAAGCATAAGCTAATGGTCTTCAGGGAGCCTGGAGGACTGACACGAGCTGATTGCAACTTGAGCAACCTGGTCTAGTGGGAGGCATCCCTGTCTATGGCAGGTGGGTTGGAACTCGATGATCTTCAAGGTCCCTTCCAACCTAAACCGTTCTATGATTCTATGATTGCTACTGCTTCAGTTCCTTGAGAATCAGCTCAGCTGGCCTCTTTGATGTCAGTGGATTTTTACTTCTTGGGTTATCTATTTCCCAGAGCTCTGTGGAGGTGCCAGGCTGGGCTCCTTTGTGCTCCTTCCCAACTCTGCAGACTTCAGACTTTTCTTCTTGGCCCCAGACTTCCCAGCATGGTTCCTGAGTGGCCCATATCAAGTATTTCCTTAGTCCAGAAGTTCTTTCTCTTACTTGCTCCAGGTCACACTGTGAACTGGGTCTACTGGCACTGGATCCAGTCTTTCCCAGTAAGTACTGAGCCAGTAGGCTCGTTCCAGCTGTTCCTACTAGAACTGTGCAAATCACTGATTTCTTTGGGTTGGCCCACAAAGCGGAGTGCTGACAATGTTCAGTGTGAAATGGAAGCATCTCCATTCAAGCTTAGTCTGCTTAAAGTCAAGTAATCTGGCCTCAAAGTACATTTTTAAGCAGAGGCATTTCTGGAGGGAAAAAAAAATAAGTAAAAAGAAAAGTCTAAACAAAACACTGCTTCCTTGAAATGTTTTTGGGCTTTTGGTGGAAAGTATTCACTGAGTTTGCAAATAGTTTTGGTAGGCCCAAAACCCAAAATTTTTTCAGTGAATAAATTATTCATCCAAAAAATCTCCTGTGCCGTGTCAGTCCTTGCAGAATCCACTGCCTGGTGTTGTCTGTGGGTCAAACCCAACCGAGGGGTGTCTGCCTGCCTCCTCCGCCTGTGCAGACACAGTCTATCCCAGGAAAGCTGCATAAACGCTTGGTTTAATCATTTGCCTCAGTCACATTCGAACCCAATCCCTTGCCAGCCTGAATACTTCGGCTACTAATATTTGCTCAATGAATAGCTGAAATGTCCAGAGCAGACAACCTTTAAATGCAGAGCCCTCTATTGTGGTTTTCTTCTGTGGCAGCATGAATTTCCTTTACTTTTGCCTGAGCTGTCTCTAGAAACCCCATAATAATCATGTTATTATCTCTTACTAACTGCAAAGGAATGTTGATGTAGGAAAGACCTGTGCTTTCTAGGCAGGTTAGACAGATTATAAACCTTTATTTCCTTTTTCTGATCATTTGGCCTTGTCTTAATTCATCCGCTCTTTGTTTGGCCTCCAGATGACTTCTGGGTTTGTCACATATGTCTGGGCCACACTTCTTTTTTTGGATGAAGTCACACATCTAAGCCATTCTGGGCTTTTCTACTTAGGAATCATTCTTAAAACTCTGGGCATGTTCCCTGCCATGAGGTATGCGGGAGGAGTCTGATCTTTAAATCTCATTTTTCTGTTGTGTTTTTTCATCATTGAGGTGTCTTTAATTTTTGATAATTTTAACTTCCATGTGGTGACATTTGTCTACTTACGTTGGAAAGTATCTTATGGTCACTTTGGGAAGAGGTGGTATTTTAGAGACTGGAGCAGAAAGTCCTCTGGATGATTCACAGCCCCTCTGTGCTTGGCATTGGACCCTTCTATGGCAAACTGCCTTCTCCAAACATGCTGAGACATATCTGTTTTGAGAGCTACCACTCTCATCCCAAAATAAACTCTCTTGACCCTGTGATTGTCCTGTTCCTTTGAGCGGTACCTTCCTTGGGTAACCTCCAAAACAATGCAGTTGGGGCTTGTGACCCTGAGTGGGGTTGTAGGTCTGATAGAAATGCAATTGCTCCTACTGGACCTGGTCTTGCAAACCCCAACTCAGCTGGGTTTACAGCCGAAAGTGGCCTGGGAGATGTAGCTGGTCTTTAGATTATACCCGCTGACTGCCTGTCTCCCTCGTGTATCCATCTTGCATCTGGTTGTTGAAACTCTGTGCTGAAGTGGAGGCATTTTGCTGGTGTCAAATCCAACCTCAGGAAAGTTAGGGAACTGACTCACCATGCATGCTGTCCTGTCTGCAGGATCCCAAGTGATCCTGGCAGGGCTTCAGGGCTGAAGGAAAGAAAACGTTTCAAGTGGGACAGGGGCGGGAGGGGACTGGGGCTGTCTTCCCTCCTCCTCCACATGCAAGGGCCTTCTGATTTCAGGCCAGGCAAGCCTGGAGCTTTTTTCCTTTTATGTGGAGTCCTGTAGAAAGGGAACTCCAAGGAAGGTGAGAAGCAATTTTGTTTGTTTGTTCTGAGGTCAAACGAGCAGTTTGAAACCTGTTAGAGATGAATATACACCACCTTCACCTGTTGCTGTACGCACCTTGCCATTACAGTGATATAGCTTTGTAAAAAGTAGTAACAAGGCTTTGTTAGCAAGCACACGATGAACCCAGACAGAGTTCATGATCGTCTGTGAGTGTAGATACGCAAGGTATGTGACTTCAAGACCAGAGCTGCCTTGTGTCTGGCCAGCTTGGAAGGGGGCCAGGGGATCTCGATTTACATCCATTTATTCAAACTTGGCCGTGGCTCATCACTCCCTAACTTGCTTGAGGTGAAACTAATTCTGTGAAGCTTCAGAGTAATTATTCCATGTGCTTCAGAAGGAATTGGCCGTTCATTAAAAGGAGATTCACGGAGAACTTTGGACAATCGTCTTCTTAATTTTGAAGAATATTGGTTTTCCTTTACTGTTTTTTCACCTTTTCTTTTTCAATCCTCTGTTTTCTTCTCTCTGTAATCTCTTTTATTTCCAAAGGCAAAATGTGCTGAGGAAGGGGTGACCAAACTGTCCCGTTTTTCCTTTTTGGTTTCACAGAAAAAAATGTGGGAAATCAAAAAAATGTACATTTGGGGTAAAACTGTTGTTCAGTGGGAGAGTGTATGGACTGGGGGAACAATGGCTTTCAAAAAGCATTAGCTATCACTGTTCTGCATCTCACACCATTTGGGAAGTTCAGAGTCTGTAGAAGATGGCACATAGCTCCAGCCCCTGTAGGGACATTGACAGGCAAAGCCTGCCTTGCAATTGCTGCTGAAAGACTGACCCATCCATGGCTGCAGCATCTTTTGTTAGTATATTTTAGTCCAGGATTGAGCCAAACGGTGGCAAGCAAGCGAGCCTCACATTCCTTCAGTGTGCTTGCAAGCAGGACTTTTTCATAGTGCCTGTTGTTGCAATGCCTGAGGAAGGATCTGCTCCCCAAAGGCAATGCTGAAGGGCAGGTAAACCCTTGACAAAGTGTGTGACTGGCCTTAGGCTTTGTAGGGAGAAGGCTGTGTTCCCTCTTCCCTTCATGTTTGAACAAATGGCATTTATTTCCAGTGGGGACAAATTTAGGAAGGTAGCAAACTGAGTCATGCTAATCATCTGCAATTTGGGTGTTCTGAGTGTGTATGAACAGCTGGACTCCAAATCCCTTTAGACTACATTAGGAGTTGAAGGTCACTGGCATGTCTTTAGGAAGGTAATTTCCCCTAACTTCTAATAAGGGCTTGAATTTTTAGCTGTGACCTCCCCGTTACCAAAACCTACCATGTGTGTGTACGTGTGTTTCTTCTTTACTGCTTCCTGTGATGGTCTCATGAAGAATCACTGGTCTCGTCAAGAATCGCTAGTCTCATAACAGAAATGATCTGGTTTATTTTCTTCAGAAGCAGCCCTGCCTAATACAGGGAAAATCCTTTGATTTGAAATCCTCTGTCTTGATGTGTCTCTTTCTTCTCATTAATTTGGCCACTTACTTGCTGCCCATTATTAGGTCCCTGCCTCTCAACATACAAGTGTCCTGTGTGTAAATATTGTTTGTACCCGCTTCAGTCCTTTGCAGCTTGACTTTCAGATTAGTCTGAAATCAGGCAGTGACACCGTGATCGACACAAGCAATTCCAAAGTCTTACTTTTTTTAAACAAACATTAAAAATTCTTAGAAACTCCTAAAACAGGATGAAAAGAAAATTGTGACTTTCCCTTTGAAACTTGCATTTGGAGGCAGTTGCTCCTGCCTCCAATATTAGGAGCAAAAAAATCCCAACCATCATCTCAATCCATAAATCAGAGAGGATTTAGTTGGAGAGAAAACTCTATTTTGGGTGGGAATTTAATTTTCTATGGAAAACTTTAATGTTAGCCAAAGAAAATCCTCTATAAAATATGGCAACAGTTTTCTTCAGGCTCCTATTTTCTCCTTGGGGTGAGGCATTCAGCCAGGTCATCTTCCATAATGCATCGCTTAGTGAGGGGTAGAGGCATCGTACGAATTCCTGGTTGTTGAGCACTGACAGATGTAACCTGGTATGAACTTCCCCTTTCCTATATGAGGTAGACAGAAGTCTGGTTTCTGGTGTTGGTTTTGTTGTTTTTTTTCAAAAAGGTCTTTTTTTTTTTTTTTTTGAAAGCTTTCATAGAGTCATAAGGTACATGATTTCACATATAGAAAGGCAAGGAAACCTCATCATTTCTATCCAGGGTAAACAATTTTCTCCTCACTATCTAAAAAAGAGAAAAATCTTTCATCTCTTTTCTTCTGAAACCTGGGCTGCTGCTTTGGGTGCCTACATAGCAACTAAAACATCTGTTCTTTATGTGACTGGATCTGAAAACGGTGGGTGAGTTTGCTAGATGGAAGTTAAATGAAAGAAAGTAGGTTGTGTCCCTGCTCTCAACCCCTCCTGGCAACCTCCATGCATTCAAAACCCACAGGCTGAAAACCACGTTTGTAACTTATCCTTTTCTGAGCTATTTTAGTAGCTAACGTTATTAGTGTTAGTATAATTAGAGGCATTCCAGCTCGGTAATGGATTCCATTCTGGGAGACATGAGTTTGCTTAGCCCTGGGCTTCAGTCAGCTAGAGTTTCCCAAATTGAATGGAAGCTGAAGATCCAAACTTCCTTGGGGTGAAGAATTTTATTTGCTTTCCAAAGCCTTGTCTATCCCAATTTCCCTTCAGGACTTCCACTGTTTCTGACACTGGTGCAGCCTCTGAGTTTGCAGCACTATTGTGGACCTTCCGGCTTGTAGCCCTGCTTGCTAAGACAGTGGCCTTTGCAGGTGACCAGATGCCATGATGGTGGTTGACAGGGTGATCTCAACTAGAGAGCCTGCAGTTTCTTGTTGCAGGAATGGGAGGAACAGAGAGGTCCTGGAGCAAAAAGGAGTCTGACGTGGGCAAAGTAGAGCTGTGGTCTGCTCCCTCCTGACTTGGTGGTAGACTGACTCAGTCTGATCCTAGCAAAGCTTCATCTTCTGGGAGGTTTATAAGCAGGGAGGGTCTGATGGTTTTATTTAGTATTGTTTTGCCCAGGCAAAGCTTCCCTCCAGGTCATGATGGTAGGGGCTCTGGGATGCTGAATTACTTCTCTTCTTGTGAGGCCAGCACTGAAGGAGTTGAATTAGGATCAGTCTGCTGGTGCTGGGGCCTTTGTGTGCAGCCCCTGGGAACTGAGCAGGGCTGCTAGCAGTGCAGTTTCCCAGCTGGAGACAGCTTCACCAGCTTGGAGGGAGATATTTTTTTCTTCCTAGCTCACAGCACTGCCAAGCAGAAGGTAAAGTCATGAGAAGAATTGGTGGGGGTAAGCAGGGTGGGAGGGAGCTCTGCCTCTAACCAATTCCACCTGTTCCTGTGCACACAGACTTGCTCTAATTTCTGGCCATCTGTATTTTTACTTTATGCTCTGCCTCAGAGTCTCCTCCAAAAGGTTTTTTAAATTACTTTCCCAGCCTCCTCCTAGAAGAGAGAGCAGCTGATTAGTGGCTCCCCCTATTTAATTTTCCTATCTAGACTAATTATTTCTCTTGATGGTCTATTTATCAGGCTAGTTTCCCTTCTGGGCTGTTTTGCTCTGCAATGCTTTTCCAAAGGGGGGAGGAAGGGTAAATAAAAACCAGACAAGCAAAGTAGATGCAACTCCATCTACATTGTTTCTTCTTAAAATGAATACTAAATTCTTGGGCCATCCCTCTGCATAACGGAGCCCATCTTCCCCTTAATTTCAATGATTTCTTATCCCTTCATTGGCAATTGACCGGGTTTCTACATAGCTGGGACTTCAGCGCTGCATTAGCTGCCCTGCATTTCAATACTGTACAAGATCTTGGTTCTATTGAAATATCTGGTCTCACAGACTTATGTCATGTTCCTGTGGTGTTCACCAAGCCTCAAGCCCACCAGACAGATGAGCTGTCATAATGAAGCAGGGTCCCTACTGTGGGCTTCCTACCTAGAGAGTAAGGCATTGTTCAGAGATTGACAGGATGCTTCAGTCTCTCCCTTCCCAATTTGTATCTAGAGACTGAACTACCCAAGCAGCCTATTTTTTCCTTAAAAAAATTGCAACTTTACAGATACATGTACCCAAAGTGGAAGATTTTGCACCCAATGATTGAGCAACAGTCTGGGATGTGCCAGTCGAGTTTAACACACCGGTCCTGTTTGGAGTTTAAAAATGGGTCTCTTGCTTCCTAGGTGAGTCTGATGCCTCAACAGAGCCAAGATATTAAGGTATTTTTCTTTGTTGTGAAGAGCCAAACTCATGGAGAAGGCTACTGAATGAGACTCCTGTAGGCCATAGGTTCCTCTGGCTTGTAACATGGAACCCAATGCCTTGCTTAGTAAAGTAAAAGCCTTTTTCCCTGTTCATAACATCTAACTTCATGGCTCCTTGGAGTCCAGTTTGCAAATGCCCGCATTTTTTCATGCATCACCTGTACTGTCAAGATAAGGACTCTAAGGCTGGGAATTGCCCTGGCTGCTGGGGATCCATTGCACCATCTCCTTTGTGGTCAGGAAGGGAGCACTCAGCATTTCTGAAAGGTTCCCCCACTTGTACCTGGGGAGAAGTAGACACTGTCCAGATTGGATAGGTCTACACAGCACAGGGAGCTGCCTGTTCTATCTTTGAGTGAGAATGGGTATCACAAATAGCATAGGCAGGGTGGACAGGAATCTCCAGAACCAATGTGAGATGCATTCAGAGACCATTTTCCTTTAGTTGATTTTTCCTAGCACTCCATAGACAGTTTAGGGCAGGGATTAGGATAGAAAGACTCTAATTGCTGAGGCAACGTTCAGCTATATGAGCAATGACTCCTTATCCAAAGTGCTCTGACATCCATTTGACTCACTCCACTTTCTCAGAACCCTGCCAGTGGGCAGATGTCTTCCAGTCACTACAGCAAGGGATGAGGCAGGGCTAGTGATGCAGCTTTGCTTTCCCTGAGAGCAGGTCCATGCTGGGTGCTGGATGAAGCTGAAGGTTTCTAGGAGTAAAACTAGAATGCACAGTTTTGCGAAGTACCTTTTCCCGAACTCTTCTGAACTTCAGCAGGTGCTCATGTGGAACACGTTATTTTAATTCTAGTGGCCCCAAACTATGGGCTATCCAACCTCAGTGTTTATTACTGACTTTGTTTTTCAAGGGAGAGTGGAACTGGTCTTTCCTAAAGGGGCAGTATGAGAGCAACCATTGGGTCAGTCCTGAATCTTGGTGCAGAGAGCCCCAGGGAATGGAGCTGAACTCATCTGTTGTAATTTTGGTTCATTTTACTTCATGATCACATTGTGCAGTAAATGTTGTCTTAAATCTGTTCAGAGGCAAATGCCACAGGACTGCAGAATTTCAACATCCCTTGTTGGACTTTCTTTATAATGCGTCATATGGACCATGCATGTAAATATGTAGTTCTGCCGTTGATGACCTGGGCAAATGAATGCCATAGATTATATGTTGCTGTTGCTGTTTCTCTTGTACTTTAATCCTCTTAACAACATAATTTTTCAGTGTTTTAGTAATTTCTCCTTTCCTGACATGCTGGAGAGGAAACGTATTTTGTGCTTCTTGTTTACAATATATGGAAAGCTGATGATTGTATAAAGGTGTGCTATACTTCTTGGTGGTTAGCAGGCCTACTCATCTTAATTTTTTTTTGTATGAAGGTCCCAGCAGACCTGTAACTCCTGTCACTTGTCTCTCATGCACTTCAAGGCAGAGCGACTGCAGCAAAAGCACCATTAATGAACACAAAGGCAATACTATCTTGTTCTTCTCTCTTTCTACCTGATGTACCATTTGGCTTGGGTTTTGGTTTTAATTTACTGCAGCTAACAGTAACAAGCAAAAGGAGGTAGTTCCTTGTGCTGCCAGTAGTTAGGCTGGGGAATGCCTTTCGGTAGAATAGTGTAGATGTTTAAAGTTTACCTGAGTTCATAAAGCAACTGGACAAACTCATGGCAGAGACATTCACAAGGGATCCTTGGAGGTGTTCAGGACTCGAATGCACAAGTCCTGAGCAACCTGATCTAATTATACCTGCTTTGAGCAGGGGTTAGACTAGGTGACCTAAAGGCATACACAGGAGCACTATGTTGTAGGATGCTGGGAAAGTATTCTGGAGAATATTGTTCCAAGACTGACCCTGTTTTTAATGTTTCTTCTCCCCAATTCCTTGGTTCTTGACTAGTGTCAGAGACAGGGTACAGGGTGAAAGAGTCCCTTGGTGGAGTCAGTTTGGTTTTTATCTTGTTATTATTCTGGAATTGTACATCACAAATGTTGCTGGTTGTCAAATAGTTTGTTCCATTAAGTTCATGAGCAGGATAATTTATTTAAAACAGACCTCTTTTGTATGATTAAACATGTATATTTAAACATACACACTGCAGCATGGTTCCTTTGAGATGTCTTATGTTTTTATCTTTTTAGTCCTGTCTTTGGGGCAATATTTGGAGATCCATGTCTTTTTGCAGAGCTAAGGCAGCCAAACCCAGTTCCCCAATGAACTAAAGAAATGGCTACTTACATTTTCTAAAGTTTGTCTTTGTTTTTGTTTTCCCAGCAGTACCTCACTTTTCAGTTCCTTCTTTGGAAAGGTGGGCAAAGATGGCAGTGAGTGGCTTTTTGCTCTACCTGAGGTGTTAAAAATCATCCTCAGATAATTAGGCTTAGCTCTAAATGTGATAAATTTATGCCCATGGCAATCCCTTCCTGGAATAAAGTCCATCTTCCAGAACCATCTTGTTGAACATGGTGCTGTCTATAACCCTCTTTCCAGCGGTGGATGTTTACATTGCCAAGTAATGAAGGAAGGGGCTATGCTAGAGACGAGCCAAGTGACAATGCACGGGGAAGCTCAGCTCTGAAGACCATGATATCTGCTTTGTTTCCTTTTTTCTGTTTCCTAGTCAGACTGGAAAATGGTAGGGCTTGAAAGGAGGTTGCTCAATGTGCACAGCCAGCTCTTCAGCTACAAGCTAACTTCTCTTTTCAGCCTGTAAAGGGATAACAAACTGGCACTTGACCTAGTCATTAAAGACATTAGAAATTAGGATTCATAAACTCATAGAACAACTCAGGTTGGAAAGCACATCTGGAGGTCATCTAGCCCAAACCAGGCCTAATAGATCAGATTGCTTAGGGGATTTTCCAGTTGAGTCTTGAACACCTTCAAAGATGGAGTTGGCCCCGCTTCTGTGAAAGTGTTCCAGCATTTAACCACTGTCATGGTAAAACCAAAGAAGTCCTTAAACCTAATCAGAGCTTCCCATGTTTTAACTTGTGTCCATTGCCTCTTGTCCTATCACTGTGAACCTCCGAGAAGACTGACTCTACATTTTGTGTTTAGTCTTATAAGGTAGCTGTAGGCAGCAGTAAGGTCTTGCCTGTCACTTCCCTCCTTAAAGCTGTCCACAGAATCACAGAATGGTTTGGGTTGGGAAGGGACATTTAAAGATTATCTAATTGCTCTGCTGTCGGCAGAGACATATTCCACTAGATCAGGTTGCTCAGAGCCCCGTCCAACCTGACCTTGAATACTTGGGGCATCCACAGCTTATCTGAGCAACCTGTTCCAGTGCCTCTCCACCCTCATAGTAAGGAATTTCTTCCTTATATCCAATCTCTAAATCTACCCTTTTAAAGCTTAAAACCATTACCCCTTGTCCTATTATCACAGGCCCTGGTAAAAGTCTCTCTCCATCTTTTTTCTAAGTATTTAAGTGTTGAAAGACTGCAATCAATAAGGTCTCCCAGAACCAGATCTGTTTCTCTCAGCCTCTCCTCGTAAGGCAAGTGCTCCAGACCTCCAACCACCTTGGACCCGTCATTGGCCTCCCTCCATTATGTCCATGTCTTTCTTGCACTGGGGAGTACCATGCAGGATGTGGTTCTCCACCTGTGGTCTCACAGGTGCCAAACGGAGGGGAAGGGTCATGTCACTGGACTTGCTGCTGCACTCTTGCTAATCCAGCCCAGGATGCAGATCCTGAGGGAACAGGATCGGAATTCACACCAAATAGATTCAGCTTCGATAAATAAGTGCTCTGTCTACAGAAATTTAAGGAACAAAATTTAAGGAACAAACCGTTTGGGTAGGCAGTTTTATCATTGATTATCCCTGCTGTAGCATGCACACAACCTGAGATTCAGGAAATCTTGAGGCAGCTTAGGTCTGCTTTGTATTCTTTAGAAAGTAAAGAAATCTCTGTCTTTTTTCCTCATTGCGGATACTCCTTTGCCCTTTTTGCTTGGTCTACAGAGATTTCGAGTCTGTAGAGCAGGACTGTAAGACCAGGAGTCCTGCTTCAACTTGGGGAATCCACAACGTAAACATGACCAAAGACACGGGTAGAATGGTTTCCACCGGGATGTCTCTGGCAGTTGCATGCAGTACATGCAGCTGGAGCTGTTCATTCGTGTGACACATGAAGACATGGCTGCCATAACAGCCTGTATGCAGAGAAGAGTCTGAAAGCATGAATTCACAGTCACATAATGTGGATCAGCCTGAACCTTCCTGGAAAAATAGTCGACTTTTTGTTTAGCCATTAAAAAAAATCCAACAACCTCTTTTGTTCCGGAAACCTCTGGGCATATTAAGCGAAACCAGATACTTGAGGGTGGGGGTGTTGGGGGAGAGAGGCATACAGGAAAGCAATCAAAATCTACTGGAGGAATTTCTCCTTTCTGGAAGAACATAAACCAGTAACAGAATGTAAACAACCCGCCATATGTAACTTGTAAATCAGAAGTAAAAGGAACGAGTTCGCAGCAGGCCATTGTGAACGGTTGGCTGTTGAGTCTTTTTATTTTTGTTCTTCTTGTTTGATTGAATTTTAAATTTGTCATTCTTTTCCCTCCTCTTTCTGCTCCCCCAAGATGAACCACAAGCCGAACTCTTAAAGCCTGGCCTCCTGAGTGGTGCCTGAAATAGTCACAGCATATTAATTTTGCAGCGGCTGAAGCACAGGGTTTAACAAGGTCTGACAACGGTTCCTCCTGAAATCATGCCAACAGCATTAGATGGTTGGGACAAGGCTGAATTCTCTTCCCAAATTAATCAGTCACCTGTGCTAGCTGGTGTACGAGCTGGGCAGTTTATTTCTTGTTTATTTAGACTGTGAGGAGTGGCACTGTTGGAAAGGAGAGATGATAACTCTTTTTAAAGACTCTTGGGAATATACGTTTTGCAGCTTGAAAATGGCTTCAGTCTTTAATAAATACAAAGCCACTCTATTTAGACTTCAGAAGACCTCCTTTCCCCCCAGATCCCTTTTCTAACTGAAGAGGAAAAGAAAACGTAGGCACATGATTTTTAAAAGCAAGAAGTTGTCTGATTGATAGAGTAATCCAAGGAGCTATTGCTCTTGTGGTGCGAAGTGGACACCAGGGGATTGAAGAGGTCAAGTTTGATGCCCTTCAACAAAATATCCACCTGCTCCTTCTCAATTTACAGCCCCATTGACTATATGCATCTTGGATGTGAGCTTGGAGCTGAGCCCTGGGAGGCAGGATGGGTTTAGCTGTGAAAGGTGGATCTACCCAAGATACATGTTTTGCCCTACGATGCGTTTCTGGTTTTTTCCAAGGATGGAAAACAGGAAATTTCTAGGAAAGCTTAAAAAAAAAAAAGTATTATGTTACATGATTTCGGATATACCTGTGTTTTCCAGCACCCGTACCTTTATTGCAGAGTAGAGCTGCGTTCACGAGCTAGGCTCTGATCTCTGAGCATAATGCAAATTAGTAGGAATGAAACAAGAGCAATGTTTTGACTTTTTAATGTCTACAAAGCACAAACTGAATTTATAAACACAGCGTCCTGAAGACAAAGGCTAAAAGAGATAATTTCTTTTCACTTCTCTCCTGTGTTAAAGTGAACAAAGGTCTCTTGTTGTTTGTTGCTGTTGTGAAGCTGGGGGAACGAAGAGGCAAACCCAGCCTCTGGAACATTTAGGGACTTCACCTCATATCCATTTCAAAGACACCTCCCTGTAGCTGAGCTTGCAAGTAAAGTTTAGCCAGGGAACATGGCTCATCTGCATGATTTCATCTCTCCCCCTAAAGTACGGGCATTTGTAGTAATTTGTTAAAGTAGCGATTAGCACTGATCCTTTCCGGTATCAGCCGCTGTGCTGTCAGTGAGATGGTTACAGCTTTGGAAATCCCCCCACCCACCGCTGTGTGTTTAGGATCACTACCTGCTCAAGGCAATTCTTAAACTTCAAGTAGATTTGTAAAGACTTTCTCAGAGCCTTGTCTGGCCTTATCATGACAACTCCAATATATCGTGTTCCTGACAAGATTGCGCATGAGATTAAAGGTGGGGTGGGAAGCAGGATGGTGAGGGGCTTGTCAGACTCATCTCTTTTAAAGCTAGAAAGGTCATTTACCTTTTGGGCTGCTGGAGGTAGCAGATTGTGACAGGCTGCAGATGAAATCCAAGAGCATGCTTATGCTGCTCTCCCGCTCCAAACTAGCTGTTTGAACGGTAGGGGTGAAAGAAATTGGGCCTATTCCTTGCTCATCAGAAAGATGGAGCCACTGGGGGAGCCTTGAGAGTCTATGGAAGCAGCATGGCTCTTGTCCAGTGCTGTGGGACTGAGCAGGCTTGAGAGACAGATGTTTTTTGAGGTGTGCAGGAACAGAGGCTGAGGGGCTGCAGCCCAGCTGGGACCAGTATCTTCCAATGGAGACATGCAAAAGCTCTTCCTCTCCATCTTGCCCTGATGGATAGTTTTGGTCCTGTAGGAGGTCCCTCAGGTGACAGTAACAATGACAAGGGACTGTGTGAGTATGAGATACCTATACCAGGGCTTGCAACAAATCCAGAGATGGGTTAAGTGCTTAGACAGTGTTGAGTCTGTGCTGAGCATGGAGTTGGAACTCAAACCATGGAGTCTGGACTCCTACCCTTATCATTCAGGTCTTCAGTGTTGCTCTGTGCTGAGCAGCACATGGAACCACAGGAAGCAGGAGAGGTAAGCAGAGGGGATAAACCAGTGCTGCTGCCTATGAAGACCAGGATGTGCATCTTCAGGACAAGGCATGACACTCCCCAGGCTCCAATAACTCTGCTAAGGAGCGCCCAATTAACATGAGAGCAGTTGTGACACTGTAGGTATGCTAAGGTTAGGGTAGATGAATCCTACCCAAGGGTAAAGCATACAAAAAAAATGCTATTACTGTTCTGGTCCTTGTTGCTGAGACGTGTTTTGCAAGTCTTGTGGAGACCATCTGCGCTTGCTGACATTTCTGCTTTGGTGGTGCTTGTTCTGTTTTGGTGTCAGTGTGGGGATGGTGTCCTGTTCACACAGTGCTGGGCAGAGGTGTGTGCACAGCTGGTGCTCAGGAGCTTTCACAACAGCAAGTGTGATTTGGAAAAGTTAGAAAGCAGAAGAGGAAAGTGGTGATTCAACGAAACATCCTAAATGTGAACAATGCGGGGGTTTGGGGGAAGTAATTTAAGGTCTGTAATTTAAAAAAACTATTATCCAATACATTTTTAGCTTAAAAACATCATTGGAACTATTTCTGTTTAAACTAAACTGTTTCGCTTAAGAAATACAATATTTTTAAGATTTTTTTAAATGGGAGACTAAAGCAATATAATCCCAACAATTTTCTGAAATTATTTGAACTTGAAGAACTATTTTAATAAACTCAAATCAGCTGTTCTGATCCAAAAGTTCAGCTGAAATGTATGACCTAACCCTAACAAGAATCATTATGAAAGTTCAGACCTAATTCAAAAAGATTAGCCAATACAGTAATATAATCAATAAGGAAAGGACTTTGCATAAGAGGTAGCGTGGAAATGTGTGTTTCCTTGTTGGGTGTTACTCATGTGAATGCTGCATAACCTATTACTCAGACAAGCATTTTTCAGCCCACTGAGGTCTGTTCGTGATCCAACACTATCTCTTACAATTATCTAGAGGAAAATATAAAGTTCCTGGTAAAGTCTTTCAGATGGTGCAATCCTGGCAGAGAGGTCAAGTATGGACAGGACAGTTATACGAGGTGATTGTGATGACTTGGTAGAAAAATCTTCTCTTGATTGTGTTAATGCAGCCAAAGGCAAGTTTACACTTCTAAAGATCTTACAAAAGGAGACGGTGTCTTGGAAGGCAACAGCTCTGGGAAGGATTGGGATTAACAGCAGATAACAAAGTGCATGTATACAAATTATTATAAACAGCAGGAAATCCGCCAACTATCCGATATGCTTGTGGTGGCTGGACAACTGGTGAGGACAAAGTGCATGGCCAAGGACACCTAAGGTGAACTGGGGGATGAGCTTTTGAACTGGAAGGACAGTTAAGTCCTGGGACAGACTGTGGGTGGGTGGAGAGGGATGGGGAATCTCCCTCCTGAAGGACTGTGATATATTGCAGGAACAAATTGTCCTGCAAGCAATCAGCTGAGCTTTCCTGGATCCTCTGGGCTTGGAGCTGGCTGGCTTTGCTTTCTGAAAAAGATGAACTTTTTGGCTTGGAAGTCTTTTCTTGTCCCTGTGGAAATGAGGGCTGTATGTAGGTATCCCTGCCTAAAAACCACTTTAGCCAACTGAAGTGTTATGGTAAAATTTGTCAGAGATGTTGGGAATACTGTAGGATTAATGTTCTCACTGGAAAATTGAGAGTTTTACACAATATCTTTTTTTTTTTAAGGAACTTTTTTCTTGGGATGCTCAAAATATCCAGGTATTCTTTTTTCCACTGTGTTCTTTAAAATGTTTAAACGTGTCTTCTTTTCTCTTCCCTTGCTGAGGGTAAGAAACCTTTTTGGCTATGTCTATACCAGTTAATTAGATGTGCCTGGGACTGTTCTCTGCCCCTGAAGCCAACGGGAACAGGTCAGCCTGTGTCCTTGCTATCAGGCTCTCTTGTCCTCTGAAACAGAGTGGCTGCATCCTGACTGGCTGCTGGTGATGGTCCCTAGTTCAAGCTAGCTCCTGTTTGGGCATTGTTTGCAAGAGCATCATTTGGCCTGGCACAAAACTGGGCCAGGGGCTGCTGTAGGAGCATAACAGTATAGATGGTGGTGTTCCTGTGCCTGGAAATGCTCTCTGCCACTATTTAAGTTACTAGTGCAGATGTAGACTTTGTATATTAGCAGGACCTAATACCCTCTCATGGGACACATGACTGCTGTGATAAATAGTGATTGAGGTGAAGCAAAGTCAAAGGATGCAGAGAGCTGCCTTGTGTTGTAGTGAGTATTAGGACTTGTCTTCTCTTTCCTGATAGATTCATTCAGGCACTGGAGTTACAAGAGGGGGAAAAAAGCAACCGCTCTCTATTCTCAGTATTGACACAGATGTATTTCTTAGTCATGAACTGGCAGAGGCAATACTAGCATGCATGTCTTCTTGAGGAAAAATTACCACTTTTGTGGGTGTTTTTGTTTCTTGGGTCAGCCCCTTGGCTGGTCTGAAGCAGAAGAGTGTTGCCAATGCCAGGAAATTATGCTAGTTGTGATGTGCAGTTGCTCCCAGTTTGCTTGTGCTGTGGAATGGTGGTAAGGAGCAGCTTTGAGGATGTATTTCAACTGCTACAAGTGTTAAAAATAAAAAATTGACTCACAGTGTCTTCTCTCTGGAGCCTCAAGACTCCGATTTCATATAGAGGCAGTGGAAAAAAAAAGTGGTCCTTCAGTTTAGGTAAGATATATACCAGGAAAGATGATGTTCAAAGGACATAGTACTGGTGACTAGCTTGGGACTTGCAGCTTCTCTCCACCCTTTCTAGTGGGGTTGGAGCCCAGCAGCCCTTACCTAGCAGAAGCTCTGAGCAAAACCTTGCTTCATTTCCTAGCAAGAACATGCCCAGTAATGTGCCATGGGCTGCTGCCAGCTGCATCATCTACTTGTCCTCTCTGTCTCTGCAGAGCAGCCAACAACTTGGGGCACAACATCTCTCCTCTAAGGCAGCCCATGTGTGCCTGGGGTGGGAGTCCCTGAAGGGAAACTTAGTAGCTCCACCTTTCCAGTTCATCAGGGTTTTGTTCCTCCCCAAAGGATGATCCTGGAGCCCTAGTTGTAAGTGGGGAAGCACCTGGATCTACAGGACATGTAGGAACTTAACTTGTGTTGAAGGCAATGTGATTTACGCATTCTTTAGGGTGCTGGGTGCTGGTACCTGATTCTGTATGGCTGAAATCAGTGAGAAGTTCATCACTAATATTTGTAGGCACAGGCTCAGACCCTGCACATGGATGTTACAGGAACAAGTCCAAAAGAAAGCCCTAAACTAGATGACTAGATAATTTCTGACAGTTAATGATCTGCTAGAAGATCTGAGACCTTAAGGCTCTTCATCTAGGAACTTATTAAATGCTGTCCTATCAGCTGTCCCTACTGATATTACTATTTTTGGATATGTAGAAATGTTCAGAAAAACGAAGACCATACTGAAGTGCTGTTGAAGTTGGAGGTATAGCTGCATATTGCTGTCTATGCACTGAGGGTGATCAAGGTCTCACTCACATCAGGACCAACAGGTTTGTCCTGAGAAGCTTCAGTATTCTGACTGGATACTGATCTGAGATGAACATCTGGTCCTAGGGCACAAATGAAAACATAGCAGGACTTTTATTTTCAACATTCCTCCAGTTTAGACCTCTAATTCTGAGGTGAAGTTGTGGGCCATGAAGCCTCTGGTCTATTTTCAACGAGATTTCACATATTTTCATGAAAAAGGTATACAGCTCTTAATTTCTTCTGCAGATGAGACACGCAGACCAAATACATTTGTTGGATATTTTCCTTTGTCTCAGATAGTTAAGATTAAGGAAAGAACACTGGTATTTGGAATCGTAACAATTAAGCTCTAACTTTCCTATTCTGTATGTAATTTTCATACCATCACAAATACTCAGATTTCAGATATGCAGTACCATAACAGGAACAACACTCACAATTACTATTTCCTGAGTAGGAGCATAGATATTAAGCTGTTATAGTGTCTGCAGGGTCTTGCTTGCCTGTGTTAACACAGCAGTTTCAAAAGCACTTTGCTCTGAATCTCTTCTGCCATCACCGACACATTGGGGTAACTGTGCTTGACTTAAAGGTTTTACACTAGTGTGAATCCATATTGACCAGGGAGTTAGATGGAGTTGCTTTGGTTTCGTACCAAGACAGGAGAATGCATGGCCATTGGCAGGCTTTCATGGTCTAGGGCAATTTACTGCTGGTTAAATGGCTAATGGGGGTGAAAGTTGGGACCCTGTTTCAATTACATTTACGATGGAGGAAAAGTGCTGCTTGCCAGTGGCAGGAGATCCTTTCCAGACCTGCATTCCCAAAGCAGGAGAATTTCCCTGTTCTCTGTGGAGCTATGCCAGGATGGAAATGGTGAGTTCAGGCTCTGGGACCTGTGCTTTGTAACCGTGATACCCTTTCCTCAAGAGTGCCATTGTCTAGGGCATACAACAAGCTTTGGAGAGGTGAAGTACTACCCCACAACATCCAGTGATGAAGAAGGGCTGTAAAGCCATCACTTTCACCGTAGCTTTTTGTACCACTCACCCCAGCTGATGATCTGCTGTTCTCAGAGATGAGCAGTGGTGAATGTTGTGCTTTGGTGGATCTCCGAATATCCAAGGAGTGAACTGAGAAATAATGGTGACATTTTGCCTTACAAGGCTTGCTCAGCAAGGCCATGTTGGGCCTGAGAACAGGCCGTGGCCTCTGGGCTCCTCACCTCAAGGCGTTGGCTATCAGACCCGGCCTCTGACAAAGGCTTATGAGATGATTCCCCATTTCTCCTTCATGAAGCTGGTCTGACTCATCTGCACTGAGCAGACACAACTTCCTTGGTCCCGTTCCCACAGCAACAACTGTTGCCTTTGGCTTGGGTTCAAAAAGGCTTCTAGGTGCTAAAGTCCCATAGCAATCAGCAGGACTTTAAGGCCAAAATGCCTTTTTGGAGGTGGGTCTCTGTCTCTGCTCTGAGAAGCCGCCTTATTTCTGCTGGAGATAATGTGGCTGGTGGGAGGCTCTGAAGGTTCAGAGACACTGGGTTTTTTGGTTGAAAGATAAGACTATCTATCTGTTGTGTCTACCAGCTGGTTAACCAGGCAGCCAAACAGACTCAATCAAATAGCTGTGGCTTTTCCTACTCAGTGCAATGCTGGGTCATTGAAACCAGCCTAATTTTATTTTTCTTTCCCATGTAGCTTCTCAGATGTAAAACTAATTTTACTAGTTATAGGGAGGGATCTGACTATGAAAACCGTCTCTGCTTAATAAACAGATCTTCCTTTTTTTTTTTTCATCACTGTCTTCATGAAAGTGAGCTCTTAGTCTGACAGAGTGATGAATGAACAGGCGAGGTCCATGCGGTTTCATACGTTGTTCCTGGCACAGAGATATCTGATGCCAACGTGCAGCATGGCACAGTGGATGTGAAGCCACCATGATCCACCTTACCTTTCTCAAGACTTCATTTCATGCCAGTGGGAAACAAGCAGTGGGTTTTGGCAGGTAGCTCAGTGGGAGGTACAGCATCTTGACACTGAGACAAGTTTGCTGTGTGATGTGCCTTGTCAGAAAAGGGAGATCAGGTTTACATTTTTAATTCAAGATGACAGTCTTGTATAGAAAACTTGCCACAAATTAAGTGATGGGAAAGCACTAATTGTTTATTCTCCCCCTACTCCAAAAAAGAAGGCTTTTTTTTTGCTTCAGCCAGCAATGCAATTAACGAAGGCTCGAAGGTGCCTTTCCTGTGCTGGGGGAGCAATGGTTCAGGGAACACGAGCAATGAAAAGGAAAAGGTGAAGTGACTGTAACAGTGGGAAGCAGCAGGAGCTGCTGTGCCCCAAAGAGAAGATTGGCAACCTGCCCATCTCTGACTAATATATATGTAGTTATTTATTCCTCCCCAGAACCCAGACCTCCCCGAGGAGCTGCTACAGATAAGACTTGCAGGAATGCTTCTTGGTAACTTTGCCTTGCCACCAAGCAGCCCTAGCCAGTGCTGCAAAGTCTACTCCGTGTAGCACTTGGTCAGGTTTCTTCTGGGCCTCTCATGGCTCCCTGTTATAATTAATTTCTTCTTTTTTTTTTCTTCTTTTTTTTTCCTGTTTTAAATTCAAAGTGCCTGAAATACATGAGGACCGTGTTGCAGCCCACTGGGGAGCTGATTTTGCAGCATATTGTGAGGTGTGTTGTGAGGGTGTAGGGAGGTGTTTCCAAGGGTTGGATAGGTTGGAGGATGGAGAGTGCTAAACCTGAGAGTCATCTATACAGTGCACAGGGAACAAAACCTGGAGCAAAACACTCTTACAGCTGTGCCTGGGTTTCACCTCAGAGGACGCTGGTTCATCCCACAGAGAGGCAGGAACAAGCTAACATATGTGGTAGGGATAACCAGAGGACCATGACCTACGGGCAAACTGGTTTACTAATCCATTGATGGTTTATACATTCCTACTGGGTACATAGAGCTGGCAGGGACCCCAAGGGGCTGTCTCAAGACTGTGGCCTGAGCTAGCGCTCAGCTGGCAGAGTTGGACATCCCTATCAGCCCAGCTGCAGCAACATGCGTGGGCTGAAAATGCGTCTGAGAAGCAGAATAAATCAGCCACTGCCGAGCCCCTCCTTCCTCCTTCTCTGGGTGGCTCCTCTGAACCTGCCTTTGGTGTCACTGTATGGGGCAGGTAACCCCTGAGGGACTTCTGGGAAGAAGAGCTATTTCCAAAAGTACCCAAGGGATGTAGAAGTTTGATAATCCTTGGTTTCTGCTGTCTGTCAGCATTGCCTGTGCTGGAGCAGGGTGAGGAGCAGGCAGGGCTGTTCCATGTTTTGGCTATTGTCTCTCTTCTCTCTGGGCATAGCCCTTGCCTCTTGCATCTCTTATCTCATGTGTGTTTTATTTCCCCACATGGAGTACAGCTGGGGCAGGAGATTTATAAGCAGGAAGGCATTTCCCCTCCCTGAGCATGGCTTGGGAAAGGGGGAGGGAGAGGGGAGGTGATTTTGTGGCTGACAGACCAAGGGGATCCAACGTGCCAAGATACATCTGTGGTTCCTGAGAAATCAATTAGTGAGGGAGGGGAGGGGTGGTTGGCAAACCACACAGTTGAAAGGAAAACATCACAAAAATGAGATGGAGGGATGTTTTGAAGAAGCGGTGCTGCTGGAAGATGAGAGCGAGTGGCTTTGTTTGGTAGTGGGTGCGTGTGAGAGAGAGATGCTTACCAAAAGGTTAATCAAGACCTGGTATGGAAGGCTGGCCTAGGATCTGGAAAGCAGGCTGCTAATAAAAGAAATCGAGAGACCACACTCATCCTGTGCTGAACAATATAACCCAGTATCTGTGGTATGCAGTGGTAGAGATTGGGGAAAACGCACATTTGGCATCATCGCAGCATTTTGCAAACTCCACTAGAATTAGAGGGAGTATTTGGACTTTTTTTTTTCAGAATTCAATTCCCTCCCTACAAGTCTGGAAGATTTGAAATGCTCTGTGCTAGTATTTTGGAAATTAATGTGTCCAGAGGTACTTAAACAAGTATGTTTCTGATGCACTTTGGTGTGGAAATGGAGCATATTGGAAAGTCAGCATGGACTGCAGTTGTAATGAGGGAACTTCCCTGCCCCTAGTCCTTGTTCCTTGGACTGTGCAATTATTTTAAATTAAATAAATCTTTGGGTCCAGACCTCTCCATTTCCAGTCAGAAACCTCATCCCTGGTTTGGAAAAATTTCTTACTACTTTCTGTTTCACCAGAAGGAAGATGTGTTTTTGGAATGTGACTCACTACTTCAGGAGAGGGGCTGATGCTGACAGTGATTGTCCTCGTTGAATTTCTCATCCCTCAGCCTTGCTCTGATAGAGTTACATGCGTGATTATGTGAAGAGCTGGACCAGGGAACTGATCTGTCTAAAACCCTTGATCCAGTACGGCTCACCAGTCTTGCTCACCATGCAGTTTGTGAAGTCTTCTACTGGTACCAAGGTGAAGTAGAAATATTTGACCAGGGGTCTGTTGGAGATGTGGTGATGGCTAATACCAGCAGCCTACTCCAAGAGCAGATTGAAGGGACAGTAGAGCTGAGCCTGGTGCCAGATGAGTAGGCTGCAATGCTGGAGGTGGAATATATGACCCTTTGTCTTCCTCCCCAGGCAAAAAAGGACTGAATCCCTATTTCCTACATCCATGGCAGTTGCTCAAATGACAGATGTGTTTTCTCCTCCCCTTTCTCTCTTTTGTACCACTGCAATGGTGCTATGGGGACAAGAGTGTGTACCACCTTTGGGAGGAAGCTCTGAGGCATAGGGAACCTGTCTGTGATTGTGGTGATGCATGAAGCACCTGCAGCTCTGGTGAGGACTTGGGATGAGGTCCCAGGCTCCTGGACTGGGGGATGTGCCCTGGCAAGTGCCTTGGTTGTCTTGTGCTCTTGCAGGGAGGTTTGAACTCCCATGTCAAGCTTGACAACTGGGAACCCAGGCCCTCAGGGTTGAGCACTGTAACACTTGGGTGACTTTCACAAACAAATTTGTTTGCCATCCATGTAGGGATCGTAGCCATGTGTACAGAAGTGTCCCCACACCTTTCTCTGTATTGTTATCCTCAAAGAAAACATCCCTCCAAGCTCCTTCCTGGTGAAACAACCCAAGTTGTAGGGTTTGTCTGGTCTTCTTTATTCACTATGATTTTGCTCCTCTTATTGAATTTCTCCAGAACCTTTTCCACGGTCTTTCAAACCACTGCCTGTATGGTTCCTAGCAGATGAACCTGCTGAGAAGGGAGAACTGAGCCAACATGCAGTGGGGCAGAAGAAGGGGGAAAGTGTGTGCACACGTCTGAGAGAGGGAGAGGACTTGGGAACGAGAGCTGTCGATACTGTGATAGTGTCCCTGTGTGAGACGGAGTTCGTCTGTGGGTGTGAGAAAGGAATATTTGGAAGTGAGTGTGCGTGGGCGTGAGGTGTGTGTGAGAGTGTGCATGCATTTCCATCCCCACACTTTGAAAACCTTTTTGGAGTGCTGCAGTGTTCTAACAGGCCCCAGTTCTTGAAATAATCAACCCATCTCGAAAAGTTACAAAGTCTATGGACACCTGGAGGAGACAGGATTCCTAGCTGTGCCTTGTAAGGCATTTTAAGCAGCTTGTGCTGGCTAATGCAGCTGTGCTGGCTGCAATGAGGTGTGCTGGAGGTCAGGGCAGGTGCAGAGGAACGTTCAGGGGAGCCCAACACACACTCCTTGCTCCAATAGCCTCCTTTTGCCAAGACTCTCGCAGCTTCTGAGAGATGGAGAAATGCAACATCTCCTACATCTCCTCCACCACTGCCCATTGCACTCTCTGAAGGCCACAGAAGTGGTACAATTAGAGAACCATGGGGGTCTCTAAACTCCCGCAGAAGAGTGAAGTTGTCCTAATTTTTATGTTGCTGTGATAGGCTTTATTTTTTCCCCTTCCAGACTCAACACTCTGCTCCTAAAGCCAATGCAAGTACTGCATGCTCTTTGGAGCTGTGTCCCTGGAACAAAAATGCATGGGCAGCACGTACAGCATGTAAACCCTTTTAATCCAAAACCATATGTGTGCTGGCATCACTGCAAGGGGATTGGGCTTCTCCTCCTGTGTCAGCAGTTCTTCACCTCGCTAGCCCCAACATGCGTTCACAACGGGGGAGATGTGGGCTCAAGTCCCTTTTCCATCAGGAAGGGTCCAAGCCACATCTCCCATTGCACTTTCCTACCACCCTCCTGGGGCGATGTGGGGCGGTGGCAGGTGCCTCTTTGCTCCCCCTTCTCTCCCATTTGGGGAAAGCTGTTCCACCTTGCAGCGGGGAAACACCAGATTCAGTGGGTCAGCAAGAAAGAACAAGCAAGGCTGTTTGTGTTAGCGCTTGGGGAAATTCACCTGGGAGCGGGGCGGCCGGAGATCCAGCTCCTGCTCCAAGGACTGTTTATGTGTTTTAAAATTAAACAACCCATGGTGCTGGTAACTGGAATTCAGGTCTCCCCACTCCCAGGGGAGTGCCCCGATCCCAGGGCTGCAGAGTCATGCTCACTCTTGCCCTCTGGAGCTTCAGGTTTTGATTTATTTTTTTTTTTCCTGCTGAGTAGTTTCTTCAGAAAGGGGGTGTGTGAGCCCCTCTCCAGCTCTGCTATCAGGTAGGAGCATGGCCTATGTCAGGCAGGATTTGGAAGATTTCTGCCTCCAACGTCAGAGGGAGCTGGGCTGAGGTTTCCAGACCCACGGAATGCTCTCTAACTTTTCAGTTGTTAATTGGGAGGGGAGTGCATGAGTTTTGCCTCCTACTCCTGTGTATTATGGGCAGCTGTCAGTGCCGCACGGTGTGTGATGTGGTAGGCATGCAATGGGAACACCTATGGGCCAGGCTTTGGTGGTGACACAAGGGAGGGATGATGTGCTGGCCAGGCATGGCCTGCATGGACCAAGACACTTCTAAGCATGTCCTGATGCCCTGTTTTTGGGCTGGAGACCTTCACTGTAAAAATGGAGGTTTTCCATGGACTGTGATGCCCCCAGGGTGACATGGCAGGTAAGCAAGGGTGTGAGAATGAAATCTTGGATGTCAGTGGCTAAAACACACTAGATTTGGCTGTATAGACCCTTGTGGGAGAGTGTTCTTACTGTTGATTTATCCTGGGCAAAGCTCTTGCAGGCTCTGATGGCAGCAAGCCTTCAGTGAGGCCCCTTGGAAAGCAGTGTGGTTTAAAGCCTGGCAGCAAAAGTCACAGTGGAGCCATAAACAGGAAAGCTTTGATATTGCTGGCGTTAGGGATGAAGAGCAAGGAGAAGGGGCTCTTGCACAGCTGCCATTGAGCTTGATGCTCCTATGTTCCCCAGCTTTCCCTCTGGCTTTTTAATGGTCTTTATAGCAGACCCCTAAACCCCACAGGAGCTGTCTCCTGACCCCTCAAGGCACGGAGCTCCCCTCTGGAGGTGTGGAGGGTCCCCAGCTCCGGTTACAACGTCGGTCTCCCAAGTTCTAGTTCAGTCTCAAGCGTGGTGTCTGTGCCTGTGGGCAAATCACTTCCACCTCTCTAAGATCTGGCTGTAAAACAAGGCTAATAACACCAAATTACCTACCTGTGAGAATTAATGAGATCATGCTTGCTCAGCCCTTTGAAGGCATGAAGCATTACAGAAGCACTGGGGCATTATTACAGAGTGTGTTTTTAATATACGTCTAGTTTCACTTACAAATTGGAGTTTTGCTCCCTTTTGACTAAACGGCACTAATTAGACATGTAGGGTAGGAAATAAATGTTTCCAGTGTTACTCAGGCTGGAAACCAGTTAATTTCAGGGTTCTTTGGTTTAATTGTGTCTGAAAAGACATTGAGAAAATGTGTAATGAGCTGAGAACGCTTTAACTTTGTTTTTATTGTTCCCTGAACTCTTGCTTCTGCAAAGTCACCAAATGTCAGTAAAATAGTGGAGAACTGGACTTGGAGCACTTTTTTTTTTGGTATGCCAAGGTAAAATAATTCCTACTTATTCAGTTTAATGTAGCACTCCTCCTCCATAAATCTCTGAGCACTTCACAAAAGTGGGTACAGCATTACCCTTATTTTACAAAGCGGGAAACATAAAGCAGAAGGAGGCTGTGGGATTTGCCCAGGGTCAAGTAAATTAGATCTTGTCTACGTGAGAAACATGTGCCAATTTAGTAAAACAGGTGGAAAACACACTGTGGACAATTACCTCATTTTCAGAGTGGCTTTTCTTGTTTTCACTTTAGCCAGTTCATATCAATTCAAGCTTGCTTTAGCTTAGTGGGTTTAAAGCCGAGGCTTCCCGTAGCCTGTTGGATTTGGTTTCCTAAGATGGACTAAACTCCCCTCCACCTAACTTGGGCTGGTGTCTGTACACAAGCTCTCAGTGGCAGAGAGGAGATATGGGATGCCTGAAGCCCAGCACATCCCATATCTCGCACTTCCTTTACAGCATTAGATTAGGTGTCCCTGGCAAAGAAGAAGCCACGCTAGGATGTCTCCTGAGCACATATGGATCAGTGAGTATCATCAGTAAATGCAAAGAGTCAATGAAGGTACTGTAGGTTTTTTATTAACATACAACATAGCAGAAACACCACTTATATTCTAGTGGCATATTAGATGTCTGAGTTCCTGCTTTAGGCAGACATTTTTGGATTTAGCCCTGTTTGGTGACATTTCCCTCTGCAGTCTTACACATTTGCTGTCACTCATTGCAGTTCACCTGGGAAAGTTCAGGATGGGTATGTTGCCGCATGCCATCCAAAAATCTGTGTATGGGCAGTCAAAAACCACAGAGCTGATGTGGTTCAGCTGTTGATAAAAATAACAAAATTATTAATAGTAAAAAAAGGAAACAATGCTACAAACTTGCAAAAGAAAAGTTCCTTCATTGTTGTTTCTCTGCCAAGTGTAGAAACATCCATGTGTTTTTTTTTATTTTCAAGATAAAAAAAAAATAATCCTTCACAAATACAAAATTACATTTAAATACAGGAAGAGTGAGGATTTTCTCCTGCACCCTCGCTTCTCTTCAGCTTCCTTCTTCTCTGAAGAGTTTTCATGAGGAGTAGTGGTGTCTGATTTTTTGTCAGATATGTTGTAATCAAGGAGCTGAGCTTTCTCTACCCTGAGAGGAGTCCTACCAAAAATATGTTAACAAGTAATTTCCCCAAAATTTCTGGCTTATGATCATAACTTGCAGATTTTGAGAGAACATTGTCTCATGTCTTGCTATGAATCTTTTGTTAAAAATTTAATTGCAGAAAATTAGCTGTACAGATGTCTGCTGCATTTGCACAGAACTTAACACAGCAATGTCTTGCTCAGTGACTGTGGATTGTAGACATTATGATAAAGCATTACCTGGATTCTGTACGTTCATTTTGAGAAAAACAGAAAGAATACACTGGAGCTGAAATGAGTTCATTATGATTTTGGAAGTCTTGTTCATGCTGGTGGCTATTTGGAAGGACACGGACAGGCAATTTCTGAGAACCTGTGATGGGGCACACGTGGGACTGGTATATCCATGCCTGGGAACTGGACGCACCTCTGTATTAGGTGTCAGAAAAAACACATTTGTAGAAAATAGAAGTTGGGTCTTTACCCTCCAATGACTGCACACGGGGCAATGTAGTCCTATGAAACACCTTTAAATTTAAGTGCCTTAAGTTAGATGAACCATGGTAAGGAGGTGTTTGGCGGTTGTTTTTTTTTGTTGTTGTTTGTTTGCTTGGGTTTGTTTTTTGTTTGGTTTTTTTTGTTTATTTGTTTTGTTTTGCTTGTGTGTTTTATATTAAATAGGGCACTACATAAAAGCAAAGGAGCACATTTCAAAATCACAGGAAAGTCAGACCAAGAAAAGATGTCCATCCTAATCACTGAAAATCATCCCTGGGTCCGGATGTGGTGGTGTGGTATGCAGTGGCTTTCTGTTTTGTTGTAACCTTAGAAACAACCATGACTAAAGAGATTGTGGAAAGAAATTTCTTTGCTTTCCCATCCGTTCATCCCTGGGGAATATAATTAGGAAACCCCAAGCATCTCGGTCAGATAGGCTCTTTGGGGAATGTGCCTGAACAATGTTAGTGTTAGGAGAGCTGTAGTTTGGCTCAAGGAGGCTTTGGGGGACAAACTGTGCCCTAGATGGGTGGTGGACATGGGGCTTGAAACCAGCTGTGGGCAAGGAACATCAGAAAGCAATGGCCAATTCTCTCTTCAGACTCCAGAAAGATTTAGAAACACATTGAATCTCATTGTTGGACCAATTTGTAGATGACTGGGAGCCGCTCAGAGAATATGATTGGACTGGCTGTGGCAAGCATAAAGAAGGGAAGATTTTAGCCTAATTTACTGAATTTGGAGACCCAGAAGATCTGGGATATATGTCCAGCTCTCCATAGATTTGCTGTGTGACCAGAGCATGTTTCTTATCTGTAGAGTGGGATCATAGAATGGTTTGGGTTGGAAGGGACCTTAAAGATCATCTAGTTCCAACCCCATTGCCCTGGACAGGGACACCTACCACTAGAGCAGGTTGCTCAAAGCCTCATCCAGCCTGGCCTTGAACAATTCCAGGGATGGGGCATCCACAACTTCTTTGGGCAACCTGTTCCAGTGCCTCTCCACAGTCACAGTAAATAATTTCTTCCTAATATCTAATGTAAATCAACCCTTTCAGTTTAAAACTGTTACCCCTCATTCTGTCACTACATTCCCTGGTAGATTCCCTCCCCATCTTTCCTGTAGGCCCCCTTTAACCACTTGAAGGCTGTTATAAGGTCTCCCCGGAGTCTTCTCTTCTCCAGGCTGAACAACCCCAATGCTCTCAGCCTCTCAGAAGGATTAATTGTCTCAGAAGGTTCAGTCGTCCTTCTCATGTTATCTGATATGGATTACAAGCAGCATTTCCATAGATTTCTCCTGCTATGCATGTTTACTCAACATGTAGTTCTATGGAGCTTTGGCCATTGCTGAGGAAGTTTTCAGTGAAATTTTTCTGTTTGTTGAAAATGCAAATCTTCACAAATCTTCATATGAAGCATTTATGAATCTATATTTTCATTATAACTTTTAGAAAAAAAAAATAACTGATTCCTGAAGATGCATTTTGAAATTGCGCTAAACATTTCCATAATAGTCTGCAAGTAGAAATGTGTGGCATCAAAAATTTCGTTTAATTATTTAGGTTGACTTTTGGCTATGCATTCACTATCCTGGATGGGATGGGAGTATGTCTTTCTTAATCTGTCAGTCAACATTAGAAGGAGTTCTTCCACAGCCAAGGAAACCAAACAGTGAATGAGACACTGTGATATACTTACTGACCTCCTGCTTTTTGTTTCCTGCATTACACAGGTGTGCAGTTGCTACTGGGAAGGGAAGAGCAAAGGGAATTTTCTGAAAATGAGAGGAATTGGTTCAGGTGACGTGCTAGAAAATGTTATCTGAAACTCACAGTGAAGCAGGTGTAGGTGCAGCCCTAGTCTATGTAAGGAGGAAGAAGGCCATGGAAACAAAGAGCTGAGACTGAACCATGTGAAATGGGATCATGTCCCATGCTGGTAGGGGGTAGAGGTTCCTCAGGACCTTTCACTTTCCTGCAAAGTCTCCTCCATGATGTCCTTATAGGAAGTGCACAGAAGCGAGGGAAAAAGTGCAGGTATGTTCAGATCATCTGGTTTTGTACTCTTGCATCTCCATGTTCTTTGGGTATCTCCCTTTGATCTGTTCCTTTGTGGTGGGGGAATCCCAGCCTTGCTCAGGTGGGATAGGCAGAGCTGGTGAGTCCTGATCACCGGTGGCTCTTCCTCAAGGGACAGGAGACACTGTATTTGGGGACTGCTACCCTCAACTCTCCCTTGCTGCATGGACAGCTGGCATGCTTGTAAGCCTCTGCTATTTTATGCCATGATGTTCAATTTCGGTTCAAATCTATACTATTTTCTAACTCTAAAAATTCTGTGGAGGTTCAGGAGCACTTAAAAAGCAGCTCAGCTGTCCATGTGGGGGGTGTATGGTCGTCAAGTGAGAACACTAACTTAGTCAGGCTTTTCCAGGAAAGCTGATTTGCCTTTGTTCATGAAACAATGCTCTTCATGATGCATTTTATGCTCTGGATTGTTTCATAAATGTATTCGGCTTTTAAGGCCCCCAGAGCAGATTCTGATGAGAGATTATGGTCTCCTGAGAGCTGAGCACTTAACCTAGGGAAATTCTGGGAGTCTGGGTGCTTCCAAACGTTGACATCAACCCTCGCCACCTCTGTAGCTTTGGAAAGCAAGGGGAGCGAGTGCCGCCTGACAGCCAGCCCCGAGGCGCTGGGCAGAGAGAGCCGGGCAGCCCCCGCGGCGCGGCGGTACCATGGACAGCGGTGGGACGGCGCCGTCCCCCACCCGGGGGCCGCCACTGGCGGGGGCCAGCCCGGCTCCCAGCCCGCGGTGGGCGACCCGTCACTTCTCCTCCCCGAGGCTGATGGTGGGACATTGCCCCCGCTCTGCTTCATGCCCTCAGCCTTTGAGGTTTGGTTTTGTGTTTTTTTTTTTTTTTCTCACGGCAGCGGCTTTTCTTCAGCTGGGCTGGCTGTTGTAAAGTCTTGAAAACGGCACCTGGTTTTAGAAGTGTAGGGTAGGGCACCTACACACTTGGTGTTTGCACAGGAGGTGTTGTCCATCTGTGTTAGGCAAAAAAGGAGTCTTTCCTCCAAAAGCAGAGGACTTGGCTTTTTGAAATCTTTCCCCTGACACCCATATGGAGCAGTGGCCCAGTATCACTGCAGATAGCTGGAATGTAAGGAGTAAAAATGTCTAATAACAGCTATTTCTGAGAAAGTGGATTCAGCTGGTTTCTGGGGTTGGGGATCTACTAGCAATTCTAGCTCTAAAGGGTCTATTATAGCTCTAAAGGGTCAAGGGCAGGCCATGGAGCTTGCTCTGGTTATAGAGGGAGGTTACCTATCATGGCATCCCCTCTGCTCACCAGGAGGAAAGAGTGCCGAGAGATGATTAGAAAAATCTTTCAGGTTGCATGTTAAACACCTATAATTTAGTGTATAGAAAAAGAACCACCTTTGAGCCTGGGGAGGAGCAGTGTACAGCAAAGTGGCTGTAGATGCTAATCAGGCTTAGTGGAGAACACAAAAGAGCTTAAACTGCAAAAGAAAGCTAATTGCAAAACCTCAGGTGAGAAACCCACCTCCAAGCATTATTCTGCTGCACCTCTGATCAGGACATTGGTGCTGAGTGCAGAGAATTGAGGACATCAAAGCAGCAGCTATGCATAACCAAGAAGCACTAATAATTGCTGAGAAACTAGTTTGGCGATCTCATAAGCACAAGAAGTAGAAAAGGGGTGCCAGGTCCTCATGTGATGCGTGTAGCCAACAAGGCTGTGGAAATCACCCAGATTTCTTCTATACTTGGTGAATATTACGCTGTAGATTCACTAGTTGTTACGCTAGTTATTCTTTTTTTACACCAGATGGACACTTGGCCATCAGCTGATTGCTTCTGTATGGGTACTTCCTGGTGTAGTTAGGTAAAGGGTAATTTGTCTGACACTTTCAGCAAACAGAAATAAATGCCTATGGGATCTAATGCTTTGCCATGACCAAATTATATTCCTGGCCATTGCAGCCTTGTCTGCAACAATAGTCAGCATGGAGCATTGGTTCTGGCGCCAAGTAAGGCTGCCCATGGCGGATGAACAAGATGATCTGGGGGATGGTTGTTCTGGGATGCAGTCAGCACAGCTGTTAAAGCACTGAAAGGACATCCTTAAACATTTAATCTGTATTTCAGAAGTACCTGGAGATCATCAAAGATCATGGCCACATTGTGCTTGGTGTTGTATAAACACACACTCCTTGGTCTGAGGTGTTTGTAATCCATAGCGAGACAAAGCAGACAAAGGCTGGATTATGTACTCCCTTTCTCAGATGGGAAGTGATTCAGGCTTTGCAATATCCAGTCATTTCAGACTGGGGGATGGAGAATTCTGTGTGTGTTTGTAAAGAATGAGTTAGATATCACAATATGCTGTAATCCAGAGACAGGTTCCTCTGGATTAGGGCAACCAGAGCTGTTCAGGTTTCCTGAGCCCTGCACTGGTGCTGGGTGTTGGGGAAAGATGGTCCTGGCAGAGGCTTTCTTCTCATGTTTGGCACCTGAATGACACGAGCATGTATGTATGAGGGAGGACGTTGTGATTCTGGGAAGGTTGAGTTCTTGGGTTCTTCTACCCCTCTGAAGTTGAGAGAACTGGCAAGGGTTTGCCCTGGAAGACTGGCTCTGCTGGACAGCCCCACTTCTAAGAAAAAGAGATGTGGAAGACTGAAATGGTAAGATCTTGGGCCTCCCATGGTTGCAGTCTATACCATGTGAGAATCTCCTATCATCTTCTTACTAATGAGTCTTCTAATTTATAACAATCCATTGACTGGTCTTCTGTAGTATCAGAGCTTTCTTTAGGTACCACCAGTTGGTTCTTTCTGGGTGCTGCTCTGTATTAGGCAATGTTATATCTACCACCAAAGCTTTCATGGGACCTTGGGGACAGGCTTCCTACATGCCCAGACAAGCATTACAAAAACTGTTTCTCAGTGCAAGTTTCCCACAGCCAAGGAAATTCCTTACAGGGGCCACACCTGCCTCTGAACTTGTTTAACACCAGCCTACTAAATGGGTGAAGCTGATAGGGACTGGAACCCACTGGAAAACACGCAGCCCAGCCCAATCTGAACATCTTTACCTGCGGCAAAACTTTCCTCTGCAGAGAAGGCGACAGATGTCAACTCCAGTACTCTGCTTCTCTTGACGTGCTCATTTCCACCCTGGGGAAGAGAGCTGAGACCCACAATAGGTAGCAAATGGAGAATCCTAGTACTGGCAGTGAGAAATGTAACTCTGCATGAAGCCAAATCAAAATCATTCCTCATTAGAGACTTGAGATGGGCCTGCAGGGGAATCTGGGGTCTGAAGTCCCTCTGTGGAATTCTTGGGTGGGTTGTGACACTTGCATTTTCCTGGCAACAAATACACCCTTTTTGTTTTTCACTTGGAACAAGTTTTTCCAGGTCTGGAAGTGTCCCAAGTGAGAAGAAAAAGCTGATATCTCAGCTGCTTAAAGACTCATGGGAACACCTTTGAGAGATTTTAGTGTCATTTATCCTGAGCCTGAAAACAAAACCTGGTCTGCCCCTTGCTTTTGAACCAAGACCCTGAAATTTAGGGCAATGGGAATGAAGAGAACTGAGTTGAGTATTTTTGGTAAAAAATATTTTTGTCTAAAAAATAGTTTTACCCCAAATACCACCTTGGATCAAAAATGATTATGGGTTCAAAATTTGAAACAGCTTCTTTTGGAAAATAAAATGAAATAAATTATATTTTTCTTGTGCCTTCTCCAAATAATTTTTTTCTGTTTAATTTTTCAATAGCATTTTTAGTTTAAACATTATTCTGATATTTTGTAACGATTAAATTATACAAAACAGAGCAAAGGATTTACTCCAACTTGAGTCTGTGGCCTCTATGAAATGATTTTTTTTTACATATTTTTCTGCCTGAAAAATCAAAGAGGTTGGGTTGTTTTGTTGTTTGTTTGTTTGTTTGCTTTAATTCTTTTGGCTACAGAGTTGAAGAATCAGTTTCTCAAGCTGCCAGTTAGGACCCAGACCTGTAGTAGTCCACATGGCTGAGTTTCACAATGTGTGATTAGATTTGTATGATCCTTTTGCAGTGAAGCTGAGATCCCTGTGATACTTTGAAGGAGTTAAAATGTAGAAAATCAGATGACAGTCTTAGTAAACTGCCTTTTTGGCATATTCTGGTTATTCACCTAAATAGAAGACGGAATACTTTTATTTTTTTTCTCTGCCATGTCTCTTGGGACTTTTCCCTCCTTTTACCTGTTTCAACCTCCCCTTGTACATCATGATGTCAGCATTGTTGGCTGCTGCTTCTTTACTTGTCCAGGATGTAGAAATTCCCAGTCTAGCCCAGACTTGCAGTCTATTTTAGTCTGCTGTCCGACACCAAACAGGTGTAAAATCCCTGCAGTCAGCAGAGGCGGGACAGTTGAATAGAGAGGTCCCCTGGAGCTATTAGACACTGGTCCCTCTGCAAACTCCATCAGGAATCCTTAAGTTGTTGATTGCTGAGAACTGGGCAAAAGTGCCAAGGGAATGCTTGTTCTGTGCTTGTTCTTCCTACATTATCCTTGTGTACACTCTTCCCTGGATCACGCTCCATCACAGTGATGGAGCCAGGGAGTGAGGGTCGATGGACTAGCAATGGACCATGGTGATCCATTGGTCTAAAAGTGCAGTGCTTAACTTAATTCTTAAGTGTGAGAGTAAACTTTGGCTGCATGAAACCCACCACAGTCAGCTGCTGAATTAGTTATCTTTGCATCTAGCTGGGGTCTAATGTACAATGGTTTGGGGAGGGCATCTGTACCATCTTTTCCTAGTTTCAATGAAGCTTATATTTTAGCATTAACCATTGAAAAGAGAACCTGGAGTTTTCCTGACCACTGGGGAATGTGTGGACACGGCAGGGAATGGGACAGTGTTTCGCTCCTTGGCTACATGGGATAGTTACCAACAGACACTTGAGACAAGGGCAATTATCTTGGTGGTTAACTTGGGGGTGCTGGTTGCTTGGCTCACTTCATGTTTTGTCAAGAGCTTCTTCTCATGGTTCTTGAGCTAGTGGTAGGATTTTCCATCTCATTTTCCCTTCATGAGGTGGAGGCTGACTTTGGTGGTGCTACATCTGAGGAACAGGCCCTTTGGCTTGGTTAGATTCTGTTTTCACCTACTAACTGATGTGCAACTGAAACTATCCCTGAATTTGGCTGAAGGCCATGTGAAACCATGTGGTTGCAGCCAGTGGAAAACTTCTGAGTGGAATCCCATGGGAACAAAAGGGAGCACCTACTGTGGGGTCCAGAGCTGCCAGTGTGTAGGGAAAGGCATGCAGATACGGAGTGAGACCCTGTAATTTGTGATGCAGTCTTTTGCATAAAAGCACCTTGATTTTTGCAGGATGCTGAGTTTTAGGCTGAAGTGTAAACACAAGCAGAAGGGGCTTATGAGGCTCACAGCTGTAGCCCAAGAAGCTGCATGTGTGTGCAGGTTTGCATGTCACGTTTGAGGCTTGCTTAGATCCATCTGCTGCGCTGAATCACATAAGCAGGTGAGTTATCTGAGTAAGATGGGAATCTTTCCTTTCCCCTTCTTGCAGCTGGATCATGAGTGTGTCATTGGCAAAATTCCCCTGCAGGTTAATGACTTAGAAAGCCCTCTGCTTTTCCTGGCTATGATAAATGACTAACCAATACTAAGCACTTCTTTGAGAAAGAGGGTGGAACTGGTGAGGGGCATTTTGCCTGCAGTTGTGTCTCAAGTGAGATCTCTGGAAATCTGGAGTTAGCGCTAGGAGGATTTGATACTCGAGGGGGCTCATATTTCCACTCCACATGGGGTAAATGCTGTCTCACACCACACTGGCTCTGTGCAAAACTTGAGTCAGGTTCACCAGGGTTTTCTCCGCTGTGACTCTCACGGTCCCATCCATGGGAGCACAGGTAGTCTGACCATCAGGAATATTATTCCATGAAAACACCAGAGTGGGATTTACAGGGTTTTACCTCCTTACATGCAGTACCCTCTTCTCTTGTGATGGAGACATTGATAGGTCTTGTAGGATAGGTAGGAAAGGACTTGTTGAACTTATTACAGTTCTTGTTCATGAACTATCATAGTCGAGTTATGAAGGGTCCCTGTACCACACAGCAGAAGTTCTACTTTGTTTAAAAGAAAAACAAAAAACCTTCTGATTCGGATGTAACGATTTTGGGATGAATCTTCATTGCTTTTCCATGAGCCTTTTGAATTTAAATTAGCCTTGGGTCTGACTCATTTGTGTCTCAGACATTTGTGTATGAAACTGGGCTAGGTTGTAAGAGAGGTCGTGTAGTTTGCCTTCTCTCCTCCAGTGGGGAAGAATCTAGATCAGGGTTCAAATATCAACAAATTGGTCCTTGAACCAGGACCCAGGAATTAATCTGAGGTTAAAAAGCAAACAGGAATTCCTGCTGGTGCTGGTACAAAGGAGGTGGAGGTGGAGCAGGGAAGAGAGTGAAAAGCTGAAGAGAGAAATCACTGGTGTTTCTCAGATCAGTATTTGCAGTACTGCCTCCATGTGACCAACATTTGGCTTCAGTGCTCCTGTCCCCTGCTCCTGTTAGTGTCTCTGATTAGCCTGTGAGCAGCATGAAGGAGAGACAGACTTTTGCTGTCAGAGCAGGGCTTGAAGAGCATGCCCGACATATGGCCTCAGGAGAAACAAAGTGCTGATTAGTTGCTTGTGTGGTGAGCACTATTCATCAAGAGGAGGAAATGAGGCAGGGGTTGGGGGGGAATCCACGCTCCCCTACCTCCGGGTGTGCTACCTGCCTGCGCTGCAAACCACAGCTCTCTGAGAGGGGTCTCTGCAGCTAAACTGGGGCTACCAGGGCTTTGGTAATGGTTAGGAAGGCAGAGAAAGCCACTCTGTAACTGAGAACAGGCTCTGGAAAATGCCAGGCTGGTTTTGCACCGAGATCGGCATGTCCTGTTAGCATTTGTCCTGCACTGTGTGTCTGCTAGCTCATCGTGTGCAAGACTACTGGAGTGAAGTTCTACTTGCTTTAGGCATTGCACAAACTGGGCTAGAGTGATTGCATCCTACCTGGAGGTCAGATGCCTGCCTGCAGGTTACCTTGCCTTTCAAGGTCCTGTCACCCATCAGACTCAACCCTGCTGCTGGAGGATGCAGCATTAGGGGCCGTGGGGTTTTTAGGTTGTCTCCTCTAGCTGCAGAAGGAGCCTGGTTGAGCAGGAATGCAGTTTGGGGGAGTCTGGGAGGCTAGACAGCCCCAGTAATCAAAGATCTCAGTGTAGCTGAAAAAGGATTATAGGAACTGGATGGAGGCGACAGTGGTAGCTTAATTTGGATCCTGCTGAACCTCTGAGAGCCGGGCCTTGCTGCGTGTGTGATCTTCTAGCATAACGTGGGCATCGTGTATGAACGTGCCTTTGACCTTGGGCCTGCAGACCTCATTGCCTCGAGGAACTGCTGAGTCCATGAACTCGTCAGATTTTAGGCCGGTGGAGTGAGGACGAGACCCACCCTCAGATGCATTAGATAGAAAGAATTAGGAGACGTGAGAGAAAAATCTGATGCAACAGCTGACCTCAGAGGAAAGAAGGAAAGGGAAGAGGTTCAAGGTGATGACTATCCTAGGAATTTTTTTTCCTCATTATTTTCTTTATTTGATGGTTTCTTGCAAACCCTTCCAACAACATACATTATTATTGGGCATAGTCTAAATGGTGATGTTACTGAACCTCTAAGGTTTTGTGCCTGTGATGCATGAAAGAAATCTCCTGTGCTGAGTTATGCAACAGAAGTATGTGTTTGGCATGTGTTGCACAACATATGTGCCTTCAGCTCACGTTTGCATGGCTTAGAGGAGTCCAGCCAAAAGGAGGCAGCTAGGGAAGCTCTCTTCCAGTGCAGCTCCTTGCAGTCAGGAAGCTTGCTGTGGGGCATCCTTTCTCAGCTACAGGGACATCACGAACTGGCTGCTGGTGGTCAGAACATCACCATGCAGGCAAAGCAGCTGCACAAGGCAGCTGGGACAAAACCCATGAGCGATCCAGGTTAAAGGATTAACTTGATCCTTCTGTTCCAATATTGCAACTGGGGCTTGTCCTCAAGCCTCCCAATTTCATGCTTCTCTGAGCAAAAGGGAAGCAAAGAGATTGCTTTGGTTTTGTGCGGGTTGAAGCCTCAACTCTCATCACCTTGCAGATACCAAGATCTTTAGAAGATCTTTCAAACGAGCACCAGAGAAGTCATTAGTGGAGTTGCTATTATACTTTGGGGCTAGTGATGATGACAGCTCTCTTGCTTAAGCTCATGTAACTATTCAGCTGATTGACTTCAGAGGGGGCTTTACCTTTACTTTGGGGTAGTGAATAATAATAGAAAAATAATCCAAGCCTGATTCTATTTGTGGCTCAGCAGAGGGAAGTTCAGTGAGCCAAGAATATTCTCTTCATTGCTATGATATTTTTCTTCTTGCATTTGTGTTGAAAAATACAGGAGACAGGTAGGTTTTATGGGTTTCTTTCAGCAAAGGAAAAGAATTAAGACATCCGTGTGGCTACACCCTGCCATAAATCTTTTATCCATTGGTAGAGAAAGACCAAACAACATCAGATTTGCAAGTTACAGTAAATGATATAGGTGTAACCAGCCTCCTGTAAGCAAGTGCAAGCAAATGTTGAGGTTTGCTAAGGGTCATATAGGAGACAATGGGCCAAAGTTCCTTGCTTGTGCAAAATGCCACTCTGTCAGGACACTCTGCAGTTTTTATGTTTGGGAAGAATATAACTCCCTGTCATAAAGCTCTTCCTTTTCCTGAAAAGCATCTTTAAAACTTTGTTTTTCTTATCGATGATTCACAGCTGGAGACCTCTAGACTACACATCTCTGCCCTGCCACCACAGTGGTACCTATGCGGGGAGCAAATGAATGACAGAGTTGTACTTGGTATTCCAGCAGCACAAAGAAACTAAAGAGGATAGGACGGCCAGATCCTCAGCCAGAGTAAACTAGCAGCTGTGCTGATTTATAGCAGCAGAGAAAATGGACCAAAGGGATCCCAATTTCATTTGTTGCTAGAGGAGAAGGGTAGTGGGGGTCACCTTGGGCTCTCTGCAGACTGGTGCTTATGATATGGGGGCACGACCTCCTGGAGATGATGGTGCCAGCAAGTCTGCCTGTAGATAGCGCAGCGATGTGCCAGCGCTTGCTACATTATTTTGCTCTGCGTTGCACTGCTGCACCAGCCACAGAAGTTATTGATCTGAAGCCTGATCCTCTGCTCCACAGCATGAACCTGAGGGCTCTTTGGGGCTGGAGGCAGCTGTGACAGTGAAGGGGTGTGAGGAGCAGGGGTGTGGGGGCCGAGGGGGTGTATGGTGGCAAAGGACCCATTGCTGAGGCAGCACATACCCAAGGTGCTGATGGGGAAGAGGGGAGGGGAGCTACAGCCCCCTTAGCCCACCTCCCTGGGAAATTTGCCCAGATAGGAAAGGTGAATCCAAGCTGTCATTCCCTGAGTCCACCTTTCTGTATGCTTTATTTATGCTCTTTTGGTGTCATTTGGCCCAGGCAGGCCCGGTTTCATTGCGAAGAAGCAGCAGGAGGGTGGGCAGGTAAGGAACTAGATGCAGGTGGCATGTGAGATAAACAAAGCAATTAAACTTTTACTTTTTCCTTCCGTAAACGGGAACAGCAGTTGAGAACAGGCAGGAATGTGGCTCCCTATTCCTGTTTCTTAATGAGCTCGGGGGCGGAGGTTTGACAGACTGGCTGGCAGTCATGTCATTGTAATGACAGTGCTTTGCACTTAACACCTTTTACCTGGGGGATCTCAAAGCACTGTATAAACATCCACTCAGCTCCTGGCACTGCAGAGCTGTATTGTTCTTTTGATCTAGCAGAGGAGAGGGCGGGGCAATTGGGAGCAAGAAGATTAAAAAACAGAGATTAAAAAAAAATAAAATAATGCCGTGCCTATGGTTGTGCTTCAAACGTAGCAGCTCAGTGGAGAGCAGACCTGCAGTTCTCAATGCCAGACCTATGCCAGTGCCTTGAGTCCGTGACCTTCCAGCAATGACCTCTCCATGCCGTCCTTGATCTTGACCACTGAAGGCACCTTGGGACAGTTGCATGGCTTTGGTGATGCCTTTGGGCTGGACTGTGATCTTGCTTATGGTCCTTTACAGCTGTCCCTAAGGCGCATTGCAATATGCGACATCAATGTGCCAGGAAAGCTCCCTGAAGCAATGCCATTAAATATTGGCTCACACATGCCACCCTGCTGCTTGCCTTCTTGCTTCAGTGGTGGTAATAAGGAGACCTCCTTTATTCTGAGTCCCTAGAGTTGAGGTTTGGCTGTGCTCCCAGGGGGCTGTTGCACCTCCTGCAGTGCTCAAGAGACATATATCAACTGAGGAGCATCACAGTGCCAACACTTTGGCCCCTCATTTGCACCAAGGGTGTGAAGGCAGCAGAGCAGGTTCGGCCAGGGCAGAACTAGGAGTAGGAAAGCATGCAAACGGCAGTGGCAGAATAAAGTCTTGCTGGTGCCTGGTACATGGTGCTCTATCACAAAAGTAATAGCTTGGCTGCGTGGCGTGGTGTGGCCATGGTGACGTCTGGGCACTGCCAGAGGTCTTGTAGGAACACTGTAACTTGGACAGGGTGAACCCAAGCTTTCATTATGGACTTCAGCTTCGGTTTTGGCTCCTCTAAGCCCATCAGGACAGATTTCCCACTGGCTATGCCTGAACAGACACTTGCATCATGACCCCAAGGGATTCAAACTGGAAGTATGCAAGGCTGGCTGGGCCCATAGACCTCCCAGACTGAACAGTTGTCTTCAGAGATTCTTGGTGGAAGGAAATTGGTCTCTTCCATGCTACCAGTGCTGTGCAGATACGCCGAAGTACTAACAGCTGGCAACAGCTGGAGTCCCAACTTCTTTGCTGGGAGCTGATACTCCCGCTTAGTTCTTGGCTAGGGTGCTGCAGGTAGCTCAGTTTATGAGAGCAGCCAGGGGTGCTGGTTGCTACTTTGCAGGCACATTAAGGTAGAGTTTGAAGGCAGTCTTGTTCAATATATTCATCAATGACCTGGATGAAGGGATAGAGTGTACCATCAGCAAGTTTGCTGATGATACAAAACTGGGAGGGGTGACTGACACGCTGGAAGGCTGTGTTGCCATACAGCGTGACCTGGACAGGCTGGAGAGTTGGGCAGAAAAAAACCTGATGAGGTTCAATAAAGGCAAGTGTAGGGTACTGCATCTGGGGAGGAATAACCCCATGCATCAGTACAGGCTGGGGGCTGACCTCCTGGAGAGCAACGGTGTGGAAAGGGACCTGGGAGTCCTGGTGGACAACAGGATGACCATGAGCCAGCAATGTGCCCTGGTGGCCAAGAAGGCCAATGGCATCCTGGGGTGCATCAAGAAGAGTGTGGCCAGCAGGTCGAGGGAGGTCATCCTCCCCCTCTACTCTGCCCTGGTGAGGCCACATCTGGAGTACTGTGTCCAGTTCTGGGCTCCCCGGTTCAAGAAGGACAGGGAACTGCTGGAGACGGTCCAGCAAAGGGCTACAAAGATGATTAGGGGACTGGAGCATCTTTCTTATGAGGAAAGGCTCAGGGACTTGGGTCTTTTTAGTCTAGAAAAAAGAAGACTCAGGGGGGATCTTATCAATACTTATAAGTACTTAAGGGGAGGGTGCCAGGTAGACGAGAATAGCCTTTTTTCAGTTGTGCCCAGTGATAGGACTAGAGGTAACGGGCACAAACTGGAGCACAGGAAGTTCCATCCTAACATGAGGAGGAACTTCTTTACTCTGAGGGTGGTGGAGCACTGGAACAGGCTGCCCAGGGAGGTTGTGGAGTCTCCCACACTGGAGACGTTCAAAACCCGCCTGGATGCCATCCTGTGCAATGTGCTGTAGGTGTCCCTGCTGTGGCAGGGGGGTTGGACTTAGATGATCTCCAGAGGTCCCTTCCAACCGTGACAATACTGTGACTGTGATACTGTGACTGTGACTGTGACATGGAAACTGAGAATTTTGACCTGAGAACTTGATGACTGCCATTCTCACAGTATTTCCTCAAGTTTTTCAAGTGCTTTTTTTGATCAATGTCACGGATATTATACTAGTGGTATTTTCTACCTCTTGCTTTCAGGTTGCCAAGGGCTAAACCTGCCGTGGTGGAAATGATACTGCTGTTTTTCATTTCTTTGCAGTGAGGACTTAGAGCTATCAAGTGAGTGGGTGAAGCCCTTTAAAAACTCACAGTTACCCAGCTTTCTTACAGACCAAACCGGCTCTGCCTTGTTCTGCAGAAGAAGCAGTAAAAAACCCCTTTTTTGTCAGGTTTCAACACATTTCTTATCATTCTTGGGAAGCTCATTAACCACTTCTTTAATGAAAGATTATATTGGTTGAATCTCTGACTAATTTTTTTGGTTGCTGTAGCTGGGTAATAAATAGTCTGTGTGCTTATCTCAGTGACAGATGGCTTCTGTGTTGTAATAGATTGTATCTCTATTTTATGCTAGAGCTCTCCTGTCCCTGGAGGCATTCTTTAGAAAAAGAAAAAAAGAAAAAAAAGGAAAGGTGTTTATCTCAATGAGTTTGTAATCCCTGCCTTAAAAAAACAAAAACCCAAAGCTAACCCAAATCTGAATAGTAATTTATGACTCCAGGTTCATCCCACTTTGTGACAGAGCCAAGACTGTGAGACGAGGAATGATGGTATTGGGTGCTGCTCCGTTCACAAAAATGTGTACTGTGTTTCTCCTTTTGCTTCTCTGGCTGCTGCAAGCTAGTAAGAGCTGTGTCTTTTGCTGGGGGGTCTGCCACTATGCTGCTCTAACACTAAGAGTTTGTTGCTAGTTTGTATTTCTAAGACAAGGTGCGTTGTTTAAGTTGACCCTATCTGCAGGAGAGCGGCACCTGCTCTGTGTGACCTTGACCTGTGCATCCATGCTGCTGCCTGTAGCAAGCCCATGGTTAAAGGTAATGGTGCTCATGCTTTACCAGAGTAACCCACCTGCTTTGCGCTCTGTCCTGTCTGCCCCTGGGATAAGGAAACTGGGACTTTTCTATGAAGGACACTGGCTGACACAATGCAGGTATGACATTGCTGTCAGCAGACTACTCCAAGGCTGTATTGCTCTCCATAGAGATGGAGTCATATTTGGGCTCACATTGAGTTGTTGCAGGCTTGAGGCTGTACCTGGTCTAACATGCTATGATGTTTACCTTGAGCCTCTCTGGACATGTTTCTGTGCAGGCTATACTTGACTACACCGTATTGACATGCGAACAGTGTATGTGCCTCATACATGTCGTAGAGGGCATGGGACTAGCCACTATCACAGCTATTGCTCTCTTCTGGGAGTCTTAGCAGTGATGAAGAAGTGCATTTCAAAATTAAAAGGTTAGGTGAAAAGCTGCCTGGGTTTTTTTTTTTGTCTGTTGGTTTGTTTTTTGCTTTGTTTTGTTTTGTTTTCTGGTCAGTTTTGAACCTTACTTATTAATTTAATTTATGTGATGTTATTTACTTGGGTTTTGGTACCATCAGGTTGTATGCATACTACACTTGAAAGAATCTCAAGACACTATTGTGTTGAAATAGGCTAAGTAAAATCTATCTTGCACCTGCAGTACATTAACTGTGGAGCTCAGCTCAAGTGCACAGGCTTAGTGGAGGCTTATGAATCTGCTGTCTATCCATCTGGCTCAGGCCTTAGGGCCACCTTCTCCATGCAGTGCATCTGTAGAACTTGTTGCCACAGCGACAGAGAAGGAGACTTCAGCCCAGCATTTTGGCTGGCATCGGTGTCAAACTCAAAAACCTCTTAGAAGTGCTCTGAAATAAACTGTTCACATTTGAACTTTGAGATTTCCACAGTATGGCAAACTAAGGTTTGAATTTTACCCTTTTTGGGGGAAGAGATGGAAGTTACAGTTGTTTTTTGTCTCCAACAAATTTGGAAGAGGGATTTGGCAGGCAGAAAGAACTTATGTCTGAGATTCTGATTTTGGGCAATTTGTATGCAATAAAAAGGGGTTCTATGAGACAACAGGACCCTGAAAAACTTGTGCTGTCCTTGGAAGAAGCAAGCAGCATAAAGCCCAGGAGGTCCGGCAGCTTTAGGGGCATATCTTCCCATAGACAGTCACTCTGAAAAGAACATTACAGGTGATACAACATTTATGTTTGCTTTTCTTTCCCTCGACACCTAAGAAAGAGTTCTAATGTAACAGCGTTGAAGCAAATCAGAGATTTTAGGACCTCTCATCTGAAAGTTTTTAGGTTTAATTTTGAAGTGACTTTTAGAAGTGGCCATTTCAGGTCTTGTTGTGTCACAGAATAGCCTTAGGCTACCTTGCTTTTGGACCAAGAAACCCATGGGTAACAGCAATGCTGGAGCAACTCAGGTGCTCCTGAACACCTCATTCTCTCACTCATTTCCACTGCTCATGGACAAGTCTATTCTGGGATCTGTTTTAATTCCTCACTCCATGCTTTGGGAGTCAGGCTGTTTCCAATGCAAGCAATATGTGACTAGTACATGCTGATCCTTTACATTTTGGCTCTTCTCCAGTACACATTCTCCCACAGGTATTGCTCAGGAATGTGCACAGACACGGGTGGTTCATCCACACTGTCCTCCACTCTTGGGAACAACTGTAAACTGGGGGAGTCTTTCCACCGCATTCTGCTCCTGGCTTTTTCCAGATCCATTTTCTGAGATTTGCTCTGTTAATGTGAGCTCTGCCTGTGACCTTTGATGCCCGCTTAGCATAAGCTCAGGTGGCTTTGGCAAATGTCTCGTGTTTTTTGAGCTGGCATGCTTGCTTTAATCAGTTCCCCAATCTATTCAATACAGGATTTAAAACAACACCAAATAATACATCCCACTCCCTTCTTGGTCTGGCATAGCAGAGCACAGTGGTTACAGGCTTTCCAAAGACCTGATTTTGATTTTGGAGCAGGAGCGGAGGCTGCAGCTGATGTGTCAGCAGGAAAGGGTGAAGTGAGGAAAGCCTCTGGAGCTCACAGCTTCTCTTGGTAGCCTGAGCCCATCTGCAGACTCTGCTGCCACTGTGCCTCCAGAACACCTACTGGCAAAATGGGCCAGGATGGAGAGGAGGAGGTGGGCAAAGGAGGAGACTGGGAGTGGAAGAAGAAGGTAGAGAGATGAGAGTCACTCATACACACTCAACTGGTTGTTTTCCCAGACCAACGTTACACCTGAAGAGAGGCTGTGATGGCCAAATTGATAGCCTGTTGTCACTAAGGGCAGCCAGTGGCCTGCACTCCCCCATGTGGACATGGGGTCAGCTATGCACATGTCTGCACCAGGATGGATCCTCTGGAACCTTCCTGACTGGGGCCAACAGCGGTTGTGCTGCTGCCACAGGAGTGGAACTCTCATCTTAGCAAATATCTAAAGTGCTTTCTTGCCTCTTAGGGTAATATCTTATAGTCTGTGTTTCACCATTTCACTTATGCTTGTGTCTTTCAGGTTCTCACCCCTGACATCTCTGACTTTCTATCTGTAGTAAGAGTCTGTGTCAGGTCACAACTTGCCTTGGTCTCAGAGACTTTGGCCATCACATGCTCTCATGCTCAGTAATAAATGAGTCCTGAGTTGAAATGCTGGCCTGGGTTGGAGGAGACCTGCCTCTCCTGCAGGGAGCACTTGTAGAGGCAGGCCTTCACCCTCCCTATGGACCAGGCATTGGCATAATGTCACATCACCCACTCAGAAGTGGTGCCAATATCTGTCTTGTGCCTGTGACTGATATAGTCATGGAAAATAGGCTGGGGGGACCATCTGAGACTACACTGGTTCTTCTGCTGCCCCAAGGCAGGATCAACTCCAACTAATCCACCTCTGACAGATGTCTATCTAATCTTTCTCAGAAAAAAAGACAAGAACCCTCCAGTGTCGGTGATTCCAGAACCTCCCTAGAAAATTCATTTCTCCTCCCTGCTGGAAAATTTCTCACTGTGCTTAATCTAAATCCCTTTTGCCTGGTGCAATTTGATCTATGTCTTCTTGTTCTGTCCTGAGTGGATGTGAGGAGCAGCTTGCAGCTGCCTCAACTGCGATCCCATGCTAGTGTGAGCTATGTACAAGCAGTGGGGACATGTAGCTAAACCCAGCGATAAACTGCAATGTACATCCAGTACAATTTTTGCTGGCAGCCTGAACACTCAGCCTGGGATGACTGCTCCAGAATCAGTTTTCCCTCTTCTTCCCAATGTGAGAAGTGTAGCAAATGCTGAATGGAGGGAGCTCATCAGCTGCCTATCATGCTGGTGTGTTTTCTCTCTCCTCTCTCTGGGCATGCTCACCATTTTTTGGGCTCCGGGTGCCTGCCAAAGCTGCTTTATAACTCCCCCTCCTCAGCTGGACAGGGGGAGAAATAATATGATTAAAAGCTTGTGGGTCAAGATAAGGACAGGGAGATCACTCATCAGTTGACTTGGGGAAAATTAATTTAATTTATCACCAATCAAATCAAAGTAAGGTAATGAGAAATACAACCAAATTTTAAAACACCTTCCCCCCACCGCTCCTTTCTTCCCAGGCTCAACTTCACTCCCAATTTTCTCTGTGTCCTCCCTACAAGCAATGCAGGGGGAAGGGGAATGGGGGTTATGGTCAGTTCATCACATGTTCTCTCTGCAGCTCCTTCCTTCTCACACTCTTCCTCTACTCCAGAGTGGGGTCTACCCATGAGAGACAGTCCTCCACAAACTTCTCCAACATGAGTCCTTCCCATGGGCTGCAGTTCTTCATGAACTGCTCCAGCATGGGTCCCTTCCACAGGCTGCAGTCCTTCAGGAACAGACCATTCCAGTGCGGGTCCCCCATGGGGTCACAAGTCCTGCCAGCAAACCTGCTCCAGTGTGGGTTTCCCTCTCCACGGGTCCACCAAGTCACAGCCTCCTTCAGGCGCATCCCCCTGCTCTGGTGTGGGGTCCTCCATGGGCTGCAGGCAGATATATGCTCTACTGTGGACTTCCGTGGGCTGCAGGGGGACAGCCTGCTTTACCATGGTCTTCACCACAGGCTGCAGGGAAATCTTTGCTCTGACACCTGGAGCACCTCCTCCTCCTCCTCCTTCTTCACTGACCTTGGTGTCTGCAGAGTTGTTCCTCTCAGTTATTCTCACTCCTCTCTTCTGGCTGCTGTTGTGCAGCAGGTCTTTTCCCCCTTCCTAAATATGTTTTCACCGAGCTGCTACCACTGTTACTAATGGGCTTGGTCTTGGCCAGTCATGGGTCCCTCTTGGAGCTGGCTAGCATTGGCTCTGTTGGACATAGGGGAACCTTCTAGCAGCTTCTCACACATGCCACCCCTATAGCACCCCCCTGCTACCAAAACCTTGGCATTTAAACCCAATACAGGGTAACAGGTCTAGTCATTTGAGATCCTATTTCTGCTTGGAGGTGGCAGTGAAGTATACTCAGGGTGCAGGCTGCTGCCTTGTATTGTGGGATGAGGGTCAGAAGAGAGGATACAAATCCATTGCATTCACTAATGTTCAGCTTCAGAGATGCTGTAAGAAAGACTTGTGCCTCCTCCTCCTGCCTCCCCCCTCTCCACCCAGCCCATCTTGTCCCCTCTACCTCCCCCTTTCACACTGGCAGCACAAGGCAGGAACTTCACCCTGTCCTGGCCCCACCTTGCTTCCAAGTTTTTGGAAACTCTCCCGCTCACCCAGAGCCTTGGAAGCAGCTGGGCTTTGGCTTAATCAAGTCAACACAACTTGCTGGGATAATTAGGACATTCCAAATTCCAGTTGCATCTGCTCCCCCTGCCTACCCCCCACCAACCTCCCTTAGATTAACTCTGTTCCTCTAATAGTTCACCATGCCTGAGGGATTTATTCATGCAAAGCCTCTTGGCTCAGCCCTTACTCAGGCAAACTCTGGTTGACTTACAGGGCGTGGGTTGATTTCAGCATTGGCTTTGCCAGTGTGAGATCACAGCCTGGTGCACTGGCCTGCTTATGTGTCCTGGTGACTTTCTCAGCTAATCCTGCTTTGTTTCTGATCCTTCCCTGCCTTCTGCATGCCTTCCTTTTCTGGGCATGTCTGGGATCACTGGCCTCCTGTGCTGCCCTTGAGCTCCATGTGGTCGCAACAGGGCCAGACAGGGCCAGGAGCATGTCCTGGTGCAGCTGGAAAAGGGGAGGCAACCTTGGGTGCAGAAGCTGGATCCTGCCTGACCCCCTTTCAGGAGAGGCAATCTGCAACTACTCTCCCAGGCTGAGCAGGTCTGGCTGGTGGGGAGGCTCTTGTCAGGGGACAGAAATTCTCCTTTCCTCTGTTGTGAAAGCACCTCAACCAGCAAACTGCCTTGATACAGAGACTATGAAAGTGTCCACCTCCACCCCATGGGGATTGGGCAGGCTGCTGAGGGGTGGTGTGGGTTCACCAGGAGACCCTGTGCAACCATGTCTCTTTCTGTGTTGTCCTTTCAAGCTCACCAGTACATCCCAAAACCACTCACCTGTTGCCTTAGGCTTTCTTCTCAATCACCAAAGGTGGCACATATTGAGCCAGCACCTTCACCCAGTGGGAACCAGTGCAGCATCACTGGAACTGGTGGAGGGAGTCTGAGCTTGACCTGTGAAAGAACTGGTCCTCTAGTTGTACCAGGCAGGGACCTGGTGGTCATTGGAGCCTTGGTCAAAGCACTTTTCTGGTTTTCTTCAGGTTTACCTCAAGCCCACATTGCCTTTGTTATAACAGGCTAGTTTTTCTTCAGGCGCTACCCCCAGGCTTCTTATCTTCATATTTTTCTCAGAAAAATCCCCCTGGAGAGCTGAGTGTGCTTGAGAGAAACAGGGTTTTCACGCAGTGCCTAATTAATGAGTAGGAGTTGTACAGGCTGCCCCTGAAGCCAGGAGCTAGCCAGATTTAAGAGGAAGAGGAGAGAGAAAGACAGAAGAAAAAGAAAGAAAGGGAGAAAGAGAGGGAGAAGGAAAGGGAGAAAGGGAGAGAGAAAGAGAAAGGAAGGAAGGGAGGAGGGAAGGAAGGAAGGGAGGGAGGAAGGAAGGGAGAGAGGAAGGAAGGAAGGAAGGAAGGAAGGAAGGAAGGAAGGAAGGAAGGAAGGAAGGAAGGAAGGAAGTGGCTGGATGTCTAATACAGGTAACAATGCTGCCTGGTTGTGGTAGGAAAATCTTAAATTAACAAATGTGAAGGGTGAATCCTTCTGCAAATGGGCGCGTTGCCACTGCTTTCACTGTCAGCTGTGATACTTTATGGTAGTTTTGGAACTACTCTATATTTTTGTAGTGAATGTAGTACTTTTTCTTCAGGGGAGACCTTAACTTCTAAATAATGTGTGGGATACCTCTTACTGGGGTACTATTCCTCTCCTTGGAGTGTGTGGTGCTGGCTCAGCTGCAGAGGTGCCTTCTCCCTTCTTTGACGTTACCACTTCACCACGTACTTTACAGACTATGGATGCTTACACACAAAGCATACAGTATTGAATGCTAGATTTGTTTTTTCTCTGAATTTGAGGAGATTGAATGTGGAGTGTCTCTTAGTTTCCTTCAGGACTACATGCCAGAACCAGGAATAATAAGTAGGAGTTTAATACTAAATTGATTGGTGTATCTGATGTACATTAAGAGTGCCTAAACTGGGAGTAACTTAGATTTATTTCAGCATAAGTAGAACAGAAGTTGGCCTATTTATCCTTGTATGTCTGCCCAGTCCTCCACTGAGACATATGAGATGAAACAGAGGTGCTGTTTCACCTCCAGTGTCACTACCATCTCTGGCAGAGGAAAAAACGTTGAAAAGAAGCTCCTTCTGGAGAAATCGTTGTAGTCATCTTTGCTTTTTCTCTCACTTCTTCCTCTCCCAGATGCAGAGGGTGGGGATCCAAAGGTCTGCAAACAAGGAAAGATACCTATTTTTTAAGGAAAAAAAAACCCACCAGATAGCCACAAGGAGACTTGCCAAAAGCAACCCATCTTCTTGTCGCAGAGCAACCGCCTGGAACAGTGTGTTTTCAGATTGATCACAACCTCTCCTGACATCATTTTGAAGAGACCAGCATCAGGGGAAATCTGTCTCATCCAATTAAGTCCTGTGGTCTAGGTAGAGGGAAAATCTTCCAGACGAAGTTCAGTTTGCATGCATGGCTTGGAAGGTGCAAGAAACATCCAGATTATGAAATAAGCAGTCCATAAGTTCCTAGTCCACATCATCACAGACTGCCCTGAAGCATGAGGGTTTATGACTCTAATTCAGGAAAATACTAAGCCTGTGTGTATTTTTAAACCTTTCCTTAATTCCTATTCCCACATCTGGAAGAGCAAATTTGACACATTGAATAATTAACTTTGCTACACAAAGTTGGCAAGAAACCTCTGGGCTAAAAATAAGCCACTGAGAATTGGGAATAAATGGGTGAAAATCATAGTGTGTTCTCTGACAGTTCATAAAGAGAGGAAGAAAGAGAAGGGAATCTGACAAATAGTTCACACTGAATAATTCAACCAGCATTGTTTGCTCTGTGCACAAGGGACTGGACTTGCAAGGGTCTGAAATGCATAACTTGCTACCGGACTAGGGATGGCTAAATCTAAAACATATAGTGTGGGGAAATACCTGCATAGCCTGTGGTAGATAGGTGGTTTAGATGATTTAAGATGTCTCTCTAGCGCTAAATTACATATTTATATAATTAAAAATACATATTTATATCACTAAACTGTATGCAGGATGGAAGTTGTAGCCTTCGCTGATGTGAATAGGCTCTGGTGAAGTTTGGTGAAGGATAAATTGGCCCAGTTCTGTTAAAATCTAGGATTTATGCTCTCACTGATGGCAAACTGTTCAGCTCCATTGGAAGTCAGCAGAGCCATTGCCAGCAGGAGCTGCTGTGGTCTCAGTAAGTCAGTGGGCTGCGCGGCCAGGTGGCGTCAACCAGCATGTGCTTCTGAAGCCAGGGCTGTTTGCTGTGTGGGTTTATTTTATCAATGGAGAATCTGCCTTTTTTTTTTCTTTTTTTTTTTTTTTTTTTTTTTTTTTTTTTTTTTTTTTTTTTTTTTTTTTTTTTTTTTTTTTAGGTAGCTCTGGAAATGCACCTTCCTGATAATGAGGAAACAATTTCAAATTTATTTTCAGAGCCATGGCTGTCTGGGGAGCTATTAGCTGCGGGATGGAAGAAAGCAGCTGTTGAACTCTGCACATCAACGCTACACAACAGGTTAGGGCAGGAAGTGAAGAGGAATCCAATTGAAACCTTAGGGGGAATTTAGGGAGACAGAACATAATTAACTCAAATTAGATTTTGGCCAGGATACCAGGGCTCTGCTGTTGTGAAATGCACATCTGGGATCTTGGACAGTCATGAGGCAGCTCATCAGCTGGTGTAAATGAGTCTGGCTCTACTATCCTCAGTGGGTGAAAATTGGTCTCCCTGGAAGGAGTACAATGGAGGGAGTTTGGCTTGCGCCAAGCTAGAAAACCTGGCCCACGAGGTCAGGAAAGCAGCTTCCCACTGCTTATCTGTCTAGTTCCTCTCCAGCACCGGTCCTTTTAAAATAGTAATACAAATATATATATAAAAGGCAAGTAATGAATTTAGGGGAAAAAAGGCTCCCTGTAAATAACACAGAATACAAAAAAATCCCCAACAGTCCAGGTTCCGCAATATCTTTCCTGAACAGGGGCAGTTCTTCCTCCAAGTTTGTGCTATGGCTGTTGCTATTTCTATGTAAAATGGGTCAGAGGTAGTGAGAGGGAGGCGGGGGCATGTGGAACATCTCACTGGGGGTTGTTTGGTGTTGAAGGTCTTGGTGTCCTTTTGCACTGTGATCCACCGCACGAGGAAGACCATCGTTTCTATGAGAATGCCCTGAACCATGGCACGTTCACATGTGAACACTACCCCCAGAAATAAAAACCTCATGGGTTCATGGGTCTTCTGTGTATCCACGTCTTGCTGTCTCTCTTCCCTGGTGGGTTGTCCCTTACTTGGGTCTATGGTCAAGCGTGGGCCAGGGTCTTGCTGAGATGAAGGGCTTAAACAGCACCAATAAGTCACCAAACTGTAGAAACCAGGAGTGGGAGGGAAATTCAAAGGTCATGCAGTCCACCTCCTTGCCCCGGGGCAGGATGAGCTTTACCTACGTCATTCCTGACAGATATTGTCTAAATTGTTCCTGAAAACCTCCAGTGATGGCTATTTTACCCCCTTCCTGACAATCTATTCTGGTACTTCTCTTTCCTTATCTGTGTTTTCCCTAGTGTCTCACATCAATCTCTCTTGCTGAAATGTAAATTCAGGACTCCTTGACCTAACCACCAAGGGCACAGCAATTAAATTATCTTCTTCCTCACACAAGCAGATTCTCATCTCTTGCCCATTGCCTTTCCTAGACAAACCATCCCTGTTTCCTTCATTCTTCCCAAGCTGTCCATGTCTGCTGGGCTAATGTTTTTCCCCTGCACCCCAATCAGGATCTTCTTCAATTGGTCCTCATCTGCCTGGAAATCTCCCTGCACACTTTGAAGTTCTATCAGGGTGGACTTCAGGGGACAGGTTGCTTCCTCTACAGGCTGCACTCCCTCACGCACCTCTCCGTGGCCTGTTGGCACATTATTGCCATGCATATGGGCAGACATCACTGTCTCCTGCTCGGTTCACCCCTCTCCTGTTCAGCATCTGCCTCACCACATTTTTGCCTCCTCCTTTCGCACTGTCCATCCCTCCTGCCCAAGGGCAGCGTCCTATGAGCATCCTCACTCCCTGTTTCCTTCAGACCCGCTGTTCCAGTTTGTCTTGGGGAGGGCTATCATTGAGCTTCTTTTAGGGGCGAGCCACGAGGGTAATTTTCTGAGGCTAAAGGAGCCCCACGAGGCTGAGATAAATATCAGTGTAACTCATCCAGGGTGTGGGTGGGAGGAGGCACAGGGCTCCTGCCTTAATCTCTGCTTGTTGGCCCCTGTGAGTCAGATACTGCCTCTGCTTAGACGTCAAATTAGGCATGAATTTAAATCTTGGCTGGGGACTCATAAGGGTATCAAAAGCCAGGTAAGCAGCATGTTTAGGTACAGGACATCTGTTGGAAATACCTAGTGCATGTATGGATCAGGACCTCCAATGCTTTCTCCAGTAACACCTTGCCAAGAGGAGGTAAATAGGCAGCAACCACCAGGTACTTGACTGCAAAACCCATTCCAGAAACATCCCCATCCCCATCCTGCTGTTGCTTGTTGACAGGGCTGGAGGTGATAGTTTTGCCTCCTTTGCCAAAGTCCCTCTTAACCCACGCAGAGTTGTCAAGGGATGTTGAGACGCGTGTGACTAAAAAAAAACCCAATAAAGAAGTGTCTTTACTCATCTAAACTGTTCAGTTTAATTGCCTTGACTTCAGGCTATGTCCTGCATGACAGTCTCACAACCTTTCTCTGCCCATTTTGCCCCTGGATTGCTTCTCCTGAAGCAGCGACAGTGGCCCTTGTCAGGTGACACTGAAGCAAGCAGCATCCCTGGATGGGATGGAAAAAACAAGCGTGTGGCCACTTCTGTAATCATTCAAAGTCCCCATGGCGATTTTGCAAGAGTAGGTGTGTTTTCCCTGGCTTGGTTCCAGCTTTGCTAATCATATTGCAGCCTAGAAAAAAGAAACCCCAAATCAAAACAACAAAACCCAAAACACTCCTGCTGCAATTTTGTTTACGTATGATAGTCTTTCAAAGCTATTGCACAGGGATGATTTTTAGAAGTGGACAAGGTGATTATTCCAGTGTTAACGATATAAGCTGATGCGGGCAAATATCACAGCATTATACAACATTTTCTGCGATCTCTGCCGCTGTGTGTGTTAGGAGGATTGATAGCCTGGTGCTATGCTGAGATACTGGTTCTGCACGTGTGTGTGTACTTGCATATATACACAATTGTTTGTAATATGCTTTATGATCAAAGGTACTACATAAATGTGAGTTATTAATAATCATAATTATTGGATGTTGAAAATTGTTTCTGGGTATTTTGCCATTAAAAAATAAAAGAAGAGGGTTTAAGCACTTTCAACTTTTGCCCGGGAATATTATATTCATTTATAAAACAATATTAATGAGTTGCCTAAAGGAGACTGTAATTTGGGTTGTTGCTGTGGATATTATCTTGCCATTAAACAGTTCAGAAACTCAAAGGGGAGCATTTTCAGAAGCAGAAGCGTAATAACAGTTTATAATACCTGACATTCATATTGCACTTTTCATTCCAATAGATCATAAATCATTTTGCAGGCCGTAAATAGAGGGGGGGCCTGCTCACCTCCCATTGAAACGCGGTCATCTCTGGGGTGGAACGCAGCAGCCCTTCTGTGCCAGCAGTGTTAAGCAACAGCTTGTTTAGGAGGTGAAGTCATACGATCACAGGCGTTCGGGCTGGGAAAAAACTCATTAAGTAATTTACTCCATCCCTCTACCCCTACGTGCTTGTTCCTCTGTCCTGTACTTTGTCCAGACTAGTTTTAAACATCCCAGGGGAGGTAAGGAACATCTCCAAACGAAACTGCAAAAGCAAGCGGGAGTAGACAGAGGAGCTGAAGCCCAGCCAGGGCAGCGCAGTAATGTTCTTCTTGCAAAAAGTGCCACGGCATCTCCGGCGCCTGTTGCGCAGATTTTTTAACAGCACAGCACAGTGCTGGGCCACCGGTGCCTGCAGACTTGGAAGAGGCAGCTCTGCCTCCGCCAGCATGAGCTTTTGCTTCTGCCTCTTGCCCTTGCTACAGGTCTCCTCTTCAGACACCAACCAGACCCTGCTCTCTCCCCGTCATTTGTAGGATGCACGTGCAGCTCGGCAATTACGTCCCTGCAGTGGCGAAAACGAGTTTGGAATTAGCATCGCTCCAACAGAGGTCGTTTCAGGTCAGGAAAGAAGGGCTAGCATTTGAGATCTGTGGTGAGAAGAAAAAGGCTCGCCACACAGGAAGCTGTGGATGCAATGTTGTTTGAATCATTTAAACCAGGGCTGGAAAAGTAGATTCAAGAATAGAAAACCATCCCATGTTGCTTTGTGCAGGAGGCGGACGAGCTGTCCTGACCCGCCTCTGGCACTATGCACCCGTTAAACCCGGGGTGCCTTGTGCAAGGGACACTGGTTGTGGAAAGTGCTGGCTGGTGCTGGGGGAAGGAAAAGGCCTTTTTTTACCAAGCCTCTGCGCCTGTGCAGATTTACTCACCCTTTTAGGCCTCTGAGATAGCACGCGCAGCCAAACGCACTGAGCTAACAAATGCAAGGTGCTGCTGCTCACTCAGCCCCTCTCCTTAGCCCCAGATTCACCCAAGCAAAACCCCGGCCAGGCCCTTTTCTGGACAAATCCTTAAGTTCTCCCTAAGCCTTCCCTTGGCTAAACTCTCCCTGGCTTCAGTGGCTGTTTACTCATTTCTTACTCAAGGAAACTCCAGTTGATTTTTTGACCCGCGTAAGGCCGGGTGGAGGATGAGTAAGTTCCTTAGGCTCTGTCTTTGTGATCTGAGCCACAGGGTGACCTTTGGCCAATACGGGAATGGAACCTAGTGTCCGAGCAGGGCGGGAGGGAATCAGCTGGCAAGTGCCAGTTGTTTAGAAATACTGCCTTGCCTGGCTGCTAGACACACCTACTTGTTCCAGGATCGACCTTCCTGCCTAAGGATATTTAACACACAATGGCTGGCACAACTGAACTTTAATTTTCCAGACAATTATGGCGAAGCGGCATTCACCGCATTCCTTTCATGCTCCTTTGATGTTGGGTGATTTCACAGTATATAATGATAGGACACAGACCAGGCTAACATCCTCACCCATTGGAACTAGCACCCACTACCACAGCCTGATTTATTTCTAGATATATAATGTATATAATACATATATTTATATATGTGTCTTTTTTTTTTTCCCCCCACAGCAGATGGAGTTGTTTTGAGCATCATTACTCTGGGTTCTTAATTAAAGCACCCTTGTTAATTATATTAGGGGACACTCCTTAAGCAATTATAATTTGGAAAGCAAGGACTCTCCCCACTCTGACTACTGCTCCCATTATACACAGTCCTGGGAGATGTTAAGCAGGATTGTTTGGGTATTTGGGATTTTCTGCAGTCTCCCTTGAAATTACGTGTGCCGTAGCTAAAAACATTTTTTCTGTACTCTGTTGAAAGTAATTTCTTAGTGATAGATCAAAGCTAATCCTGTGCCTTTTTTTTTCCTGCAAGCAGCCAGACAGAAGACATGCATTGACTTTTAGTCTCTCCATTGCTCTGAGAGCGTAAGGCAAAGCTTTGGAGATTGAGACGATGCGTTGTGCCCTTCTTGCAGCCTCTGGAAGAAAAAGAGCTAGTGGTGTGGACCAACAAACCACTCCATCTCTGGGAAACATCCTGCTGCAGTCAGAGGAACCCAACTGGGGCCAAGGCAAGTTGCATTATAAAACTGTCTGGGAGCTTATAAAACTGTCTTAGATTGGATATCTAAACAGGTTAGTGATTGCCATCTTTTACATCTACCTTTGTCTTACTCCTCTGAGGCAGGGAAGTGCGAGTCCTGTTTCATAGGCACCTGAGTCATACAGAAGCAAAGTGACTTACCCCAGGTCATGGGCTCAGAATGGCTCCCAGGATGACGAAGACGGGATGGAGACATTGGAGATTGGCTCACCCCAATGGTGCTGCAGCCTCACCTTGTTCACTCCCCTCCCCTCCATCTGACCCTCATCCGACCCGTGGGTGCACATAGTCACTTCTGCAAAACACCTCTATTTGCCTGGAGCTCTTGGCCTGTGCAAGCCCAGAAACGCCCCGTGTAGCCAGTTTTGCACACAACTCCCACCCAGGCCCTGCTGGTGTCCCAAAAGTAAGCTGAGAGGACCCTGCGTTGAGGAGCTCAGGCCACAGGATCCTTACCATCTCTGCCACTCAGGGGTAGGATGCATCCCCCAAAGAAAGTGGCAATGGGCTTGCTATCACTCTTACACAGCAGCTGCCTTTCACTCAGGCAGGAGAAGCTTGGGCTCAGGCCTCACTTGGAGAGGGTTTGAAGCCACTGCCTTGTCCTCTTAGGAGAACATTGTTATCAGCTATATTCATTTAAATGCTCCTTCTGCCTCTGCAACTGGTGCATGGCACAGAACAGCAGAGAAAAAATCTGGAAGATTAAGGGGAAGAAATTCACAGGAGGATGGTGTGACCTCTCTGCGAGGTGAACCAAGTGTGAACCCAGGTCTCCTGCTTTCCGTGTGAGTGAGCCAACCGCTAGCACTCAGCTGGAAGGTATGATGAAGCATAACTTCTATTTCCGCCTCCTCCGCTCTTCCAAAAAGTGCTTGTGGGTGCTGTCACTGAGGGAAAATTCCCAGGTTTGGGCTGAAAGGGTCCTTTGGTCTCATACATGATAGCCTGAGAAGTTAGATCTACCCTCAAGCAGGGCAATTCCCGTTCAGCGTGTGGGTATTTTGCTCTGAGTGCAATCCCATGAAAGGGAGAAGGTATCTTAATATGGGGTTTGCCTTCCACCCTCATGCTGAGGGAAGGAACGTTGCAGCATCTGGGTTGTGAGTGCTTTGTCTTTTTCTGGGATAAACTTTTACTCTGTGAGAGAACTGGGAACTCAGTTCTTCTGGGAATGTCACATGTTTAAATTGGAAATTATATCTTATTTCTAGCTCATCAAATAATACAGCAGGAGAAGGATTCCCACCTTACCTGTAGAGGAAGAGAAGCCTTTGGTGTGATGTGGTGGCTGTAAAGCAATATTAGATTAAATAAATAAATGAATAAAACAAAACAATATTAGGTACAGCATATAGTTATAGATTTATCTAGGGGAAAATGATGTCCTGGGAACAAAAAATGGTGCTGTTTAGTTTAGAGAAGAAATGATACTGTTTTTAAGGACGTAAAGGTTGGCTGCAAGGAGGAAGGATGTAAGTTGCTCTCTGTAAGAAGAAATCACAGCAAGGAAGATTTAGATTAGGAAAAGGGAACAACTGCCGTGGTGAGGATAATGAATAGCAAGAATCAGCTGCCTGGGGAGGGGGTGGCAGCTCTGGCCTCAGAGGGCTTTGAGTGCAGGCTCAGTGAACATCTGATAGGAAAGATTTTGTTCTTCCTGCTTTGGGGCAGGTAGATAGACTGGGTGATGGCTCAATAGACTGAATGATAGCTATGACTTCATGTTGTAAGGAGAACGTGCTAATGTGAGATGTGGGAGGCTGGGTCTTGGTTTCGCAGCCTTGCTGAGGTGACTTCCAGGGCTTGGAGCATTCTGGTGAGACACTCCAAAGCCTTTATGTGCTCTTCTCCTTGTACCTGCTGGGGAGCAGATGGGGACTAGGAATCTTAATCCAAATATCCTCTTTGGTAACACTAGGAGATGCCTGGACCTTCTTGAAGAGGAGGTTTCTGAATAAGGGAAGATTTTATTCTCTTTGGGGACCTGCACTGTATTTTCCCTATAGCTTGCTTTTTTTTTATTGGTCAAATGGTGCATGTTGTAGAGGTGTCTAGGCACTAAAAGCACTCAGACACGCATGAAGTGATGAGGGCTGCAGCATGGTAAACAGCTCTTAGCAGGGACAACCTGGCAAAGGACAATAGAAAAGTATCCCAGTTCAGCTGTTCTGATGGGGCTTCCAAAACCCAGCCTGAGAGCTGAAGTTGGATTCCAGTTAAACCTTAAGTTTTCCCCTAGAAGTGAGTGAGTGAGTACTGGGAGACTGGAACTAGGACCAACCTCCCCTTCTCAGGCAATGCTTCTCTTGGCTGTCTGGTGGTCACTGGGTGCTCACCTTTGTGCCTGACCTCAGAGGCTCACTTATTGTCTCTGGTCTTGACTCACCAGCACAGCTATTGCCTGAGCACAGAGCCTGGAGCGTGGCAACTGAGCAGGGAGCATTTGAGGACCTGCAGCTGCAGAGGTAGGAAGGCAGGGACTTGGCTTGAGAGGTGTCTCCCTCTCATCTCCTGCTCATTTCTTATGCTGGGGAGACGAGCACAGTGCAGGGTGCATCACCAAGGCTAATGTGAAATGAAAACTGATTGCCAGGTGGTTGGAAAATTCCCTGCTTGGGTTTCCAAAGAAAATCATAGGTTGGGTGGACATGTTATTTTATTAAATCCTGACATGCACTCTGCTCCCCACCCCATTACCCCAGGTACCTGCCTTCCTATCAGAGTTGTGTTTTCTCCCAGAGGAATGGCAGGCTGGGGAAGAAAGGCTTTCTGCAGCATAGGCACACCACAGTTGCTCTCTGACTCAAACCTGTGAACTACTCAAAGCTATTTGTGTCAATTGAGGTGCTCAAACAAATAAAGGGAGTGTGCTCAGGCCAACTTCCTGGGACTGCTTGTGGTCAAAGATCCCCTTGCATTTTTTGTTTTCTCCTTGTCGTGCACATTAAGCAGATGGCCTGGAGAAATTCCAGGCTGGGTAATTACCTTCTGCCTACTTGAAATTCCCTCCTGCAATTTCTCCAGGAGGAATTACTCCTGATTTCTGCTGCTGAAAAGGGGCAGAAATCATGGTCCACTTCAGAAAGGACAGAGGAAGGAGAAACTGTTGCAAGGTGAGCATAGGGCTTGCCAGTGGTCACCTAGCCCTGTATGCTTCTCAGCTTGAGAGGTACTTCACAGTCCAGCTGTGAAGCTCTTTCATAAAAATCATCAGGCTTTCAGGGCTCAACTCCAGTGAACTCAGGAGACAACGCTCCCTCTTGGTGGGTGCAACTGGCAGTCAAAGCTGGTATTCAACTGCAGTCTCGGTCCTGCGATTATTTGATAGTGTACCTCCTATATACGAAGAGCAACTGGTTTAATGAAGGTGTTACTGGTTTAATGAAGGTGAGATACAGGGAATCTATAAAAGCAAGGGGTCTATTTGTGCTCATGCAAGTCTTGTGTCAGTTGGATTTCTTCTCCCTGGGTTCTTTACCTAGCTTTTCTCCATTTTTGTTCTTCTCCCTGGAGAATGCATGTGTGTGTGCACTCTCATTTCCACTTAAATTGGGGGTCAGGCATGCCTAGTCATGCATGTAGCTTATTAATGATAAAGGTACATCTCTTCAGCCTCCACTGGGAGATTTTCTCTTCCCTTTCATCTTCTGTCTCTTGTCTCATTGCAAGTTTGGAGCTACTGGAGAGGCACTGGGTTCCAGCAGTTCTGATTAAGAGTTCAACCAAGAGTTTCTGAAAGATGAACATAGTTGAGGACATTCCCAGTCTCCAAAACTCACTGCAAATATCAACCTGAGTGCACTGAAATCCTGCTTCAGTTCCTCTCAACCCTTCCATTGCTGTACCTTCCATTAACTTTAAGACCAAGACTCATCTTGCCTGGTGTGAGGTATCTGATGTGGTTCAGCAGAATCGTCAGTGTAGGTGTCTTCATATAAGTGTTTATTTGTGTGCTATGGACCTAAACTCCCATTGCAGTTGGTAGTGATCTAGTGACTATGGTCAGTGGAAGGTGTGAATCAGTTGGCCACACAGATGTGGCTAGTGCAGCCTGGTCTACTTGGCCCCAGCTGTCACTGCAGGAGAACAGTTGGTCCTTTATTTGTCAACCCTTTGTGCATGTCCCAGAAACCCCAGAGTATCTGAAAAGTCACTAAGGGCACATGTGGGCAATTGAGCTGAGCAGTGAAGCAAACCAGGGGTCTGTAGCTGTTGCTCATCCTTTTGTTGGGGCTGAATTTAGTCCGAGAAAGCTGCAAGTATGGGAGCCAGGGCACAACTGGATTGTTTTTCACCCCGTTTTTTTTTCATAACCCATGATGGGTCTGCCCTTTGGTAGTTTGTCTGATCTCTTTCTGAACCCATGCGTTGTTTTGGGACAATGTGTTCCCAGCTATACTCATGTACCATGATAAAAAGCAATCCTTTTGTTTTAAAGCTGATAACAGAAGAACTGGAGAATGTGACACGAGATGATGAGAACAGTCATTCTTCATTCACCTTCTCCAGCACAACCATGACTTTGTTCAGACCTCTGTTCTATTCCCCTTCTTCCCACTCAGGGTTTGCTTTCTAAGTTCTCATTCTACCTTAACCCCAAAGCTATCCAGATCTTTGGTCACCCCTATCACCTTAGGTATTGTGATGTTTTCTCGTTCTGCTCTATACTTTCTGAATTAGGAGACTAGAAGTGTACACTGTAACCAAGCCAGAGGTTCCCTGTGGAATTATACATGATTTTTTTTTTTTTAATGTGATATACTGGACTCATTTTCTCATATTCCTTCCTAATAGTGTTGCTGTAGCCTTCACAACGAAGACAGATGAAGCCAGGTCTGGAGAGAGAGGTGATGCATCTTTTATTAGGTCAGCTAATGTAGATGTGCGTGCACACAGACACATGCTCACACCCTCCTTATAAACCTTGCTTTGTTAAAACTTCCCAACACTTGATTTGCCTCTTCTGACCACCACTCCCTCAAGGCCTGTCTGCACCCATACCTGGCAGCCCTCATAGGGCAGGGCGGACAGTACCTGCCCCCACAGGCTCAGCCTGTCTGGATGCCTGTGCAGCCCTTCCCTATCCCCCAAGATTTCAGGGCTCCTGCTATCATCTCTCTGCTTTCTTATCCAAGATGTGATGCCCTTGCCCTTGGAGGAAGCCTTCAGATCCAGTTCAGGGTCATGGGCACACCAGGAGAGATCCAAGGAGAGAAAGGGGAGAGGGAGGACAATTAACCTTGTCTTTGTAACTGTGTGCATTTGTGAAGGATGGAGTAGTCCAGACCTCTAAAGCACTGGCCTTGAACACAAAGCTTTGTTTGTCAAATATCTTGGGATTTTTCCTGGTGAAAGCTGAAGATTGTTAATGTCACCTATGTCAGAGGCCTTTTGCTCTCCCTATTCTACAGGCAAAGAAACACTCCTTATGGCAGCCTCCTCCCCCATACGTCCCTCACCTGAAGTCTTGCAATGACCTGCAGAAGCCAGCCAAAGTACCAGGCTGCAAAGACTTGGTTCATGGTCCACCCCTGAATGTGCTGAAACGGGGCACTTGGTGGTGACCATATGGCCAAGGCTGTCCAGGTGTGGGATGAATACCCTGGGAAAGATTGGTCTAGCATGGCTTTGCCCAGGATCCCTTTGAATTAATTCACCTCCTGCAGACAAGATTTAACCTCAAGAAGCACACAGCAATGAAGGCAGGTTCCTGCTAAATTAATCCTGTGGAGACCATCTCCAAAATCAACATGGATATCCTCCTTCTCACATGCTAACAGAGCTAAGTTGGAAGAAATGACATCGAAAATCCTTTCTCCACAGGAGAAGCCAACTCTCCCCAGAGGTCCCTCCAAGCCCTCTGTAGGGTCTGCCCTGGGCTTGCTCACTTGTTTCGTGGTGTTACCTCTAGTGTGCTGGGCATGTTTGAGTTGGCTTTGGAGGTGACCCAAAACAAGGCCTTTCCCAGGTGGGTGTTTTGGACTGAAGGCAACGAGCAAACCCTCAGTCAGTCTTTAACTGTCTGAATTCCTCTGATTCTAGGAGGAAGGTCTGCAGCCACCAGCTTCACCCCAGAGACACTGATGTGAGTGAGTTGTGGACATGAAAGAGGAAGCTCTCTTTATCTGTTTCCCCAGCATGTAAATCTGCGTAATGGTAAATCTCGTCGATCAGAGAAATTTGAGGTTGGAGTCACTGATTGTGTGTGTTGGAGGGGTGTCAGACCAGTTCCCAGAAAAGCTATTCAGTATTTATAATGGAGTCTACTGTGCCTCCAGATGACTTTAAGGATTTTCACCAGTTTGTGTTTTTCTTAGGAGCAGAGACAGGGTGAATAACTCAGGTTGTTTGGCTTTGCAGTCTATACCCAGCATTACGGTCCTGGCTGTGTCTAGTTCTGAGTGTCCTGAGCAGTCACGCATGGTTTTCTTGCCCTTCTTTGGGCAAGAAGCCCCCCTTCTTGTGGGGCTCCATGACTCACTTATCTCAGAAACCAAACTTTAACTTTCTGGGCCCTGCACACAGCCATCCTCCCTTGATTGTAGGCACAGGACATGCCATTTAGTTGTCCATAAAAGGGCGCCTTGTTTAACTCTTTCTGCGGCAATACAGCAGGAAATTTAGAATTTCTTAAACAGCCTTCTTGTCCTTCAAAAGTTTCAGGGATTTATAGCTCTCTGTGCAGTAAAGTAAATCCCCAATGTCTCCTTCTCCTTGTCCAGTCTTATTCCTTCTCTGAATCTGAGTCATTGGCAGTGCTTTAGACAAAACCTCTCTTTCCTTCTTTGTTCACTGTATTAGGATGGAGCAGCATGCCTTGAAGCAACCTGCTTAAACATACCCCATCTGCTTTTGTAGAGGTTGCAGTTGTATCAACCAGGTCTGACATTGCTTAGGAAGCTCATTGCTTCCAGGTGCTGAGCCACTGATGGAGACAGTCCCTCCTAAGAATATTTTAAAGATAATCCAAAGCAGGATGGTCATTTTAGATGGGCCATAATAACCATAATTTAGGCAAGATGAAACTTGCCCAGCTCTTAAATAAAAAATGAGGCTTAGCATTTCATCCAGACATGTCTCCGGTCATCAGAGTGGGGCTGTGCACTTAAATACATGAGTTGTTGATTTGAGAGCTAAACAAAGAGGATAATTTTTAACAAAACACAAGACAAAACCTGAGTTTCTCAACCATAGAAACTACTAGAATTCTCTTTCAGAATGAACGGATTGCATCCTGACCAAGATGAATTACAGTGGTTTTTATCTATAAATGTATTCCCGTAATTAAATTTCAGAAGGAGAACAAAATTTCAGATGGAGAAGTTAAACCATTTCATTTGGTCTTTGTTTCATTCCTCTGACTTTTTTTTAAAAAATGTAATCTGTTACGAAAAGAGGCTCAAATAATGGACTTGAATTTTATATATATATGTACTTATTTTATATTGTGGCAAGTAAACTATTCCCTGAGACAAAGAGAGTGGTCCAGCATTAGAAAATGGATCCTTCTGTGGCCTCTTTGTCTTGACAGTCTTTGTTTCATGGTTCAGACTCTCAGCCCCACTTTCCTTTTTGCATTCCCTAGCTGGTTCCTTGCAGTGAGGCGTAGAAAATGAGTGTGATATTGCAGCTCTCCTGTTATCTGCTCTTCTGCTCTCCCGCTATCTGCTCCTCTGCTCTCCCGACTGTGCTGCCTTGGAGCGCTCCACAGAGGACAGATGCTGTCTTTGACCCTGCCACAATTTATCCTGCTGTTTCTTATCCACAGATTGCCAAACTCTCTGAGGCCTCAGGAATCACTTTGCCTACCACACCCTGTGCCTCCACACCCCTTTCAACACAACCCCACACCTCCTCCACCTCCCTGGGCTCCTTCCCCAGTCAGTGCCTTGAACTCACCTTGTTTTCCATCCCTTTCTCCATGTTATTTGCTATCTGCATGTCCTATCACCACTTACTTTGGGACATCTCTTACTTCACCTTCTCTGCCTTGACATGTGTCTTGGTCCCTATCAGCACTGAAATCCCTTTCCGCTGCTGCAAACACCCCTGAAAAAACAGAAGACTTGTCTCTTTAGCGGGGGTGGCCCATTTATTATTCTTCATTTGTTGGTTACTAGTACTAAGCCAGCTTGGGCACTCCTCTGTGATAGGTGTGCCAGAGGAAGACAGAAAGACATAGTTACTGCCCCAAAAATTTTCAAGTTTAAGCCAAACCATCTTTTTCTTGGATCACACAGCAAATCAAAATATTCCAGATCCCAGCCTGGTCCAGATACTTCAGCTACCAGCTGGTGGTATCTGCCGTAGCATCACAAGAGAGCACTTCAATGAAGTGGTGGCATCTCAGCTCCATTGCTGGAGCACAGCCGTCCAGCTGAGGACATGTTGTTTTGTCTCTCAGCGTCATCTTCCACACAGATACACCAAATGGACCTATTAGGTGGGCAGCTTGTGTTAATTAATTAGTTAAGATCTATAAAATGTTTTGAATCATCTGTGGGGATCACAATAGCCAAAGCACCTTTCCATTATTAATTATCTTGCTGCAGGGAGCTGGAATTGTTTTACCGCTCCATTATACAGCCAGGAAAATTGAGCTGGCAGGAACTCCTCTCCTGAAAGGTGAACAAATCACACAGACAGGCTTAAATTCAGGGATTTTCCACTTACTCATCCTGAACCCAGCCTAAAGGTCCTTACTCAGCTATTACCTACCCTTCACCTGCAAATAATATTAATGTCAACAGGGGTTTCCCTAGCAAGAAGAGAATAAAAACAGAGGAAAGGTCAAATATGCGAGGCCTGGTTTCCTCCCAAATACAAAATGGACTGAGGCAACAGTTCATCCTACCTGACTGCAGGCATATGGCAAAGATGATGAAGGTTTGCAGGTATTTCCAGAGCTTGGAGCTTTGTATTTGTGTGGCCTGGTGCTCTCTTTCCTCTCAGACCATAGACATGAAGGAAAGGGGATGTGCTCTGAGGATGGGTCTGTGAACACAATCTGGAAGAAGTTATAGGAGGTAAGACTGCATAAGAATAATTTTATTAAGAAAAACTAGCAGAAAGCTTCAAAAAACGTGACAGAGGTCAGAGCTCTGGAGATGATACTCTATGACTTCAGAAATGGTGAGCCATGAGCCTGATGAAGATGTCTGCCCCATCATCATAGAAAGGATAGTATCTTCACTCAGCAATTGCAGACAGTATTTTCCTCTCCTCTCCTGAAGAAAAACCATGGGAGAAATCAGAGTTATGAAGAGTCAGTTGGCAGCAAGTGAAAAGGAGAGTCTCCTATACTGGCTGTTTTATACAACTACTCAAGGACAAGACCCCTGAACCTCCTAGTCTGCCTCAGCTCAAGACAAGTTTGTATGTCTTTGCAGGAAATGACATCTGAGGTTCACCTGGTAATGAGCACAGCTGGTTTAAACAAGACCTAAAATGTCAGGTGTATTTATTTTTGCAGCAGAAAGTACAAATATATTTTCCTTTTCCTGAGGATCTCAGGTGCTAAAAGTCCCCAGACTTTTGGAATTTTGTATTGGTAATCTGATGTTAGATGGGCTTCAACAGGGGAAGTACTGGTCCAAGAAAAAGGTTTGGCCGCATTTTATTGCTATGCTGTCTCAGAAATGCATTTCTGGAGAGGACAGTCAAAGTTGATGATCACCCAAGAATTAACACAGAGGCGATTTTGGATCAAAATAAAATTAAATGAGTGCAGCGATATTTCACAATGGATCAGAATGGGAAATGAAGCAGGAACACTACAGCCAGGCTGGACGTTGTAGGGGGAAGTTTAGGCACCATCCAGGGTATAACCTGGTCAGAGTACGGGTCCAATAAAGCTGCTATTTGGCAGCCACCAACTCACCTTCCCCTCCTCTCCACCAAACGAGCCTTTGTGCGAACATGGACACGTCGTACCTAACTGTGAGCAATTAAAATCAAGCCCAGATCCAGACGCAGAGCTCAAGCAGGGCTGGGCTGGGCTTACAAAAAAACAACAACAGAACAACAACAAAAAAACCTCTAGCAGCAAAGGAGAAAACGCAGATTGCATGAAGAAGGGCATTGGAGGGGAGGGGTGGGGTCAGCCTTCGCCTTCCTTGGGGCCTGGAGCATCACACAAATTCTTGCAGAGACAGTAACCAAATCCACATGGTGCACAGGCCTTGGCAGATGAGTGTAATTTAATTGAGTGAGCCCCATACCTGAGGGGAGAGGAAACTTGTTTATTTGGAAACAAAACTTGTTTTTCTCATTTTTTTGGTTTGTTTTGTTTTAGCCTCAAGGCCCTTGGAACTCTGCGCCAAGTCAGTGTGCATGAGTCCCATCTTTTTTTAACCCTGCTTCTGCTGATTCAGACAAAGAGGCAGGACAAATAAATGTTTTTCTAGGTATTAAGTCCAGAAGAGACTGTTAGAGAATTGTCAAATGCTAAAAAAGAAAAGTATCGTATTCCCAGCTTCCTTGCTGCTTCCCCAAAGAACATCTTTGGGTGTGTTTTATTCTCTGCTGTCTGAGATAAGAAGGCGATATTTTGATCACAGTCACAGTAATGTTAGTGAAAAAGAAAAGAAAGCAGAAATATTCTCAAAAATAATTTGATTCCAGGAACTGCATCTTTAAAGGAAAGCAGAAAATGCCATGAAAAGCCCAGGTAAATCTCTCTAGAATGAGTGAGAGTACCAATGACAATCCTATAACCTGATCTTCTACATCACACACTCACAGCAGGTTCACGAGCCTAGGAAGCAAGTTATGGGCTTGAACCAAAAAATTCTGGGGAGACAAAGGGTGAGGGAAAGAAGGGGATAGGGGTAGATGTTCAGAATTTGCAGCTGCCTATTTCTAAGGGGTTGAAAACTTCCCACTTGAAAATACACATCTAGCTCTGCACTTTGCAACACGGTTCAGTTTTCCAGGGACATCTCAGTTTTGCTGCTCCTATTCAGCAGTCAGAAATCAAAGAGAAGTATCGTCCGTACAGTGGCTATTGATATGACGTTCTACAAATATCAAATCCCTCATGCAAAGTCAAAAAGCAGCTTCTTTAATGACTGCTTTCGAGAGGTGAGTACCACAAAACTGCACTGAAAAACATTCCTCTCTGAAATACTGAGCTTTTGGCTTATAAAGTTGGAGCTGCTCACTTTTTCATGCACTCTCTTCATGACTTGGATTCAATTTGCCCCATCAGTAGATGGGAAATTAAGGTAAAGAGAAGCTGAGTGGCAGGGCCAAAATCAAAGGAATCATTTGCAAGGAAGGGGTTGCAAGCAGCCCCCTCTGTGGGGTTGCTTCCAGCTTGTGGTCTTGCTCTGTGCTAAGGTTTCAGAAAAATGAGAGGCAGTACTAGAAAATGTTCTTGTGCCAGAGGTGAGAAGAGTGATGCAAATTTTCTTTCATTGGTCTTGTACTTTCCAGTTTGGCAGCATGCAAGCACAGAGGCAGAGACAGAAAAAGGTGTAATGGACATGAGAAAAATGTAAAAGTAAAAGCAAAATTCCAACCATGGAGAATCTGGATGCAGTACAAGTCCCATGTCTAGGCAAGGCGAACCCTTGCTCAATCCCTAGGGGCATGTAAGTTTTCATCTTCTCCCAGGTTTCACCCTATCTCTGGATCCAGGATACTGTCAGACAGAAGACCAAAGGCCTGCAATTGTTGCAGTGATTTCCACTTGCTGGTGGATGCAGCAAAGGACAAATTCAAGGTAACGCCAAGGGTGGAGAAATTTAATAAACAGTGCCTTTGAGCTATTCTCCGTATCAAAACAGTGAGATAAAAAATTACAAATGATTAGAAACTCTGCCAAGTGGTTGCACAAACAGTGCTGAGGCAATGAACCTGAAAGTGTGTCTCCATTGGGTGAAACACGCTCTCAGCGGGGAGGCCACCAGGCCCTCAAAGAAAATGTGGTAGAGTGAACTTTTAGTAGGTGACAGTTCAAAAGGAAGATGAGATACCAGGATATTTTTGGAAGAGAACTTAAATACCTGTGACACAGGTCCCAGCTAGATAGAAGCTACAGGAGCCAACTGGTTGCTCTAATGAGCCTAAATTCCATCTAAAGCAGAATATGAGGAAAGAAAACATTTGAATCAATGACATGTTTCAGTCTGAGAGATGAATGGGGCTCCTTGTGTGCAAACCTTCTCATTCTCTAGCACTGTCTGGAAATGGTCTATGGGTCTACATACATCTAGCCCAGCCAGACCTCAACAGGTCACTGTTGAGCACTACAGGTGCATGACAAACCCATAGTCAAATTCACCTGGGTTGTCCTCCCACCTTGCCAGTAAAGGTCAGATTCACTTGCCCACAGAGACATCCAGTGCCATATCTGGCATTGTGGGGTATCTTGCCTCCAGCTGCTTTTCCAGAAAAAGTAAGAGTCTCTTGTGAGTAGTGTTGTATGCACCAGTCCCATGCGGATTTCTCAGATATGCTATGATGCATGAAACGGTACCAGATGTCTATGTTTGGACAACTGAATCCTGCCCTAAAAGTGGGATCAATATGGACACTAAAATATCTAAATATAGGAGTCTGTGCATAAGCACCTTTATGTAAACCAGGTATGTAAGTGTTCTCCTTTGAATAAATGGGAATCCAGGGCTCTGTTGGTAATCTGGAGCAGCCATTGGAGGCCAGGTGGAGTATCCCATTGTGGCTAAAATAGCATCACGTGGCTGTGTGGACAACTAAGGGTGTTCCAGGACAATCTTTTCAATAAAGAGCTACACACCACCCCTCTTGCATTGCTCTAGACACCCTACTGCATTGCTCATGTTGATTAGTCCCCCTTTAAGTATGCTGGGAGCTTGTGCACTTAGCGGATAGATATACACCCACGTGCAGGCACCTGAATATGCTTGTGGTGATCTGTGGTCTGAATCCTACCCTAAAGCACCGATAGCAACTCCCTGAGTGTGATCTTTCAACAGGATGTGCTGTGCTCTGTGGAAATGCCATTTAGATAATTCTTTCCCTTAGCATCTTGTGAAACCACTGCCTGGGAGGGATCCACAAGACTCACTAAAGTCAGGATATTGCTGCTATTGCTTCCGCTTTATCTACAAGGCTAGGTAACCTTCCAGATTTGGAAATTAGACTGGTTTGACATGATTTGGTCTTAGGAAATCTATTTCTTATCACTTCCTCATCCTCCAGGTTGAACAAGGTCTGTTCAATCAGCTATTCCAGTATCTCTGTTGATGTTGAAGTTAGTGACACTCTACAATCATTTGGAGTTTTCTTCCCTGTCCCTTCCCTCCACCTTTTTAAAGGCAGAGTTTATGATAACCTTTCCTGCAACTTCTTCAATTCTCATGTGCTTGTGCACACATCTCCTGCCAGTCCTTGGTGGACTCCAACTGGAGTGTGTAGGATCCCAGTGTTCAGAAGGCAGAATTTAAAGGGCAAAACTATGTTGTACTTCATCTCCCTGTACTCCCAGGCTGAGACTGAAGATGAAAGGCCTGTGAAGCATAACTTTTCCTCCTTAGCCATCTGGGCGGTCACCAAGCATCTTATGAGCTTGGATGCTCCTGGCAAGTGTAGAAGAAATTGATTGATTGGAGCCTAGATTCCACACTGATGGGCACATTAGGAACCTGTAGGCTGGAAGATTAAAGAGATATTTAAAAAGCCCTGCCCAACAAGTAGAGATGCACCCAGACTTTGTATTGAGGGCGTATGTTGTCCCAGATAATTGCTAATGGGTCAGAGATGGCCCTAGGTTGGCTCTTGAGTACTCCAGGACCTGCCCACCCCAGTGCATCTGACTTATCTAAACAGTCTGTAGCCTGTTCTTTCTCCACTTTGGACTTTGGCCACTGCTCCAACCTCTGTTGTTTTAATTGTTTTAAGCATCTGGACTCAGTTAACCTTTTTTTTTCTTCTTATTTTTGGACAATGCAGAAGCAAAAAAAGGCCCTTAGTACTTCACTTTTCTATGTGCCATTAAATAAAGGTGCCTTGTACTGAGGGCTACACTGTTGTCATGATTTTTAGGCAGGGTCTGCAGTGCAAGGGACAACAAGAAGACTAAAGCAGGAGGAATCTGTCCTGGAGACAGCTGACTCTACCGCACAAGCCCCTCACAGCACTATGTTACGGGCAGCCAGCCTCAGGCCTGGCTGTGAGAGATGGTTAGAAAACATCTGCCAAAATAATTTTTAACTGAGAACAGTATTTTTTGGACACAGCTGAGTTCCCCCCCCACCCCCACCCCCACCTCCAGAGCCTTTTTCATGGAAGCATAGAGATTCCAGTGAAAGATCCCACAGAAAGAACATCAGCATAAGAAGATGAATTTCAGAAAAGAAGAAAAAAATATTTATGAATCGTCTTGAAGATTTCTGGAGATTCATTTTACTTTTGTTATCTTTGTTCTGGGGCGATCATTTTTACAATTTTCCACGGTGTGTCAGCGGTAAAGGATTCATTAGGCAATGTGACTATCAGTATGTCATAATATAGTCGTGGAAGTATTCTCTTATTTTCTTTTGTTTGCCTTTTCAAATCATTTAAGGCAAATGCTATTTAGCACTGACTGAAATATCTTATCTTTCTTTCTAGATCAAAGTGTCTCCTGTTTGTGTTGTAATTAATAAGTAATGAAACACCTTAATTACAATACAAACAGGAGATACTTTGATCTGGAAGGGAAGATAAGGTATTTCACTCACTGCTAAGTAGCAGCTGCTCATAATGATTTTGAAAAGAAAATAAAAATAGAATATTTAAACAATTTTGGGTCATTATGGCATGCCAGGAGTACCTGCCATAACATAGGAAGAGATAATATAAATATAATAAAATACTATTAAAAACTCATAAAATAACCAAAGAATTTCTTGAACTATGTTTTTGGAGTGAAAATTCCCTCATCCAGGCGGTTTCAAAAGTAGTTGGTTTTGTTCTGAGTCCAAGTGAAAACAGTAGAAGTTCCTGGGAAAATGGGAATGTGTGAGCATCAGTCTCTTCTCGCTCCTGCTTCAGTTCCTTTTCTTGCGCTGGATAAAGACCATCTCCACAGCTACAACTTCTTGCCCTTGAAATACCCAGGACATCCACTTGCAACACCCTGGACACTGCTGGGGAAAGCTTGCATGCCGTCGAGAAGAGTGGCTGCACTTTGAAGTCCATGGTCTAGTAGCTGAGTTCAGTCTAGAGAAGCTGAGACATCTGGTTCATGTTTGGATCATGCTGTGGCAACAGCAATGAGAAGACCTCATTGGCCGGGAGGAGAGGCTGAATCCTGCAAGGCCATCTCTCCACCAGTGCATTTTGGAGAAGCTTTTAAGTCATGTCAGGAAGAGAGGTGGGACCTCTGTACAACTTCCATCTCCTCATGGTGGCTATAGCCAGCCCTGGTTACATCCTCTTTCTTTTGAGTGCCTCATGGTTTGGTAATGATTAGCATTCACTAGTCTTACAATATAAAATTACCTTGAGGAAATTGCTCATCCATCACTTTCAGGTTTCTTCCAGAAATTCAGTCAGAAATTTGTACAGAAATAAACATTTTCCAAGAGAAAAGGAAGCAAGCCAAACCAAGCTAAGTTAAGCTAAGCCAAGCCTTTTTTTTTTTTTTTTTTTCACAAATGTTAATAATGTGATGCTAACGGGAGGCAGAATAATGCAAATGTATACCTAAATAAGGAGAAAAATGTAAAGTTGGATGGGCATCATATTAAATGGTGATGAACTCAACTTTGACTACAATTTAATTAATTTAACTTTGACTACAATTTAACTAAAATTTTACTGTTTTCTTTCATAGCAGAAGTAATTTCTAAAAAAGTAATGCTAGGATGAACTAAGCTTAAAAATCAGGATGGAGAGGATGTTTCCTTTCACAAGAGTCCTCTACTGCTGTTCAAACACCTTTGGGATGGTGTCAGGAAGGTAGTATCCTCATACCCACGAACAGGTAATACCCAGATCTGCATAAGATCAGGGACTACAATGGTGGGACCAGCAAAAGGGAACAGGCATACTTTAGCTAAATTTCTAAAATTCATCTTTATTTAATATTTGTAATGTTATCTGTATGAAGGACTCTTTTTGGGGGGAATCTATCTCACTTTTTTGCCACTGGAATCATCTTGTGGCAAACAGGTTCAAATGTACTGTTTAGTCTGGGTGTTGTGCTCACCTACCTCATGAACTTACAGTTGGAAGCTTTTAGCACAAAGATTCCTTTGAACTTCATACTCTGTCCCACCTCAGGCTTGCTCCTTGGCTCTAATATCAGTGATAAATAATAACCATCTATTTTTGCAAACAATAGAAGTTTGATGCCCTCTACTAAGGAAGCGGTTAAAGCTGCTTTTCCACCTACTCTGGAAAGATTCCTAGTAATGAACACTTTTCCATGCGTGAATGTCTGTGTTTTCTTTTTCTTGGCCTGTTTCCAGGTTCTTTAAATACAACTTTTCCTAAAACATGATGTCTCTTGTTGTCTAGCTCTGTCATGCCTATCTTTATTTTCCAAATGAAGCACTAAACCATATGAACATTATCACATGCGTAATGATTGACCACCTCAGCTAACATAACAATTAATGAATTCAGAAACTTTCTCTTGTTTTATTTTTTTCTTGAATGATTGTGACTGTAAGGGCCATCATGTTGCATAGTACTAAGCACTGAACTGTGTCCCTCCTAAGAGAAATACATGTTCTAGCTGCAGCTAAAAGTCCAGACTCGAGACCGAGAGATTTTGATGGTCCTACAGTTGCTTCTGTTGACGAAATGACCAAGACTCAAAGAACCTCAAGTTGATTTTTCTTAAAAAGCTTGACTTGATCTCTTTCAGAGCACTCAACACTTTTTCTGGCTGAGGAACTCAGTCCCCTAATGGACTAATTCAGTCTGAATTTCCTTTGAATTACACCTCAGAAAGTGTGTAATGCAGTGGGAAAAAATGGGCACTGAATCAGCTTCCTAAAACTGATTGGAGAAAAACATTTTGACTTTCTCACCTCTGGGAAAAATTTGAAATTTTGAATATTGTTTAAACTAAATGGAGAAAAAAATCAACTAGTAAATGTCTTCTGACTAGGCAGTTTAAAAAAAATCCAGATAATGCACGTGTACAATTCTGATGATACAAAAGCATTTTGTTTCAAGAAGTGAGGACATTTGATTTTGATAATGTCAAAATATAATATTTTAATATCCAGCTTGCTTCAATATGAAGCATCTTGACAAATACATCATATTAACATGAATATATGTCAAAATTATATGGAAAATAAATTCCAAATGGGGCTATTGAAATATTATCTAAATGAAATTATTTAATGCTTCCAGCAAAATATGGGAAGGAAAAAAAACTCCTTTTAAAGTTTCCTATTAAAAATTCCAACAAAACACTTGACTCTTAATAAAATGGCATTCACTGATGGCAAGATACCTTTATAAATATTTTCTAATCTAGCCTGATTGCTTTCCACACGTCCTTTTGAGGAAGAGATTGCTTCTTTTAACTATTTGCTGTAATGCCATTAACATTCAAGTTCTTACAAATTCTGCCTCAGACTCCTCAGACAGAACATATTCTAGTCCCGGCTACTTTGCTATACAGACAAAAACCTGAGCTCAACTAAAATAAAAAGTGACATCTGCCTTTGATTTCCAAGAAGGAACTTTTTCACCTTGGTCAGCTGAGCAGGCTTAGAAATGGGAGAATATTTCCTCCACACTGAGGCTCATTTGCACTGTTAGAAGGGCGTAGAGCCCAAGAGAATCAGACCAGCTCATTTCATGGTGACACTGGCCAGGTGGAGACCACAGGGGCTGTTATATTAGTTTAAGAAGTTCTCCTGCAGGCCCAGAGTTAATAATGACCCAAGGTCATGGCTGGGGCTCTCCTCAGTGGTATTTCTGGCTGGCATTCCCAGGGTCCTTCCTACACCTCACTGGTTGTATTTCTTCAGGCACGACAACCAGAGACATTGGCTTTCTCCTTCATCAAGTTGAGGTGAGGGTGGTGGGGCTGGCATTGCAGGGAAAGACAAGTCATCATCTTATGTGGGCTGATGATTGTGAATTAACCTTGTTGATTGAAAGTGCTATTAAAGCAGAATGGAGCCATTTATGAAATCAAGACACATTTCTAGCTTGCAGTCATGCATCTTGCTGCTTTGCTCCCTCTTGTTAAAGGCAGATCTTCTCCAAATGGTGAAGAATTACGAGTTATCAGACTGTGCAGGCCATCTCCCTGCCAAGGTAGTGATGTTTCCCACAATCTCTTTCTTGTCTATTCAAGTTGTAATCTCTCTCTAAGCAATGGGGCCTCCAGAATTTCCTATGAGAGACAACTCTGTAGTTGTCCAAACCAAAATGAACACTGGAGACATAGTGTGTGGGTCCAAGAGGAGAATTAGGATATTGCCCTTTGGTTTAGCCCACAAGTAAATCTTCTTGGATCTCAGGCTCCTTCCTTGCTGTTTCATACACATAGGAGAGCCAGAACTGCATGAACCAGTATTTGCGTAGATCTGTCCCTTTGGCAAAACACAATGTCCTGGCCCAGCTTAAGGACAACTTTCAGTCTAGTTGTCTTTGTTTCTCCATTTTGATGTCTGACCTTACAAATTGTTCTTTCATATTTTTTTTTTTATTTTCTTCCTCCTCCTCTTGTCCCTTCCCCTTTTTCTTTATGCCACCAGCATTAAATAGCTCAAGGCTGTATTTAAAGAACTGAGAAGCTGCAAAGAATCAAGGAGGATAATGGGAAGAAAGGCTCAATGGGTCCCCCGGGACTTATCATGGTTTCTCTCCAACTGTTTTACATGGAGTCGAAAGTTCAACCTCACATTTTCTGGAAAGGAAAAAAAAGTAGAGAAAGAAAGAGGACAAGTCATGATGTGGGAATCTTTGGACTGTGATGAAGATGGAAGGCGCCACTCGAAAAAGCGGAGCTCTTCCAATGAGAAACAGATGTCCTACATGTTCCTAAACACATTCAGTCCGTTTTCAATTACACCAGAATTAGAGCAGTAATGAGAAACAAAACAGGCTTGTTGGTTGGGGTTTTTTCCCTCTCTTTCCTCTGTCTTCTTTCCTTTCTGCCCCAGATGGATCGGTAGCATATCTCCAGATGACATCTCAGATTGCTTCCTAAAACAATGCTAATCATCTAATACTTCTAGCCTGACACTAATCTTTTCTTTCCTCGGTCTTATTTGCTTCAGACAACTGAATGTGGGACCAGTTCTACAATCTGAGGATTTCGTTAGACTTGATGAGAAAGGCTTATTCTGCTCATTTTCTGCCTGTTAGAAGCTCATTGATAATGGCACTTTTATGGTTTTTATTTTTTGTTGTTTTTTTCCAAACTAAGATTTGACCAAAGATCTTTCTTTTCTTAGCTGTGGGATTCCTCATTAGGGCAAGAAAAAGGAAGAGATTTCTCTCTAAAGATTGCATGTCAGAATCAGAAAGTATCCTGAACTACTGTTTTTCTTCTATTTTCTTTATCCCAAAGCACTCAGGGATTTTGTTCAATGCATTCTTGGTTGCTCAAAGACAAGTTCATAGCAAAAGCAAACTAAAGAAGAGTCAAACCAACCTCTTCTCTCCAAACTCCACCTAGCTGTTTTGGCAAATTTGGCTTTTAAGCCTTTTCCTCAGATGGAGGTTTTTTTATAGTAGGCGAATCATTAGAATAGAGTTAGACCTAGCAAGTGCCGTTCTGGTTGGAGCAAGAAACCAGGAGGCAGAGGACTTTGGAAATCTGCTGCCAGCCCAGCCCGTGAAGATTGCAGGGCTAAAGCTCATGTCATTTAAGGACACATGAATTAACAGAAAGTGATCTGAAGGATCCTGTTCCTCCTGGTGGAGAGATCCTCTATTGGGCTGTCCTGCTGGGACTAGCAGCAGAAAGGCTGAGAGCTCCAGAGCCTCAAAAATCTCATGGTTTGCACATTTCTTTCCAGGTGAGGCTGGGGAAACAAAGGAGAAAATTTGTGCTAATGCTAAGGGGAAGAAGGGCTTGCTCTGCAAAGCTGTCAGAGTCAGGCCTGGTGCAAGGACTGTGCTTGTGTGTGCAAAGAGATAGCAGAGAAATGCCAAGTCAAAAATGACTGGCTCTTAAGGACACATGTCCACATCATTGGATTCTCTATGGAGTCTAACGAATTTGTGCTGAAGCATTTCCTTCAGTGAAGCACCATGAAAGCCTACTTCTCTCCCCATTTTCGCGATGCTTGTAGATGCTGCATAGCTTTAAGACCTCTACTCTACTTTCAAAGCTGGTTGTGACTGATCTGCTTGTTCAGTCTTTGGTGGGGGAGAAAAGACAGACCCTGTGGCCATGTAGACTTCATATTCTGTAGGAAACTGGGTGATAATAAATTGATTAAAAAGAAATAATCTCGGCAGGAGTGCAAAGTTTTTGGGGTGGGGACAGTGTTGGCAGGGGTCTTGCTACAGGGTTATTGCTACAGTTGAGCATTGCTGCAGCCCTGTCCACCCTCCAGCTGCCTGAGCTGGCTCTTCCCAAACTCCATGGTCCCATCATAGGTTAGAAATACCTGGGCAAGCAGTCACGCATGTGGAAGGAAATGCTGTGGGTTGCAGGCCAGGCATGCCGGACACCCTTCATTCACTTCTCTGGTGTGCATAGGCAGAGCCCAAAACAGGTGCAAAGGAGTTGTCTCAAGCACCCAGGGCAAGGAAGAAACCAGAGGGTCCCATGCAAAGTGGGGAGCTCATGTTGCTCTCCCAGGTCCACTCCTGCCCTTAGGGAATGTGTGTACAGAAGGATGTGCATATGAGGGATGTGCATGGGCTACAGAGATGGGAACAGTGTGCACTGCTGAAATGTGAAACAGAGCCATTGAACTGATTTTCCTTCACTGGGGTGTTGCAACAGAGTGATGGATGCTACAGCCATGTACCTGAGAAGGGATGGGACTCCTCTGCAAAAAGACCAGCATGAGCGATGCCTTCTCTGAGGAAAGCCCCTGGAAGGGGATGGCAGAGCAGGACTCTGCTTTCCAGACTGAGCCAAGACTCCTTCTACTTCCAGAGTGTTGGCGTCCTTCTCTCCCCACCCCCGGGTTGGGCAGGGTTATTGCAAACCATGTCTAATCCTGCCCCCTTCCACGTGTGGTAACAGTATTGTCCTGTTTTTCATGCCTACCTGATCTATGTGGGTGCATCCATTTCCCTTTCCTGTGGTCCTCAGCCATGAACTGAGAACAGACACCTTCCAAAAGTCTCCTTCCTCCACTTTCCCTTCCTTACAAAGGGAGTCCTGCTGGAAACATCCAGTTGCACATTTCTGGCATTCACAAGTCCAGCACTCATTTATCAGGAGTGTAGTCCCTTTTTTCTTTCCCTTTCCCTCCTTACAAAGTTGATTTACAGGAACCCACAGCCTCTGCATGGGTATTATTCCTCTCTTTTTGTAACCTCCTTTATTCCCCTGGAGATTGTTCCATGAGAAAGAACAATAAAATAAAATAAATTAATTCCTTGCTTTTTTTTTTTCAATACTCTGTATTTTAAGCAAGAAAACAAAAAGAAACAATAGAAACACCCCATCAACTGTTAAATCTTGCTGGGATGTGCTGGACATGATGTGCCTTGCGGAAAGATGCCCCCCTTGAATGAAAAGACAGGGGACAAGTCGGGGAGGCCGCTTCCATGAAATGTAGCTTGTGACATGAGTTGGCCCCTTGCAGCGCAGACTGACTAGTTCAGGTCCAGATCTATCCTGATTAGATGAGCCTGAGGCCACCATGCTCTTGCTAAGGTGCTCAGAAGGGTTTATTACCTCTGGGCTGAGGCAGCTGGACATCCTCCAGCCTTCAGCTGGCCCCACTCCAGGCAGCTCCTGCGTCTCTGAACCGCAATTCCCTGCTCTTCCAGATCTGGGGTTAGCAGGGGCAGGATTAACACAGGCCCAGGCCATACCCTGACCTGCTTTATCGCTTCTGAAGCAGCTCCACAACAGCGTTGATCCACGCTCTGGAAACCCTGGAAGCCACTGCTCTGCATGTACCTGCTGAAGCAGCAAAGCCTGAGGTTGCTCTGGGGCCATGGAGCTGCTCTGCCTCAGCCCCGGCCCAAGGCAAAGCACAGCTTGCTGCCAGGACACAGCCAGGGGTTGGTTGCCATCCTAAAGCAGTTGAATTGCTTCATCATGTTGCTTGAGGACTCATTGACGGTGTTCAGCCCCCTCCCCAGGACAACCCACCCAACCCCCTTTGCTGGCAGCCTGCTCCCACGCTTTTGTTAGCACCTTCTCCAAGGGACCTGAAAGCCCTCCCTTGCCACGTGTTGATGACTTGCATAGGACAGACCCACTTCTAGTTACAGGAGTGTGTAAAAGCTGGTCACTGCTGGCTTTGCTTGTATGGTGCAGGACAAGGAGCCAGGAGATCCTCCCTGTGCTCCTGAGCTCCTGCACAACCTTGGGTTCTTTCTGACCTCCTGTCTCCACGCACTGAGAGTGGTGGGGCAGTGGTCTTGGCTGGTGCCTCCAGGCTTGACTGCAACCCAGAGAAATGAAAGGTGAAATTTCACAGCTGGCTGAAGCTGCTCTAAGACAGAGCTGCCGAAAAGGGCAGCCGTGCCCTCTGTCCGCACCTGGCTGTATGACCCTGCCAGTCTCCTTTGAATTGGTTCTGGCCATCAGATGGTTGTGGGCGATTTACTGAAAACTAGCCCAACAAAAGCAAATGAGCGCTGGCTTTCAGACGAACTAGGTAGCGGGTGGGAAGTGGGAGAGCTGGGAGATGCAGGAGGGAGCAAGGGGAAGCAGTGCATGGGTGAACTGAAGAAGGTTGTGAAAGGTGGACATTTAAATAATGTTGTGCTCAGTCTATTGCAAAGCCATTTTTCCTGTGATACAGTCATTTATATCCCTCCAAAGTGGATGTAAAGTATTGCCACATTAGAATTTGGCTTTTTATGATCTTCAGACAATCAGGCCTAGTATCTCCTCAAGGAAACCATGGTTGCTTCACATCAGAGCACTTAAAGTCCTTTCAGAAACAATGTTTTGCTGCAGCTTTAATCCAGCTCTTTTCAGCACATGATTAATAGTGAGTAGAAAAAGGCATTGATCTATTGAAAAAGAATATATTTTAAAATGATCTTTTAAATGCTTGTTTCTACACATGCAGAAGAAAATTTGTTTTTTGCGTTTAAGTAGTCGTAAAAAATATCTGCTCGGTCGTCTAAAAGATATGACATAAAAGTCTCTGAAGGAGTGAAGAGGAGACTGTGGTTTTGAGGTTAAATTTACATTCTTAATTCTTCATTTCCTAATTTCTGAGCATTTGATTTCTCAACTTTTCCATTTCATTAACCTTTGTTATTTGCGTGCAATATAAACTGCTCTTGCAGATTGCCAAAGGAAATCATAAACATTTTGGCTATTCCTTGGCTTCTCCTGAAATCTGCCATCCTGAAGACGGCTGAGCTAAAACAAAGTCAGCTTTCATGAAAGCGACCTCAACCTTTCTCCTTACGCCTCTCTGACTGAGTCCTTGGATGTGCTTTTCAGTGTTTGCAAATGAACTTTGAGTCCTGCGAATTAACATCCAAAACCTTGTATTTTAGCACTTGTGGCCAGATGTAAGCAGTTTGCAACCCGCTACCCCTCCCCAGTCTGAAGCAAGTTGCTAACAAGCCTTCCTGCTTCTGTTCTCAAAGTACAAAAGATTAAATCGATATTAAGACTTTTCATGTGACAGCCTTTAAAATGCAATAATTAAGAGCCCAGATTATTGTTGAAAACCTGGATTCTGCGTTGGCGGAGCTGGGCTATCTGCAAGCTGTGAGAAGTGGTATGGCAAGTTGGTATTTGCCTAAACCCATGTCACTTAAAAGCCCTCTTTTTATGAGTTTTAGATCATCTAGGGGGTGAGTTTCTGAGATGTTAATGTCTGGGCATGGCACATTTGGGAATTTGACTATTTCCACGAAGGAGCTTTTCTGAAACAGGCTATATGTACTGTGCACCTGAGTGGGTCTCTCACCTGGGGGCTGCACCCACCTATCTCAGCATAGCTACCCCTGTACGCAGACACCAGATCTTCCTGGCTGGCTGGTTCTCAAATTAATGCTTTTACACTGAAAAATACTAATGAACTGAAAACAAAATTCTAGGTCAGCACGTGGACCATATTCCACCACAAAATATTTTTGCTTCAATTTGTAAGACATTAAACCTGTAGAATACAAAAGAAAAGCTTTAACTGCGTGGGAAAATCCTACAGTGAACAAGTTCCATCCCTTTGCTCTTTTCCTCCTTGTTTTAGTTTTACAGGAAATTTCATTTTTCTGCATTCTATTTGAGAAGGGAAAATGTCTCAAGCAGTGCTGTAAGGCGAAACATTTTGTTTTCTACCTAATTCAGACATGCACACCTATATATGGACACAAACATAAAGCCTTTAAAAATCTTCCTACTTATATTTAAAGTATTCTAGCTCCCAAACAATGATAAAACTCAGACCAAGAAAAGTTCATAGGAAATACTATGACGCAGGTGCAAAATTTCCTGTTTTCAAAGATGAGAAATGTCAGCAAAAATGTTCTATGACTTTAAACTATTGAGCCAATTCCTCCCAAAAAGACAAAGAAACTTAGAGATACCTTAGAAATCCACAAAACAAGCCAAATGTGAAAAATAGCTCAAGCTATTTTTAATTTTTATGTATCCAAGAATTGTAATTCGGAATACCTGGAGAAATGTGCTGGTCTTTCCCCATTATTTCTTTCCCCTATTAGCGTCTCTCTTTTTTTATTGGTATGTGTTTACATTAAATTTTTTAGCATAATTTTATTAAATTTAACCACACCTTTCCCAAAACATATCCACCCTTGGAGGGATTAACTAGAGTAAGGCAAATTTTAACACAAAGAGAATTAGCTATAAGAAGTTATGGGAAAGTGAAAAAGAAGATCCAGATTTCAGTTCCAATTAATTATTATGACTATTTTGTGCAATTCACTTAACCTATATATAAGGTAATGCATCTAGAACTACAAAAACAATTAAGAACACCTCATCAAAGCATTTCATGCAATCCTTCATGGATTTTAAGCTCGCTGGGAAAGGCAGTGATTTGGTGATGAAATTCCTCTACAAAGTAGGTAGATTTTAAATCTTAGTCATCACTATCAATCTCCCCCACCTTAGATGATTACTCAGCTGTCTTAGTGCAATTTGCCTTTAGTGTACCAAAGTACAGCGTCCAGTAACAAAGACAGGAACTTTATTGCCCCTGGGGAAAAACAGAAGATGATCCCCTGTGCTGCATAACTAACTGTCAGGATTAAACTCCAGTCAAGTTGTAACTGAATTTCCATCTGAGGCCAAAAGCATTTCTTAATGTGCCCTAACATCCATTGGAATCTGTGGAGAGTTTTCAAGTTGCTGTTGTAAAATACAGGTCAAGCCCTGCAGCACCTCTTCGTGCAATATTCCTTCTTTGGTGTTTCCTGGTAGAGTATCTCCTCTTGGGTCTGCCAGAGCTATAGCTTCTTGCTGCACACAGGCTAACAAGTTGTGGGTAATGGGCAAGGATTTATGATGGAGCTAAATGGGTTTAAACCTCTTCCTTTGCCATTTAGTGTGGCTGATGCTTTACACTCGTGTGTTCGCGTTCGCTCAGGGAAGGACAGAAGGGCTGTATCTCCACTGAAGATGAACTGGCCATCACTTAACTCACTCCTGCACAATAATGCACTGAGTCTGCATGATTTTTTTAAAGAGGTACTTGATGTGCTAGGCAGGTGGGGGATACAATTTTTGGGAGAATGGGGGAGTAATGCCTTCAGGAACCCTGTACAAATGACCCATTGCGGTGAAGGATTGGAATAAAGCAGAGGAGCACATTTAGCATCAGCTCCCCAGAGATCTGGAGGAAGAAAGGATAACAAACTCCATAGCCTCACACCTGGGCAAGCTCAGCATCTCATCTGCACCCTGGCAGGGTGCCCAGACCGCGATCCTACCCAGCGTCAGAGCCCGCTGTCTGTTCTGAGCAGACCCAAAGGCAGGTCAGTGTTTGCACTCGGCAGGCAGCTCCGTCTCTTGCAAGCAGACACAACACATGCGTCTTCCCTCACCTCCCAGGAATTTGCTTTAGATCTCACACTAGATTGAAGGATGGCTCATGGAAAAGAGTGAGGGAGCAGGAGACGCGGGTGTGCTACTTGCTGTTCAGGGTAGTCACATGGGTTGCCCACCCCGATTCTTGGGTCTCCCAACAGTTATGGGTGACCAGGGCAGAGCAAGGAGGGTTTCTGAGACCATTTCCACTCTATTGTCATGACAAATAAAGACAAATCCCCGTTGCTAGAGAGAAAACAGATTATTGTTTTTGATGACAACAAGTTTAAAATACTGTCCTTCAGAAATGCAAGGAACAGGGAATTTCTGGGAAGGTCAAAATGTCCCTGACACCTGGAAGCTAAAGTTTATGTCAGTCATTTTTGAATATGCCTTCACTGAGAAATGAACTCAGGTGACAGCCGCCCGACGGGGAACTCGTGTTGGCCCAGCCTTGGTGTAAGCAGCTGCAGTGCTGAAGATGTCCTGGGGTCAAACGCCCTTGTGTTATGGGAAGCATCATAGACCTTTGCTTACAAATTGTCTCACTTCTTCCTTTATGGAGAGGGGAACTGTGGGAAGGCACTGTAGGGCTACCAGCACTCAAGCACCCTCTCTACAAGGAAGGCTGTGACTGCAGAACAGAGACACCAGCCTTCACCCCTTGCCAGGCCACCTAACCTACAACCAACCCTCTGCAGTCAGGCAGGTGGTTTTGTGTGGAGGCAGAGATGGGATGGGGTTAATAAGAAGTTGCAACTGGTTCCTTCCCCAGCTTGAGGTTACCATAAAGCTCTGAGCACAGCAGGGATTGGTAGTTGAAGCCTTTGGCCTCCTTCATCTTGCACAGTAACAATAATTACTGCGCAGCTGGAGTTAGGGCTATTCCTGCAACCAGGGCAGAAGCTTGCTTGATGTATGCTGCGTGCATGCGACTTGGTTGTATAATGTGAATGATTAGTCCCCACGAGCACTTGAAAAGTTACATAGGTGTTTCAGTTTAGGCTATGTTTAACAAGTGGTAGGGAATCTGTCTGGAGCTGCCAGTCGGCGGAGGGAGGTTCACATGCCCTCATGGATGAGAGCTCTTGTTCCAAAGAGAGCACAGCAAAAGCTTCTTGCTCTGCTTAACCCTTCCAGGAAAATTGCTTAATGATTATTTTTAAAACTAGAGATAGAGGCTCTTCCCTAGATCAGGGTCCAATAGAGCTAGGTGCTGTACAAACACATAATAAACGACAACCCCTGCTCCAAGCAGCCTTGCAGCTAAGGCACAAGGCAGAGACAGGGAATATGGGTCCTCTCCTCAACTTTGCCAAAGTATGATGTGGTGGTGAGGTATCTGCTTCACCTCTTGGAAACTCCATTTTCGTGCTTGCAAAGCAGAAGGAATTGCAGATGTTTTGTAGTGCCGTGCACAGCTATGAGCCTTCAGTGTCTGTTCAGGCTGGAGGTACTTCAAAAGTGCAGAGTAGTTGTAAAGATTTATTATTACTAGCATCTTTCCCTGCTATACAGTGACACTCACCTATGATTTAATTGTTACTCATGTTTTAGAAAAGACCCTGTCTGATTTTGATATATTTGGTTTATCAGTGGTGGACCCTGCACACACCTGAAACTACAGATGATCTTGCACTGTGCTTAACAGGGACTGAGATGCGCACATCATTAACTTTCTAGTAATAGGAAATAGAGAAAATGGCATACCTCCAGGGTATGAGACAGTCCTGAGAGCTGACCCAAGCACCCCGCCTTCAAACAAGAAGTTGTGGTTGAGTAGATCTCAAACCTTAAGGGGAGATTAATGTCTATACTGTAGACCCCTAAATCAGATATCACACAGAATCACACAATGGTCAGGGTTGGAAGGGACCTCTGGAGATCATCTAGTCCAACCCCCCTGCCACAGCAGGGACACCTACAGCAGTTGCACAGGATGGCGTCCAGGCGGGTTTTGAATGTCTCCAGTGTGGGAGACTCCACAACCTCTCTGGGCAGCCTGTGCCAGTGCTCTGCCACCCTCAAAGTAAAGAAGTTCCTCCTCATGTTAAGATGGAACCTCCTATGCTCAAGTTTGTGCCCGTTACCTCTTGTCCTATCACTGGGCACCACTTCATCTATATCTATAGATGAAGTCTTAAGCACCCCAATAAAATCATGGAGAACAAGCTGACACCACCAGCCACATCCAGAAAGACTTTTTGCTTGAAGACAACATCTAGGGCCTGACTCAGTTGCTCGCATTGAGTCATCTCGTACTGCCTGCGAGGTCGTGGAGCAACTGTGACATCCACACAGGGCCAGCAGATTTGATACAGGAATTACTGAAACCCTTATCTGGTGGTGGAAGTCGGTGAATTCAGGGCTCCCATAAACTGGGGTGGGTTTGAGCATCAGGGGCTGGTTCCAGCTCTTAGGGTTAGAGTAATGGGACTTAGCTGTAGTGGCAAATCCAGAGGTTCCCAGAAGTGTCCATGTTTGTGAAGATTTGAACAGCTGCTGAATTTCATGGGGATCCTGTAATTTATACTTCTGCAAGGGCTGATGCAATGCTTTTCTGCAACTCCCCAGAGGTAACGCTCCTGGGTTAGTCATGTCCCAGACTTTAGGGGAAGAAAACACTGAGCTGGGGACCTCAGCAAGAAGAGCTAGATTCACAAAGCCCACAGTAGCTGGAGAGGCCAGATTTAGTGCACCACCGGTTTGGTAGCCCATTGATGGCTAAAGAGAGAGGAAAAGAAAATCATAAAAGGCTTTTCATTTTGGTCTTTTGTCTCTGGAGAGAAAGATAAGGCTTCGCAAGTCAATGCTTTATGTCAAACAAGCTGAAGCTACTATGGTTTGCAGACATGGGGCATCCCTTGAGATGCACCACAGACAGCATTGCCAATCAAACCATCAGTGTTTGCCAGTGAACCCCCCACAAAGAGTAAACAAAAGTCATTGGAATATGCGTAGAGTGCAAAAGAAAAAAAATAGTGTCATTTTGGCCTGCAAATATTTGGTAAACAAGCTGTTAAAGACCTGCCTGTGCTGATGGGCTGCACTGATTCCCTTTTTAATTATCACATGAATAGGTGAGGTAAGGTTCCCTGCACAACTATGGAAGCAGAAAGATTTATGAACCCGCACCTGTTTGCTGCTGTTTCTGGAACCTGCCCCACACCTGTACGTACACAGCAGAGATCCCGCTGCCAAAACAGGGAAAGCACAAGCAAACTGAGTAGAATAGGGTCATTTCCCAGAATGCCCTGTGCTGGCAAGGGCAAAAATACTCCAAAATAAGGAATGATTCTGATGTCCCCAGGGCTCAGCCTAAATGATGGTCCCATTATGCCTGGATGCTGTGTAAATACATGGCAAAGGGCACTCCTTGCCCCAGAGTTTACAGAGTGAATAGTCATGGCAGAGGATGCATAACCAGATTTATAGGAGAGGAACCACAGCGCAGCATGACTGGGTGACTTGCCCGAGGTCTCAAAAGTGAAATGGATGTCTAACTCAGCTCTGGTTGCTGCGAGGTCAGGGTTTCACCTGTGAGTTCAGGCAGCTGTCTGGGTTGTTGGGGGTCCCAGGAAGGCAATATGGATCACCAAGGTGGGACACCATTGAACTGCCCTCCATTTGTGCTTTTGGTGGTTTTCTTTTTTTTTTTCATTTTAAAAACCTCAAATTCTATTGAAGCCTTTTGAGCTCAGGACACAGCTGTACCTCAGTTTTGGCAGGGGGTAGACTAATTCATTCCGGGGATTTTTGTGTACACTCCCCTCATGGCTGCTGCTCCAGGCAAGTCTAAGGACAGTGTGAGTGACACTGGGGGAGTAGGCAGAGCAGGTCCATCCTGTGCACCAAGTAAGAGGAGAGGCTTGTGGAAAGAAAACCAAACATGAATGGAAGCCATGCAACCAGCATCTGAATTAAGGCTTCCTACAGTCTTAGTCTGTTTTATAGTATCACAGTATCACAGTATCGTCAGGGTTGGAAGGGACCTCTGGAGATCATCTAAGTCCAACCCCCCTGCCACAGCAGGGACACCTACAGCACATTGCACAGGACGGCATCCAGGCGGGTTTTGAACGTCTCCAGTGTGGGAGACTCCACAACCTCCCTGGGCAGCCTGTTCCAGTGCTCCACCACGCTCAGAGTAAAGAAGTTCCTCCTCATGTTAAGACGGAACTTCCTGTGCTCCAGTTTGTGCCCGTTACCTCTAGTCCTATCACTGGGCACAACTGAAAAAAGGCTATTCTCGTCTACCTGGCACCCTCCCCTTAAGTACTTATAAGTATTGATAAGATCCCCCCTGAGTCTTCTTTTTTCTAGACTAAAAAGCCCCAAGTCCCTGAGCCTTTCTTCATAAGAAAGATGCTCCAGTCCCCTAATCATCTTTGTAGCTCTTTGCTGGACCCTCTCCAGCAGTTCCCTGTCCTTCTTGAACCGGGGAGCCCAGAACTGGACACAGTACTCCAGATGCGGCCTCACCAGGGCAGAGTAGAGGGGGAGGATGACCTCCCTCGACCTGCTGGCCACACTCTTCTTGATACACCCCAGGATGCCATTGGCCTTCTTGGCCACCAGGGCACATTGCTGGCTCATGGTCATCCTGTTGTCCACCAGGACTCCCAGGTCCCTTTCCACAGAGCTGCTCTCCAGGAGGTCAGCCCCTAACCTGTACTGATGCGTGGGGTTATTGCTCCCCAGATGCAGTACTCTACACTTGCCTTTAAGGTTGTTGCTCAACCTTAAGCCAAAGCTCAATAACTAACTTGGCCTTTGGAATGCAGTGGAAGTTTCTCTCCACACTTAGGAAAAGTAAAGGTCCCTAAAGGTGGCTATCCCAGAAAAACAGCACTGGGTAAATACCTCTGGAGACCTGACCATCTACCTTGTGACCTTCAGCTAAGTCCTCCTGCGTCCTTACCTAGCAGTCAAGAGGACCACCATGGCATGGACCCTGCCTTTCTAGAGTAATTTCTCAGATTCCTTACTTCAGCCACCAATATGAAATGCACATGCGGGAATCAGGCTGATAGGGGGGGTCAGGCCTGGGATGACTCAGCTTTGTAGGACACATCCTTTTCTCCCAATCTCCAATTCCTTTCTGGTATTCACTGTTTGTTGACCCAGAGTCCAGCTCTTCCTACAGCCTCATCCCTTTGGTTGAAATCATCCTGCATCTCCTTTGGTAAACATCTCCAGAACCTCACCCCAGCTCTCTGGGTGATTAGGTGCTGCTGAGATCACTCAGCTTCGTTAGACCACAAGCCTGAGTCTCATGATGGTACCTGTGATAACCCCAGTGTTTGCCTTCTGGCTCACATCTTTACCAGTATGCATTCCTCTCCCTGGGCAGCTCCCATGAACTCTCCACCTGGTGCCAAGGAGGAGCTGGAGCATCTCCCCAGCGCTGCTCTTGTCCCTGGGCTGGCATAAGAAGGCACTCCCCAGCCAGCTGTGACACCCATGCAGGGCACTCCTTAGCCACAGCTTGTGCCTTCCACACTCATGAAGCCACACGTGCCACCAGGCTCTTCTCTTCCCCCTCCAGGCACCCCAGCCCACGTGACATCAGGAGCTGGTTCTGGAAAGGGCTGAAATGCACCTGGTCTCTCGAGCACCTCAGTGTTGTGTGCTTAGGGTCTGTGAAAACTGTGCAGGAAGGAAAGCAGCCACCTACCCCTTAGATAGACTAACAGCAGTGGCATGCACTCTCCTGCAGACCTGTACAGGGTCCTTGATACCCGACTGAGTTGTAAGTATGGATGACCAGATTCCTGGTGCAGTATGGGGAGGTTTAGATTGGCTATTAGAAAAACTTCTTCATAGAAAAGGTTATCAAGCACTGGAACAGGTTGCCTGGGGAAGTGGTTGAATCACCATCCTTGGGGGTATTTAAAGGATGTGTAAACATGGTGCTTAGGGACATGGTTCAGTGGTGGACTTGGCAGTGTTATGTTTATGGTTGGACTCGATTGAGGGTCTTTTCCAACCTAAAAAATTCTATGATCACCAAACTGTCTGCCATCAAGCGCTCCCCAGAATCAAAAACAGGCAGCTGGGTCACAGTTGCTAAGTCTGTCCTCATAAATAAACCAAGCCAGGGTCTCCTCTCAGGCCCCTGGGACAAGCACATGCACATGGCACAGGAATATGGATTAACTGAGTTTGGAGGGGCCTTCTGGATGTCTTAATTTCAAATTTTCTCTTAAAGGAAAGCTGACTTCAAAGACCAAGGAGGTTGCTCAGGAGCTTGTCCAGCCAAGATCTCAAAACTCTGAATGATGGAGCTCCCGCACTGAGGCACCTTTTGGGACTATTGCGTTTCAGGTGTACAGCTTTGCATTTTGTCTTTATCCACATGCCTGAGCTCTCTTCCCTCCAAAAAAAATAACAAAAGAGTTCTGAGAACAGCCTCTGCTATCCTTTGAAATGTGCCCAGACCTTTTTTTAGGTTACTGTTGACTGGCAGGCACAAAACTGGACACTGTGCTGACAATCAAGTACCTGGGTGAGCTCATATTCTGGCTGTGCTCAATTTATTAGTATAGACTTAGCCTTGGGCATGTAGCTCATGAACTCTGCCAAGGGACAAGCCTTAGCCCTTTTCACCAAACATTGCCTGCAAAACCAGTGGTATGGGTGGTGTGCCTTCTCCATGCCTGCCGCACTTTGCAGCTTATACTGATATAAACCAAAGTCATGGAGGTTCAAGCCCGTATACTCTTCCAGAAACTCAGATGCAAGACTGCAAGGTTTGCTCTCTGCTCATAGGACAGGGAGGATGGCTGGTGTAATAATTTCTTTTATCCTGACGGCATAATTCCCTGGGTGCAACCTTACCCTAATGTGATCCCAGACCTAGTCCTGCATCTCTGTGGCTCTGCTCCGGGCTGTGCCATTCCAGGTCAGGCTGGCATTAGCTCAATAGTTTGCACACCACAGCCCTTTTCAGAGCAAAGACATGCTGTGCATCTTCTGAACAATCCTGACAGGCTGTGGCTCCACCAGAAATACAAATCAAACCACAGAATTGACAACCTTTCATACATCATTCTGTCTGATGTACAAATGATCCTCTGCAATAAATCGTGTTGCAGCCTTTCTGTCCCGTGACCAGCAGAGTGGTCCTCTGCAACCTCCGCACCTCACTGCATGTGTAAGGAAGTGCTTGTGCATTGAAGGACCAGCACCAAAACCAAACCACCTTGCAGCTTCCTGTGAAGTGCTGTGACAGGAAAGCTGTTCATGGTGTGCAACAGGCATCAACATGGGCAATGGGATTTATGGGACTGGGAGCACAGAGGTGTGGTCAAAGAAAACAACTGTTTGAAATTATCACGAATTTTTAACTGGCTCTATGGCCCCCTCCAGAGACATGAACGAAAAAGAGGACTTTACCAGATTTATTTCTGCAAGAGCAGAAGATTTACTCACGCTTGGCTCTTTTTCAGGTGCCATAAATCGAGTCCACTACTTTTTCACAGATTGTCTTTCTGGATTTATCAGAAAGGACTTTATGGTTCAGAGCACCCTTTTCTCCCCAGCCCCCCTTCCAACAACCTGAATAACAAGCCTGGGGTACAGCCTGTGTTTATAAATATGCGTATCAGTTACATTAATGTAAACTGATTTATTACACAAATAAGAGACTTCATCAATTTTCATCTGGACCTCTTTCAATGGGACATAAATTACACTGTTGCTACTGGGTTTGGATTTCTAAGTGGATTTATCGGAGCAGGGACTTTGCTCATTTATTTTATAGCTCTCCTTGTCTGTGGAATAATTATAGTTTTGAAGTTTTTCCCCCTTTCTTTTTCTCCCTTTATACATCCCTTTTAGAAAATACTGGCTGATATTCTGAGGAGTGAGGTCAGACACTGCTTGGCAAACCCATATGGGGTACCTCTCCTGAGCTGCCTGCAAAAGCAGCACGGTTTGCAGAACATGGTACACGGCAGAAGACCCATTTAGACCATCTCTAACCCTGAAATAGAGGTGCTCAGTGTTATTGTTTGCTCCAGAGAAAGCTTGGCCTGTTGATCTCTTTCAGGAAGCAACTGGCCTCTTGCTGCCTGTTAGCCCTGGATGGTATGTTCTCCTGCTGTAGCATCTCCAAAAGGTGAGTGGGTAGGAGAGTGCCTTGACTTGTCTGTCTGCCCAATCAGGTCTGTCACATAAACACTGCTTGGCCACATGGACTCCCCAGCTTCTTAAATGTCTAAGCTTTTCTTAAAAATCTGTAGCTTCCATACACAACGTTATGAGGCACCCTGTGACTTGGTGAGGAGCTTTACTGGTCCCAGGACAGGAGGAAAAACTGACAGAATGCTGTAAGGAGGAGATCTTCACATAACAAAGCCCTTTCTCCACTGCTAAGCAGCATAGACCCTTGCAGCAGAAGAACAGAGCTGCTCTCTTCCTCCCTGGGGATGTGACTTGGGACAGCCTCTGGACTCAAGCCTGTGCACGTAGGGTGACAGACCAGGAGTGCTGGGCTGGGAGGTGTGAGCACAGCCCTGGCTGCAGGAGGTGATGCTGGCTTCTCTGCAGGCCAGCCTGCAAGACATAGACTGGCCAGCTCTGTTGGAAAGCCTTTAACTCTTCCCACTGTCCTCAGCCTCATCACGCACCCTTCTCCCCATCTGCATGCCCTGAACTGCTGCCCAGAACACTTTCTTCTGCAACTCATTTCTGGAGCCTCCAGAAAATGAGCCAAAGGCTTGCCTGTTTTTCTGTTGTTGTTGCTGCTGCTGTTTTTGCCCGAGGCTGGAGCACAATCCCATGAAACAGAAGCCCAAGCTCCCAGGAATGCATTGCATTACGACACTGCCGCAGAGACTTAGACTATTTACATAATAGATCAGAAAGCCCGGCCAATTAGCTGACAAAGGAAAGGGCGTGCTAACAGGGCACTCAGAGTTCACCCTAATTAAGAGCAAGCCATTAGGGAGCTTGCCTCAAAATGTGAGTGAAGGAGGAAGACGAGCATAGGGGAGAAGGCAATGATGGCTGCATGCAGGCTTTTCCGAGCACATAGGGACTATCCTCCTCAGCTACGGTCCCCAGGGCTGGGTGATCCCACAGCTCAGCAGAGCGGATGGGGAAACCCAGGCAATTCCTTTGCTTAGGGTGAGAGCAATGAGTTGACCAGCACCCCAACCCCTCTCTGATCCCTGGCTGCTTGTCCCTCACTGATTCCCACCTTGCAGTAACATACAATAGGGCTCATCTTTGGTGTTGTGCTTTGATTTGACATTGGCACATCTCCCCACACCCTCTTGCAAGCACATTGCCACCCCCTCTGTGGCTCAGTGCAAAAGACTGTCTTCTGCTCAGTGGACAATAAAGAGGCCCACACACATGCAGGCAGCAGCCGGGTGAGCAGCTGGAGAAAACCTCAGTCCCAATCACTGCCTAATTAAGTCAATTTGCTAATTGTCAGCATTTAGTAAGGGGAGGAGCGCCACCTGCTGAACCCACCATACCCCTCCTCTTGCTTCACCCGGGATGCTGCAGGTTTCCAGGGCCCACCGCCCTGCAAACCCAAACAGCATCGACAGGAAGAAGGTAAACCTGGTGTCTTCCATATATCCATACTCTGTACTCCGCTTCAGTTGGCCACAGTACCAGGATGTACTGCACTGTGTAACTCTACTATACAAGCCTTGGCAGTCTTCAGTCTCTAAACAACGGACACTCTTCCTACAGACTTGGAAGCACAAGTTTCCTTTCAAGACTGATAGCTCACCAGTGTGATGAGTTATCGCTTGTCAGCTGAGCTGTGCTGACAGCATGTGTCTTCCTAGCCAACACCAAAAAAAAATAATATTGAAATCTTAAAGCATTTTCATGTTCCTTCTGTCCACTGCAGTCTTTGCCCTTCAAGAGGGTTTAATAAAAAGTATTTTGCTTTTTGGATGAAGTATGGAAAAGCAGCACATGTTTGGTTACAATTGTTCAGCTCACAGGTGGCAACTTCCACAAATGTTGTCATTCAATTGCTTATGATCCCCTGCCTAAACCCCAGTTATCCCCACACAGGGAGCTTGAATTGCCAACCCACATGTCAATCTACCAGGACTCTGGCCACCAAAAACCATAGGCTGGCTTGCAAGTCCTGAGATTATCTTAACGATTACTGGGTTTGGGTCCTTTTTATTTTTCTGCCAGCTTTTGAACTTGCAGAATGCTTTTGATTTCATATTTCTAAGCTTTGCCTTACAAGCACAAGGGGTAGGAGCTTTTTTTTATTTTTCCCTTTTGATGTTGAACAAAACCTGAGATTCTTCACACAATATCCTGAACCCGGCAGCTGGGATTTTATGGAAAGAACATTGACAACTGCAAGATGTCCAATAAAATCATAAAAGTTGGCAACACTGGGGAGTTACTCCCCTCCTTTATTGCTGGTCTACAGGACAAGTTAATTGGTGTGATCCAGCTGCTGGCTGGTTTTAGGACAGATCCTTAAAAGCACTTATTGCCAGGGCTCGGAGTCCTCTGTCCTTCCGGCTAACCACAGACACCTAACAGAGGTATCTAAGTTATAAGCCTGTTTGTTCTGGCTGCTTTTTTAGGGCACATTATCCCATCTGACAACAGGTAGAACAGATCGGCTTTGAAGGTGGTCATCTCTCTTCTCTTGCTAAAGAAAAAACAACTGCAGTGGCTGCTGCCCTAACACATGCCTTTCCTTAACCCATACTACAATGAAAGTTCAGCCCCGTAAGTCCTTTTAAAAGCTGGCCTCTAAGACAGTATGTCAGCCCCTTCTGAGGCCTCATGTTTTGCACAGATCACCCTCATTAGCAAGGGAAAGTGGAATAAATGGAACAGGCTGCACTCCTGGCGCGATTTTTTTGGTTCCTCTTGGAAGTCCCCCGATTCAAACAGATCCTTCCAAGCAGCCTGGTTCGTGACCGCTGAAGATTATAAAAGGGCCAGGGATCCAGCATCCCTGCAGCTCATCACTGACAAGCAACACTGTCTGGATGGAGTGTTTTCAATAAGGGATACTTGCTTTGTTAGGAGCTTTCGGAGAGACTGTTTACAACAACAGCCCTACAATTACCTCCAAATGATGTCCTTTGAGGAAGATGTTCTGGGAACCTTAAGACCAAAGCTTCTGAGTTGCTCTATCTATATCAGAAATGTGAAAGTAATCAGGAGTTGTTTGGATCTGGAGACACTGTTGTTGTAAACAGATGTTGCTTTAAAGCATCATGGGCAGATCTTCCTTAATGGTCAGCCAAAGCTGGGCCAGCTTGGAAGAAGAAGGACCCAGCCCAAGATGAGCTGATCAGAAAAATCAGAGTCAGGGTTTCAGTTCAATGCTCTTGTGCACCATGTCAAATCTGATCTTACTATCCCAGATTTGCTGTTCCTAAGCACTAAGATGGACACAGATCTTATTTCTTTGTGTTGAAATAATGGGGTGAAAGGGTTTGGTTTTTACTTTTTGGGGGGAGTTTGTTGTTTTTTTCATAGTAAACACAAGGATTCAGTATTAGCTAAGCCTGATGGACACTCACTGAGTGTCTGGACAATAAGAATGTCTACAATAAAGATGGAGTCAAGTGTTTGTTTTATTCTTAATGGAGGATTTTTCTTACAAGAAGGGAAGAGGACAGGAAAAAACAATCTATGCAGAAGACAGAGCACTGAAGTGAACCCTCTTCTTCCCAAACCACAGGACCTTAGGGAAAGATTATACTTTCCTAATTGCTTCTTTTTAGCCTTCACATTTTAAACCTTAAAAACACACTTGGGTAATAATTTCAAATCCTTTTCCATGGCTGAAAGTGATAGAAACTGATCCATATGAACCAGAGAAGCTGGTTCTTCAGCATCATGGGATTTGAGAGCATAGTTTGGGGGGGACAGGGGGTGCCAAGAAATCACAGGAATCATCCCGTTGGAGGGAAAGTAGAGACCTGGGTTTCAAGAGTATTCCTACCAGCTCTCTGGGTGACCCTGGCGAAGTCACTAAGACCACAGTCATCCTACCTAGACAGCCACCATCAGTTACTTCAATTAGGAATCCCGTTGCTGAGAAAGGCAGGAACACTGGAACATGATTCAGACCATCTCTCTTCTCACTGAAGGACCCTGGGGCAACACCTTGTCTTATTTGCTTACTTGTGTGTACGGGCTGTAAATTATGCCCTAATCTAGGCAAGAATCTCTCTGTGGTTTGGTTCCCACCCTGGAGGGGTAGGATATGCTGTTCCTCTATCTGAGTAGAGTGAGAGCTGCTTGGGACACAGCTTATCCTTCACACTTGCTTTCATGGCACACAGTTTGATCGTCTTTATTGCAGCTGGATCTAACCTCAGGTGAGTAGAGGTTTGTTTTACCATGAAAAAAGGCTCTCATGGGAGAAAAAAAAAAAAGGAAAAGAAAAAGAAAACAACACTGACACTCACCAGCTTTTCAAGAAGGTTTCCTTCTGCCTGCAACATTCATCTCACCAAACAGAAGGGATGCTGAGCTTTTCCTTGAACAGTTTTGCCCTTCCCCAGTTCTAGGGGAATGACACAAACATGATTCATGGGTCAGGACACTTAGGTGGCTGTAAGGATATGCTGCCGAATTAAAGGGGCTAAGGCAAGGGGACCAATGGGAGGGAGGCCACAAGCTGATGTAATGTCTGGGTAGCTCAAACCAGCTCCTCAATCTCTGTTATTAGGTAAAGACAGGCTGTCCCTGGAGAACACACAAGCTTCATTCCCCTCCTCTCTGCAGCCCTCCACACAGTCACATTAGGGACATGCCCTTTGCACTCTCACCTACGAGCTCCCAGCACACATGAGCATCCTCCAGCACTCCAGGCTTCTTCCTCCAGCAGCCAGAATAATGCAGCCATACAATGGGAGCATTGTGCAAACAGGTCCCCCAACACCACAGCTCCAACCCCATAATGAAATGTCTCCACCACCTTTTACCGGAGAGAGTATTTGATTGCAGTCAAGTACCTACACCTGGAGGAGGTGGGGGGGGTGTGTGTCGGGGTTGTGTGGAGGGGCTGCCCCCACATTAGACTGACAGCCTGCTCAGAGCTGCAGCAAGAAAGAGAAGGGGAGGGGGACTGGAGGCAGAGCAGAGAGGCAGAGCAGAGAGGCACTGGTACAGTTTTGCTGTGTTATGGGCTTGTACAGCCTTAACTGCAGCAAGAATCCCTGGGTGCTTTCTTACACACACGCTTCAGATGCTGAGAAAAAAAACAAACAATCAAAAAAAGAAAACCACCACCAAGAAAGTCTAGAAAGATTAAAAGTGGGGAAAAGTCTGCACTGCACAGAACCATGCAGAGATGCTAACCCAGGTCCTTGTTCTGCAGCTCCCCATTTCAACACACTGACGGAGGGAGTCCTTAGCAGCTAGGTAGGAAGAGGTTAAGTCAGCCTTGATGGAGGAGGGAATGGCACTAAATCTACATGCTGGCCATACCTGGGGTCCCCAGATCGTGTGTTCACCTGTAAGGGTAGAAGAATCATGTTCAATGGGCACCTGCTGGTAGCAGCTTCCTAATTCAGAAGGGCAGACTTGACTGCACAAGGTCTCCCTGGTTGGAGGCCCTTTGCTGGCATGTACAGATGTGCTCCTCAGGCTCCATCTGCCCCACTGGGCTCCCTGGGCCATGTCTAGTTCAGGACATGGGAACAGGATCAAAACTACAGGATGAATGGAGATCAGGATAGATAATATGGAATGTCTTTAGTAGCAAAAGGCTGAGGTTCAGTTCAGTCTGGGGGGGTTGTGGTGTGTGGGAGGAAAATGGGGCCACAGGATGGAGGCAGATAAAGGCTAGCTTTGAGAATGGGGCTGGTAGGATACTGGGAGAGATAAGGAGAGGTAGGGCTGGAGTCCTCATTTAGGGCGTGAGATTTGTAGTTGAGCAGTAAATGTAAGCAAATGAATGGGTTCAAGGTCCCTACTGATGATGTTAGGGATGTGGGTAGATGAAGTTTTGGGAGCAACCCTTCTGATGATAGCACAGAAAAAAGCGGCTGTTGGGCATACTGGTCTTCTTGCTGTCTGTTTGGGACAGTCCTGGTGGGCTAGTTTGGAAGTTGTGTGACTGAGGACAGAGCCAAACCAGGTAACCCTAATGGGAATTACACCATGAAGAAACTTGGGTCAATAGGGAGGGCAGAATGAGGCCCTGTGGATGAAAGAGAAGCAGGTGAGTCCTGCATAAGAGCATTTCTGCATGGAGCATGGATGCTGGCATTCATTACAAAACACCAGAAACAAGTTGAATTCCCCAAACAATGTTTATGGGAATAAGCTCTTCTTTTCTGGGGGGTTTGTTTTGTTTTGCTCAAGTCCGTCTGTCACATCTTGCACATTTCATTATTTAGGAATTTTTGATTTCAGAAGATAAAGTAGTCCCAGAAGAATATTTTCAGGGAGATTATTTTAACAAGCACTTTTGTACCAGGAAATCAGTGAGTTTAACCTAACAAGCAACTACCAGGCCAGGGGGACAAATAAATCTAGTTCCCACCTATTAATTTTACAGCCTACATAAAGCAGTGTTGAAGTCAAAAGTATATGTGACCCAAAAAGACATTGCTCATTTTGACACATATATAGCTTGCCCCCTGCCTGAACCCTGTCCCTTAGCCTAAATCCAGGAAGCGGGCTCCCTTTTGTAACGGATCATAGTCCTGTGTGTCAGGAATGTGTTCTACCTTAAACCAAATGTCAGCCTTTCTCGGGGAAGGGATAAACTGATAGAGATGTTTGCCCCAAACGGGGATAGTTTTCCTGTTTTGCATTGTGCGAGATGTATTTGTTTTATTGCACCACTCAGTGATTCAATCCAGCCAAGCCCACGCAGGAAATATTGGGATTTTGTCTTGCCAAGTTGACATCTGAAAAGAGCAAGCAGGCGAATGCTTCCACTTTAGGAGTATTTGTAATGGGTTACTGAACTATTAGACACATGAAGGGAAAAATGCACCTCAAAGAAACAACCGCATCCCATGGATGGAAGTGACCTGGATAATGCAGAAACGCCGCTGACTTTCATCTTTGGTGGGGAATGCAGTGGTATGCAGCGAGAAAAAGAAAACAGAGCTTTCGGCACACACATAAGTTAAAAATAAAGCACAGAGTCTGAATGAAGAGGGTGATTAACCAATGGAATAAATGAGAAGGGAAAGTGATGGATTATCCACCACTTGAAGCATCTTGAAATGAGGGCTGGATGCCTTTGTGCAAGACGTGCTGTCGTCCAGCCCGAGGCACTGGGCTCCAGGCAGGCTACAACCTAACACAGATTTTTTAGCCTGTGTTGCCAATGCACAAGTGGAGGATTTAGCTCCAGTTCTCCTGTCTACAACAGTATCATGAAAGGACATGAAGCAGGTGGCAAGAAACGTTTGATGCCAATTTGTAATTAACCATATTACCCAGAAAACTTAAGCGGTCAAAGGAGAAATATAAGCAATGAGATAGTTCATTCTGTAATCCCAGTGAAAGGAGGTTTTTGGCTAAAGCATTCGAGCCCTGAGTTTCTTCCTTGATTTCAGCCAGCTTGGGGTCGGACCCTCATTGTTTGACGGCTTTCAGAGCTCCTAGCAAGTAGGAAGCAGCTCAGTTGGGTGAGGAGAGATGTCTCTTCAGGGGGAATTTCATTTACTCAGGCAAAAATGAGCCCCATCAGCTCCATATCCAATATCCCAAAGGTTTTTAATTACATTGCAATGGAGACAGGTCCAGCAACATTTCTTAATTAAATCCCAATGCGTCAGAGATGATATTTTGATGGTGGATGATGAGAGCCTCTACATTACACGTACATACCTGCAATTTCTTTCAAATATACTTCTAGCAATTTTTGAAGCTGAAGCCGAAATCATTGCAGAAAACAACTGCTGTTGGGTGGCTCTGCAGAGTGGATAAGAAATCCCTGAGGCTTAGTAGGTCCAGCCCCTTGGGAGCACAGGGACAGGGGATGTGTGAGCTCTGACCCACCTCTGGAGCTGAAGTGACTGCATTGAGGGAGTCCATGTGAACCCTGGGGAGTCCTGAGAGCAAACCACCAACTGAGTAAGATTCACTTGACACAGACCTAATGGCTGGGGGCTCCTGGGAGCCTCATCTTGATTTGGAAACATGTTTTGAGTCGCAACAAAAAACACAGGAAGGAGCAAAGTACCTCCATGCTGAGGCTGGGCACTTGCCTGCATCTGCAGAAAGCAATTCCATGGACATCTGGTGATGTCTGAAGGCTGAAATACAGGCCCTGAAAAAATATTAGCGCTTCCATGAGTGAAGAGCTCCAAATCCAAAGTATCATTTTAGGTGCCGAGGCAAATGCTCTGGGGCTTGACAGTATCTTCAAAGTCACATAGGCAAAGTGAGTGACAGCCTGAATACCTAGTCCTGGGATCAGCCTTTGTCTCTCGTGCTTCTCATTCTCTGCTCAGCTGCTTTCCTTTAGCAATAATAGCAGCAACTGTCTTGGATTCAGGGAAAGCAGACGGGCTTCCCCCTGCAGATGGCCCCCAGAAATTTTCAGAAATACTTATTTTCTGTAATTTTGTTTACTTATTTTTTCCATAGTTTATCATGGAAGGAGAGGGCAAGGCCGGGGAGTTACTTGTTTCTGTTTAGGTTTTATTTTCTTAAGCTTTGAGACGTTGAATTACTGTATGGCTTTATCTAAAGTCTTTTGTCCAGTTCAGAGAAGCACACTGTAGTCCCGATGAATGTGGTGCTAAGCCTCCAATTATCCTGCTTACCTCAGCTTTTTAATTGCCCCATGATTCCAATGTCATCCCCCCTCCCTTTTTCCTTTGTATTTCAGCACTTGCAAATCCCTCAGGTTCCCCATGCTTTAGTATCACTAAAGCCACCAGTACCCAGAGTTTTTTTGCTGGACCTGGACCTGTCTGTACTTTGAGTCAGGTGCAGGTGTAGGTTGACCTCAGACTGATCTGGAAAGGGAAAACCAAGGCTTAGGAAAGCACCTCCCCACGGCACCAAGCCCTGACCAGATGCTGACAAAGATCTCAAACTTGGCTCCTCCTGAGCAGAATGTGGATGTTTTCAGTCCAAAGGGAGGTCCCTAAAGCTGTCACTCACCTGCCCTTGTTACATTGGTTTTCCAGATGAGATGTGCATTCATGCAGTTGTGTTGTATGAAGTTTTCTGATCTCTAAACAGCAAATGAGCTTCTAGGGTTGTAGACTTATTTGGTGTGGGGATTTCTGATTTCTTTCTATTTGAATATTTCAGTCTCTATAAAAACAAAACAAAACAAAAAGAAATCCAAACCTTGACTTTATTTTAACAGAAGAGTTTGGTTTAAAAACCAAAGGGAGGCTTGGTTTCAGTAGAAGAATCTAGTTTTTGAAAAAAGCAAAGCATTTCTTTTAGTTTCTGAAATGAAAGCCAAACCACAGCCCGAACACTTCTACTGGAAAAAGATCATTGCCATATTTATATTTCATGCAGATGCATGGGTGAAAAGTCCCCTCTTCCCCCAAGCAGCTACAAAAACAGAGCTCTAAACCCAGCTGTTGTTAATGTCCACAGCTTTCTTCCGTTGTCTCCTTTTCCTCCTCTGCTCTGTGCTAATTTTGCTATCAATCCTTGTTGTCCCTCCTGTCACCTGTGATGATGCCTCCTGTACATATATCCTGTCTTCCTTCGACTGTATGCATTTCTGTAGGAAACCTGCTATGTCCCCTGAAATTGATATTCTGCTGTCCAATCATCTCCGAGTCCCCGTACCTTCTGCTTTCATAGGGTTGCATCACTTCTTCTGCCAGCTGCAAAAGGCAGTCAACCCTCCTAAAGCCCCCCAGCTCTACCTCTTGAAAGGCTCTCCCTTTGAAGGGTTCAAATTATTGGAAGAAAAATCTGTTGAAAGCTGTCACGTACAGAATTGCTATCTCTGGCTGAAGAAATCCCAGACCCACAAATAGCTGAAAGCATTCAGGGATTTCTGCCCTGTTCTTTTTCTTTCCTAATGCTGCAAGGAATATGAATCCACTGAGTGTCTCCTTGCACAGCTTTCCCCCCAGTCAGGGTGGACCCAGCACCACAGAGTCTTTCAAGGGGATGTCTTCAATGGTGTCTTGGGGGTCCTTTCCCCATCCAAGTGCTTCAGAATTTAATTTTATTTTTAAGTTTGATATGTTAGGTGCAGCTGAGGTCAGAAATCACCTGAGGACTGGGAGCACTAAGCTCTATTTCATATTCTAGGATAACACTACACAGATGCACAAGGCTGGGGGATAGGTAGCACCCAGTGCTTCTAAACTCCTGCCCTTCTGGAGTATCACTGAGCACGTCTCGGGTCATCACTTCTCATTGCACTGGTAAGCAGAGACCAGCCTGGCCAGCCTTCTGAGGTGGTTGCAGAGTCCGGCCCTCTGATTCCACAATCACAACACTCTGAGTGCAGATTGGGAGGACATGGGGCCTCTGTACGTTCAGCTCCATGCATTCCCCAAGATAATCCCTGCCTCCTCTAGGGGAAACACCATAAAACCACTGCGAAAACACAACATGTGATATAATGCTGGACTACAATACTGCAGAGTTTGGATGAGGACCTTTCTCTTCCCCTGGCACTAGAGGAAAGTCTCCCCCATGCTGCCCTCAGGTTCCCCCTGGAGGAATTGTGCCTTGGTTTATTTTTAGATACACGCAGAAATAAACACCTCTGCCCCCTCTCCACTGTGATTAGCAGAGACATTGTGATGATAATGATTATTTGAGTTGCCTCAAATGAAGAAAGTATTCAATTATATTTTCATTCTTTGGAATGAAACTTAACCCAGTTTGTTTTCCGATAAGGCCATATGGAGAGAGGACACAGCTGGTATTTTATCCAAATTAATATGTGTCCTGGCTCGAAAACAGGTTGTGTTTGTAATGAGCTCAATCTTCATATAATAACACTGTTGAAACAATAAACGTCACTTCGGCTCCAATTTGGTGTCTGGACTGCGAGGCATAAAAACAGTTCTGCTCTAAACTGTCAGGGTGAAGACTGGATAAACTCGAGAAAGTTCAGGTCAGGTGAAATTTCACACACGGAGACTATTATTGGAGCGAGAAGGCTGGAGGAGCTATTATGGGGAGCATGTGCATCACTTCTCTCCCCACAGACCGAAGTCAGAGCCACTTCACTGGTGACACATCCCGGCACGGCTGCATCTGAAACACCCCCAGCAGCTGGAGAAAAGCACTAGTTGAGTGCAGATGGCTCATTTTCCCTGGGAAATGCAAGGTGCTGCGGGAGCGACGGTGATTTGGGGCTGCGCTCAGCTATTCACTGGGGTGCTGCTGTTGGATGTTTTTCAGAGGGCTGTTCTGTGGTGGATTGCTCCTGGCATGTCGGTCCAGGGCTTGTGGGTACCGGGGATGGCAAAGTGCCTTTTGTAGTTACTGCGCTGCAGGAAATTCTCTGGGCAACATCATCCACTCTCTGAACTGTAGCCACTTCTGAGCTGAAACATCACCGCTTTCAATCCAAAAGAGCCTTGGAAAGAAGCAGGGGGAGGTAGAGAGGTTTGCTCCTGCGTGGTAGATGAGCAAAGCAGCAGAGGTGGGATGAGCCATATGAAAGGGTGGCAAAGCTGACAAAGTGGAACCCCATTGGTTGCCAGAAGCCTGGCACGAACATAGGGGCTAGTCTGGTAACGAGCATTGTAGTTGCAGTTTCTTGTGGTCCATTCCTACCACCACCAGATTTTCTCCCTCACAAAGAGGGTCAAAATCATTAAGCACACCTACTCCAAGGTTAACTGATGGCTCTCACTGGCCAGGATGCAGTCAAACCCATTACATGTGTGAGGGACTAATTCTGCATAGGACCTGAACCCCAATACTTGCCCTATCCCCTTTCTTTCAGCCTTTGAAACACACATAGAACTTTTACCTAACAAAGACAGTTCTCCCTACCTTACAAGTCTCTTTTCTGTGCTAGGGAAACTTTACTTATTGGTTCTATACAAGAAGCTTTGGAGAGCCTCATCCAAAACAGAGATGAGTAGTTGCTGCTTAGATCATATACAAGCCCTGCCAAAATCTGCAGACTAGGTGTTCCTCCAACAGCCTTGCTGCCAAGGCAGGATTTGATTAACATTTTTATATATAGCAGGTCAAGCACTCAGAAAAGACATCCAGAAGTGAGAGTATGGGATATCTAAGCTCATCAGTGCTTAGACCACTTGCCCAAGGAAGTAGGATCCTTGAGCAGAGTCTCTTTTCCAAGGACTTGAATGCATCTCCCGCCTCCTGTGTGTTGCGCCATGAAGAGAGCTGTGAGATAGGACAAAAATAATCTTGAATTTAGCCTCCATGTATGGGAAATAACATGTTCACTGCGCCCAGCAAGTATGGATTTGCAAGATTGCATCAGGGTCCCAAGCTGCAATATTGGGAGCTATGTTGTCTTGAGGGATTTCTCAGTTCGTGCTTGATTATGAGTACATCATAGTTTGCAAGAAATACTGGGAGTTGGCAGCAGTGTGATCCAAAAGGCTTGGAGGTCATCAGCAAGTCCCTGCTGCAATTTTTCTTTCATCAGATGCTAAACACTTATGGGAAAACCCAGATCTTCCCCATTTACTCTGCAGATACTCTGGGACCCCAAATACCACAGGGTCTATATCTCTAGAAGTATCTGCTTTTTATTTCTGACCAGTACATCTCTATGCATTGCACAGAAAGGTAAACATAATCCCCCCCCCACATTTAAGCCCATTGGCCCCACTCCTGCTTATTGACACCCACGTGGTTCAAACTCTATCTTAAAATTAGTTGGCTCCTGTCCAGTCACTATCCTGGAAAGCTCTTCTGCTCTGCATGTCTCTGCTCATGTGAAAACCAAAGCCCTCGGAAAAGGAGTTCTATAAAAGCAAAAAATTCCCAGATTTTTCTATCACCATAAGAAAAGGAGCAGTGTACAGTCTGGATGTGAGCAACTGTGATGCTTTTCTCCTTAGTGCTGGGCTGCAGGAAGGGGTGAGACTGGGCTGCAGCTTTCCCTGAGAATAGAAACCGGCAGGAAGGAACTGAGGAGTGAATGTTTCCTCAGGATCAATATGTGGAGATTCCCTGTCTGGGAAAAGGAGGGAATAGAGCGGAGCAGGAGCTGAGATCACTGCATCCTCGAGGGACAGGTCTCTCCAGGTCTGCACCGACACCGGCGGCGGTTTCCTTCCCATCTTACCAGGCAATGTGACCTTTTTCACAGCCTTTGCATGTCTAACAGCAAGTAGAAGCAGCATGCTCCTGCTCACTGCCGTTTTTTTTTAGCTGCTTACCCCTGAGAAGGCACTACGGGTTGTGGACTGTGGGGTCTCTCCTGCAGAGATGCTTTTGAACGCATGCTGCCATGAGGAATCACACAGCACGGGGCCTTTTTTCCAAGCATTGGGGTCCCAGGCAAAAAGGGGTGAAGAGCAAAGCTGTAGTTTTCCTTTTCCCATTTTCCCTTCAGGGTCTGAGGCTGGAGCCCAGGCAAACTACTGTTTGCAATGGTCCAGATTTTCCTGCTTTCAGACCATGATGTATCAACATAGATGTGTGTCTGCATCTCCAGCTTAATGCTCCCCTGGTCCCAGCCCCTGAATCCATTCTCCAATCAAGGTAAAATAGCACAGCAAAGTGGGTGCTAATTGCAAAGCAGCAGGATACCCCTCAAGTTTGGCACGCTTCTCCTGGAAGGTCCCAGTGCCACAGCACAAAAAAGAGGCAATTGGCACAATTGCAGGGAAACTGAGGCAGAAGGAAGCTGCATGAGTCACCCAGCAGAGCTGAGCAAGAGAGCAGCTGTAGCCAGAAGAGAAATCCAGGGCATTCCCATGGCTGCAGAGTGCCATGTGCCTATTTATATCCCTGGTCTCAGTATCCACCCATTTCCTTAAGCCATAACCTCATTGCTGATCACTGCTAATATAAACACGCTAAGGCTGCACTGGACTATCAGGAGCTTCCTTGCTCCCAGGACCCACAGCTCTGGAACACAGTTCCCCACTCTGTGGGCTGAGGAGATGGCACTGGGTTTCAAGCCATCTCAGGGGACCTGGCAGGCTCAGCTTTTCAACCATACTCTCTAGGGTGCTCCACAGGGAACACCTGAAGACTAAAGTCCAAAGGGACACAACCCAAACTAGGGCAGAACTGGTTCATGGACATTTTGGCTTGGTTGGGTGACAGGAAACCCCTTTCTCTTTACACTTATAAGAGAGCTTTTGAACCCTTTTGATCATAAGAGATGGCCACTAGAAAACCCATGAGAGTATGTCTCATACTTTGCCTTTTTCCCTAGACTATTTGCCATGGAGTACAACTAGTGAGTATCTTTATGGAGAAGAGATGATTTTTCATCCTACTTCTGCCTATTGCTTCTTCTCTGGCTGAGGGTGTGCAGCTCACACTTTGTCTTCTGCATAAAAGGGGTGATCCCAGATTTTAGGTATTTTTTTATTAAATGTGCTAGAAGCGTCACCAGATTCCTGTGGTCCCCAGGGCAAATAAGTGACATCAGCTTGCTTAATACCATTGCTTCCTAATTTTGAGCATTCCCTGCAACTTATTACGAACTCCCTGAAATTATGTGCTTGTGATCTAAAAGCTTGTGCTCCTCACACCTCACAGAGGATCGGGCCTGGCCATATGTAAACAAGGTCATACATAAATAAGAATAAATTGGGGAGAAAAGAATATGGAGAGGGTAATAGCAGGGAAAAGAGAGGGACAAAGGGATGGGAAGGTGTACAGGCAGAAGATACTGAGAGGAACCTATAGCAACGGGTATGGAACAAAATCACAGCTAAACGCTGGGTGTCAGCATGATGTATTTTAGCGTTTAGCGGTATATACGAAAATGCCCAGCATAAAGCATTTACATATTTCTCCCTGTATTCTTTGCTTTTGTAGCACAGAGAGCACAGCAGTGTCTCCACTCTCATGGCCCTGTGAACCCGTCATTGGTAGCCTGGAAGGGGATTCATTGCCAGGAATGGGGAAAGGGAAGCTCTCCCTGTTTGGAGAAGACCACAGTCAGGTGACCCTACCCACGCCTGTATTGTCCGGGGTATTGTCCAGGCCAAAAACTCTGCAAAGGCTCTTTCTTTTTGCCCCAGGGTGAGTAAACAGATGGGAGCTGTAGTGCCTTTTTTATTTTGGTTATGGGGTTGGCCATGTCACTTTATTTAAGGCTATCTTAAAAACACAGCTATAGAAAAATGCAGCACTGACAATCAGGAATGTTTATCTTTTTAAGTTAAAAAGTATATGTGTGTGTGTCCTTAGGTCTCCTCTACTTAGTGTACTGAGTCTTCTCCAGGTGCCGTGGTCCAGTGTTCGATTCTCACCTCCTCTCAGCTGGGAAGGGATGCTGCTCAGCACATCAGAGGACACGACACAGGGCATTTTCACTCCACGTGTTACCAAACATTTGGGGTCATGAGGCTGAAAGGAGGACCCAGTGTTGCAAAGGAGGTCCCTTAATCCAGACCACACTGTCCCTCCCAAGAGGGATGGGTTGAGATTTAACTCCTATCTCCTACAGTCCCAGCAGCAACCAGCAAGGGCAGGGGGTCATTTCTGCCCTTCGCACTGCTGTCCCTACTGTGCAGTATGCCAGTTACAGCTATCAGGGCTCCTATTGGGAATGTAGATTTGCCCTGTTTTAAGTACCATTTTACACAGGAGTAACATGGACTCCATCCCAGGAGCCATCCATTTACCAAGACTGGGTTCTTCCTTCCAGCCTCACGCTGTGTAGTTTAGTTTGTCCCCAAACTCACAGAAACCCTCCTGCATATGGAAACAAATGTCCTAAACAATGCATTTCCAAGAACTTACTTTTTTGGATAGGTCAGGTAGGTGGCTATTTTGTTTACCCTCCCATGTACTTCCTACTTTTAAGTTAGAAAGACATCATACCTGTTTTTTTGGTGGCTCACTGAGACTATGAGGAGAATTTTATCTGGCCTTGAAAACAAGGGAGCAATTCTGGCACAATGCCCTGTGTTCTACCTGCTCATCCCCTCGGGCTACCACATCTGCTGCAACAAATGGTTTAATTTGGTTGGGTTGGAACATTTCCCTCTGCTTCCCTTACTTTTGTGATAAGCTGCTCTCCTGAGTGTTGAGATGAAGGCAGTTTTCCAAGGATATTTTATGTTGGGCTGAGTCCCTCTTCAGACACCAAGTGGAGGAATGCATTTTCAACAGTTCTTTACCCCCAAGGGCTTCCACTGCATTGCTTATGGATAGAGACAGAGAAAAGCTTGGTGTGTGTCTGGCAGAAACTTTCTATTGAATCTTTTCCCTTTATCCAAAGATAAATAAATAAGAAATAAACTTTTGGTTGAAATGACTGTTTTGGCAAGAAATGTTTGTTTTAATAAAAATGTTCCTGTTTTTGTTATAATCCCCGAATTATTGGGTTTTAGTTACTTACAAAAACTCTATTTTATTTTTTTAATGGAAGCTTAGGAATATTTTTCTTCTCTCTTAATTTTAATAAATGAGTGTCAACTTTTTCAATCATAAATATCTTTCACGAGGAAGAAGTGATTTCTGAAAAGGCTCTGTGAGGTGGCCAGCAAGTGTAAGGCTTGATGTGAAAAAGCTTCCCCTAATAACTATCCTAGTCCTCATCAAAGAGGCCAAAAAAGGACTTCTGCTGGTCCCTCAAATAAGGTTTTGCTTGGGCCCAGAATCCTTTCATGCACCAGTAATACCCTTAAATCCCTCAATAACTGAGAAACCTCTGAAAAGTGACCATATATGTTCTTTTTGGTTGAACTCCTGAACTGCACAGAAGTCAATTCTGAATTTTCTTCCATCCCTGGAAAGAGGGCAACATTATTGATCACTGTATTCTTTTCATCGCCCTCTCCTACCGGCCTCTGCTTTGATGTGCACTGTATGGAGCAAGGATTGTCATTCTGTTGTGGTTTTGTACATAACTGTGCACACTAAGGTCCTTGTTAAGATGACGGAAATCACAGTTTGTCCTGGTTTCAGCGAGGAAAAGTTAATTTTCTAGTGATTGCTGTGAAAGAAAGTTCAATAATGCATATATTTTTAGTTGTTGCTAGGTGATGTTTATACTTTTCAAGGACTCTTCTCAGCTTCCTATAGAAGCTGAGAAGTAGCATAGATAGAACAACAGAATGGCCAATGGAATATTCCATACCATAGACATCATGCTCAGTATACAAATGGGGGTTGGCTCTGGGGGGGAATCTGCGATCACTGCTCAGGAAGGTACAAATTCACCAGGTGGTGAGAGTGACTTGTGCCATCCTTCTTGTCGCCGTCGTCTTCTTCTTCTCCTCCTTCCTATTATTATTACTATTTCCTTTTCTATTGTTGTTCTATCAAATTGTATTTATCTCAACCCATGAGGTTTTTTTCCTTTCCCTTCCTTTTTTTTTTTTTCTCCCTGCCCTTCTGGGGGGAAGCGGAAGAACTGCACAAGCGGCTGCATGGCCCTAGCTGCTGGCTGGAGCTAAACCATAACACAATTTTTGCTAAAAACATTCTCACAGGGTTTAATTTTAGGTATAGGAAATACTTTCTTGTGCCCAAGTAAAAGATCTCCATCTGTCTAGCTAAGATGTCATTTTCTTTCTCTTTGTGACTTGTTTTGTCCCAATGACAGAGTTACAACACTCAGCTCCATGGCTGTTGAACTGGGATCCATTTGGGTAATCCTGTGAAACGTTACTAGAATGGCTACTCTTCTCTTAGGGAGGGATGGGGAGGGAAAAAGAGTAACTAAACAGACACCAAAGCCTCTCTGCTGTTCACCAGCTGGAGAACTTCAGCCAGGGCCAAAGACAAAGTATTTGTTCCAGCAGAACTCTATGATACCTCATAAATCTCCAAACTAAAGACTGAGAAGTTTCCAGGTGCTATGGGAAGGACACAGGATTATAGAAGTCTCCTTCTTGTAACAGATTTCTGCATGGAACATGAGTTATTTCATTCAAAGACCATCAGTGTTGAAGCATTATTTCGGCTAACCACCACTGATAACTTGCCATAAGAGGCTGCTATTCTGTATGTTTGCTAGCTAGAAGTTAGAAAACTTATTCTGTGCTCCTGTGGTGCATGAAAATTAGATGCAAGGAGAGCCTAAAAGATAAATGATGTCAAAAAACTGTGAGCCAAATCCATGGTGGAAATTTTCTTGGTGGTTTTCAAATAAAAATATTCGCTAACTTGATCTGGAATGCCCCAAGTTTCAGATCAAAGTCTGCCATGGGAAATGCTACTGTATGTAGAACTGGTTCTTACATTTTTCTCTGGGAAACATCTCCTGGCTCTTGTTGGAGACAGAGAACAAATGAGATGGACCTTTGGAGGTCTGACCAAGTGAGATCAGTCTTATGATGTTGGAACTGGTCCAATCCTGAAGGCTTGTAAGGGACGTAACTTCTGGAAAAAAGGTTGACCACATTCTTGAAGGTCCTGTTAGTGTGAGTGGGACAGACTTCCAGATGGGTCAGATCACATTTCACTCCTCCAACTTCAGTTCCACTAACATCCCAAAGAGCATTTGAAGAAAATGTCACAATTAATCTTGCATGAACACAACGAGGCATTAGAAATCAAGTTCCAACTCTGTTCATAGACAACAGCAGCTATCCTTCCTTTGTACTTGCTGTCATGGATAGGTTCTGGAAGGAAGGGTAGTAGACAGATAGGCATTTGTTGTTTGCCAAACCAATCAAAAGCCTGCTAAATCTGTGTAAAGGAGTCATGGAATCAATCTGAGGCCTTTATGCTTGAACAGGAGCAGAAAGGTTCCAGTAACTCCACAGCACCCAGTTTATCCTGGTGCCTAATTAACTGTGGGTGAACAAAAGTTGAAATTTCCCCCAGTTGCTTACAGGAACTTACTTGCAAGTTTCTGTAAAGGGCTGTGGAGAGAGTTCAACTTACAACACACAGAGGCCACAGAGCCTGCCCTTCTGCTCTTTCATGCAAAGAGATGAGTTACCAGCATGCCAGCAGCATTTAGGGAACTCAGGAGAGTTCTTGGTATGTAGATCTTTGCAGCTACTTGGTTTAGGTCTCAAGGGTTGGTCCTAAGAGTTGGACAAAAGGGGAGCAATGACAGATTTATTAGTGTCTCCCCTTTAAATGTGTGGAGAAGCAAGAGACAGGAAAACCAGACATAATTGTTTCAAAAGAACCCATATGATTTAGGGACCTACATGCCATTTTCAAAATTGGTCAAGGAATTCAGAAACCTAAATTGTATCAACTTGCACTGAGGAAACTGTGTAGATTACATCTGAAGACTTCAGTGCAAATGACTTGCCCAAGTTCATATGATCAAGGCAGTGCAATTAAACCCAGACTTAGAACCACAGAATAATGTAGGCTGGAAGCAACTGCAAGAGGTCTCTGGTCCACTATCCTGTTCATCCTGAGTTCTTGTGCAAGCAAGTAATTTCCAAGAGCAAACCATGGCCTGGTGGTCATCACATGGTGGAGATAGGCCATAGCAGCAATAGACATCTGCTTGTCAAGAAGAACCAAAGACAAGGCATTCATGCTCTCCTTCTTGCAGTTTCTGCAAAAGTGCCATGTGTATCATACGCTATACATGCCTGGGAAACAGGTCAACCACATTAAATCAAAGCTTTAATTAAGGACATTACATGCCATTGTGACGCTTCTGTGATAAAGACCACAGCAACTACAGCTTTGGAGGTATCTCATATCTCAACATCTCTTCTTTCTCTGTAATAAATGCAGCTCTGTTGCTAAGCTGATCCTGGCATGCCATGAACATGGATATGACCCCTGCCTTGAAGTGTTCAGGTTGCACTGTCAAATGTCAAACAGCGTCCCTTCCACCACATGCCTTGGGGAGATTGAATCACAGGCCAGTAGATCTCATCTGACATTTCCAAAAGTGCTGGCCTCTTCATCTACCCTGATGGAGAACTACAAAGAGCATAGGGTCATCACAGGTCTCTTGCTTCTCCATGGTTGCGTATAATTCTTCTGCTCACCTCCAGGCCAGGTCCCCACCAGACATTATCAGTGTATGCCTGTGTTAGCAGGATGTCGAAGCCATAGCTCACTTCTTTGAGACTGTCATGCTGCAATAAAATGATAGCATGGTCAAGGTGGCTGAAGCCGAACCTCAGCTGCAAGCTGGAGGGAGAAGTGATTTTTATTCCATTCCCTTTTCTCTTGCCCTTTTCAGGCACTGCCATCTAGGAACAGAACCAGAGCTGCTTTGTCTCCTTCTCTCTGCGTGGACCCCAAAGCCCTCTTGGAGTGTCATAAGAAAAGTGGGGTGGTGGTGTCCAGCACGTAACACTGACATTTGTAGCCTGGCAGAGATATCTCCATTGCTGGAGTGTTACATTCCTGAGTCGACAGCAGGGCATTTTTATTAAAAAAAAAAAAAAAGCGCATATCTGTGGTCTTCATTGCAGTGTTCACTACACAACAGCCACTCAGAATCAGGCCAAAAATGATGGTTGGGGTTTTTTTACTGTTTCCTGAAAAAACGTTCACTCAAAATCCTGTTTCTGTCTCTCTCATTCTCTCTCTCTGTTTCTCTCTCCAATTTTGATTGCTTCCTCTACACATCCATTTCATGACAAGCTTGTTTGTTGCTTTTGGCTACTGGGCCAGTATATATAGGGGATTACAATGGAGTCTCTGTTCCCGCAGTGGTTGTTAAGTTGCCTTAAACAAGTGCCAACTGCAGTCTAAATCTGTTCATCTCTTTTTTTAAAAAATATATAAATATATTTTAAGAAAATAATTGTTCCTGAGATTTATTTGACAGTCAAGATTTCCTAACACCGAACAAGCCTGTAGCTTTTGGTTGAAAGTCTTTCATATACATATATGAATATGATTGATTGAAAGAAACCAGTTCCAGACACCCACCATGGAGAAAATTCCCACTGGAAACCACAGCGGAGCCTCTCAAAACCTGTCCCTGGAAGCTGGAAATGTCTCTTGCCGTGAAACCAAGAGGGCTTCACAACCTGGGGGAATCTCATTTGCCTTAAAAAAATCCTGTTTGATTCCCCTAAATGCTTTCATCTATCCCATCCAGGAACTACTGGTGCTGACATCAGCAACAGATGTTTCTTGTGGACTTCCCAGATCATTTTGCACTCAATGTCTTTATTTTTTAAGCGAGTTGAACCAAACATGGAAGTATACAGAGATCTCCTCCAACTCAAAATTTTGAGAAAGAGCTTAGTTTTTATTTTGAACTTGTATTTTTCACTACTCACTAGTACCATTACTTTTCACCAACAGGAATCAGCCTGGTGTCCTATAGAGCTTCACAGCATCCTTCAGTAAATTTTTCCCTGGAAACAATACATAACTGGAGAGCTTGGATGAGACATCTGCTTGGAGTTTCTTCTTGACTTGTTTTCAGGCTGTAAAGGTGATCAACTGATGGAAAAAGGTCTGTCTGAATATGATTTTCACAGTGTGGATGGTCAAAAAGTAGGTAGAAACCTATAGGCAAGATCACTTTTCCTATTTTAGGAAATGAAAATTGAGTGAGTGTCTCAGATCCCACCCACACGCAAAAGCAGAACCTGCATTGCCCCTGAGGCTCAAATCTGTAGATTTATATTAAATGCTTTCCATCCTCAGCCTTGGAAATTTCCCATTGATTTGCACATGAAGGACTGAAGGACATATCTTAATAGCTAACATGCACACTTTGCTAGAAACCCATCCCTCTGGGCTGATCCCGGTTTCTCAGCCTCTCTGGGGCACACAGGGACACCACTTCCCACACCTTCTAGGTATGCTACCTACACTCTGCTGTTTGTTTGAGGAGGTGTCCCCTGGAGAGGCAGCATCCCCACAATGCAGCCCCGGTGAGGCTGCCCAGGACTGTGGCTGGGCAGTCTCCTTCTGGCAAACGGAAACCTCCCCCTCTCCACGTCAGCACAGAGATTTGGGAAGAGCAAAGCTGTGAAAATGTGATGCTTGATGACTGCTGGAAAGAAAGCGGTAGGGAGACATGTGAAAATGTCAAACGCATCGTTCTTCTGAGTGAAATCTTTTGTTTCAGAAACGCTGTACTATTATGTTCTGTGTTGGTCAATGATCCTTGTTTTGAAATAATGGCTCATAGGAAACTGGCCTTTATTTTTTTTTCTAAAATTTTAAAAAAGGTAAATAACCTGGGAATAATTTGTTGCCAATTAAATAAAATATTTCTGGTTGAATCAAAATGAATATTGCAAATTTTTTTGAGAAAAAAATCCCATTAAAATATTTCTGGCTTGGTTTGACTTCAGTTGATTTTTCCCTTTTCTTTTTCCTTGCTGTCCTCCTGATTTTCAAGTTCACCTACTTGAGCCAGGACACCCAGATGAAAACTTCAAGAAGAGCAATTTAGTCTTTTATTTCTCCCTGTACCTGTTCAGGGCTCCTGAACATTGGATCCAGACCACTGAAAGCAAAAGGAAGGAAAAGATAGTCTCACTGGAAAGTGCTCCCATGTATCTTTTAGAAAATCCCTAGAGTAATTTTGTTTCTTCTAAAGCCATAACTGAATAAAAATTAAGAAGTTCTGGCAGCGTTCTGCCTACACCAGCATCAATAGAGGTTTTTCCCGTTCAGGTCCTAAAAGAAATATCCATCTCCCTGGTCCCCTACAATCCATGCTGCCTGGACGTGAGTTGTCTCCTGATTCTCAATACCGCTCAGCATTTTGGAGTAAAATGATTATTTTACACCAAGTCAAACCCCAGCTGATGCTCCAGGTATAGTAAACTCCAGAGATCACCCTATAGGTAGTGAAAATAAGACCTGGAAAAGTCTGGTTCCCTCTACAGTCCCCCAAGACCATTCTGGCAGGTCTTCTGTGCTCAAACTTTGTTACCCTGCTAGCTAATGCCGTGCCCCAGGACATGCAAAACACACCCTTGGCATCACGCTATTAAAAACATCACCCCAGCAGGCTGCAACACAGCCTGTGCTTCATTTTTTGCACTTTGAATTGAAACCTCTTCCCACGTGCACACACAAAAATGATAATAATTGTGTTTCAGAGCTATAGGCAGCCAGAGGCTCTGAGGAGCTTGAGTCCTGGGGACATCCCCAGCCTGCTCTGATGGAGCTGGTCCCGAGAGCATGAAACTTTTTGCTGGGGCAGAAGCCTTTAGCAAGGTTAATGCTGTCTTTCCTGATCAAAGTGGGGCTCAACACTCCAAATGATCCAGGAACTTCTGCTGAACACCCCTAGCACTAGGACAAGTACTTGCCACCTTGCTAGCGTGGTGCAGGGATGCCTGGGGCTGAGCCTGCCATGTTGCTGGTGCAGTGCCCGGCAAAAGTGCTGTCTCTGACTTAGACGCTTCAGTGCTACTTAAACAAAAGTGTCACTGAACAGCAGGGAAAATGCTATTGGATTACTAGACTATTTTCGCTCGATGCATGTGCAGACCAAAAGGGAGGGTTATCGGAAGAACTGGAATGACAGAGGCTGTTAACAGGGCTGAATTCAGCTGCTCTTGGCAGCCTGGTAGGGAATGGACCCTTTGCACAACTGTTGGGTTGGGAAGGAGATGATGCTGAAAGAGGAGCGAAGGGGGAATATCCCAGGGGATGCAAGCCAGCATGAAGGCACACCGGCAGGAGAGAGGGAAGCAGCAGGAGCAGGGGATAGTGGATTGTAAGGGGAGAATATGAGAGCTGCCCAGCACTGCCAGGCATGGTGCTTGTTTGCCTGATAAATTCAACCCCAAGCAGAAAAGAAAGAAATGATGAAATGAAGAAAAGTAGCGCCAGTTGTGCAGAGAGAGCCCTGAGCGGACGGCATTGTTTTATGGTCCAGACTGCATGACTGATTGGATTTCCCAACAATATTTCTCAATGCCTAAGTGTGAGAGGCCCCTGGGAACAATAACTTTCCTGCAACTCAGAAGTTGAGTGATGAAGCTGTGGGTTAATAGCAATTAGTCTCCACACTGGCGGCTCCCTCTGCCACCTCCAGGTCTTCTTAATTTGTTGCCAGCCCCGCAGCAATGTAAATAATCCTTTGTTTTAAATCCACTGTAAATCTGCTGGTGAAATTACTGTGGCTTGAGTTATACAACGAGGATCCTTGCTGAATATACTTGGGTAGGCTGGAGGGATCGGTGTACCTGCATTCTCCTACAGAGATTCATGGCTGGCCATTGAACAGGGTGACGCAGGTAATTTTACGGACCTCTGTTTTCAGTCACCATACAGGTGTTCCTCAAGCGAGAAACCGCTACAGACACTTAATCCAGGTACCAACCAAAAATGAAATTATCAAATGTATAATAAGAAAAAACAAATAAGCTCTCCAACCTATGGTTCAGGAACATCTTAAGTTTGGAGATCCACTCACTGCATGATGAACTGGAGCAGGGAGAATTAGAGTGGTAGATTTAAGGGAGAGCTGAACAACAATTGTGTTAACAATTCAGTGGCTACCAGAGGATCCACCTGAGATCACGGACACAAACACAATATCCTTCATCCAGGGACTTCAAAGATTGATGATCCCCACCTGTGCTGGGAAGCACAGACAGACAGATGACAGCAAGCTGGCAATATCAGACCTTCCTCTCTAGATAAGCATCAGTTTTATTGCTTTTTTCTATTTTTTGGTGACTGTTGGAAGATCTTGCTGGCAACACCTGACCTATGATCTGTGGCCTGTGAACCATGCTATCACTAAAGGAAATGCCTGCATTTTAGATGAGGGCTGAGAAGTAGGAAATCTGGGACCTAGCTAACTCTCCACAGGTGCTGAAAAGGGGGTCATGTTTTGGGACAGAAAAGCTTAAGAATTGACATGGATGTTAAGCTCGGCAATAAAAAAGAGTGTGGGTTGGCTGACACTAATAACAGTGAGCTACCATGAACTTGTGAATACGTTTGTCACCGGATGTCGAAGCATGAACCTGGCTCTCTCACCTCATGGTATCCTCAGCTCTGACTTGAATATCCAGGATTTTTGTGGGGGGAGCTGCATGTCCTTTTGAGTAACTTAATGGAAAAAGAGGCCATACCTGTAAGTGCCTATCTACCTTCCCTAGACAAAACCAAATACTGCTTAGGGGCCAAAGAAACATGCCCACCAACTTCAGGATCATGAACTGACAAAACCTCTTGGAATATGAAATATGGAAATATGGAAATATGAAAGTGAGGAAACTTCCCTGTCTCTTCTTTCATGGACATCTTGGCCCACAAAGAGGGCTGTTAAGGAACTGGAGAGAAACCTAGAATTTGCCTACCCCAGGAGGCCATAGATGAACATTGAATGAGGAAATTCTGCTGAACCTCACAGTTTTTCATGGATGCTCTTCATAAAGTCTCAGAAGACCAGGCTATTCTCTAAGGCTTATCAGGCACCTCCAGACCATCAACATTAAGCTTCATGTACTGCAAAGTTGTTGGAGTCACGTCTTTGCTCCATGCAAAGGGAGTCACCCCCTCTTCTGTGTGTTAGGACATCACTTTGTAGCATAGAAGAGATGAGACTCACTCATCTTTGTCAAGTTTTAAAGGAAATAATATCAAAACAGCTGAATGTGGATGGGTGCCCAAGTTTTTTCTGGCTTTCTTGTTGCTGGAATGATGATGGACAGTTTGGATTGTTTAATACAATTACTTTAATCCTGGAATGGAGGACCTTAAAAAGGTTTCTGCCTACATACACAAGACAAACTTAATTCCTGGAAGGCTGAGAAGTGGAGCTGGAATGAGACGTGTGGCTGGAATAGAAAGATCTGCTTGCAGAGCTGTGCACTGGAGCATACCTATCTCCTGTCAGAAGTGGCTTTCATAGCATCAGAAACTTCCAGAACAGAAGAGCAGAAAACTTCACCAAGTGTTAGCCCCAGCAAAACATAAGTTGTTTGTTTGACATTGTTTCCCCTTTGCTCAGAGATGTTTGTTTTCTTTTTTTTTTTTAATAAAAACCCCAACATACCAGGCAAAAAACATATTCAAGAACCTTATGGCTTTTCTCGTGTTCTTTTACTTTCTGTGCAGACTTTCACTGAAGACTGCATCTGCGAAGCGGCTGCTGTGATTAATGAGAGTGATAAAGTGCTTGCTTTCTCCCACCTTTCCTGAGGAAGAAGATGATTAATTGAAGCAAGATAGAGAACCTCCTTGGATTTGATTAACACACGCATTTTCTCAGCTGGTGTTGAGACCCACCTCAGGTGTTTGAATCACCTTTGTCACAAAGACCACGCAATAAAAGCCAGCTAAGTTCCTAGGCTGTGTCACCATTTCTGCCCTGTGAATCAGTCTGCTCTCGAGGGGTCAGTCAGGATTCTCAGAAAACCAAATCCTCAGAGTCCTCACAGCGTATCAAATATGACAATTCTTATAGACCTGGCCTGTTTCTTCAGATTTTGCATCCATTTGCTATTGACTTCTGATGGATGATGCTTCAGAAGTCAGGTGGGTGAGCAGCTGAAGGGTTAGAAAAACAGCAATATGGATCCTTTTACCCTCTGGTTTGAATCTGGCCAAGAAATCGGATTCTACACTCAGCCACTGTTGCATAAATCTGCTCTGCACCCCCTGGATGTGGTAGCTGTTGTGAGAGGAATGAGTAGTTGGTCTCTGCATCCTTCCTCAGGGCCCTTGCTCCACATTAACTCCATAATCTTAAACTGGCCCTAACTGGGATCCTCAGGCAAAGGAAACTTTTTTGGGGAGGGAAACGTCAGCTGCTTTTGTTTGTTAAAGTGCTCAAGTATTTCCTTTTTGCTTTGGTTTTAAAATGGGTTTGTAGTCCAGTATAATCCTAAAGTCCTATCCGTTCTGGTTAGATAATTAAATCCTGCCTCAGTGAAATGTCCCTTACAGATCTCACTATGGTGAGGAGAGGTGTGGAGAAAAGGAGTGATCCATCCAGGTGTGCTCTGTGCCCGAGGGACTGGACTTTCAGAAATAGGACACTGTAGAGAGGAGCAGAAACTGTGACCTGGAGAGACATACATGAAGAGAGGACAGGACAGATCAGTGCCACCAGTCATGGCAGGGTCTAAACTCCTGCTGTAGAATGTTCTGGGCTGTTTGGGAAAACTTATTTGTAGCTTAGCCTGGACTCCAGTTGTCTTGCTGATTTACTGCAAGCCCAGCTTGGAAATCTGGAAAGGATGCTTCTGGAAGCAACTTTTTCTGAGCCCTATGGTAGGTCAAAACCCCAGCCTTGGGGAGGGCCAACACTGAAGGCATCATAATATTTTTGTTCTAAAACCAGAGCAGAGAAATTACACTTCTTTAGCCTAAATTCCTGCACAACACAGGCCAGAGAACGTCATCTGGTATTTTCTGTGGTTGAACCTTGTCCTTGGACAACTGTCCATTTTCAAAGCATGGGACTTTCTGAACACTTTTCCTTCTGGTCTGACATTTTATGTGCTTTGTGGAGGGCCAAAAATGGCTAACTTTGTGTTTGGGCATGCGACACATTGGAGGAAACTTGATTCCATTGACTTCTGCGGTTAGTTTATTTAGAAGAAATCTACTCACCCTTTTTTGAGTCATTGTTTTGACAAATATTTGACCTCTGAAGTACTTCATCATCCGGACTTGACCTGTGAGTAACTGATTTTTACAGTTAACTGGAAGCTCTAAATAAATAAGAAATTAGTTTTAGACCTACTGAGACAAAACATATTTCAAAATATTTGGTAAACCAAAATTGAAAGTGTGTTTTATTTCAGGTCTCATGCAGACCTGAATTTTTGAATTCAGATAAGTTAAAAAATTTTAATTCAGAATGGGAGAAAATTAAAAATCAAGTGGAATTTTGATTAAAAAATAAAATACCTCATTACAAATTTTGAAGCGAAAAGTACTGACTGTTTCAAAAGATTTTTTAATATATCTCTTTTGGAGAAGATATTTGGTGACACTGAGACCACTCCATGAGTATTTCACTGTTGCCAAAACTGCAGGAAGACTTCAGGTTGCCTCTGACAACAGTTTCAGCCAAAAATGCCTGTGCCTGGCAGCTGCCACAGGGAAATGGCAACACGAGTCTTTTCTTGAGCAAACTCAGGAACGTCACCTGGCTTCCATTATTTTATTTTTGTGCCAGCCATAAAATTTGCCTGTTTCTGTGTGTATTTATGCAATCTCAAAGTGCAAGTCTGAAGGCTCTGGGCTTTATGCTACTGGGCCTGTTTGGAAAGAGTGATTAAACATTTCCAGAGTTGCAGATCTTCCTGGCTGTATCTTCAGACCAAGGAAATTTTCACTTTCTCTTACCATGGCCTGAGATCAGCCAAAGAAAGAAGACTTTACCCAGTTTCCCAGAGTTCATTTCCATCACTTTTAGGACTGAAAGTGATATTGTCCACTTTTACAAGTGAAGGCAGAAATTCATCCAAGCCCATAAAACTACACTCTTAATGGTGATAATTTCCAAATAAATGTTATAAAACACCAACCATTTCTTTTTTAAGATAGGTCAATTAAAGATCTCCAAGTTATTCTCGAGTAAAAAGCAAATGGCACTTTCTGGTGGTGCGCCAGGTTGACCTTTCCTGGAAAGGCGACCCTGGGCAGTACTGCTGACATTTCCAAAGAACAAACCACCAAAAAGTCTGCAGTGAGAGAAGATGAAATAACACTGATTGCTTCTGAAGGTCCCCCAAATGACTTGAGGCTCTTTTCTGCGACAGAGGACTTTGTCACCTGTTTGTATTACAATTATTTTGTCAGATTTTTTCCTCCAGATCTGCAGAAAATAGAGAACAAGAAGAAAAACAAAGGTTTGGGGAGGCGGGTGCCTACGTGTCATCTCATTTCTCTTTACTCTTTCATTCTCTTATTTTCTGCTGTTCTTTTAATGTCAACCTCAAAGTCTCTAGTACTTAGTTTTGGGTGTTTCATAGGCAAAAGTGCCATCCATTAGAATAAAGAAAACTTCCAGATCTGTCTTTAAATTTGTGAAATCTCATGAAAAATGCATGAAATTTCCCTCTCCCTGAAATCCAAATAATAAAAAGAACAAAAAAGGCAATTCCCCAACAAACAAGATGTTAGTTTGACCTGACGGGAAAAATTCTGAAAGTGCTCATATCTTGCTCAACTTTACATGACCTCAGTTCAGGAAAATACTTGAAAAAAGCACTTAATTTTAGGCAACGTTCATTTCTGCTCACTGCCAGGGTTTCATGACTACAGTGTTTCATGACTCAGCCCCTGCACGTGCAAAGCCCCTAATTGTCATGACAGATGTTTTTCACTGTTGTCCCTTAGATGCAGATGAGGAAAAGATGGTTAGCTCCTTCCCAGGGTCTTTCTTCAGCAACATATTGTCTTCTGCAGGTCCCCTCTATCTTGTGGTGTTATCCAACATGACCAGGAATGGCTGGGCACAATGGGATTATGCAGCAGGTAGTTGGTTTTACTCCCAGTAGGGATATAAACAGCAGCAGAAAGGACATGGAAGCTATGCCTATAAAAACAAATGAAATTTTTATTTCAAGAGCACTCGTGAAGCTAGGTGCTTGAAAGCTGGTGAGGTGGTTGTTTTATCAACACTTTTCCTTCTATAAATGCACCCATAGGTGCAAACATATTTTAATGAAATTTTCTGTAGGTGAATACCTCTGGAACCTCTCCTCTGTTTAATCAAATGAGAACTGGCCAGTGGATTCCCAGTTTAGCAGAGTAGCACACAGACATTTATGTATACACAAAGATACCCACTCCCCCCACCTTTCTCCCAACCACAGCCTGAAACTCCGTTTGCCAAGTTGAGTTTGCAGGACTAGTGAAAATCACTTTCACTGTCTTTTTTTTGTTTGTGTCTGTGATCTGGACTAATCCCATCTGGAATTATACATAGATAAGGAATCTCCAAAATGCGTTATTTTTAGGAAATCTGCTCTCAGGGAAGCCATATTTTAATCTAAGATTATCCTGAGAGGAGAGTGATAGTGAACGTCTCCCATACTATTGAACAGCTTCTTCCCACAGCTGGCCAGGACCTTTTGTCTTCCCTCTCCTTCTCTCACCACTGGCCCTTTCAGTCTCCACCAGTTTCTTGATGCAATCACAAGGCAAGTTCAAATATTTATAAACTCTTTAATCAAAAATACATTTAAAATATCAGGTAGCATTTCACGTCCTGCAATCAAACTACTGCTTTTTTTTTTCTTTTAGTGTCATGTCTCATTCCTTTCCTTTCTTCCCTAGACAGAAATTTATCAACAAATCTCCTTTCTACCAGTCTGACTGTCGTTCAGATGGCCTGAAAGACGACAGCAGAACTGCCCTTTTTAGAGAGAAGGGGAAAATGCTGAAGCAGCAGGGTTTGCATTCACTCTTAGAGTTCAGTCCAGCTCTCCTGAAAACAAAACAAGAGAGGAGCACAAAAAAAAAAAAAAAGAGAGAGAAAGAAAAAAAATGCAGCTTCTGTCTCTGGTGCTGACTCTGCCTGCAGTCTCCCTAGGCAAAGAAAGCGGACAGAGCAAGTACCCCTAGGAGCTCCTCAGAAAGGGATTTTTGCAAACACTGTATCTTTGCATGTGTTGCTTTTAGCTGCCCTTTCTAACCATGGGCTTGTGGCCATTCTGCAAAGGGTGCTAGCATAGCCAAGCAAGCTGTGCACTGCAGGAGTCAAAGGGGAGAGAGGGGAAAAAAGAACCTGGGGTGGAGAAAGCCACGCTGGGTATGAGTGCAAGGACCCATGTCTCATGTGTGGGACAGTTTTCAGGACTTAGCAGAAGATTTCAGAGGTGGGTCCTCACTGGTGGCTGATCTGCTGTCAGGATCATGCCAGTGAAGGCCGATTTATGTCAGGGCCCATTTATGCCAAGGTGAGAAATTCAGAGCACAAGCCTTTGAGCTTCAGCAACCAGGGACGAACACTTCTCTTGGTCTGGGCTTCACAGTCTCCTTCAGCCTCTGTCCTCTATGAAATGAGCAGCTGATCACCCTGAGGACATCACCTTGAGGGCATCAAGAGGTCTCTCTCAGGTGTTGAACTGCATTCAGGACCTCACCTAGAAAGAGGTGAAGGGTGCCGGCCTGCTGAGCTGCAGTCTGTGTAGGCAGAGAGGAACTGGTACAAAACCATAGGTCTGTCAACACTTTAACTATTCCCAGGGCTGAGCCTTCCTGAGCTGCCTTGGAAATGAAAGGAGATGCATGTCGAAACACGGGGCTCAGCCCTAGAGTCTTAGCTGCCATAGCTGTGCCAAACCAGAGCCAGACACCACCATGGAGACACAGCAGCTCCCTGGTCAAGCCCTGCTCTGTTTCTGCTGCCACTCTTGACACTCTTCTGACTAGACCTGAGATGTTGAACCTGTGCACCTGGCTCATGGATATGAAGTGCTGCCAAGAGGAAGCAATATCAGCACAGTGCAAAGCATGACGTGTCTGGAACCCTGCCTGCTGCCAAACTACTGAGTTTAGTGCTTGCAGCAGAAAGCTGGCACCCCCCAAAGAGCACTGAATTTTGGACTCCCTAGGTCTGTGCTGGGCAGGCTGACCCAACTCTGGTCTCAGGTCTGGTCACTTGGGTGAATCATCCTGACTTCAACACATGAGTGCCAGTCCTCAATGCCTGAGCGCCGAGACCCTTGGGATATGCTTTCGCATGGCACCGTCTCATACATAAGAATAGACAACAGAGAAGGGTATAAAAGTCCTGGAGAGGGTCAGTGGTCCTGACACTAACTTACAGACCTGTGTCCCAGACATAAACCAACCCCCTGGTGTCCTGCAGACCAGGATGCCAGCTGCAGTTTACAGGCTTCGCAGGTCTCTTTCTGCATGTGAGATCAAACTTCTTGGCAGCGGAGGGTCTCACCTGACACCCATGGCTGTAATCAGACCTGACCTAGTAAGCAGGGCAACCCCAAGCCTTGCCACTGACATGCAGCGCCTCGTGAACGGGAGCCGTGCTGTGCTCTGAAAGGGCCTGCAATTCCCCTGGTGAACTGTTGTTCAGTTCCAATGCAATAAAGCAGCAATTGCGTATTTAGAAATGATTATTGAAAGCAGATTTATTAAGGATTAATGAGAGGAGTGTGGGAGTGATAAAAACACTTGCTAATCTTTGGGCTGGGCTGGTTTTGATAATCATCTAGAATTTGAAATATCAGCACAGCAAAATCCTTATCCTATAAATCTGATGCAAGGTTTAATATGACAGTTATCATATGTTTAAATATCCACTGATTATTAGAAACACATTCATTGAAAATTAACCATGTAATAGATTGTTATCTGTGACACTGCTTGCTTAAATAAATACACGTTTTCACAACCAATTGAGAGTCCATTTGAAATGATAGCTTGTTTTATTATTACTATTTTTTTGCAATGCTGCAGAGTGTATTTGTTTGCTCCCCATTCCTGACATACCAGAGATATTTTTCATTCCTAAGCTGTGTGTGCTTAGCCAGCACGTAATCATAATAACAATAATAATAATAATGCATTTTATTTTTATGGCACCCACCAGTCACAGCTCTCTGGCTGTTTCATAAACAAGAATATTAATACCCAGAGAGCACTAAAACATCCATCAGAAAAAAAGCCAAACAGAGTTCAAAATAAAATGCAGCCCATGTAATTAAAGCAAAATAACAACGCGTGCTTAGGATGACAAGTTTTCCAAGTCTCTTTTGAAAGCAAAACAAGACAAGAGCCCTGTTTTGTGGTAATCCAGCCAAGAGGCAGTGGGAGATGGGGGAAATTCAGGCTACACAGGAGGGAGCGTCTGCCTGTCTGGGTGGGCTCCAGCATGGGCACAGGACAAGCTGGCTTGGCAGGGCTGTCCCCTTGGGTCTTATCTATTTTTTTGAGCAAATCCAAGGCCCTGAGAGGTGAAAGGCGTTGGCTAGATTTTCTCAGGTAACCACCAGCACTTTGACTGGTGTGTGATGATGTTTCTTCACTCCCCAATCCTAGCAGTGGGACAGGTGTGGGCTCTCCAGAGGAAAGAGAAGGAACCCTATTTTTGTGCCATTGCACACTACATGTATCAGCCACAAGAGACCAATAGACTGGATGACAATCCTCGAAGGCCATTTCCTCTCCCTGCTCCACATCCCTCCTCACTGTAGCATCCCTCCTTGCTGCACTCTTTGCTCATATTGGAAAGAGAGGGAAGAGATCATAAAAACCAGTGGTTCCACTTTGATCTGTGGGTAATTTCCTGGCAGAAGATCTGTGGGCAAGTTTTGCTCTTCTTGCCAGTTTGAATAGGATGGAAAGCACAAGGCAGAACAGAGTCCTTGCAGAGTCAACATGTGAGGAACAAGAGGTGTCTGGAGGTACTTGAATGAGTTAAGTGCTTACCTGTGGTAGAGACATGGTTATTGTTAATGCTAATGACTGTAATTATTATTATCCAAGTGTTAATCCAGTGTGTTCTTTCTTCAGATTGCTTTTGGTGAACTTTGTCAGGAAATGCTTCTCAGAAGAAGTGACTGTGTGGGTCTCTCCTTCAAGAGGTTGGTATTGGAAATCAGACCCAGAGGATCCAAATAGAGCTTCCTGGAGGCTGGGATAGGATGCCAAGACAGCATGATTCCACCAGGCATCTGCTGTTGGCCCAGTGGTAGGCAAGCAATGTGGTTTGGAAATTGTACACCTCAGATTAGCAAGTTGGGAAAGGGGGCCTTAGAGGACACCAGAAGTATGCTCCTCACCCAACCACATCCCCATGTCTGCACACTGGGAGGGTCTGGGATTGCTCACATTTTTCTCCAATTAGATGCAGAAACCCCTGGCTCTCCTTTGCATATGTGATACACACTCAAAAGGTAACTTGAAGAGAGGTTTTGACCATCCGTGAGGAAGACTATGGCATGGCTGAATAGAAAAGTGCATATGTGTGGGGAATGAGCAGCCATTTAGTGCAGGAAAACTCAGGCTTCATAAACAGGTAGGTTGTCTTTTCAGTGTCACTTCTGCTTTGGTAGAAAAGCTGAAATTGCCCGACGGGGTTTACTAAATGGATTGGTGAATCTCCTTTACCCGGATGCTTCTATGGCATCTGAATATTCCCTCTGTGGGTGACCTTCTTCCCAAGGAGCAGTTTATATTGCTCTATTCAGAGAAGTTTTGCTGCTAAGGATCCAAGTTGGGACACAGGACAGCCAGGCTTTGCTTCGTCACCAGGTTCTTGGGTTGCATCTCAGTTTTGCAGTGAATGTGTGCACCTAAACACCCTGGAAGAAGAGACACAACAAACTGTGGCCATGGTGAGGGGTGTGACTGCTGAATAGCTGGCTGATACCTGTCTGAGTTAGTTCAGCCACCCGCTGTGTCTCTGTTAGCTTTAGTCACAAGAATTTCCTGACAACTGTGCCAGAACTGCCACTGGGTTTTCCCTCGTCTCTTACCCATGGGATGAGATCAGCACTAATGAAGGTGATTTTTTCATCCTCTTACCAGAGAAGGAACCTCCAGCAGCCAGCTCAGACTAAGACACCTAAAAGAGAGCCACCTGAACTAACTTAGTGTCCCCTGCTAACATGCCACCTCACTGCTCTTTCCCATTTCCAAGTTATACAACCCATTGCTGGGCAAAAGACTTCATACAAAATTTCAAAGCCCCCACTGTTGCCTTTTCCATGGGGAAAATCATAGAATGGTTTAGGTTGGAAGGGACCTTAAAGATAATCTAGTTCCAACCCCCCTGCCGTGGCCAGGGACACCTTCCGCTAGACCAGGTTGCTTAAAGCCTCGTCCAACCTTGCCTTGAACACTTCCAGGGATGGGCCCTCCACAGCTTCCCTGGGCAACGTGTTCCAGTGCCTCACCACCTTCAGAGTGAAATTTATTTTCCTAAAGTCTATTCTAAATCTACCCTCTTCCAGTTTGAAGCCATTACCCCTCATCCTATCACTACATGCCCTTGTAAAAAGTCCCTCTCCAGCCTTCTTGTAGGTGCCCTTCAGATACTGGAAGGAAAATCCACTTTCTTGATTTGTTTCTAGCATCTCAGCCAGCTCTGGATCCATGCTGCTACTTTTCCTCTCACTCTGAGTCCCCAGGTCCTTTCTATCCCACCTCTCCACCAACAACCAGCTGATCTCAACTGAGGTTTCTAGGTATGGAAAAAAGAACTTATTCCAGGCTTGTATTTGTTGAGTGTGTGGCATGCACAATGCTGGCCAGACACAGCTTTAAAGTGAAATTATTGTCAGACCTACACCACTTCACAGAAAAAACAAAAACCCTGCATGATCGATTTCCACATGAATTGGTATAAACCGTTAGCTGGAAGTACGTCCTCTACTTCCCTCATACTCAGTCACCTAGCTGGGAATTTCTAGAAATAATGGAGAATCCTCCACTCATCTATCTATCCATCCCCCTGTTCCTTCTCTCTCCATCATCTCTCTCTTTATTCACCCATTTCTTTCTTCCCCTCCAAAAACAAAGTATCTAAAAGATGCCACAGGGTTGTCTCTTTCTTCACCAACCTCAGGGATTCAATTCAGATGCTTAATCACAGGCATAAAGTATCATCAAATGTGCCCTGAGGTATCTGAGATATCCTTATGAGCCTAAACTTTATAACACTTGACATGTGGAAGACACATGGTCTTCTGGAGTGCCAACCAGAGGCCAGCTGGGATGTCCCAGAGCATCTCAAATGGCACTAGACATATGTTTAAAGAACTGAATGGAGTCACAGGTGTCCACTGATCATCTCTTCATAACGGGAGCTTAGCACCTTGCTCACAGCAGTCTCATGAGGTGAGATGACTAAACATGGAGCTGAATCTGCCTGGGGGTCTCTGCAGTGGGTGAACTCTGGTTTACATTTCAAAATCAACCTGTGACATTCCTCTGTCTGTGCAGGGCAGTGCAGTGACAATCAACATGTTGCGTGGCAAGCCCAAGGAGGCTTAGCTTGGAGACAGCATGAGCAGGAGCTTGTTCCAGACTTGTCCACAGGCACAAAAGACAAATAAAAAAGAAAGAGAGAAAAAGTTTCCAGGAAACACTGAAACAGTTGCAGTCTTGCCCTTTGAAAAGTGCAGATAATTAGCAGCTTAGCACTGAATCCCAGGTTAATTGGCTTGAATTAGGTCACTGTTTGCTGTCTTCCCCACGTGTGTCACCTCCTGCCAGAGGGTGGTGGAAGGAGAGAGCAATCAGCATCATGAATGCACTCCATTAGTAGAAGGGCCTTAGATGGGGAGGGGGACCTAGCTGGGGGGCAGCAGGACTCACCCCTGATTGAGCCGGAGAGCAGCCATGAGACTGCTAGTCCAGAGAGGCCAAGTAGCAAGGGAAGGAGAAAAGAGATAAAGGCTGGGAATAGACTTTGACCAGTGTGTGATACAAAAGCTTACAAATATTTGAAGTGTGTGAAATGCAGAGCAGGAAGAAGAGCCCTTATAGCAGGCACTGCTGCTTGTGAATGTCCTCACCTCACATGGGTCCTTCCCATCCACCGTGTGGTGACATAGGAGATCAGCTCCTGGTGGCTGGGCAGCTAAGAATAGCGAGTACCTGATAGCCCCTGTTGGACATGCAAACCACCTTTGCTAGATGCACTTTAGTGACTTTGGCTTTACACCACCCCTGCCAATGCTGTTGCAGATTGGAAAATAAGGGATTTACCAAGGTCACATTGGCTGTTGACAGAGGAACTGGGAATAAAGTTGTGATAAACTGGCTTTTTTAAACACACACGTACACTTGCATGTACATTTGCCTGGGAATAAGCACATAAAAACAAGGGAATCAAGAAAATGTCTTCCCCAAAAGACCTCAAAATTTTCAGTACCCTGGCACTATGTGGCTCCACTTCTTGCTAATTGAAAGTCTAAAAATAATCCTATAAACTCTATATTTAGTAGAAAAATTTCCTTGGACCTGGATGAGATATGTTATTTTGGATTTGAACATATTGTAAGGAAGTACTTAAAATATTTTACAGCCATTTTTTTCCAGCATTAAAAACAAACAGGCATTTTGACTGGGAGAAACGGGGACAGTCTAAAATAGAATCATAGCAAAATACGGTGATATTAAAAGCACTGGGATCTTTTTGGCAAAAACACTTTGACAAGACTCAGGTGATTTCACGGGACATTTTGGGGATTTTCTTTCACCTTTCACCCCTCTTCAAAAACAGGTTCATTCAAAAGATTTCACCAAGTCTAAATAGATTAGGTTATAGGTCTCCTGAAGTCAGTCCTGCATCCTAAATTTAGCTCATTAATGACAAATGCTGTAGTCTACAACCCCAAAACACTTGGTTTAGGGAAGGTCATTGCATCAGAACTGGACTGAAATCAAAGGAAGGAAAAGTACAGGCTGCCTGTCGGAGAAATTGCCCCGACAATGATATCTCCAAGGCAGTCCCCTTGCAAAAGAGAAGAGAGGTTCATTGATTATTCACAGAGGTTACGTAAACTATGAATCAGGGGACTGCGTTAAGGATCAGTCCTCCAGTAGCTGGATTGTATCATTGAACACCATGATGCAGCTTGCCCTGGAGAATTACCATATGAAAGGATAGCAAGCTGGGACGAGCTACTGTGCAAATGACTTCACCTTCTGCAGGGACACCTCCTAGAGCACCTGCTTGGGTCTGGCTGGATTTCCAGCAGGTCAGGGCCTCTGCCATGCATGCACCAAACTGCACCGGGCGGCCCCAAGTGGCAGGAGGCAAAGCAATCTATACTCACCTGTGGAGCTAACCATTCATCTGAGAAGATCTCCTTCATTAGCCCTTACAACAAAGTTACGTGCAGGATACAAGGGGAGGGATGATGGTGGGAGGAGGAAGGGGACACACTGGGCTGACAGATGTAGCCCAGTTTCTCTGAAACAGAGTGAGCTGTGGTGATTTATTCAAGCTGGTGAGGTAGGCAAGGGGTTTTGGCCCTGGGGGAGCCTGGGGCAATGAGTAAGCTTAAACTTCTGAAGGGTGGAGCTCAGAATTCTTTTTTGTATTATGCAAAAGTTAAAATAGGAAAGAAACTGATTCATTCTCCCCAGCCCCGAGGAAGACATTCCTTAGGTTAACGTTAGGTGTGTCTACTGGGAACGTGGTGTAACAGAGGTCAGGAGGCACGTGAGTGACACCCGCATGTATCTCCCCCAGAGAGGAAGGCTCTCCATGAAACTTGAGGACCTAGCCAGGACCTCTCTGCTATCAACACAAAATCAAAGGATTCCCCAACATTGAAGTGCTTACAGCCTGACTGAAGAAAGACAACGGGAAAAGGAGCACCATTGTCCCAAGAAGTGGTGCACAACGGAAAACAGCAAGGAGCAGTCAGATGCCAGGTCAGGCTCCAAGTAGGCTTTTTCCTCAAGTGCTGCAGTCATCTGCTCCCATGAGCCAAGAACTGCCATTGACCTGTTGCTGTGTTTATCCTGCCTGCCCCACTTGAAGCAGAAGGAGATCCCTGAAAGAGGAAAGTGGAAAGTGTTATTGTAACCAGCCCCAGTTCACACCCTTCTTTGAAGGGAAAACACATTGTCTGTCTACCAGCCAAGTTTCCTCCCTTCCTGGGACTGGCTGCGTTGGCAACACAAACAACAGCAACCAGACAGAGACCAAGAGTTTAAACAATGACCCTGACTCTATGGCGGATGGAAGGACTTTACGGCTCTTCATGAAAAGACATGTTTTTTTCCCCTGAAATTTCTGCTCCCACTTTATTTTTTTGAGAAAAGGGGCATTTTGTAAGAACCTCAGTGCAGGCGCAGCAGTTACGCCCTGTGCCAGCTTCTCTTGCATAGACAAGAGTGCTCCAAACCCCTTCTTCCAGCTGCCCAGGGAGCAGGTTCACCTGATAGCTGGCCCAACAGCAGGGCCATTCTCTCTTCTGCCATCTGAAGACTCATCCAGGATGGTGCCAGCAGGCAGGAGTGCTGCTCTCTCAGTATTGTCCTGCAGCATGAAGAGATGATCTTGTCTTGCCTATCAGTCTGTAACCCAAGAAGAACACAGCTTTGTTTCTGGCTCTGTTCTTAAAATATTTTGCCTCTCTTTCCATTTCTTTAAAGGTCAGGACAATCTCCCTAAGTACCACTGTAGTGACTAACATCATGGAGCCCTGATCTCAGCCTCTTGCTGCTGTGGCAATACAAGCAAGAGTAATGCCTTTGGTTTCTAAAACCCTCCCACCATTAACTCTGGAACTGTCATGCCAGTTGCCCTTCTATCGAAGGTGGAATCACAGAGGAGAGCTATTCAGTTACAATATTTATTAGTCCCTAAAGTGGTTATCAATTTTCAAATGGGGCTCACGTGCACAAGAGGCACCACTGCAGCAAAGATACTGAAAAATCTCGGCACACGTTCAACAAGTGCCTAGGTGTTTGGCAGTATGAGTCAGCCTCAAACAGAGAGAGCTTTTAGGCATGCAGTGATGCAACACAAATGCTAAATCTTCCAGAAATGGAACCAAACTACAGCCTCAAGTTTGGTATGGAGTCTTGTGCATAGTGGTGTTGGATTATGACTTCACGGAGGAGGGAGGTAGGGAAGGTAAAAGGATGATGGGGCTGTGCTTGACTACCACTGGTCCCATATGAAGATGTCTACTCTCCCCCTCTCTGTGCTTGCTCACATACAAAATGAAGGGCTGGCTCTAGCTAATGAACCATCTGCCTTGTGTGTCTGCTCTAGGCAAGAGACAATGCTCCACTGGTGGGGATTTTCCAGATCAAAGAGCAAATTTGGATCATGTCTCTGCTATCACCACCAATTTTTATGCCATGGTAGGAGTCAACGGGGAAACCTTCAAAGTTCTTCATTGCAGAATGATTGTAGCAAGCTGTGGCAGAGCTGACCCAATAAATGACTATCCCCATGTGGAAGAACACAAGTGGAAAGCACTACAGCGCTCAGTCTAGAGCAGCTCAGGAAAGGTGACCAAGATCTTCATGGGAGTTAGATCTGGAGCTCTGTAGGTGGTTGAAGATATGCCTTCTGCTCTGAACTAGTCACAATGTGCAAAACATCAACATGCATTATACATACCTTTTCCTGTTTATTTTGCACGGACTTGCAATGCCTGGGCTGTGTGAAGATTTCCCAAATATGTCCCCAAAAAAAGAAGCTCAATTTATGAATGAACAGCACCAGCAGTCTGCAGGAAGAAGCCCAAAGTACATCAAGACTCTTTTCCTCCCTGTGCTCCAGTACAGGGAGCTGCTTTGGACTCTGGACCGTCTGCCTTAGAGAGTGCTGTCCTGTCCCCATCCTCCACACCCCCCCTGTTTGAAATAACCCGTTCTCACCCCTGCTCAGTTTCTGGCATCCGAAGTATGTCTGGTCCCTGGTGCTCTTCTTTGCCTTCCCAGGGACAGCAAAGGATACAAAGGGTGTGATCTCAACGTTTCCCGTCTAACTCAGTCTGATAGCGGAGAGATTAGAGGTGGAAAGAACACCTATGAGGTCATCTCTCACATCCCCGGGGAGCAATCCAGGATTGTTCCTTTGCATTTTATTATCTGGTGCTCTGTCCAGCTCAGCAGTTACATGACTCAAACCACGATCTTCCCAGAGCTTCCCTAGGGGAGGCGAGTCGCAACCTTGTGTTTCTTACTGTCAGGAAACATTTCCTGATATTCAGCCTAAATTTTCCTTTCCTTAAATTCATTCTATTTACACCTATTCTCAGACAGACCTCACCCTGGACAACCTCTTCTCCTCCTCCTCAGAGTTCAGACTTTTTTTGGACTTTGTCGTTATGAATGCAATTGTGAGTCCAGTTTTGCTGCAGTTTCAATTCATGCTAGGTAGGCCCTATTTCAATATCTGAGCACCTCAGGCTCATTAGTGCACTCTCATTACAGCTCTGTGAGGAAAATCATGCTTCCTTAAGGCCCCTATCATCCAGGAGAGATGAGTACCCAAAAGTCAAATGTATTTTGATATCCATAAATGACCACTAATGCCCCTAAGTATCCTGGTTTTGATGGGAAAGCTGTGGACAAATCATCTATAGATGAAACCCCTGACTGAAAGCAGTCCCTAAAATCGGGATCCCCCATTAAATGTTCGAGCCTGACTCACTAGCAAATCGGTCTCTTTGGTTTTGCTGTGGCTGTGACTTACTCATTGCTCTTGGGTGTCTTGGTAGAAGCTGCAGGTGAGAAGCCCATTTTCTGCCTCCATACAGTAACAGTGAAGAGGAAAAAGGACTCAAGGGTCAGCTGCTCGTGTGTTCAACTGGTGACCAAATGAATGGCCCAACTCTGCTGGCTTGCTTTGCTGTCTGATCCCAGACATTAACTGCCCTGATGTTTTTTCCTAAATGCATGGCTCTGCATATCCTGTCCTTCTAATATTTGTGGTGTTATGTCTTTCATGCTTGTAGACAGCGAGTTGTACAAAGGACACATGAACTAGGTAGCTTTTGCTGAAATAAAAACTGGGAAGCAGAGTACAGAAGAAACAGAGCTGAGAACTCACATCTAAAAGTTATTCGGCTTTAGAGCTGGGCTACCAAACTGGGAGCCACTTGGAAATCACTGGTCTCTGAAGGCTGGCAGGCAGAGACAGCTTTAGAAATAAACAAGTGGGACAGGTGCTTCAGTAAGCGGCAGGACAAGGAATAAGTAGCAAATTACAGGGGAAGGTCTTGGTGTTGAATGACAGCTGGTCCTACGCTGAGAATTGCATATGGAAGTGGTGAGGAAATGTCTTCTTTCCATCTGCAGCAGCAAACGATTCCCCATGTCAGGGGAATCCCCAGATGGGATCCTTCAAAATGCTTCAGTTAATGGGAGCAACATTAAGAGGCTGAAGTGTCTCAGAGATTGTTGGGCAGAGAACCTCTTTTTTTGCTTCTTGGTTGCCCAACATGCCGTACTGTGGGTGCTTGGTCTGTACTTGGGGCTTCCACATATAAGAGCAATAATAATCAGTATTACTTGAGAAAAGCAAGTATTGTCTTGGACTGACTCCAGAGGCAGAAATGATAATAATTCCCTGGTGGGACCAAAGCCTGAGTTGCCCACAGCTGTGGTGATTCAGGGATGTTATCCAGGAAAGTCTGTGTGTATGCAGACAGACCTTCTTCATCAGCTCTCTGGAAGTTGCTTCTAGGGAAACATAAAAGAGCAGTTACGTGTTTTTCCATGGCCAGACAGGGGTTAGGATGCAGAAGTTGATGCTCCTCTCTGTATCTTTATGTTTCCGGCAATTAACCAGCTTTCCTTCACATCCCTGATTGCATAGTCAGCATGCCATGAAGGACTCCGGCTGGCACAGGCCAAGTGTTCCCTGGGCAAACAATGTCCAGCCAGGCTCTCCTGATTAGCTCTGATTACTCTGGGGATGCTCATACAATGCCACATTAGGAACAGTTGCTTTGTTGTTGGGGAAACGCATGGGCAGCTCTGCGAACATGCTCGCAGGGTGGATGAGCTCACAGGGGAGCCTGGGGTTAGCAGCCTGCTCCAGGCAGTTGTAATGCGCTGCGTGCACTAAGGAAGAAAACAGACTCCATCTGGCTTAATGGGCATGCAAGGCAGCAGGGAATATAGGCTTGCAAGAGGTCTCAGGAGGTCACCTGGAACATGTCCCTGCTCTGCAAGACAGGACCAGCTATGGCATCATTAACAGATTTTTGCCTAATCTGTTGGTAAATGCCTCCAGAAATATCTTCAAACCCCCTTTGTGTAGTTCTGCTTCGCTGTCCTGTCTATTAGGGTGCATTTATTGCAAGTTAATTTTATTCTTGCTGCGATTGAAACCCAGGTCTTCTTGTCTGATACTTGTGGGTTTGGAAAATGGGTGATTCCTTTCCCCTCTGTAACAGCATTTTATGTGACAGTTCCTGCCATGTGACCTCCCCAGCCCATGCTTTCCTAAGGTAAAAAACCCAGTTCTTTTTGTCTGCCTCCACAGACCTCAGATCTCTAGATTTCTGATTCTGCTTGCTTCCTTCTGGCTGGTCTCCAGTTGGTCCATGGCTTTTTTACAGTGCAGCACTCAAACCTAGCCACGGTTATCACTTCCAATGCAGAACAGTACATGATTATGGTATTGTCTTACAGACTGCCTTACTGACTTAAGATGGAGTGTGGGGTTTTCATGCTTTAACATTACAACACTGCTGAGCTAAGTTCAGCCTATGACCCTGACTGTTTCCCTAGATTCCCTGCTGCAGCACTACTGTCAAGCCAGACATCCCCCTCTTTCTATATGTGGAAAACTGAACATTCACATTCTTGTTCCTGTCCAATTTCATATTTTTTTTCCTCCCAGATTTTTTCTTGAGTTTGTGAAACTCGTTTTGAATTCTAATTCTGATCTCCCATGTACTTGCAGTCTAGCCTAACTTGATTTAGTAAGTATAGTCTGTATGCTAGCGACCATCATCCTAGTCATTAATGAAAACACTGGATAGCCTCAGGCCTAGGACAGACCCTTGCACAGTGCTGCTCAGCTTATCTTTCCAGCAGGACTGTGACCCGGTGCTAACTGCCTTCCAAGAATACTCTTTTAAATCATTCTACTCACAACCTGCTATCTCAGAGCTATGTCATTTGGACCATTGTCTACACTTTGTTTACAAGAATGTTATATGCAACAGTGCAAAACACAGTACTTAATCAGAGGTGTGAGATTTCTCGAGTACCGGGGCCATTAGTCTATCAACAAGAGAAATTAGATTGGACCGAGATAGCCGTGCTCTGACAGATCTGTCTTGGCTGGCAGTCAGCATCTTGTTATCTTCTGTCTTCACAAACAGTTTGCTTCCTCACTCTGCCCAAGAACTTTTCCAGTAAGTAAAGTTAAGTTGGTGGATCCTGTTCATTGATATATGATGCGTAGCTAGGTATCATCTTTGGCATTCCCAGCGTGCTACCTGGGATGACACAGAAAATGATGCAACTGCTAAGAAATCAGGCAGAGGAAGCAGAAGAAACTTGGGGGGGGAGGGACCGGGGGGACACCAAAACAAAATCCAAATGTGCCTCTTCATTTTTTAAAAGAAAGTGGAGGTGAAGGGTGAGGGAACGATTACTACCCAGATACTAAAATCAGTCGTCTTGAGCACCTGAACAAACAAAAACTGGTTTTCTAAGTATTTGTGACTCTTAGTTGATTGATTAACTTTTTGATATAGTTATTGTAAAATGCTCTGTTGTTTGTGCATAGATCTGTAACATTTCCTTCCTCTCTCTGTTCTGGTCTTCCTTCTGCAGGATCTTAGCTAACATCATATGGGATGTAAAATATGACAGTAGAAATTGCCTGTTGACATCCACGGCAAATGAGATTGTGATTGTATGAACAAATTTGCCATTGTATGAATGAATGAGACAAATTTATGACTGTATGAACTTCATTTCTGGCCACCTACTTCTGCAAAATTTGTAGGATACTAATTGTCTTTGGTATCTTTTCCAGTGGATAGTGTGACTTACATCCAATAAAGATCTCTAACACAAACCAGTAACCAGAGACTGTGTAATTGCACAAGCCTTATTTTCTTCAATTTCAATGGTAGAATCAGACCTCTCATAACTTTCTTTACACTGTTCTGAACACTGGCTGAGGTCTATCAGACCTTCACAAGCGCACCTGTTCACCAACTTTGCTGGAAAAGTTGGAGTCTGATATATAAATGGAGCAAACTCACAGCTTCAGAATGCTGAGATTTCTTTGCTCCTGGACGAGTGCTCCAATGAGATGCCACAGAGCACAGCACTTCACAGGACCAAGCCTTTGCTGATCCTGACACTGATTTTTCCACCCCATGGCTGCAGTTCAAGGATACCCAGCAAGGCCAGCCATTGAAATGTGAAAATGATTAGACTTCTGCGGTCAGTTTCTGTGTTGTGATTGCCACGCACACCCTGAATACTCTGGGCTAATGTTTTCATTTAATCATGGCTTTCTTGGCTTTGAATGCTCTTGGTGTACTGGAGCTACAAAAACATTTTGATATCCTTAGATTTACCCAAACAGTTTGGCTTTGCCCTGACTTTGAGGCAGCACAACAGGCGACTTGACTCTTAAGTGAAAGCAATTAAGCAGGCATTTAAAAAAAATGTGTGAGTGAACTTTACACTGATCCTGTCCTCTGGGGTCCTCTGATGTAATATAAGCTGCTCAGGGATTTTTGGCTGCCGTTTGTGTGCATTGCTACTGGCTGCAAAGCCTCAAATGGAAATGAAGCACCTGGGTCTAAGTCTTTTCATTCGAGTTTCCAAATGTCTTCATGTCTGTATCTCTGACTTGCCACAACCTGAAGACAATTGTGTCATCAGATTGCCACAAATGCCTCCTGATTATTGCTTGCTCCAGAGCAGGCTTCTGGAGGTAAGCTCTGACACTTAAAGACGTGTGGTGGCAATCTGCAGTTCACAGATCCTCCTAGGCTTCGCTGTGTGGGAACGTGGTTATAAACAAAAATGAGTCAAAACTGGGTTTTCTTCATTTGGCCTTTGGGTAGTGTTTGAAGGATGTTTTGATGTGAATTACAATAACAAGCCAGGCTTAACAAACCTGAGGAAACCTGGTGGCTGGCTTTCAGAAAGTCCCCAGGGATTGTTCCAGATCACTTTCTTCCATATTCATGGAATTTATGCTTCCTTGTTTGCTACCATGAAAAAAAATAATCGAGAATTACTCATGTTGTCCATGAAGTTTCCTGAATTTCTCTTAGAATTTCCAGGAAACTAGGCAACTCAAATGGCTGAGTAACAAACACCACACGACTTTCCACGGCTCAGGGTATACGGTCACTTGGGGTTCATGGAAGCCATGAGATTTGTTTCAAACAACTCGTGGAAAGAGAAGGTCTCTGTCAACAAATAACCTTGTTGCCCTGGCCAGCACTGGGATTTCTGTGTTTTTAAGGCTTGATCAGAAGAAGGGTACACGAGAGATGAGGAGCAACGACTTACATATTCATTTAGAGGGGCTCAGGGATTTTGAGTGAAAGAAGTTAGTTCAGTGCATGCTTAGCATCAGTGGGCTGTGGCAAGTAGAGATGCTTAAATCCATACAGACATGCAGGAACCTATGTTGACTTGGTGACTAATGGTGATCCTCAGATCACCTGCCCACAAGTGCCCAAACTCTATAGGTCTCCTTTTCTGGCATTAAAAAAAACAAAGCATCCTGAATTCTGCTTCTGAGATATGCCTAGAGGTCCTTGGGGGTAACTCTGTCTTGACATGGCTGTATAACCTGAAGACTATCTCTTTCCTATGCCCTGCTAGCTAGGATACTACCTTGCCTCTTGCTAACTGCCTCATGAAAGGAAAGTGAGAACATGATCGAAAAATTTGAACACATCATTCAAAGCAGGAATGTTACTGGAGGTGTCCTGGTTGCATCTGTCTTTCTCCCTAGAAATTACTTTGACACCATAACAGAAGTTGGTTGGGTTTTTTTGGTTGTTTGTTGGTTTGCCTTTTTTTCTTTTTTAAGCAGCAATATGGTACCAGTTCTCATCCAGTCCAGGACAGACCTTAATGCCCAGAAAGGTGTTGCTTTGCAGGAGCACTGTGGCATTCTGTGGATGAGTACAGACGAGATTCCACCTCTCTGGATCTGTACATGTGGGAAATTAGTGGGAAACTGGTAGTGTTTGCAGAGAATGAGACTCTAAACCACTTTTTGGGAGCTATTGGAAAGGAAATTAGAATAAGGGACTCAATAGCAAAACCTGTTTGTTTCATGTGCCTAAATAATTTAAAAATCAGTGGCAGCTGCTAAGCTTTAGCTCGTGCCCCTGTAGCAATCACGGCCAGTAAATGATCATTCCTCATGAGATAACAGCGATGCATGAAGATGAAATTTTGAGGCCCTCCTCTATGCAGAATTTTTGGGAGTCCCAGTGGTCTTGCAAGAAGAATGGGAGAAGACTTTCTGATAATCCTCTGTGTACTTGGGAAATGGGAGGAGCAAGGACTGAGTCTTACATCTGCAAGAAGTGATACATGACTTTGGCTTCCAGTGTCCTAACCACGTGGCTGTGTTGTCAAGTGAGAGGGGAGGAAGGCGCTGTAAGTGACCCTCCTCTGTTCTTGACATGAAAAGTGTAGGCATTTATTTTCAGGAGAGAAAGACAGCCTAACAATCGCCAGACAAGGGAGATTTCTCCTTTCTCTACAGCAGAGAGAGCTTTAGGATGCATCCCTCTCATTTGTGTGTATTTTAGGCCAATGTTGCATGGATTCTTTGACACTAAGTTGGCTTTGGCATCCCATTTTGAAGCATCTAATTCTTACTGCTGATTGCACTGAGACTTTGAGAGCCAAAACCCCGGTTTTAGAGTCTACTATGGGGACCAGGTGCCTAAGGTGAACTCATTTGAGACGTAAACCCCTTGGATTCAGGTGGATGGTGCTCCTCAGTCCTGGATGATACACAAACACAAATGGGCATGAGAATAAACATTAGAGAACTGGTTGATGACATCATATCTCTTTCCCTAAGCATTCATTGCTGGGGGACATTGCTACAGATGGACTTCTTATCTACTTTGTGACAGCTGTTCCTGTGAAAGATTTTGGCAAATGTGTCACCTGGAGAAGCACTGAGAACTCAGTGGTAAAATATGCACTCAGCAGAGACTGCTCTGTATCTGTGGCTGATGTAAGAACTAGAGCAGTCTTTGTGGAAAAAGGGCATGCAACGCTTTTAAATGAACCAGGCATCTTGGGAAGTTTATCAGTGTGTTGGCCCCTAAAGTTCTCAATCAACAAAATGATATTAATAGTTGCATCCCATGTAAGGATGTTCTGGATCTTACTTAACATTTCATAGAATCATAGGATCATAAAATGGTTAGAGTTGGAAGGGACCTTAAAGATCATCTAGTTCCAACCCCCCTGCCACAGCCAGGGACACTTTCCACTAGACCAGGTTGCTCAAAGCCCCCTCCAACCTGGCCTTGAACACTTTGAAGGATGGGGCCTCCACGACTGCCCTGGGCAACCTGTTCTGGTGTCTCACAAGCCTCAGAGTGAAGAATTTCTTCCTTATTCCTAATCTAAATCTGTTTCTTTCAGTTTAAAACCACTATCCCTCGTCCTATCTCTACACTCCCTGGTAAAGAGTCCCTCTCCATCTTTCCTATAGGTCCCCTTTAGGTACTGGAAGGCTGCTATAAGGTGTCCCCGGAGTCTTCTCTTCTCCAGGATGAACAACCCCTAGGAGATGTGCTCCAGACCTCTGATCATCTTCGTGGCCCTCTTCTGGACCTGCTCCAACAGGTCCATCTCCTTCTTATGTCGGGGGCCCCATTTCATAATTTAGATACCTTGCTCAAGGCTATTTAGGGCTTTCATAAAAAAAATCTGACTTAATGTATTTGTGCATTTGTTTGCAACATAACCTAATAATTTCATTTTTGTTTGTACTACCTTTTTTTTTGGGAAAAAAAAAGAAATAGCTCGTGTGCAAAGTGGATTGTCCTCTATCCATCCAGTCTTTGACTTGAGGTGTGTTCTATCTGTCTGCAGTCCCCAGATCCCCACATGAAAACAGAATTGCTTTCAGTTAGTAGGGTTTACAGCTTTTGCCTGGGTTAGTGGGTTACATGAGACTAATGCTGAGGGTCTTGAATTTGTCCTTGCTGATGACTTATGATTTAGCTGGCAAAATGGATGGTAGCATTTGCTTCCAAGACCTCTTGCAAATCCATGAACCTGACTGCCGTTACAAGACCCTCACCTCCTGTATATTGTTGACTTTGTCTAGTTCAACAAAACATGACTCATGAAGGGAAAATCACTACTTCTCCCCAAGAGACTCCTTTGCAGGCTGACAGTTTGTCTCACCATTGAGAAACATTTCCTGATAATTCCACTGAAAGTTTCCTCTGCTTCGTTTTGGCTCATTCCTCCTAGATAACAATCTTACATTTATATATAGTGTTCAAGCATTAAAATCCCACCTGACCAGCAGGGTGAGTGCCTCTGAATAGTACTGAGATCCTGTAGAAAGACCCCCTCCCTTCCGGCTGTATAAGAGGAAAGTTTAAGACCCGAAGGACCTCAGCACCCCTTCTAAGAAGCAAGAAAACAAATCCTTTGAAAAATGGATGTACTTTTGCCTTGCCTGCTGCTGGAGTGAAGCAGCTGTGCTCTGCTAAAACTATGTGGGAATCTAGACCGAGAAGTAAAAATGAAAGTATCTATATCCCACTGGAATTACTGGTGGGAAATGGGGTAAAATGCAACATTGATCCAAGGAAAAAGACCATGTTGAGGAAGGCCATTTCCTACAACTGGCAAGGTATTTCACAGCATTGTGACTACTTTAGTTTCGGACTATGTATCGGCCTTTTATTCCATTGTAGCCTCTCTGCTCTACCAAGATCAAGAAGATGAAGTTGAATGCAAGTAAACTGACCACAGGAAAAGAGTTATAGCCAAATTGCCAATCTTATGTAGAAGGCATATGCTGGAGTAAAAGAAAGGAGGTGTAAAGAGTGCAGGCTGCAGATCTATGTGCTCTGTAGAGTGCATGAGAGCCACGCATGCTGCACTGGGATGCTTTAAAGTGTATTGTGGGTCATTCCCAGCTCTGCAGGGGCCACGATCAAACCCATTTTTATGTTCCTCTTTGTTTAGACACTGCTTATCTGGGAGCATTTTTCTGGGATGTCCCATAAACATCTTCACCCCACCTGTCCATTATAAGATCATTCCTCTAGATCATCCATCTTCAATGGTTCCTCTTACTTGGTTTCACACCAATTTCTCGTCTTCCCTCTGGTTTTGATTACAGACGCATTTCTTCAATACCTTATGTTCATTCAGTTGGAATGACCTTCATTTCTTTCACACTCCATGGACAGTGAAACAAGCATAAATGTATGTTATAACCCCTGCACCCTTAAAGCCCCTCCCTTGTGTTGCAAAATCAGCTGAGCAAGCTCAAAGCCATAAAATTTGTTTTGCTGGAGGTAGGAAGAGGGAAGGATGGATTTGGTTTGGGCGCCTTTTGCATCCTGTCTGCCCCTTGCCTTCTAAAGAAAAGTCATTCAAAAGACTCTTCTACAGAACTTGAATGCACCCTGGATTAAGCTGAAGTGCAAACTTTCATTTTGGTTCAATGAAGCAGAACAAAACTGTCTGATTCAGAAATGTCAAAACATTATGTTTTTCTCTGAAGTATTTCAGAGCCAACGTATTTCCTGTCTTTTCCATGAAAAAGTTAAATATTTGCATATGGAGCATATTTCTGTGTAATCTCACATACGGAGGGAGCAAAAGTTTAAATTTCATTATAACAGAATTTCTTACAGGGCAGGAGTTCCAGGTTCTGTCCCTGGTTGAAACAAAACTTATGATTTCCTTGATAATTAATCACCTTTCTTTCAGACAAGGAAACCTGGCTCTAGAAAGGTGGAGTGACTTACCTGAGGTTCTCGAGATTGGACCCATTTTTTGGCATTGTCAGGTATCTTGGGGCTTTGGTACACAGGTAAAGCCTTTAGCAACTAATACAATTCAAATACATCAATAAGAGCTAAAAGTGGTTGGAGAATCCCAGAACGTGCAATTGCACTCATCTTCTCAAGCCTCTAGTCTAAAGTGATGCAGAGCTTCATTAGCCAGCTCTCACCATCTGTCACTGCTGACTGTGCACGTAAAGGTGTTTGAGTCCCTAATCCAACAAGAAATGGCATCTCAACAGGACCAAAGAATGTCATTAATGGGCCAAGAGTGGGACAGGGCTTCCAAAATTAGATTCTTATGCACATTATCTTGAATATACATTCAGACAAGACTGACTAGTCTTTTCAGTACCATGGGTTGGTGTTATCAGTTTGAATTTACTTGCTTGGGTCATAGTATTTCCCAGGAAATTAAGCTTCTCTCCTGACTCATGAGAAAGCCTATAAATAGTCTAGATATTCTCCTTTCAAATGGGAACAGTGGTGGCTCATGGACTTATAATACCTGGCTACGGGCTGGTAAAATAGGAAGCACTCAGCAGCTGTCACATTTAATTTTTTCATTTCCTGCCAGCAGTGTCCATCTCCTCCCCCTCAGTTCAGTCCTGGAGAAAAGCCAGTGGAGAAGAGGGTGGCATGTTGGGTGGAAGCGTTGTTACTTGGTGCTCTCAAGACTAAGAAAGAAGAGCAGATAAATCTGAGGCGGCTGACAGAGACATGGGCATTCAAGATAACATAGCAGAGACATGGGAGTTTACAACAACATAGCAGAAGCAGGAGTATAAAGTGACAGCGGCTAATTTCATTGTATGGTTTTCTAAATAAGTTTTGACAGTGTTACATTGTTCTCCTTGTGAGTTACTACATGTCATGTTGTGTCTACATGTTTTGGGCTCCTATCCTCTAACCAGTGGCCGTTTTGGAACACTTTAGACTCAGATCTGGCTCTGTGCCCAGGATAGATAGAAACCATGACACCAGAACATAGCTGAGCCCCAGTGGAGGTGTCCTCCAAACAAGAGCAAACCATGACTTCATCTTGCATCTGTTGCCTTCTATTTGAGAGTGACTCAGGCAGCCATCTCCTGCAAATACAGGCCTTGCTCAAACAAGAAAAGACCATAAATTTGCTCCCTGAGTTCCTACTGAGTCTTGCAGGAGTTTCATACCAGGGGTCATGGCCATTTGACCAGAAAAGAGTCCTCTCCTCCAGGTCAAAGTTGTATCTCCTCTTCTGGCATACACATACTATAATATCAAGAATTTTCAGAGCTACATCATCATCTGTCATATAGAAATCAAAGAAACATTTGCATTGGAAGGCACCTCTGGAGGTTGCACAGACCATTCTCCTGCTCAGAGCTGAACTGGCTTCAAAGTTAGAGCTGAAGACCTACCATTTTTAAAAACTCTACTTCCTTGGCCATGGTGAATTTAGAGGAGGTTTGTCTGAACTGGACTATGGGCTACTGCTGTGCTCCCCATGGCTGCTTTACATTTAACAACATAAACTCTAAGTATTTCATCTCTTGCCTGGTAGAACAGTTCAGAAAATGCCATGCATTTCACTTCCCCCCTGCCCCCCAGTTATTCCGTCACTCCCCTCAGCATAGTAATTCAAACCCACATTTTTAATTAAACCTAATTAAACCAATGTAAATCAGTATTTTCTTCTTTTTTTTTTTTTTTTTTTTTTGGCTTCAGTTCTGAATTTCTTTCAGTAAAAAATCTGGGCAATTTAAAACAAAACAAACTTTTAATGAAACTTTTCAAGGTCTATAATTCATCACCAAAGCTTTCAAAGAAGTATTTTCAGCTAGGTTAAAAAAAATAGTACAAGAAGACTGAAATATGCTACATTTAATTAAATTTTCTTCTGATATTTTATATTATCTATATAGCTATATCAGCTGGGATCCTCTAACCCACATATCATCAGGCATGACTGTTAAAAGTGCTGGCTTTAAAAAGCTTCTTTCCTTCTGCTCCTCCATCTCCATCTCCCTTCCTTGTTTTGAGGCTATCTGTTGAAACAGAAGGGATATTCTGTTGCCATCATCACTGAGTCCATATTGGCTCCTTTTCTAACAACCAAAAACGTCTAGGCTTGGCTTCATTTCACCTCGATTCATCCCATATAACTATAGGCAGTTAGCAGAGGGTCTGACATAAGGAGCCTCACTGACCTCATCTCCTTTGCCACTTGATGGGGAGAGATACACAAAACCTAAGTAAAGTCTGAGTTGCCTTTTGTAGGCTTCTCTCTTTCTCCACTGAGAGGAAATGGAATCTGAATTAAGATCTACACTAGATATCTTGTTATGTTTGTCCGGACTTAAGACAAATCTGGTTGAAATTCAGAAACTCTTCTTTAGGTTAAATTATCTTGCTGGTGTTATCTTGTCCTTTTCACTTGTTGCCAAGCTGGTTGGTATTCAACTCATTTATTGATCCCTTTAGCCACGTAGTTTAATTTGTCTGTTTAAACTGCTTACACAGCATCCCAATGGTAGTTCTTAGGGTTCATTGATGAACCACAGGAAATTAATCTCAAACCAGATCAAAACACCTTCTCCATATAAGAATGCTGTTTTATCCAAACATAGGAAATTGGGAGAGTGGAGTATGGTGAGACTTGTGTGTCTGCACATGATGTTGGAATTACTTTAACTGGCATTTGACCTATGTAGTGGCATGGCTGTATTCCTCAAGATCTGTCTTGAAGGATAATGGTGACATTTACGGACAATGAAACCAGGTCAGGAAATAGAAGAGATGAGTATATTTTTAGCCACGTTCAGGACAGCAAGAACAAAATGTAGTGACAATAAATAATACACAGCTTCAACACAGTTCCAGAGGGGTTGAATTGCTTGGGCTGTGTCCCAAGCCATACCAGTTTTGTGTATGTTGCCTTGTATTATGCACTTGGAGATCATGGCCATAGTCTGGCACCTTGACAGTCTCTGCCTCTGTCTCATGGGGTCAAGACATAGATGAAATGCTGAGGCTATGCTTGGCACCTCCTAAATGGCTCCCTCTATGACCAAATTTATACTGCATTTTATACGTCAGTTAGGAGTCATGACAATAAATCTGACAATTTTAGCTTGTAGTCTGAATATGACTAACTGCTATTTGTTCACTCTGATACGAAGGGCTACCCCCCCGATATCACAGTCGTTATGCATGACTAAGGCACTGCAAATCTAATTTTGACATAGGGGACCATGTCTTCAGCATATCAAGGCAGTGCATTACCATTCTTACGTAGCGTCCTTTGGCTTTAACAAGACAACTCTAAAACTCTGTGAAATGCACTTCCAATACGTCTTCAGGATACAGCTGGATCTTGTAACGTTCTCAGGTATTTGTTGCTCCAGTCAAGTGCTCAGTGCTACTCAATGCTACTGTCCCTGGCCTGCCCTGTGTGTTTGCATCATGCTGAGCCACTCTGTCAGATGGCTGTTTTGCTCACCAGTATCCCTCCTCACCTGTTCTTCTGCATGCAGCTGGGACTTGTTAGTTGGTCAGAGGCCAGCAGCCCGCTCCGTTCAGAACTACAGACTCCTGGGCACACTGGTTCCCAAGTGAGAGTTTTATTTGAAAAGCTCATGGCACTTCTGTGTTATTAGAAGCATTTTCCTGGCATGGTGCCCTTTATTCTTTATCCGCTAGTGCTACTGAGGAGACGAACTGTTAGTATAATATTAGCAACAAGTAACACCTATTTTTTTTCACCAAGACTGTTTCCAGATGATTTCATCATTCCTAGTTTACAGTTTGGGAAACTGAGGCATGGAAAAGGGAGGGATTTATCAAAAGTCCAACTGTCGTCCTTGTCCTTCTGTGCACTGTCCTCTCCCCTCCCAGAAGTATTTATGTCCCTGCTTCACAGCTGTAGCTCTCATCAGTATCCAGGTAGATCTCATTACTGTGGAAGGGGGTGGAAAAGAGGCCAAGAAGTTAATTATTGTGTTCTTGCTAAACTGTACAAGCTGCTTCTGCTCCCATAAATTTATGGGTGCATGACTAAGACAAAGCCTGACCTATAGTGGCTTTATCTTCCCTAATTTCTAGATAACTGTAGTATCTCAGTGATATGTACAGGCTTATTGTTATGGTATTTAAGACAGATTTGGGGATCTTCTATGACAAATGGGTCAAAAGAAGCCATTAATAATTCAGGGGTTATTTTGACAGGGCTCTAGCTCTCTCCCAAGTCAGCAGAGAAGGACTGGGTTGCATCAAGATGAACTTCTGTAGGCTATGGATTCACCCCACCTCACTCAGTCCTTGCCTGCAATTATTATATTGGTGCTTAGTTCTCCCAGAATTTCCTGATGGATAGAACAGGGAGTAGGCACCTATGGAGAACAATTTTGGTGTTAGAAGACAGGGAGCACCCTGGCCTACCACAAAGCTGTTTTGGAACCTCGTCTACTGCCTTACACTTTTGCCAGAAGAAAGGCAGCCTAGATGTTTAGCTTCAGTCCAGAATAGGCTTAATTTAATACCAGTACGCTACCACTTTCTGTTTAGTCTGGGGAGAAATGGAAAGGGGTTACTCAAACTTTTAACATGCTGGAGAAGGAATCTGGGGACACTTTTTTCCCCTGTGTACAGACAGCCCTTCCTCAGGGCTGGATTGCATCCTGGCTAACGGGCTGTGGTGGAAGAAAGGCACAGGAGGCAGAGCTTGTTCTCCTGGGTCCAGGAAAGCAGCGAGCAGAGCGTAGGAACACGCACGCTGTGTGTGGCCTCCAGCGTCCTATTCTCCAGGAAGACTGTGGCAGAAGGTCCAAGCACAGGGCTCAGCACCAGGAAATTTGGAGTTCACGTAGACCGTGCTTTGGCTTTGGGCGAGCAGCTACAACGTGATTCCTTTCCATTTCCCCATCTGCAAAAAAGTATGAAAAATACTTACCCCATATGGAGGATTAAATGTTTAGGAGGGAATCCAAGCTCCACTGAAGTCAATGGCAGGTCTCCCAGCATTTCACCAGGAAAAAATTTTAAAGTGCTAAGTGTTCTGTAGCTTTGCATATGAAAGGGAAATTCTGTTTTGGAGAGTTTCAGCTACTGCCCAAAATACAAGAGCCCTGGTCACATCAGTCTATCTCCTGTTATCTCAAGAGCAATCTCTCTTCATCTTTCGTTTTAAAGTTTGATGTGGACTGAAACCAAAACCACAAATCAGAACATTCCTGAATGCTAGGATTGTTTGAACTTCAATCTGGATCTGCATTTGCAAATGTGCTTTATCTTTATAACACAGGCGAAGAAAAATCCTCCATCTGGGTACTTTTGAAGCGGGGAGGGTCTGCACGTAAATTTTGCATTGTGAGTCCTAATCTAATCTCATCTCATCGATGCGTTCTCCTGTTTGGCTTCTTAACTGTCTGTCTGCCCAGAACATTAGTTTTGAATGTGTGATCTTTGGTCCTCCACAGAGGGAGAGGCAGGAAAAGTCCATGGACTATTGCTAACTTTGAAAAAAGTAACTAAGAATGTGAAGTCTTGCTAGACAGAGGCCTGGATTTACTTACTATATGTGGGTTTGTCCTTCCATTGGGAATTTTTTGGGGGATCAGCAGATAACAACAACAATAAAGGTTAAAAACCAGTTGCCTAACACTTAAATATTTTGCCTGTATTTGATTGCATTTTATCTAGTCGACATCACTACCTTTCCCTAATTCCTGTCTTGTTTGTGGGCATATGGTATCACCCAGTGGTAGAAACCAGCTTGGTCAAAAATACTGCTCATGCTAGTGTATAAAAGACCGGTGACAGACCCTGACTGAGAAATGCTGAAACCTTCAAAGTGTCTCTTTCTGGCAGAAACAACTTTTTTACAAAACTTTATTTTTTTTTTTTAAGTGGGGAGAAAGGAGAGGGCAACAAAAGAGCAATTTGCTTTTCTGCCCCCTTAGGCCATTGTACTTCCAGCTATAGCTACTTCTGCACCTCTCTCCCGTCTGTACCCTTTTGCACTCTCAAAAGCACACTCACATTTATGCATATGCCCTCATGCACAAACATAGAAGTTATATTGTGTAATACTTGGGGTAGGTCAAGCAGCAGGATATTTTGGTAGCCAGGGATGGATGACAAGTTCTAACAAGCCCATCCACATGTGTTAAGATTAGAGTGCAGACATCAGCCATGACTCAACAGGATATGCTGGTCCAAAGCCAGGGCTAGAACACTGTTACTGGCCTTCTGAATCATTAGTGTGGAAAAAAAAAAAAGAAAAAAAAAAAGACATCCCTCCGTCGCCAGCATTCTCCATCTGTTTTTAACTTGGTGATGTCCTTTGGAAGGTAGGTGAACTATTTGGTTTGCTTTAACTATACAAACATCTTGGCAGACCGGCGTCGGAACATGCACAGGGCTAGCGGCACTGCCACGATAGGGAAGCCGGACTGGCTCTGCAATTTGGGATGTTTGGCTGTGCAAGGACTGCCAGGACAAGGGAAGGAGGCTGCTGATGAGGTCGGTTACCCCACGCCTGCTGAGATGTGAGGTGGCTGGGAAGCAGGCGAGGACAGACTGCTCGGTACCAGCTAGGCTTAAAGGTGGTGCTGGTGGGAGAATCTATATTTTCTAGCATGGTGCAGTGGGAGCTGTTGTACCTGGGAGGGCTCTGTCTGAAAGGAAAAAGATGTTTCCTTTCTAAGCTGGAAGCTTCTTCAAGTTCATCTTGGGAATGCACGAGTCAAATGCAGGTCATTTCTTCTCGTAGGTCTTCACCAGAAATAAAGCATTTCCAACTTACCCTGTGCAGGCCAGTTCCCTATGTGTTTTGCCCTGGGTGACTTCACGTAGTCCCCTAATCTTACCTGGTATTGTACCAGATGTCTCTCCAGCTTCTCCCTGCCCATATCTGTTTATTTCCTGTACCCAGCCTAATGCTTTGTAACAGAGAACAGTTTGTCACTGTGGATATGCCTTTTGTTTGAAGCAGTGGAGATGTCTTGTAGGAAATTAGCCACTTGTTAGCCATGGATGGAACATGCAGGAGTCTGAACGCAAAGTTGTATTAATGTTTTTATGGCAAAACCTATCCAGATACAGTGAAAGCAAGTTTGGTAATGATGATGTTATTCACAGGGACATGATCACTAAGCTCGTTTTGACTCACAGCAGTTTCTTTAGCAGAGGCTATTGAAGCAGGCAAATCAGTGTGCTGCAATCATAGCCTGCAGTTCTGACCCTCCTGGCCCAGGCAGCAATTTCATAGCCAAGCAGTAAAAGTTTAGATGTAAAAAGCAGATGATATTTAAAGGAGTCACGTGCAAGGACTATATTTGAGCAAGATGCATTGCCTGGATAAATGTCAAGTGGAGAATAACTGTGCAGGTCTCAGTTCTGCAGAGAAGCTTTGAGGGAGCTATGATGGATTACAAACTGATCACGAATCAAGAAATTCCTGCCGTTGTAAAAAAAAGATTGGTATTGTACTGAGTTGTACTAGCAGCAATATATCCTTCCAGTGGAATGAAACAGTTTTGCTCTGGTCAGTATTGGGTAACACATTGCAAGAAAGATACGGATGAACTGGAAAGTCCTTTTGGAGCGCGAGGAGGATGATTAAAGAGATGACCGAGAAGTAAGGATCAATTAGCTTAGTCCAAAGAAAACAGTGAAGGAAGAACCCAATTGCAAACTTGAAATATGAAAGAAACTGGAAATAATTTATGTGCAAAGGTTAAACTGGGTTAGCCATTAGGACCACCTTCCTGAGGTTAAGGGTTGCAAAGCACAGCAATAGATTATTGGCAGAAGGGTTGGCGTCTCCAACACTCCATCCTTTAAGAGGATAGTGGAGCCACATCAACCAAAAATGGCAGAGAGAAAATGGGAGAAGAGGGCAGACTAGAAGATCTCATAACATCCCTCCCACACATCTGAGTCCTATGTCTAAAAAGGAATACTAGGCAGGGACTAAGCAGAGAAACAAATTACTTAGGAAAGGAAAAGGAATCAGAAATAGGAGTCACAGCGTGAAATCAAGTAATGGAAAACAGGTTAGGCAGAAGGAAAAGTGCCTCAATTTAAAGAGCTGTGGAACAGCTTGTGGAGGACAGCAGTGGAAGCCCTCAGACTTGAGTCATTCAGAAGAAAGCCTGGGGGAACATATAGTAGGGAACAACTTTATGTTGGCCAAGGGTGAATAGACAAAATGGTCTAATTAGTCTTTTCCAGATCTTCTTTTTATGACTCCATAGAATGCCTTGATGAGGACAGTGGGATTTGGGCTTGCTAAAGGAAGCCAAGTCAAACATTACAAGCCACCACATGACAACAGCAGTCAGCATGAGAAACGGCCACCTCCCTTGTCAACGGGTTTGCATTCCAAGTAATCCCCTCAAATCCAGTTTATGGCTGATGAATCCTGCAAAGAATTGGAAGAACAGTGACACTATTTCTCTGAAAATCACTTGTAATGTAGGAGACACAGGAGTTATTCTCTTGAATCACACCAGCCAACCAATTAGTTTCACTGAGTACCACTTACTGTAACAGCCACTTCAGCCAAAGCAGCCAGAGTGTGATAATGTAAGATGAAGTATTGTGAGTAATAACTATGCCTTTTTCTCAGAGTTTGGCTTAACTCATGAGTTGCAGCAGGGATGCTTCAGAAAATCAGCTTTGCTGCTGGTCAGTACTTTGATGGTTCTTGGTTCTGGTGAACCCAGTTTGTCTGAAACCACGATGTGCAAGAATAATATGAGAGAAACAGGCATTAATCTCTATGCCATTACCAGGAGCATCCAACTCTGTTTATGTGAAAGAAGTCAGCCTGGCAATCAGCAATTAATAATTAAGCCATTTTTTTTCGGGCCCCAATGCAATGTTTTTACATGTATTTCTTCTTGGTTTTCAGATAAGGGTGTCAAGCTGACTGAATTTTCATAGTTTCATGGATTTTAATGGTTGAAGGGTGAAGGCCTCTTAGTCTTCATTTAAAGCTCTGACTGACAGAGCATCTGAACTTCCAGAAATGCTCTATTATCTGCCCTCCATTTTCTCAGGGATGATGGAGCTCTTGACATTTGGAAAATACAAACCTGTTTTACAGCTTCCGTAATGTGTATGGAATCCAAACATATAGAGCATCTGCTGGCAGACCCCAGGGTGAGTTTGACCCTAAGTCTAGACTCGTGCCAGAGATGTTGCCATTCAACTTTTCTGTCAGTCAGAGGAAGCCAGACATGATGTTAACCATGATGTCTCCTGGTGGGACACCGGCTGTGGAAAATAGCATGCCTGGTTTACTATACTAATTCCGTATGTTCTCCATGCTAAAGCAGGCTTTGATTATGTGCATAACTGTGGGGTTTGGGAGAAATTATGGCTCAGGGCATGAAGAAATTTTAATTTGGGGGATGTAGGGGAAATGAACCAACATTAATCACCAATTCAGATCAACAGCCCTTGATAGTAGAAGTATGGTTCTTCTACATTTCTTCCAACTGGTATGTGGTTTCCTCTTGCCCATAGACCTCCGTGACTTTCTGGACATGATAACGACAAATAGTGCAGAGATTTTTGAGTCCATCTAAAACACTAAAGCCAAAAAGACCAGCACGTTGCTGTGTTGACGTACCTGTCTGGAGTCCCAAAGGAAAATAGCTGCTTGTCCTGTGTGCAGTGCGGTGGGAGGACAGCTGTGCTGTTTCCAGCTGACACACGTCTCAGATACCAGGTAGCAGAGCACAGTGGCAACAACCAATTAAGTCCAAACATAAGTGCCAATATAATACACTTCTACAGCATCTCTGGTTTAGTCCTTCTTACTGGGTGTAGCTGGCCCCAGATGCCAAGATGTTGGATCCAGGCCTTCACATAAACAAGGTTTGCATTTCCGGCTAGGGAAAGATGCTCCTTTCCAGGCTTGGTGTGACTAAATAAAGCTAAATCTGCTTTTTGTATTTAGGAAAAATTCAAACTGGGATTGAACTTGGTCTAACATGCGTGCTAACTCCACAACTCTGATTGATCTTCACTTTTCCTGAATACTCCCATGTAGATATAGATTTATATAGATATAACTGAAGTGGTTTCAGAGCACAGATCTCTTTCAGGTTGACTAGTATGCCTATGTCACATGAAGCTGTGTTTGACCTACCTCTTAAGAGGCCACATTCATAACAGTGAAGGGATTCAGACCACCTACTATCTGAGCCTAATTTTCTGTATAGCCAGTGGAGAGAGGTAAGGAATGAAAGCACCTCATTTATTACAGATGTTTTGAGCAAGCAACATGACCCTTTCTCTCCACTGACTGAACAGACAGGGAGCCAGACTCTGGCAAACTTGAGCAGGAGGTGTTCTGCACTCCTTATTCTTCTCTCGAGCTTGGTACATGTTGGTAGGCATCTGAGCAACATTGGCGACTATAGTGTAACTCTCTACAGCAGAACAAGGCGCCCTGTGCTCCAACTATAGTTAGTGGAGAAAAGTTTGCATTCCCAGCACAGGATCCTAAATTTTGTCATCTGGATTTGGTAAGGTGAACCATTTTTTAGAGCTACTTATTTCAGTCCATGCCCTATGTACAGAAGTTATAGGACACTGTCTCTGCTGAGATGTCTGGACTGTAGAAACCTGAAGTTAGGTGAGCTGAGTCTCCCACATTCTAATCTAAATCCATATTCAATACTGGAATAAGCAGGCCTTAGGCACTTTCTTAAGGTCTACTTCAGACCTCTTCCTGCTGCAAAATTAAGGCAAATACATGGTTTTGTCAGGCAAACAGAAAGGATGAAATGTGGTGTATGTGTATCTTGTCTTATGCATGGCAAAAGTCTTTGCTTCCTACATGAAAAGTGTCTCCTTTTCTAATGACTGTCCCACACTCTCCTACAACAGGGCAAAGAACCAAACAAACCCTGCTCTGTTTTCTTTCTCGCTGTGGATTGAATTTTTAGGGCTTGTGAGAGGTGCCAGAAAGACAGCCCTGCAGATTGAATTACTCTGTGTATCCACAGACCAGGTAATGTGCCAGCAGCCAGAGCGTTAGATTTCTTTTTTTTACTTGCCTGCCAAAGGGGTTTGGTTTTGACCTGGAGAAACCAGCTGAGAAGGACAGAAGGTAGCTTATTCCACTTGATTCCTTGGCCTCTCTGTTGAGACTGGAAAGCAAGTTGCCAATGAAAGGTAGCTGTAGGTTTTCTCCAGACAAGCTCTGGCAACTCACATGGGCGTGATTTAAGAGGTTACCACCTCACACTCTCTGCTGCCAGAGGTTACTGATTATTTAGCAGGGTTGGCAGAGGTGAAGCACCTTCTCAATGGTGGTTTGAGTTAAGAAGCTGCTCTGGAAGCTCTACAGCTAAGGAGGCTGCATGGGTTTGACTCTGCTGACACTGCTACAGCAGGTAAACCTTGTGTAGAGGGGTATGGTGGGCAGCTGGTCTATTGAATCACATGACTGTGAGTTGCTGGAAGCTCCCTCAGATGTTGCAGTGTTAGGAGAATAGTACAGGACAGGGATTATCACTGTTCAAACTCTGCTTTCTTCAGATGGCACATGCATGTGTTCCTGCTTTCCCTGAATGGCTCTCCTCACATTCCCTCATCACAATCTCTCAAAGCAAGCAAATCTACTTATTCACCTGCAAAAAAAAAAAAAGGATCAGTGACACTGTCTCACTTGCCTGGAAAACAGCAACTCAAGCAAATGCCTTTGGCTCAATTCAATACTTGTCCCCCTTGAGATAGCCTGTTGATCTGCAGCTTCCACTGGATCATAGGGCTCCCAGAAGCTTCCATCGTTCCTACCAATCCTGTGTGGGCACCTGAGGTATCCCATGGCTTCTTGGCTAGCACTGGACATGGTGCAAGCAATTGTATCACACCCTTCACTATTGGCACACCCACATCTCAACATACCTTCCCATGCATAAACACACAAACAGTGATTCATTAATCAAGTCCTTTCTCATCTAGTCTGGGAAGAAAGGACAAAAGGAAGAGTATCAGTCACTTTCTAAGCTATACATAGACATGGTTACTACCCAGCTGGTTTTCCTCTGAAAGTTTTGCAGGGATAGGCCCCGCTTTCTGACGTTGTGTGCTCAGAGGTGCTAAACTCCCCACGCCAGTGAGTGGTGGTTGCAGACATAAAAACCACAGGTCATAGTGATTCCTAGATAAGCTGCCCTCGGGTGAGGTTGCTAACAGTATTGATTCACTGGTTTATGAAAACAAAGTCTCTTCAACTATCAACAATCTTCTTCATGTGGTTTCTGTTTTTTCTATACGGTCCCTGACTGATAAAAAGGCACCTCTCCTTTGCTTTCTCATCCTCCTCCCACTCCCCCAAGAGTATGGATCAAGGGTTGAGGGAATAAACCAGATCCCAGTCAGTCAATGATCTTGTACTCCCCTTATTCCTTACTTCATACCTTCTCATTGCTCCTGTACCAAGATAGATGTCATTGTTTCTTCTGCATTTGTGGGTGTGCTAAACCAGGGAAAAATACATAGAATGACCCAGAAGAGTTTTAGTAGATACCCCTAATTCCCCAGGATTGTTTTCTGCATCTGTGTTTGCTGCGTGAGAAAGCATCTCTGGGTCTCTGACCTTTGAATAACTGTCTCTACAGATGCTGCAGTCAAGAAGGATGTTCAGGGACACAATGACTCAAGCAATGTGCGTGCTTGTGTAGTTGTGCGGCCGGTCACGAGTGGTGTCCCCCACGGCTCAATATTGGGGCCAGTCCTGTTTAACATCTTTATCAATGATCTGGATGAGGGGATCGAGTGCACCCTCAGTAAATTTGCAGACGACACCAAGCTGGATGGAAGTGTTGATCTGCCTGAGGGCAGGGAGGCTCTGCAGAGGGATTTAGACAGACTAGATCAATGGGCCAAGGCAAACTGTGTGAGTTTCAATAAGGCCAAATGGTGGGTCTTACACTTTGGCCACAACAGCCCCAGCCAATGCTACAGGCTTGGGGAGGAGTGGCTGGAAAGCTGCTCAGCAGAGGGACCTGGAGGTATTAATTGATAGCCAGCTGAACATGAGCCAGCAGTGTGCCCAGGTGGCCAAGAAGGCCAACGGCATCCTGGCCTGTACCAGGAATAGTGTAACCAGTAGGACCAGGGAGGTGATTTTACCCCTGTATTCGGCACTGGTGAGGCTGCATCTTGAGTACTGTGTTCGGTTTTGGGCCCCTCACCACAAGAAGGACATTGAGGTGCTGGAGGGTGTGCAAAGAAGGGCAACGAAACTGGTGAGGAGTCTGGAGCACGTCTTATGAGGAGCGGCTGAGGGAACTGAGGTTGTTTAGCCTGGAGAAAAGGAGGCTCAGAGGTGACCTTATCGCTCTCTACAGCTGTCTGAAAGAAGGTTGCAGAGACATGGGAGTCGACCTGTTCTGTCGAGTAACAGGTGATAGAACAAGAGGAAATGGCTTCAAGTTATGCCAAAGGAAGTTTAGATTGGATATGAGGAAGAATTTCTTTACTGAAAGGGTCATCAGGCATTGGAACGCGTTACCCAGGGCAGTGGTGGAGTCCCCATCCCTGGAGGTATTTAAGGGTCGTGTAGATATAGTGCTTAGGGACATGGTTTAGTGGTGGGCTAGTCAGTGTTAGGTCAGTGATTGGACTAGGTGATCTTACAAGTCTTTTCCAATCTAGGAGATTCCGTGATTCTGTGATTCTGTGTTGGGAGAATGAAGTAGGCACCATGCAACTCCAGATGTTGGCTGAGAAAACTACATTTGGTGTGAGCTCTTGGAGGAAAAGAGGGAAAAGGTATGGAGCAGTGGCTGAGTCAACCTGGGTGTGGACCTAGAAAGGAAATAAATGTGCCTCCAAGGCTGTTTGTTTTTATTGTGTATGTGTACATACATGCATACCCTTGCTTGTACAAGTACATGGTAGTTCAACCCTTCAAATGGATGTAGTGTTTCTTGGGAACGGCCTGTGGACGTGGGCCTTTGGGAAAAAGCATATTGGTCAGGACCATTGGTAACAACGTGTACTGAGCTGGAAAAACTATAAACATTTCCTCCCTTATTCTCCCACCTTCCAGTTTGTTCTGGTTGTGCCTGATTCAACCATGTTTCCTATGCTCAAAAGTGCCCTGTGAGTAATATATGATTTATAGCATGGATAGTTGCATGCGAAAGTGCCACTTTGCACTCACCTAGACTTGCCAGCATGAATCTGTGTGACCAACATCTGTTCCCTTCCCCCAGTCTAATATGGCCTTATGGCAGAAGCATTCACATTGAGCTATGGTTACCAATTCTCTCACTGATGAGTGGCTTTTCCTCTTCCACGTGATCTAAGGCCAGGTTCATCCATCTTAAGTTCCAGCCAGGACCCACAGCCTGGTGTTACTTCAGGCCAGGTGCCTCCAAAGGCTTCGAGTGAGCCAGCAGGAAATGTTAGGCACAAGGACCGAGGTGTGATTTAGTCCAGTTGACTCTGGGCCCAGGCCTGGGGTAAGGAAGAGGCCAAAAAACTTTGCAAAGACAACATGTAGTCTTGCTTTGACTTTCTGTATTTGCTCACATAGTAGCCACAGTTCTTGCCCTGCCTCCTGCCTTATTTTGCCTCTGAAAACACAGGCACAGGCATTGTACCCACACATTCTGAGATAATGATGGTCTGAGCCCTGCTGCCATTTTCTATTCTTCTGTTTCCCAACATCTTTCCCTTGCTCCACCCTTAAGCTGACTGCAAGGGCACCTACTCCTGGCACACCTTGGTCTTCCTTTCTTGGCCATCCTTCCCCCCATCTCAGTGCTATCATTGTGAAGCCAACAAGACAACACAAGCAAGCAGCATGGGACTTGGTGGTGTACCTAGAGGCAATAAGCATCTTTGACATAACTTCTCAACTGGCTCAGACACTAAATATTTCTCATCTGAGAGCTGCTAAGGACTTATGAGAAGATAAGACTTTGGCCCTTGGGCAACCTGGTCTAGTGGGAGGTGTCCCTGCCTATGGCAGGGGGGCTGGAACTCGATGATCTTCAAGGTCCCTTCCAACCTAAACCATTCTATGATTCTATGGTTCTAAGACAAAGAATTCTAAAGCAACATCAAACAAGTTCTGTCCAGTCTAATGAGTTTAACCAGCTTGCTATGTAGTGGTATCTCAGGTTCTCAAAGCTGTGTCTATGGAACTGTATTTCAATGGCATAAATTTAGCCAAAGTTTCTCTGCAAACTCAGCACTGAGAAAGAGGATTTAAGAGCTGAAATTAGTAATCTGTCCTTGTTCTTTAACTGTAAGGAGAGTCTAGGTACTCTTAGGGTATCAAAGACAGCCCAGGTTATTAAATTCAGATATTCCCCTGTGTCTTGAGAACACATCATATATGACCCTTAACAGTCAGTAATCAGAAATAAAATTCTTTGCCATGTATTTGGCTGATCAGGGTAGCTGATCACGGTGGTCTATTTTGGCTTTGCAGCCTGCAAACATCGCCCATTGTCAAGGTAAGGTGGCAGTTCAGAGATGTCTGAAAGGGTTAAATGAATCCATGGTTGAAAGAATATATGTTGGAGCTAAAGGATGGATCAGACGAGCCCTACAGGTCTCTTCTGGTTGTATTTTCAATGGTTGTCATGCATTCTCTTCTGTAAATTCACTCCAGCCAATTTGCTCTAAAATTATTTCAGTGTTTTTCTTACATTAATTTTCAAGGCAGGTCTCAGATATCATTGTTAGCAAACTTCTACCCACATTCACTGCTTATTAGTCTAACTTCTCCTCTTGATCTTCATTACAGTATCCTATTTTAACTAAATCTTGGTATAACCTCAAAACTCCTGAAGTGGCGAGGCAGTCGGACTAAGTGATCATTGTCAGTCCCTTCCAACTGAGCTATTCTATTCTATTCTATTCTATTCTATTCTATTCTATTCTATTCTATTCTATCCTATCCTAAAATTCAATCAGCTCCCATATCGTCTTCTGCTTTTTTTTTGTCTGGCTGTGGTGATGGGTTGGAAAGCAGTTTTTCAGATGATTTCATTTCTGTAGTGTAGTGTCTATCTGTCTCTCAGGTTTTGGCTACACCACCTTTAACTCACTGAAGACCAATAACTAAACAGAAATGATGATGTTTAGTTTCCAATGGGCAGCATAAGCACCCCCATATTTCAAAGGTTTATATGCTGAGGTATCTTCTCAGTAATTCTCTCCATGATGTTATGGGTGACCTCTTGCAGAGTAAGCAATGCTCTTCTGCTTTCCCCAAGGATGTTGCTCTCTGGTAACAGGTTGTCCTCTCTTTCATGTATTTTGCTGAGAAAGGCCAATGTCTAGTCTCCTTTGCTCCTGATTTCTGGTTGATTTCCCTGGGCATTCAGAAAAGAAATTTTCCTCTACTTTGTTCCTAGGATCCAGATCTTACAATATATCAGGATTTTACTCAGAAGCTCATCTGTTTCTCTTAAATGGTGTTGAACAGCTGAGACTCAGGCGACCCGTGGCAGGCAACAATTTGGACAAAAAGGTTAGAATGAAATCCTTATTGTGAAGAGCCCAATTCCTACATGCATCTTAACACTAAGGAAATGCTTTATGCTTAAGTTCAATCAAGATACCCCCAAGCAGAACTGAGTTCGGGAAGGTTTCCTATGATGCTGAACCAAATTCTAGTCTCTGAGGCTGTTAGGAACACAGTTTTTCTGTTGATTTTACATGAGTCACAGTGAACTCCTTTCACCATCCATTCTTGCCTGCAATGCTAGGAAGAGTCAGGATGTTTTTGTCTCCATGTCCTTCTGACTTGGTTAGTCTAAACGGGGCCAGGTCCCTGAGGTGAGAAAGGAGCTGGTTCACAGTCTGTTTTCAGATACACTGGAGGTATTGGCTAGTTCCTCTCATAAAGGGCGAATCCTTTCCTGGAGAAGACGCAAAAGTGAAAATGTATGGAAATAAATAGGAGATAAGTGCCAACATTTCTTTGGGCATCTGGCCTCTAGCCTCCCTATGGCTTCTCAGCTCTGCGAGGATAACATTATGGGGCAATTTTTTGGCCTATTGACATGTAAGCTCTCTGGAGCTCATCCTGTCTTTCTCTGTGTCACGCTGAGGATCACACCTTGGTCTAGGTTTCTTGGGGCTGTGTGACAGCAATGAAGTTTTAAGCAATTCTCTGTTCCTGAATGTCCTCTTGGCAGAGCAATTTGAATGTCAGAGTGCCAGCTGCCAGTTTAAAAATAGAGGCACAGGACGTATAGAAAACAATTCATGACCCGGCTGGGAGGCTTCCAACACTGGGCAGGTTTACTGAAATTGCAGGGAACAGTCTGATTTTTTACTAGTTTTTATTGGCGTAAATGCAGCAAGTTATATTTAAAAAATTAAAAAAAAAAGGAAGGAGGGAAAAGGAGAAAAAAAGAGAGATGTGGACCTTACGGACGTGTATTTGGTGAAATCTGTCAGTCACACGATCACATCCCGGCCCCACGTTGGCCCCGGGTGGTGAGGACAGGCTGTGCTGAGGCTGGCTGCCAAGGTCTCCTGGTGGAAATGTACAGTTACCGGAGGTGGGGATAGCCAAGTCCCCAGGCTTTCAAACGCCTGCCAGGCAGCACGGTTCCTCATGTCCCCATGCTTCCAGATTCCCCTGCAGCAGCAGCAAGCACCACTGATTGGTCAATTCAAGAAGGGTGCACTCATCTGATCAACTCTGCTGCCAAAACTGTTTTGGTCTCTGCTCCTCCTAATCACTCAGCTGGGAAAACCTTGCCTCCCAGGTCCCAGATTGTGTCTGTCCCAGTCACCCACCAGCACTGCTGTCTCCTCTCAGCTGCCAGTGACCAGCCGTGATGTCTGGGGTTGATTCAGTTGCCCCTACACAGGCATCCAGGGCCACCTGTAATGCCCTGGGGTACAAAGGCATGTAGCAGAGTACCTGGTATATACTTTAGGGTGAGGTGGATCACTCTTCAGGATCCACTTACTACATTTCCATTGACTATCATGGGGCCTTTAGATACCTTGTGCATGTGCAAACGCCTATCTTTCAACATCTGAGAGTGGGGGTATCTCCAAGCTAAGCTCTACTCCAATATAGGAAAATAGTCCTTTCCACTGGGGTCTCTGCAGACACTTTCCAATCACCCCTTTCGTCTCCAGACCCTTTCTCATTTCATAAGGCAGTGGAGACTCAGGTCTCCATTTTGCTGATGGAGAAACAGAGGAAAAACTTGTTTCTCTTATGATCCTGTGACTTTCTGTAAAAATGGGAAACAGTTCAACCACTCTGCTCTACCTCTTGGATACAATCTTACCTCAAGAGTTGACTGAGCAACCAGGACTCAACCAGTCCTGTATTCCTGAAAGTGCAATTGTGAGCTAGCTGCTCTGCTCTGCACCAGAGCTGGCTGCATCCACTATGACCTGCATTTGGCCCATGACTGTTTCTAGTGCCAGGCCAGCAAGAAGTTCATAAGATATTTGTCATTTCTTTCCATCCCTTTCAGGATTTGGTGGGATTTCCAGAGCCATGTGGCTCTAACTATGGAAAATGTTGCAGTGAGGAGCTGAGTTGTTTAGATGAAATGTTCTGCATCCTCTTGAGTCACTTGCAATTTCCTTGAGCTCCCTGTATTATAGCCCTGATTGCCTATAGCCTCTCAAGTGAAGCATTAAAAAAAAAAAAAAGAAAGAAAAGGGAAAGAAAAATTTGAAAGAAATGTTTCTTATCCCGAGCCAAAGAGAGAGAGAGAGAGAAATTCCCCTGGTGGGTGTCAGATTTTGTGTTGCAAAATTTACAGCAAATGAGTGTGTTCCCTTCAGAGAGTGCACCTTGCCCTTATCGTGACTTCTGCTTGGAAAATTTCTCCTAGGCAGGGTGGCATTCATGGGAGACAGGCATTGGAACTGACCCTCTAACTGACCCTCTGATTCAGCAGTGCTAAGCATCCTCCTCCAGGGTTCTTCCTGCAGAGAAGATATGACTAATATCAACCTGCCCCATGAGGCTGGGAGCTTGGTTTCAAGGTGTCCACCACCTTGGGGAGCAGAGACAGCTGTATTGCATTCCTGATTTTGCTGGTGGGTCACTGGCAGGCAATCATGTCAACCCCACCTGTGCCTCAGTTTGCCGATCTCTAAACTGGAGACATAAACTCATATGCGTTCTCACTGTGCCACAGACCCTGGTGTTTTGGGATTTGATGGTGGCAGCAGACAGAACAGAAGTTTCTGCCATGTAAGCAGAAGGAAATTCCTTGCAGTGTATTGAAATAGTGCCTGTAATATCGTTTTCATGCCACTTCCTGATGAGAAACTCTGAGACTGTTCAACATAGCTCTGGGGAACAGACTGAGGGAAAAGGAGCGGGAAAAGGTGGCAGCTCTTCCTTCTTTACTCCTGAACTTGGCTTTGCTCCTATGAGTCACTGGAGTGAGTCACAGTAAATGGTTCAGCTGTAAAGACCATGGCATTTTCTCCCCATCCCTGGGACTCATGCCATGAACTCCTCCAGGCTTCTTGGTTTCAGTTTTACTGGGAGGAGGAAACAGTATCTCTGAATTTCACCCATTTTCAGCATCATGCAAGATATCTGCTGGTAGTGAATGGAAGTCTGAGATAATATGGTGTATACCTATTGTCAAACTGGTTCCTTTCTCTTTTGCTCCAGTACTTTGCCCCTGCAGATCACTCACACCACATATTTTGTTCTAATATGGACTGAACTGCTTGGTTTCCTTTTTAAGGAACCCTGAGTGTGGAAAGGAAAATAGTTCACTCCAGGGTTAACATGCTTTAGATAGCATGTTAGATAGACCTGCTTGCAGCATGTGGCTCACTCCCTGAACTGCGGAAGAGGCAGCATGAATGAGGAGCAGGACTAACACAAGCAGTGTGGCCTTCCATATTAGAAGTGCAAGAGAAGCCAACACTAAAAGAATATATTCCACAAACTGAGGGGAAGGATTTTCCTCATTTAGATGGGGGAGACAAAGATGCTGGATATTACTTGACCCCAGGATGACTATCACCCACTAGTGAGACCTCAGCATCACCAAAATGTACATGCTTAAAGCGAAGGACTTCTAATAGTTTTAGGAAAACACTGTGCCTATTTTGGCACAAGAAAATAAATGGCTGCAAACTCTAAGTATGTGTGTAAGACAATGGTGGAGACCAGGAAGCAATTTTCCCGTAGAGGTAGCAGGGGAAAGATTTCAACCAGCTGGAGATGGAGCACAATGACTTTTAAAGGGAGTTCTCTGCATGAAGGGCATCTCTAGCCTGGTGTTCCTATTAGTGGCATTGTACAAAGCTGCTGGACTCCAAGATACAATTTTAGTTCATCGTGTTTAAGGAATTCAACCTGGGACAGGTGCAGAGAAGGGCAACGATGAGCATCAGACGAAGGGAGTGTCCAGTTTGGAGACTCAAAGAGCTCAACTTGTTTAGCTCAGCAAAACACAGGCTTGGAGAAGGTATGATCATACTCTATAAATAGAGTGGGAGCTAAACACCAGAGAGGGAGAAAAGCTATTTAAACTTAAAGACAGTGTTGGCATCAGAACAGATGGGGATAAACTGGTCATGAATAAATTTAGGTTGGAAAGTGGAAGATGTTTTTTAGCCACTGAAGCAGTGAGATTCTGGACCAGTCTTCCAAGGGGAGCAAATAAACGAATTCCTGGAACTTGCTAAGTTTATGAGGTGGTGACTGCAACAGCAGAGAGCTGGCCTTGAAGATCCTAGACTTTAAAATTACCATCATTGGAATGAATGGCGCACACAAACCTATAGGTTATTGTTCTGTGTTTTCTTATTGATATTCTTATTCTGTTCCACTCAGCTTGCATTTTGAGAGATCCCTGACAATGGTAACAACAAACAGTGGGGATATGGAAACAACCCCCCTCTGACCGCAAAGGATTGAAGATGGTTTTGCTTCTTCATTAAGGCATGTGCATGCTTGGTGCTCCTGCACACATGGACATAACATGGACAAAGAAAATCGTTATTAATACTTCTGCTGTAAGAGCTAGCAGATGTAGTGCTTAACTCCACATGGCAGGTGCCTGACCTTAAACATAGTTGTGATTTTTAAGGTTTTTAAGTTTTTAGGATTTAAAGGGATCTGGTAATAACAGTGTTATGCAGAGGATGATTTGTTCTGACAGAAGAATTGATCACTTTTGTTTGCATAGATGGCATTAAACTAAGTGGATTTAAACTAATGCTAGACCTAGTTTAGTAAAACTGGTGTCATTTGCCTATGAATGCTGTAAGCACTGGGAATGTGGATACAGACAAGATAAACTCTGCAGGGGACTGGTTTCTGTGGTCACTCATACCTGGTGGCAACTGATGGTAAATAAGATGAAGATCCTTAGGCTTACAGTGAAAGGGACCTCACATATACAGCATAGTAAGAGCATGCAGACAATACTTACTGTGGATAGCTGATGTGCTGTAAGTCACCATTTGGTTCCCCTTGTTTTAGGGGAAAGCCTGCTTAACTAAACAGACAGAAGCCATGCCATGCCATGTTTCTTTACGGACAGGCAGTGGTCCCTGGATTGCTTTATTAGCTAGTATAGCTGTGAATCTTTCCCTTGAAGCACAGTCCTCAATTTTGGTGAGGACTCTGGTCCTGACTCACTGAAGAGCTCAGCTATTGCCTTCGACAGGCATGAAGCTAGTCATGTCCTAGACTTCACTGGGGGCATTTGGTAGGACTGAATTCTGAAACCAAAGTGATAGAAAATTAATTCAGCTTAAAAATAAATATAAAAATCACCCGTCATTCCAGGATCTTTGTGAAATAAGCCTTTGTTCCCCTCTGGTGCAGATCACATCTCTTCCACAAATGGAGGAATGGAAGCATGGAGATTTTTTTTCTTCAAGATGCATGAGGACAATAGGACCAGGAATCCTGGCTGTACTCCCATGGCTGAGAGCAGAGCAATATTGCTGACTTTATTTCGTATGCCAAATTGGACAGTGAAACTACAGCCTAGCCAGCTCCATGAGACTTGGAAAAAAGAAGGAAAGCAAGGAGATTGGATTGGATTGGATTGGATTCTCAGGAAGAGCTGAGCTCCTGTGATCCATGGTCCTAAGCTAGGCACCCAAATTTCTTGTACAAATAATCTGCATAATATGTCTCCTACCACAGAGTTCATAATACCTATTCACATACCTGCCACCTGTCACTCAAGACAATGTAAGTGGCCATGTCTCCAAGGCAACAGTAAAAATAAAATATGCTACTAAAAATAGGTAGCTGTAGGTTTGATCTCCTTCAGGTCAAGAAAAGTCTTGAATCTACATCTTCTATTTCTTGAGTGTAATTAAGTCGAGGCTATAATGCAGAGGATGTGTTGATTCTTCTTTCACTACATAGAGAACATATGTTTAGATTTTCCGTTTAACTCATGTTTTACTCCAGAGCCCTGGTCCACTGATTGTCCACACTGCAGGTAACTTCCCTTGTGAAGAATCCTAGTTATTTCACTGAGAGAAGAAATTCAGTAATTCACTCACGCATCCACATCAGACAGACAGTGTGGACTCATATTGCACCAAGTTGCCTTACTGTACCAAGGCAATCCTCCAACAGTACCCATCTGGACTGCCCCAGCCTGCCTCTACTTTTCAGCGTACTCTGTATGTTTATAGCTTGTTCAAGGACATGCAACACCCATAATGCTACAGAAACACTATTTGGTAGCGTGCAAGACAGCATCATCATTATTTGAACAACTTTGAACTGAGTTGTCCCTCACCCTCCAGGAAAACCACAAGTTATGAGTCAAGGTCACTAGATTCCAGCAAAGGCCCAGGCCAAGGTCTTTGTTGTGGAAATACTGTCAGTCCACCCCCAAGTGTGAGATCTGAGTGCTGCGGTTATGGGCCAGTTTGCATCAGGCAGTCCAGGGATGTCTTCTTCCCCTCTGAAACCCACAAAGGCTCAGTCCAAGTTTTGTTTCACTCCCAGAGCCAGTCACTGCTGACCTGCTGGGACCACCACTGAATGCAGTAAGACCTCATTTCTCTTGGTGAATCTTCTCCCTATTACTTAGCCAGCGTTGCTCAACAAGCCTTTAGCAAGCCTATAACTTGAATCCAAAGCATCCATGTCCCAAACCACCATGAATATGGCTGGACTAGATTTCATCTTACAACTGGCCAGTCCTCAGACATTTCATAGCTGGGCCAGTGAATCTCACACTTGAAGTGCAAGGTAAAACAAAGATGAGGCAATTGCACTGAAAGAAATTGGCCAGGGAGCCACAAAGAAGCTTGTTCTGGGGTGGCTCATGTCATCCAGAAAGACCCCATGGCACAGGGGCCAAACTGTCAGGAGTTAGCCCTAGAGCCAGCACTGCTGGTGCACAAAGTGGTCAGAAGACCAATATGACCATGCTAATGCAGATCAGCTTTGGAAGCAGATGGGCCACATGCCGACCATGCTGTACCCTCTCAGCAAGCTTTGCTCTTCCTAGACTCAGGTTGTTGCACATGCTCAGGGCTGCACCACGTTTCTTGTCTGTGCTAGATCAGGACACTCAAACACACCTAGCTCTGTGTGAGGTACCCCAATCTGAAGGGAGAGGGGTCTCAGGCTGTACTGTCTGGAGGTTGTCCCTTGGTTGATGTGCTTGCACAAGTAAGGAATATTTCCCACTTTTTGTATGGTTTACATTTCCTTTCCATGATATGTGCCTCTCTTTCCATGCCCTTAGACAGAGCTCCTTCGCTGGTGTTTAAAACCCTCACATTCTTGTGGATAATTAGTATAACCCCATCTCTGCCATCTGATCCTCTCCTTAGGTCCGCTAAGGGCCTCTTCAATCAAGGGCCATCCTGGTAGTATTGTGATATCTCATGCTGGCCTCTTAAGAACCCAATCCCTCAGTAAACACAGAACAAATGAGGTAATTAGGAAAATGTAAACAGGACGAGAGAGGCCCTTTCCCCCTCATGAGAGTGGGACTTGGAGAAATTAGCAGGAGTTTAGATTTACATTGTGTAGAGACGCAGATACCAGCGGTCCCCATGTAAAGCTAAATTCCTCATCTAATTTCATTATGGAATAATTTCTTCTGTCAGGAATATAAGCCTGCCACCAAACTGCTCCTGGGATACATCAAGCTTCATCTGATGACAGCAACTGGGACGGCAGCGCAGCCTCTCTTCAATCTACCTTGGATAAACTTCATAATTTAAAACACATAGGAAAGGGAGATAGCTAGATGGTCAGACCCTCAGTATACATCACGCAATAAACTTCTGCCTCGCTCTATATTCTCAAAATATGCTACGTGTCCACCATAAGGTTGCTTCCTTTTTCTTTGCTCCATTTCAGGCATTAAGGCTAATTTGATGCTAATAAATTAAATGTAGCTGGGACCATTCCCTGGCCTGGATCCACTGTCACAGAATGATCACATCTGTGTGATTATAACTCTCTTACTTTCTGAGACAGGGTGCCTGCCTTCAGATTGCCTGACAGGCATGGCCCCAGGTCTGTGCTAGCTTCCAAAACGTGCCCAAGAACAGTCTGGGAATGAGCTGTTTGGCTTGGGCTAGAGGTGACTGGGGACTTCTTGGGCAAGGTAAGAGACCCAATGACCCAGTTCTTGCGCCACAGCCCTGTTCATTTTACTCTATTAGATGCACCATAAGGGGTACAGAAAAATGAAGCTTTGTCCACCCAGTGAAGAAATAATTACATGAGAGGGAGTTCAGGGTAATACTTAAACCCTGGTCTTGAAAAAGCAATGACCTTGATCAGCCTGCTGCTCTGGAAATGCCCAGCCTGCACACCAAACTTGTTCTTTTCAAGAATTTACTTCCAACAACTAAAACGGGGAACAAATTCTGTGCTGCCTGCCATAGACTCCCTCTAAAGACTGCCACATAACAAACTCTGGTGCAAAACAGTATTTCTTCACCATAAAAAAAAAACCCACAACCTGCATGTGCTGGCCAAAATATCTTGCCCTGGTGAGCATGGGTAACATTGCCATCTAGTGACTCCTCCCATAACAGTTAATTAGCCATACCTTAGATTTCCCCAAATTCAGCAAAGCATTTCAATGGGAGCTGCAAATAGCAATTGGAAACAAAGAGTGGCTGAGATCAAGTTTTTCTAATATATCCTGATTGCCACAAGAATTGAGCACAACATTTGTCCTTGAAGTCAGTAAGTTGCAAGCCCAGCCTTTCAGGAAATCAGACTGTCCATTTTGATGGCAGACTAAGAATGTGGGGATTTAATTTTAATTACATTTTTCAGGAAATCTTGGCCGATTTTCATGTCTGGCTTACTCTGTGGTTCCTGGTTCAGAGAGCTGGAGAGGCATGCAGATTTTGAGAGCACAACTGAATCCCAGACTCCAACATATAGGGCAAATGGGATGCAGTCAGCAGACTTTCCACCTGCACTAAAAGCCTCTTCTCTGCAGATAAGACTGTCCTTATAAACATGATTGCTCCTCATGTCAGCTCTGCTTTGGAGGTCCTCTTGTTCTAAACAAGTGCATCTGTCCACTGCCATGATACTTTCTCTTCACTTATCTTTCATTCTGCTAGTACTTTCTCTGGTCAGTCTTTAACTTATTCCCTCTGTTCTGCAAAGCTTTCTCGGGGTGCACTTGATTGAAGTGAATGGTGAGTCAGTCTCCTCTGAAAATAAAGATCACATAGGGATAATATTTCTGTTACCTTTGAAGCCCCCTCAAGATTGAAGTCTTCTATCTCTATTTTGCAAGTCAGCTAACACCATGTCAGAAGATTTGGACTGCACAAGCATCCCTGGTGTGTTAGGGTGTTGCCAGAGATGTTCACACAGCCGAGCCGCAAGACAGCTACATGCATGCATTGGCAAGGATGACCAGCAGATGCTGACATCTCTAAAGACTTAATCTTTCAGAACAATACAGATATAGTCCATATTATTCCTTTCCTATGGCTCCTTTGGAATCATTTCAGCTCTTCTCCCTCCAAGCTTCCCCAGCAACAGTGAATGGCTCGTGTTTTTCAGCCAAAATGAGCTGTGAGGAGTTAATAGAAGGACACAAATTAACAGAAATAGCTTAAGCAGTATTCAGTGTACTTGCTGAGTGCCGCATTCCTGAAGTCACAGTATCTGACAGGTCACACATTGTTTCCATCCCTTCCCATTTTTTCCAGAACAGGTAGTTCACGTTCAGACTCTATTTGTGCTTGATGCTCCGTTCCTGGTTGAAGCTGGCAACCCTCGTCTTGGTTGCACCCTGTGCCAAGAATGTAACTTAGACTTGGGTTATCTTTGGACAGTCCTCGAAATCTAATTATTATTAGTAAACAGGACAATCTGCTTGCATTCTGTTCTGTGTTTCATCGCTGCCCTGAGAATAACCTTGTGCGTAAATAGCAGTATTCATACAGGGACTTCAAATATGTTGGAAGAACAAGGATTCAGTCTCTAGTCCCCAATCAAGGTGGTAGGAATCTGCCGTGCTCATTTACAGACACATGTGTTTTGGGATGCCAATGTTCCCCTCGCTTGCTCTCAGTGCCTATCTTAGTTGTTACTGCTGTGATGCTCAGGCCCAAGAAAAAGATGAGTGTCCCAGGCAATGACTCAGAGAATGCATTCAAACCATGTACTTGAGGTGGGTAACCTGGTGTCATGAGCACATCTCTTGATGGTACCAGTATACAACTCTGGTGAACTGGTGTTTTGAATTGGTCATCATCTGTTTAGGCATACGACCAATAAGAGCAAATAGGTGTTCTCAGCAGTCAGGTCTGACTGTGACTTCAACTGACTCTCCTAAACGTCCTTTGGGTGATAGTTTAGGCAACAGTCACACCATTTATACATTTATTTTCTGGTCACCCTGTCATTTATACAGCTGATCATCACAGAACACTATTACTTCTTTTTAAGATGAGAAAAAGATGGTTAACAGCGTCATGCTCAAATGGTGGACTGTAATGCATACTATGAGCCAGTTTTGCCTGGATTTCATGGAAGTCCAGAAAAAGAAGAGGGGCGCTACTCACAGGCTGTGCTTTGCTAGATAACTTGACTCATTAATCTGAGTGGGAAAAGCCTTTGTCTCCAGGGTCTGGGTGTGAAGCTCCCTCCCTCCTGCCCCACTCCCAAGAACTCTGCTGCTGCATCAGTCCCTGGAAGTAGAAGCCTGCAGACCTGCATCCTTGCCCCATGCCGTCCCATCCCATCTATGCAGCAGAAGAGGGAAAGCAGAACTTGGCAGAAATTTGCCAGGAGATAAGCTGACCTGCCAGTCACCCTGGGATAGCAGTCCTTCTCCTCCCTGCCATGTACACAGTGCTCCATACTATGCAGGTGACTCATCTCACAGGGCTTCAGATGCCCACAATGAATCTGAAATTGGGAATTCTTTCCCCTATTTAAGACAGAGATTGGGGTCTGTTGGTTTTTTTTTTTTTTTTAAATTTTATTTTATTTTTACTCTCCCCCTTTCTAGGTGTCAACGTGTTTGGTTAAAAATGCCTCACAGAGGAGTGTTTAGCATGGAGTGAGAATGTGGATGGGAGTATCAGGAAATCTAAAGTTTCTGTGTACTGTCTGATTTTTGAGTGATGAGAGGAGGAAGCTCTACGTGCCACTATTTAAAGAAAGCCAGGCAGACAAACTGAAAGAAAGTTAATATCTGTCTGTCACAGCAGCATAGGGTCACAGGATAATTCAGATTGGAATGAATGTCAGGAATACGACTGCTTTTCCAGATAGGTGTGTATGGGAGTAGATAGACAAATGTATTCATATGGAAAAAGGAGAGACAGAAGTTAATTCTGGTGGAAAGCATGGCCATGAGATCAATGTGCTTTCGCTGTGGGACTGCTAAAAGAGTTGCCGACTGGCTTTTCACCAGGCTGCCTTATGATACACTTTAACGTCTTGCAGACCTTGCTACCTCTTCTTTAGTCCCACATGATCACTGCAGAAACACTATCCTTCAACAGGTTCCACCCAAAGCTTCCAGCCATGGTGACAGAGCTCTCTTCCTTTGTCTTCACATCCCATGACTGAATAGGGCTCTCTGGCCTGGGTGGTGAGACATGGGCACAACATTCAGAGACTATGTCCAACATCTGCAAGAAAACAGGTCTGGTCTCACGGTGGGGTAGCTAAGATCCTACACATCTGGGTTATCCCTGCCTAAAGTCCCTTTTGGAATTGGGGGGGAAAATCTCTCCCTGAGAAACTGAAGACTCAGGCTGGTAGGGGGAGGAGAGACATAGGGGTAGAGGAGAGGGATGCAGCCAAGTCATTAGGACTACGCAAAATAAATGGAAGCCACGTTGTACAAGGCTGCTAAATGGAGTCTGGCTCCCTGGTGCTCATTTTCACTAAAGAGAAACAATTGAAATCATTTAAGAAGATGCTCAGTCTTGCCAGAGATATTTCTCCTGCCCCTCCATAGCAGCACGACTGTTTGAATAGTTAATTTGGCATTCATTACAAAATCCAGCAGGGAAGGGGGGTGGGAGGGGTGGGGGAGGAAGGAAAAACTGGGCAGAATCTGGCACTTTCAAAAGCAGGTGAGCTGCCAAGGGAAACCAACCGTCTCGTTGGCAGCAGAGCAGATTCCCAGTGCCCGCTGTTCGTTCCCAGCTCCTGATGAAGGTCTCCATCCCTCCCTGTTGCCCTAAATGCTGAATCATTTCTTTGTGTTGCTGTGTTGTGTGGGAAACCTCTGGTGAGGAAGGGAAACAAGAAAAAAAGGAATAATTTTCAAAGAGATTACCGCTTGTGCTTACAGGACTTAAAATCTTTCTCTTGAATGGACTAAAACTGGCTATTTGATAGATCTTAGAGAATATCTGTGCACAGGGACTTGTAATCTGCGTGAAATATACCTAGAATAGGGTCCCACAGCAATCCATCCCAATCCAATGCTATCCAACACCTTTATCAACATCTTTTATTGATCCAAGAAAAGTGGAAAATTATTGCTGGCACAATCCGCAAATGTTGCAGTCTACAGTAAAGCGATGAAAATCATCAGAAACAGGTCAGTTACACCCAAGCGGTCTGGATTGCTTGCTTGCGCAGCTCATTTGCCCAGCTTATGATTTTAACGCAGCCAAAGTCATGGCCAATAATTGGGAAATGAAGAATGCAAGTCACACAAGATTGGAGACAGCATCCTGGAAAGCAGCAGCCCTGACCAGCTTGGGATTGTGGTGTTGGAACATATCTGCAGCGCTGCGGGTGAGGGCTAATGAAGCCCTTGGATGTCTACTTATGGACCTGGTGGATATAGCACTCATATTCTCTCTGGTATTTCTGAGACCACTGCTAAAATATTGGACCACAGTTGTGATGTCCACACTTGAGATGTTAAAAACCTAAATGGATTGATTTTTGTCCCAGGGTGAACTTGTGGGCTGAAATCTTTTCCTCTAAAGTTGCTTTGAGCCAAACAGGGGAAGTTTGGCGTGAAGATTATTAGAGGAAATTCTTAGTTTTAACTGGGATTCCTGTAAAAAGGAGATGTTGTAACAGCAGGGGATTTTCACTCAGAAACGACTAGGCATGAGGTAATTTTCCCTCAATCAAGTAAAGGGTGACTAGGAGTTCATTCACTGCTAATTATGTAGGGAAGAGAAAGTTAAAACAGTTTGCAAAAGTATTTACCTATGGTTTGCACATCCCATGGAAGAAAATAGAGAGCAAATTATCAAAAAAATAGAAGCCAACCAATGCTCTGGGCTATCACTTCAGTGGTGGAAAGAGACGTACTGGTTTAGGCTACAGGTCTCAGTTTTATCTGTTCCCTAGGGCTAAATAAAGGATTTCTAGGAAAGCAGACACTGGAACAAGGTCAAGTAGCTATGCCCAGCCTTAGAGAAATCATTGTCAGAATACACGGAGCAGTTCTGGCACATTTTATATGTAAAAAGCCTTTAGAGAAGGTACCAGATCACTAATTCCCAAACTTTTTGGAAGAACCCTGCCAACCCTCAAATTTTCTTGCAAACCACTGCACACCCAATCAAGCTTAGGAAATGTAGACATGGTAGCTCATATGTCTTCAGGCTTAATATGCTTCTATGGCCCAGATGCAGCCCACTCACCACAGGCACACGGACCACCAGCAGTTTCTAAACCACAGCTGGAGTCCTCCCGGGCTCAGAGGATAAAACTGAGCCTGCTGAGGTCAATGGGAGTCTTTTTACTAACTTCAACAGGCTTTAGATCACGGCCTTCCCACGCTAGCTGAGAAGCACTACTGCTGACAAGTTTTTAACAGAGGATCGCAAACAGCATCGTTCGGGTAGCTGGATGGGTCCCAAGCTGTTTGTGTGTGTGTGTGTCCCTCCCCCAGGTGAATACCTTCCTCTGAATTCTTCACCATGTCTGGAAATCTAGATGCTGAGCCAGGCAAGTATATTCAGACATTCAACGTCACAGAGTTTGTCCTCAGACTCTTTGTGGTAGGAGTGTTGGTTGATATTTGTATGAGGAAACTGTCTCAAGGACCTCTGGAGCTTGTGGGGTGCAGTGTGGCAGCCAGAAGATCTGTTCATCATTTGCTTCTCTTCATTGCAAGAAGGAGGATTTTACCATGTTTTTGCATTGAGATAAAGATTTGAGGTGGGGATCACAACCATCCTCCAATGGGATGGGCTACCTCACTCTTCATCAAAGATCAATCCCTCCCAGCGACCGTCTTACAATTTAAAGCAAGTTAGTTTCTTTACATCAAAATACACATTTTTAGATTTATCTCCCATCTTTAAGAATGTTTTTTGTCTGACTAAATGTAAATGTTTGCAGCACACAGTTGGCATTCAGCCCCCATACATGTTGGCGTTTTAATTTGAGCGTGAATCTTACCCCTGCAGCTTGATGAGAATAATTTCCCTTAGAAAACTGCAGTGTAGACACATACATTCAGTCTGGTCATCTCAAGCTTTCTTGACAAGAGTTTGAGGCACTTTCAGAGTTTGAATAATCTGACCAAACAGAAATATCTGTTTTACAAGGACATGAGTTATATGTTACAGAGTCAATTTATCTCCATTGACATTGAGGGATTTGGAAAAAAAAACACTTTGAAGTGTCTCATCTTTGTGTCTTGATGTCCTATTTTCTATATGAAGATAAGGATCTTTACTTAACTATCTCACCATTAGAAGATTTGACTAAAGAGCCTTCTGGTTAAGGTATAAGGTTTCTCAAAATTTTCAATGCATCATTTTGCAAATATGTCTTCAACCTCCCAGTCATAGAGTCATAGAATGGTTAGAGTTGGAAGGGACCTTAAAGATCATCTAGTTCCAACGCCCTGCCATGGGCAGGGACACCTACCACTAGACCAGGTTGCTCAAAACCCCACTTAACCTGGCCTTGAACACTTCCAGGGATGGGGCTTCCACAACTTCTTTCTGTCACCACCCTCATAGAGAAGAATTTCTTCCTTATTTTTAATCTAAATCTACCCTCATTCAGTTTAAAACCATTACCCCTTTTCTTATCATGACACTCCCTGATAAAGAGTCCCTCCACTTCTTTCCTGTAGGCCCCCTGTAGGTACTGGAAGGCTGCTATAAGGTCTTCCTGGAGTCTTCTCCTCTCCAGAATGAACAACCCCTAGGAGACGTGCTCCAGACCTCTGATTATCTTTGTGGCCCTCCCCTGGACTCATTCCAACAGGTCCATGCCCTTCTTCTATTGGGGACCCCAGAGCTGGCCCCAGTACTCCTGGTGTGGTCTCACAAGAGCGGAGTAGAGGGGCAGAATCACCTCTCTCAACCTGCTGGCCATGCCTCTTTTGATGCAGCCCAGGGTATGGTTGACCCTCTGGGCTGCAAGTGCATATTGCTCACTCATGTTGAGCCAACACCCCCAAGTCCTTCTCCTCAGGGCTGTTCTCAATCCATTCTCTGCCCAGCCTGTGTTTTTACTTGGGATTGCCTCAACCTACATGTAGGACCTTGCACTTGGCTTTCTTGAACTTCATGAGGTGGGCATGGGCCCACCTCTCAAGCCCATCAAGGTCCCTCTGGATGGCATCCCTTCTCTCCAGCGTATTGACCACTCCACACAGATTGGTGTCAGCAGCAAACTTGCTGAGGGTGCATTAAATCCCACCATCCATGTTGCCAACAAAGATGTTAAACAGCACTGGTTCCAGTACTGACCTCTGAGCTACTCCATTCATCACTGGTTTCCACTTGAACATCTAACTGTTGACCACAACTCTTTGAGTGCAGCCATCCAGCCAATTCCTTATCCAAGTGGTCCATCCATCAAACCCACGTCTCTCCAATTTAGAGACAAGGATGTTGTGTGTGACAGTGTCAAATGTTTTGCACCATTGAGATATTCTTGCTGCAGATGACTTTATGCTGGTTTTGCTCTCATGGGTGATTTGTGTTATTATACATACTGTGACTTCTACGCTCAGGTGCCAGGCTTTTTCTGAAATTAATCTTCATCCTGAGTCTGAAATTTGGGCACTTTTTCAATGCCACGTTCCCATTTCTTGCGCTAGGAATTTGAGATTAAATCTTCCCTGCTACCTTGGCATGTAGTGGACTTGTCTGTTCCTTACAGCCAACAAAAGGAAGACACCAAGGAGTCATCACATCAGTGATATCTAGTGGAACCCTTTTTCTTGGAAGCTACTAATAGGAACAATCCATCAGCTGAATGATAACAGCTGCCCCTGTTGTTTCTCCTCTTGCCATTGCTTTTACAAGCATGTCTGCATTCAGTCTACGTGTTCAAAATCCATGTTTGTTTTCTCTTATGATAAGAAAAACACTTTTGAGCAATAAAAAAAAACAAAAACGAATAACACATCTGAAGGAGATCTACTTCTACTATTAAAAAAATCTGCCTTACAAATACTGCAGATTTCCACTAGTGTGAACAATAGTCCTCAGGTCAATATTTCCAAGGTCAGTTTTTTTGGTCAGAATTTCCAGTCATAGGCAATAATGATGGAAAGAATTTTATTTTCTTAGTCAGAATAAAAGCAAATTTCCAAATGCCAAAATTTCTGATTAATTAGAAATCCTGAAAATTGGCTGGTATAATTTCCTAACCCTGGTATCTGCAGTTGTGCCAGAACTACAGAATAAATATGATTTCTACAGTTTGACTCACAGTAAATAAAGGAGCTAGTGTATGCAAGCCAAAAGTGATGAAATCTGACCTTTACTGATAAATTGGTAAGGAAGATTACCTGGGAGGAGTTTGATTTTTCAATTCTTTTTCATAAAGGTTGCTTTACAGTACCTTCCCTTTATATCTTGTATTCACACCTTCTAATGAGGTACTAATGAGCTGTTGGTGGTTTCTTTAATTTAGGGCAAGACCATTAAGGGAACACAAAGTCTTTACTAGGTGATGCATTATTAGATAGGTCATGCCTGAAAGCTTCCAGCACCAACCATTGACTCTATCGCCATCAGGGTTGTTGTGTAGCTGCGTGCAGTTGTCAGTGTTAAGATTTCCTGCACTAGGTTATACCTGTGGAGCATCCTGGATTGTTTTCTGGCTACTCAGAGCAAAATTCCACTTTGCCAGTAGTTTTACCTGAGCTATTTTTCCTGTCATGACTAATGACATAGATTTGGGTAGAAGAAGAGGAACCGGATAAGGGCAAAGTAAATAAGGGATTTAAATTGCTAGCAGTAAATGTGCAGGTTTTCACTCTGATCACCCAGATTTATTTCCAAGTTTCATTGGGATCCATGCATAGCCTTGAGAACACCATTTTAGCCTCCCAAGCCCTAGCCTCCCTCTGTGTGAAAAGGTGGTATCATGACCTTCAGTCTCCTAAAATTTCTGCTTTACTGTTTCTCCAGAGCGTCGACAACAATTTGGTAGCTCTATTAAATGGTTTAACAAAAAGAGGGCTCTTTTGGAAATGCAGAATGGTAAAAAGCCAGTCTTTGAACCAATTTTGAATTTGTTCAAATTCTGACTTCAAAGCTAGACCAACTTTGAGTAGGGGGTGGGACCAGACACCTCCAGAAATACCGGAAATACCTTCCAACCTCAATCAGTCCATGATTATAACAAGCATGTCTATATGTAGTCATATAGTCCTGGTCACAAAAGTACCGAGCTCCATCCTGGAACCACATAGCTTTCTAACATCCACTCTGCCAGCTCCTTATCTTGGCAGAAATTCTGTATACACAAATAAGTAACAGCAGTAAAAAGGACTTCACAAAGAGGTATAGTGGTGGGGCTGCAAAAAACAGCTGCATTCCAGTTTTCTGGTTTAATCCTCAGCATGTTTTGTATCTAGGCAGCTCCATTCCTCTCTCATTCTGCCAGCCGTGGTATGGACACCTGATCCCCCACAGTTTTTTTTTTCTGTTATTAGCTTTGCTGTGATCTTATCCATATCAAGCAAGTGTGAAAGCTTAATGTTGGTGAAAGATGTGGACTTCTCTCTCTGTTGTACAACTAATCTAGCCTGGACTCCCTGCCTATATTTTCTCACCCCCGACACCACTCATGATGTGAGGGAAGGCTGTGGCACCATCTAAACCACCAAACCATTCAGATGCAGAATCTTTATTGGAGGAACCAGGGAAAAAAAGCATCCCAAAAAAACTTTTCACAGAGTTTTGCTGTTGGTTTTGGGTCCTAGAAGGATCTATGCAACAGGTAGACAAACATACAGAGGGACATAAAGTCTTTTCTGGCTGGAAGTTGACTGTGTACTGACCTTTTTAACTCATCTGCTGAGAAAATAAATTGCGTGTACTATTGGGTTTTACAGTAGAGACTTTCTTTGTAGTCTTTAGGTAGGGTTTCTCAAGCTCTCACTTATGTTGTGAATGGTATTAACCTCTTTAACCGCTTTAAAGGGTCTAAGCGGGCTGACCTTCTGCTCAGAATGAGGTCTCATCCATTCCATTTTATTTTATATTTGTAATAAGTCCTTAAGAAAATGACAGACCAATGGGATTTTTCTCTTGGATTTACAGCTTTGGTGCCCTTGGCACAGAGACTACGGGCATGCTTTGCCTTCCCATTTACTTGCTGCAGGGCAAACAGCAAGGTCACTAAGGTCTTGGCCTCTCCCACCTCTGTTTGCTCATGGAGAATTAGGCTTTAAATAACTATATAATGGAGATAATCATTGACTAGCAGTGGTTTATTCCATGTTTAGATTGATAACTTTGGGAAAAGCATTGACCCTGATCAGCTTAGAAGAAAGTCTACCAGCATATGTAGCAGATCAAGCCTTGTGAGCTTATACACTAAGGTCTGTGACGAGACATTTCACATCTCTGCCGCTACAAAACTGAGCAGCAAGGCTGGCCTTTTGCAAATGCTGTATAGTTGTTCTTTTTCCTACTTCTCTGTGTCAGTCATGGAGCCAAGAAGCTGTGATAGCCAAAGATGATCCAATTCCAGATGAACTGCAGCCATTTAAACATGACCTGGTGTTTGCTTTGTTGATAAGCAATTTACAGTATTGGTGGACGGGAACAAAGGATAGATACAAAATGAGCCTAAGCTACAGAAATTGAATATAAAGCACAAAAAGGGAAAAAACAGCCTTGAGGAGCCACAGAGAAAGGTGTGGTATCCAACATCTATAAAAATGCGGTTTTCCAGTGTAGGCAGCTAAATATAAAAACCCTACAGAGAACTATAAATTCCTAATAAATATGATTGAACTACTGGAGAAAATCAGGCAGGCTAGGCTCAAGAAAACAGAAGCAAAGCTGAGAGCGAGCTGAGGCCAGGGACACGTCTATTTATGATGTGTATTTTACGTTATTCCGGAACTTGAGGATTTGTGACCTGGGTCAGGATTTGGTGAGCGCTGTTTGAGGGCACATGCCTTGGGGAGCCATGAAAATTGAAGGTTGTTCTGTGGCACTGAGAGGGAACGGTGTCGACGGCACATCTCCCAGAGGATAGCCAAGGCTAGCATGCCTCAGAGGAACACGTACCAACCACCTTTCTCATCTAGTGGTATCTGCAATAAGTATTTATAGCTGGCCTAGACCGGCTGAAAATGGGTTTTTGTACCTTTACTACTTCAGCTAGGCTGGTCAATGAGTCATGGGAGTGAAAATCAGTTTTTGATTCTTCCTGCTTAGGTTTCAAGGGCAGGATAAACAGTTACACATTTAGTTCTCTCAGAGCTCCTGGACTTGAGATTAAAGTTGTTATCATCACAGCAGACAGAGAACTACCTTCATTTCAGGCTTTAGCGTATCATGCAAGCCCAGACCCACAATTTCCCCAGCCTGTATCTTTCTCTTGTCTTTAATTTTTGTACTGTTTTCAAGTGTTTGCCAATAGTTATTTGCCAAACAAACATCTTAAGACCATGTTGGAGAGTGCAGGTTGAACTCACACTTCAGTAAAGATTGCCAAAACTAGCAGAGATAATTGTCTCTGCAGAGGGGCTGGAGGCAGCAAGCAGCTGGAGAGCAGTCTGGCACGGAAAATGAGAGCTGGAATCAACGTGATCTTCACTTTACCTGAGTATGACACCAGCCGTCCAAGGCAGCTGTGTAAGTTCATATTGAAGTCTCATAGTAAACAGGAGTGACGATGGTGGTTGAGGGGAGGAGGGACAGCTCTGCATCATGAAGCTTCAAAATGTTAAGGCCAAAGGAAACAAAGCAGGGAGTATAGAAAGGCTAAGCTGCTGGAGACAGTGCAGCCCAATGTGTTGAGGGCAACCTCAGCCCTTTTCCACTGCTGTAAGAGCATCTACAGGATGGCTGTACCCAAAGCAGGTAGCAGGGAAGCTATTTTTTTATGGTACAGCTTTTTTGGGGTGGGTAACAGTGAGGTTGTTGCTTGAGCTTTGGGGTGCTCTTAGTGCAGCTCACACTTACAGAGCAGTTCAGGTCTGACCTGACCTCTGGGATTGGAGTTTAAACATTCTTCAACCCTTCTCCTGGCTCAGCTTTTTTTTGGACAACTCTTGTTCCTGCCAATGACTCAACAAACCCTTCCTTGTCTTTCCTGAACAGGATGGCTGTGTGGGAACCGCTCAGTTTTATTTGGTAGGAAATGCCATGATTCTGAAATCTGGTTTTGTTCTGAAGTGGAAGAACACACAAACAAACACAAAATTATTTTGTGCCCAAAGTTTCCTGCAAATCACAATAAAAATTATCTGTTCTTTTGAAAACTGAGACATTTCATCCTGGCTATGACCTTTCCAAATTTGATAGGAACATTTTTAAAGTTGGTAAACAGACGCTAATGCATGCCATTTGAACAAGATCAGAATATTTTGTTCTGTTTTTTTTTTGTCTGCAAATAAGAAGGTGTCAAAATTGACAGTTTCCCAGGTGAAGTTTTGATGTTGGAAAAAACGGGCACTTTGGGCTAAAAAGTATTCTCCTTTTTCTTTTCTTTTCTTTTTCTTTTTTTTTTTTTTTTTCTTCAGTGTGCCCTATGGACGATTGTGAATCATCTTTGTATATAAAGCATAGTTCATTTAAATGTTGCAACACTCTTGTTTCAATACCTCCTAAAATGCTTTAGAGGACACAGGTAAAATATGAAATACAGGCAACCTGGAACCACATTTAACAGGTCACGTGCAAAGCCCAGTAATAATTTGTGATGGCACGGGAGACAGCCTGGAGCAAGCTCTTCTGCATAACAGAAATTGCAGGGGAAGTTTAGAGGAGGAAGGAGAACGAAAGGGTGATTTGGCATCTGGAGGACAAAGTTTAGCCTGCTGCTCTGCCAGGCCAGTGATTCAATGACTGTTAACAAAATACATTTCTGCCCACCAAATTACAACCTCAACTGGGCAGTGTTGCCTAATGGATAAAGCTCTGTGCTAGGACTTGCAAGCCTTTGATTCTCCTCTGAGCTCTACCCTTGAACTTCTGTGTGACACTGGGTGAGTTGTGTTGTGCTGTCAAGTCCCCTTTTTCTCTCTGTTGGTCTCCGTTAAGATGAAGCGCCCACTTGTAGGTTTTACAGCATACTGACTGCCGTTTCCCCTTTGGCTCTTGACTCAGCCCTGCCTGATCCACCAGTAGGATTCTAAGGATGCAGACAAGACTTTGTAGCCTTGCTGTCTTTCAGCTAATGGAGTCATTGAGTTTCAAACCTGAGCCTGAGCAGACCAGGCTTCCATATCAGCTCTCCCTGCTGATGAGCCTTTCTGCAGGACCTGGGTGAGAAGTGCTGGCTCCTTCTCCCTGTGCTTTCTGAAGTCACAGCCAGTAAACAAGGCTGAAGCAGGGAGCTGTGATTAACAGGGGTTTCTATCTGCCAAGAATTCATTAAAAAAATAATAATTGTTAGCTTCCCACCCTACTGCTGCCCCAGCTTTGCGCAAACATGACTGGTATGGAAGAAAGGAAGGGGACAGTGCGGCGAGTTTGTCACGTACATGCCCCCAGTTTTTGTAGGGCAGCTTTGTTGTTGGTGATGAGACCAGTCTGACTCCTCCTGAGGACAACTGCCCGGGTGAATTCAGCAAGACATGACATCATGTGCCCTGGCCATCACAGAGCTGAGGTTTTGTCCTTGGTTGACATCAAAATAGTAAGGGCAGTCATTGCCATGAGGGGGCAGAGGTCTAATGGAGTCTTACTCGTGTTTCCCAAAGCAAGGCTGCCAGTCCCACCACCCAAGACTCACACCACCTGGGAGTCTGCATCCGCAAAATCTGGATCAGACATCCGAAAGCAGGGGAGAGCAATTTGCTTAGCATGCCTGGGTGTCCTTGGTCCTGCTATCTGTCGTTAGTCTTGCAAATACAGTGGGACTTCCTATCATTTTTTTTTTTTTAATATAGTTTTCAAAATTGTTTATTCCCTTCCTTCTCTGGGGGAGAAACCTTATCATAGTTTGTTGTCCTTGCCCTAAAGCAGCCCACAGTGCCCTTCCGGGACACTCACAGGTGTCTGCTCAGAAACTCCCAGCTGGTGCAGAACCGGAACAGCAGGAGCAGATAAGGCTGGAGCAGCAATGGGCTGAGCTGTCTGGAGCTACTCAGGGAGGGAGGGAAACTTAATTTGTATGGGGAGGGAGGACATTGATGATACAGAGGACAGGGTGAGGAATAACTCCAAGGTGGCGAGGTTGTTATGTGTGATCGTGGGATTGTATCAATAGATGCTTTTAACCATTTTTCCTATTCACTTACTAGTGTGGTCACAAGCCCTAACTAACAATTAATTCTACGAGCTTCTAGTGATCTAGTTTTCACTGCAGATTATTGTAACCCTCTGAAATACACATATATATTTGTAGCATATATTTCTGTCAGGCACATCTGAAAATGCCTGTAAAGGGGAGAGGGTAAAGGTTTTGGCACAAGTACTAGCTCCATGCAATGTCTTGTGAGTGGCCTTGCAAAACTCTGTTCACAGCCTTTTTTTTTTGTCTCCTGTGGAGAATGGAGATAGCTCAACTAGCGACGTATATACTCTCGTGTGATGGGTATATATTCAGTTCTGTACTTACACAGCTCACTTGTGAAGTGACCCAAGGTGTCTGTGAGCACCCATCGTGTAAAGCAATAAGCCCCAAGTGTTCAATGCTGGCTCTCATGCTTCGCTTATGTGGGTGGGCAAGAGGGACAAACTGTCTCCTCTGTGACCCACTCTGACCACAGGTCTAAGGTAAGGTGAGCATGAGCCCAGCTTGTGGGCCGAGTAATTTTTCCAGCAAGCCAAACCCAATCTATGGGCTGTAGGTAGGATGTGCTGGGTCGGTACAATCATCATCCACCATCACTAGAGGAAAGCTGATGGGACCTGGGCTTGGAACCCATGAAACCAAAGGGGGAGGCTGTGAGAGCTGCAAGCATCAGCAGTTGGCAGCTGGTCTGTGCAAAGACAGGGCCTCGCTCTGTGTTGGCAGTGATTTTTCAGGCTGGAGTGAATATAAATACCAACACAGCTGCTGTTGTTCTTGTGTGGGGATGGAATGGGGCTTTGATGTGGGGGAGGGGGGGGGGGAGGGCAAAGGGGAAGGTGGATGCAAGCAGGCATATCATCATTGGTTCGTTTTCACAGCAAGATAAGATCATGTCTGAGAGCCTCTGAAACTCATGCTTCCCCAGTTAATTATAGCTCTGATGGTGAGGACAACAGTTCCCACTGATATTTGTCACATTGGTTGAACTCTGCTGCTCTGTTTTGAGCTGGGGACATAAGGCTGGAGTCAACGAACATCACAGGGTGGACTCCAGGGATGGTCTCTTTCTTCCCTTCTTCTTTTCCTATTTTCTGTCTTCTCTTTCTTACTGCCTGTTCTGTCCTTCTTACTGCATCTCTTTTGCTGTCTTTCCCTTCTAGCCAGCTCAATCATTTTCTTGCTCTGAGTGATTAATTGCTGGCTTTGGAAGGCAGCTCAGCAATGCAGACCATTTATTTGGTGACTTAGCAAGCTGTCCAGGTGGTGTTCAGTGGAAACATGGGCCCATCAGCCACACACCCATACCAGAGTGCTGATGCCATGTGGTGAAAGCTGGAGCTGGAAAGGGAGTTGGGGAGAAGGGCAGGAGCAGTTCCAGAAAATGAACAGCTACTGGAAGATTCATGACCTGATCTGTATTGCAGAGGGAGATCAACAGTTACTCATCTCCTGTTTCCACCTGTAAAATGAACAATATTTGCAGAAAGTCCAGGGACTTATATACTGCTAAGGGCTTGACACATCTTGTTGCCCAATGCTAATGAGTGCAACCCAAGGAGGTGACCTCAAGGTCGGAAGAATGAGACATTTTGCTTGGAGCAGATCCTTTGATCATTAGGACTGGAAAAAGCAAGAAGTCCATGTGTGGTGGTATGGATATAGTATGAAATGGACTACAGCACCCATTGATATTTGGAGGCCAAATACCCTTAGATTTGCACACAGACTGCTTCTTTTTTAACTGTCGAGGTCATTGTTGTGCATCAATGACCTGCAGGTCCAATATACTGGAGCATCGATGAATTAGACAACAATTTGTGGAGTGGAGAAGGGCCTGAGAATGCAAACGCTCTGTCAATAGAGCAGGGAACCAGTCTTACTGCCACTGAATGGCAATGAGTCAGCTGCTGCTTTCTCTCCCTCTCCATATGAATGGGAAGCCATTAGGTGAGAGTCTTTTCTGCTATTCTGCATGTGCCTGGCAACATGGACTCAGATTTCAATGGGACTCTGCTCTGCTGTTAAATAAGGGCAAGAAATATCCCCCTATGACCCGGAACAGTTCTTGCATAGAAGACCAGAAGCACAAGAGCAGCAAGAGAAGAGGTACCCCGACATGTTCTTGCTCTGACATCTTTGGACTTCAAACATTCACTGTACATCTTCTGCTTTCAGAAGGCTCTGAATTTATCAGTTAAAAAAATTATTGTTTTCAAGATGTTATGGTAGAAAGCTGAAACATAAAAAGCTCAGCTCAAGACATTAATAGAAAAGATATTTGACTACATAAATGAGCTTTACCTGAGTTACAGATTAAGGGAACATAATTGGCACTAATGGGCACCATGTTAAAGGCTACATCTCCTCTGATCATTCTCTGACCCTGAGGGAAAGTGGCACAACCCAGCCTCTGTGTTCGTGTCAAAATGCTTTCCACTTGCTCAGGCTGCCTGGTGGGAAGGGTCCTTGACATATCTCCCAGGCATTGTTTTAGATAATGTCCCTGGCAAGGGCCAAAACCATACCAGGAAATATTCTGAAAACTAATCAGTCTGGATGCCCAAGACTGGTGCTCAAATTTACATGCCACCCTGTTTAGTTTAATAGAGAGACATTACTGCTCTACCTCCAGACATTCAGTCTAAGAGACCTCTGTGATCTCTGTCAGCTTGACCTTGAGGGTTTTTTATACAACTCTTTTGGTATTTCTCCATCCACTTTCTTCTGGTTTCTGGTTTCTCCTTTCCTGCTTTTCTGTAAGATCATTAGTTCCTCTGTTCCCCTGTTAATGGCTCATCTTGGGCATCATAACTCTTAAGATGCTTAAGGCTCTGTGAGGTGAGTCTCACCAATGTCTCCAGGGCAGGCTGAAATTCAGCACTTTTTATAACATGTTGTGTCAATGGCCAAGAAGCTGAAAACTGCATGATTTTTGCTCAATCACAGGATAAGCCCAGAGATGACACAGCTATTTCACAACCAGCCCCCTGGTTATGCTATAACTGACTCAGAAAGCCCAGTTACAACACAATTACTTTTCTTGGGCTGGTGACAACATGAAGAGAATTGGCCCATGGGCAGAACTCAATCAGATCCCTTTGATTTCATAGCAGCATTGAAATATCGGTTGGAAGGGGTCTGAAGATAATCTCATTCAGCCCGTGCTTGAAGCAGGGTGTTTGCCGACACTACATCAGGTTAGCTGAGATTGTTTAGCCAAGTCTTGGAAATCCCTGAGGATGGACATGACAGCACCTTTCTCACCCTTCTGAGGAACCTGTCTCGGTGCTGCTCTATGTCCCAAGAGAAAAAAAACTTTTTCTTTATGTCTAGGCTGAATATCTTGCGCCACAATTTGTAGCCTTTTCCCTCTTTTTCCAGGTGATTGGGAAGCTTGCCTCCTAGACACATTGAAAATTTAACAAGTGGTGATGATGCAGCTCAAAAGCTGGGGAAAAAACAGAGACAGGATTTGACTCTGGTGCTATGCTGGAGATGACAGGGAGGTTAGGAGGAACGGCTTTGAGACTATAAACAAATAAATTGAGCAACACAACTGATGCAACAGAAAAAGAAATACCAGGGGAAAGATGCACAGAGACAGGCAAGGGTAATGACCTTGTAGCAACAGCAGAAGAATTTCATCGTGGTCAAAGCCAGGGAAAAGGATGTAGTAAGAATAGATATCCAAGATGATGAGAGTTTTAGAAACCTTATATTAATTTCCAGACTAAATTTATTCCCAGCTCGTTTATACCCATTTGTTCTTGTTCCAGCACTGTCCTTTAACTTAAATAGCTCTTCTCTCTCTGTGATTTTTACCTCCCTAATGTATTTATAGAGAGCAACACATCTTTGTGCTAGGCTAAACATACCAAGCTCTCCTAGTCTCCTCGCATTTGATTGGCTTTCTGTCCACCTGATCACCACAGGAGCCCTTTACTACGTCAGCTCCAGTTCAAATTCACCTTTTTTGGACATGTAGCACAAGAACAGTCTATGGTATGCCAAGGGACATCTTCTCCCATGCTATTAACACTTCACTAACTTGACTATAAATAGCTTTTGTACTGCGTACAGCTATTGCGTTCTGCTTTTCCATAACTGCATCACACTAACAGTGCCTAATAGCGCTATGATGAACACACGCACCCACATCCTTCCCCTGCAACTTTGTTGTTTCCAGTGGATGAGCCCACAGCTTAAAGCAGCTATTCTTGTTATCAGTCTCTAAGTGCTTGACTTTGTACTATTAGATTTCATTCTATTTCTATTACTTAAGGTCATCCAACTTTTCTTGTGTATTTATACCAAGGGCCTGATAAATATGCAGATTGATAGACTGAATAAATTTTAGCCTCTGGATTATGGGATAGTCTTGTATCCCAGCCCCTCCACCTAAGGCAGAGTTGTAGCAGCGTAAAGATCAGACATGAAGCATGATTTTCCTCCCCTTCTTTGGAAATGTCTGGCATTAGCTGGTAGAAGATAAGAAACAACAGGTGAGGGGCCTTTTTGTTCTGAAGCAACAGTTCTCCTCCTCCAAACTTGGATATTAGCAGAACAGAACAAATTCAGAAAGGGCTATGGTGGCCACTGGGTAAGGGTAGAACTAAGACCTGTCTCAATGGAAAGTACATATTCCTTAACCAGGACTCAAGCACATTGCATCTTGGGAAAATCACTAGATCTGCATCCAGTTGTCCTGATAAATTTGCTTTCCACAGAGTAAACATGAAGCCAAGCAAACTAGCAGTCTTTGCTCTTTTAAATCTAGTTCCTCATCTTAATTCATCTTTTATTCTAGTGAGTTTTGGTTTATCCTCATGCTGTCCTCTTCCTCATGTTTCCCCATTGCTTGTTGCACTGTTTTGCACTGTATTGCACTGTTCCTTAGCTTCTTTAATTAAAGAAATCTACTGTTCTTCTACTTCACCATTTGGCCTGTCAGGAAGGGGTCAGACAAAACATTTACACTCTATTCTGAGATTTCAGTGACAGGATGATTTTCCAAGATGATCAGTGTCTACCACATAGAAAAATGGGACAGCTGAAGATATAGGTCCCTCTGGAGTGGAGGCAATTATACCCTAGAGATGCTCAAAGTATGGAGCACACCCAAGTTTGCCACCAAGAGATCCATGCAGGAGTCCTGAAGCTGGTCCCAGTGGCATTTCTGCAAATGGCCAAGTTGTTGCCTTTAGGATGCCATGCGAGGGTAGGGTACTACAGAAAGTAGACTCAAGAAGAGCTCTGTAGGTGAAGACAAAACACCTCTGTATACAGCCAGTGTGAAGAAACCTGTTTAATGTCCAAATTACATCTTTTCTAAACTCTCTCATGCATCAGCTGGAGCAATTATTCCACCGTACTTCCCCAGACTGACAATACACCTGCACCTGATGGGAAATTGCTACCATATGCCTCTCCAGAGGTAGCTGCATTTCAGCTGTGGCAAATGATAGTTCTGTATGATCTTTCAGAATGGAAAAAAAAGCCCTCCTTCCAGCCACTTTTCTGACAGACTGTGTGAGTAACAAGTTAATGGGGTTGGGAGAAGCTGCTGGCAATTCTCAGCTCTGCAGCTTTCCACTTGAATGCTCTGCAGCTGAGCTAATAGTGAGTAAAGCCCTTCAATGGATACAGAAGCCATTTGCACTTTTGATAGGAAGAGAGAATGGAAAAGTGAATGCCACTGCTTTTTCTCCCTTTCCTTCCTTCCTCCCTCCCTCCCTTCCTTCCTTCCTTCCTTCCGTTTTCTTGTTTTTAAAATTGGGGCTGGAACCTGGTGGCTCCTTCCCATTGGTCTCTGCCATGTCCTGGGCATGCCTCAATCTTGTGAAAACTGCCTTGCTTCTCTCTCTGCTTAGACTTCCTTCAAGAAAAAAAAAAAAAAGACAGAAAAACAAGAGGCTCAATAAATTTTGTTTGCTCTAGCTATTTTGGGAGCTTCAGGTGAAATAGTTTAATTGGAGAGCACCTATTTTTTCTGCACTGCAAGTATTTCAAAGCTGTGAACATTCGGACACACTGCTATTAAAATAGTGGGAGGTTTTCCACCTGATTTCCTACCAGTTCACATCATGGCTGCTCAGATGGCAGAGCCTCCAAAGCTTTGAGAGGCTCCACTGGGCTACTTAGATTGCCTTGAGGCTCTGGCACCTGAGATTTCCAGTCTGCAGGACATGCTGCTGAGATCCTGGAGCCTCTTGAGAGCAGTGGAGTCCCCACAGCACTGAGCATCTCCATTTTCAGATGAGGAGCACAAGGTTTTCCTATTAGAGATCTCAGAGGCGTTAGAGTTCCCAGTCCAGTGGGTCTCCATTTTGTTTGTCGACCAAAATTCTGAAATGAAAGCCACCCAAAGCAAACGAAATATCAAATGAAAATGCTTTGATTTTTCCCCTCAGTGAGATATTTTCAGAGTGGAAAATGAAGTATGTACTTTTTTCTTTCATTTGGGAACAAAGGCTTTTCAAATGAAAATGTTGGAATTTCCTGATGAATGGAAATTCAGACCTCTGTTGCCTGCCTTAAGGTGCGGTTATTACACAGGTATTTACTCTGTTACTTCATAAACTAGGGTAGCACGAAGAAGTTCTATCAGAAAATTAGATTTTAATATATTAGACTGATACAAATACATAATAATTGGCAGTCTTCTCCACACAGAGCTTAAGATAAACAGATTAAGTGTCTGAGTGGCTGCAGTGGTGTTGGAATTAAAAAAACACCCTGAAAAACAGTTTTAAAGGTTAGGATCCTCTTGACTGATTACATGTACATCCATAACAAAATAAGAGGAGTTATTTGGAAACTACAGGTAGTAGTGATCAAATCACTGTACATCTGGCCCTGATCTCATTGACTGCCCACTGCATTCAGTGGAGTTTTTCCTAGGTTTAGTGAATATAAACAAAACCAAAATTCAAGTAAGTTGTTGCAGAGCAACATTTCCCAGTAGCTCTGTGAAGAAGCTGTTGATCCTTTAACAATTTTTATGATGAGTCAAAATTGTCCCATCTCAGGACAAGTTTGCCATTTGCCTCTCTGCCCCTCTCCATTCAGTCGCTGTCTAGGCACTATGATGGTGCTAGTATGATGGTGCTCCTACTTCAGGCTAAGAGACTTGGCTGTTTGTCAGGGGCAGGAGAGGCTTTAAGCAACAAGACTCATGAGTTCAGTCTCCACCAGCTCAGGCAGTGGTGATATATTAATGTTTACGATGGCCATTGGACACACGACTGGGGTTCTGGTCTGCCCTTTGGGTTAAGCTTTGATTATCTGTCAAACTAGGGCTTTCGAGAAGTTATCAGCTAGTGACAGTGAGATGTTCAGCACATTCCCACCCTGACAGTGACCTTGTGAGGTTACATGTGAAGTAGCAATGGACTCAAGATAATGCCCTGTTACTTTTTTCCACTGTTTTCTTAGAAGAAAGATATTAATATATTATAAAACGTTGACTTATTCCACTTTTTGCCTAGTTCTTTCCAACTGCAGGATTTGCCTCAGTTCTCTTTGTTTTTGGTTTCTTCCCATCCAGCTTCTTTTTTCTTTTCTTTTCTTTTCTTTTTTTTTTTTTTTTTTTTAATTTTAACTATCACTCTTCCTTGCTCCTCTCTCATTTCCTCTCCAAAACAGAAGAGGAATTTAAATTGCAACTGGTCACAGATGTAAAACCGGCAAGAGTGCGCTCCAAAGACACTCTGTTTTATTGGGTTCATCCAGAGGTCAAAGAGGTTGGCTGCGGGACAAGACAGAGCAAAAAACCTACCCGAGCCCTACTATGTCATCATCATCTCACTTGGCTGGGAGCAGGATGGGACAGGAGAGGTGCAGGAATGCTGTTTCACAGCCACACTTGCAAAGACTCAGGATAAAGAGGCACCTCCAAGCCTTGGCTTCGGCCACTGAAGTTTTGGGGTGGCCCGGGGGGAGAGGCTGGTGGCCAGGCTGGTGAGGGAACAGGAAGGGCAGCCAGAAGCGAGGGAATGCGGAATAGACACCAGCCAGCTGTCTCGCATGCGCTCAGTGGTTGCAGCTGTGCCAGGGGGACACGGGGAGGCAGTCCAGCTGCTGGCTGCTTGTGCCGTGGGGCTGCACGGCGTGCCAGCTGGTGGGGTGGGAGAAGGGGGAAAGCAGAAGAGAAGGAGAGGCAAGACGGAGGAGATGGATGCCAAGGTGCTCTCTGTTCCCCAAGGTGCAATGGAGGAGGGGAAGCTCGCAGGAGCAAGACACCGATAGTCAGAAGTATGTGCAGATCTAAGCAATCTCCTTGCCTCCTATCAAAGGCAGCCATGCTTGCCCCACAGCACAGTGAGCCATAGGTCAAAGACTGGGATGTCCCCGGTTTCCATCAGCTTATCCATGGCTTGAAGAGGTAGGCGGCAGAACTGCAGCTCAGCAAGGGGCCTGGTACCTTCACTGAGGAGCAGAAAACACAGAGTGATAATATGGCAAAAGCCAATTGCTCATGCAAGGTTTGCAATGTCTCACCCAAAAGAAGCACTCATGAAATACAAATACCAAGTCACAAAGTCACATCAGGAAATGAAGATGAGGATGGTCACCTGCCTGGGCAGCTTGATAACACCAAGAAAAGATGGCAACAGAGTTGGGAGAAGCATCTCCACCACTCATTTATTGCAAGAACATCAGATATACATGAGGAAGAACATCCAGCTCAGATTCGATCTCAGTGCTAACTTAAGAGAGAGGGAGAGGTTGCAGAGCATCACATGGGAAATGAGTACCCTTGGGAACAGATGCCTACAGGGGATCTTGGGCTTTCAGCGGAAATACACCATCACCAGGGAAAAATGGAAAAGCCATTCCCTGGTAACCTGTATTCAGTCTGGAAGACTTCCCCAATGAGGCCATCAGATAAAAACTGACCAGGGCGAGGAAGTGCTGGTGTCCACAGGAAACCCCAGAGAAAGCAGAGGAGCAAGGGAACTGCAGAGCAATAAAATTAGAAGTCAGGAAGAATCAGAAGCAAGAGAAATTACTCAGAAGAGAACAGGTGGTACATCAGTGTTGGCACACAAAGAATGAAAGAATAAAGGTCATAACTAGAACCCATCATAAAAAGGAGGTTATTAGTCTGTAAATCTCAAGGTGAGACCCTCAGATTCATCTATAAAACTGATAAAAGCCCATGAATGCTGTCTGATCACTACGCTTGTCATGCTGTCACCTCTTTAATTCAGAAAACATCCTAAGCCATCTGCCTAGGCTGACAAAAAACCGTCATGTTGCCCATGCAATTCAATGGTACTTTATCTTTTAGTATGTCTAGGAAAAATAAAGCACCATGATGCTCCTGGGGTGCTCCTCACAGGGGGACCTCAGCTCAGCTCCTGCTTCTTTCCATTAAATGAAGAGACCAGAAAAATATACCCTTAGCAGATAAATCCCAGCAACCTACAATGTTATCAAATCAATTCCTCCAACTCCAGATGATTCCAAAGTGTTGGCTGCCTTGCCCAAGATAGCCTTGCATAGCTCACCTATTAGAGCTTCCTTTGAAAAGACTGTCCTACAAGCTGGCAGTGCTTGGTTATGAAATGCTTGCCTTCATAATCACGTTTTACTTAGCTCAATTTCATCCCATTACACTGTGTTATCAACTCTAATACCACTCTGATCTCTTTGAGTTCCACAACCTCCTCATTTACAAAAAAATAAAGCTATCTAGCTTTCATCAAGTTATCTATAGCAAGAGTTTATGAAAGTCAGTGAAATAGGACTCAAAGACCCAAGGTCTATAGAGACCTCTAGGGTAAGGACACTGGCCTTTGCTATATTTGTGTAGAACTGAGATATTTGTGCTAGATAAGATCACCAGACAAGCAATAAATGATAATATGTCTCTTTTGGAAACAAAGCATTTATTAGAACTAGATAGAATTTGTTTCACTTAAAATAAAATGGAATTAACAGTTCAAATAATATTAACAATTTTAAAAGGCTCATGCAATTATTGAAAGCTATCTCTGTTTTGCTAGCTGAAGTTCTGCTCAGAATTTTCCAGTTAAAAAGAAATATAAATATATGCTGTTCTCCCCACTCTTCAAAAATTAACAGTGTGAATTCCAGAATATTTTTTCTGAAATTTGCTACTGTTTTTTCAATGCATTCTCATTCTACCCCAATTCTTTTGTTAGCCTGAATACTAATTTATTTTCTACAGGTTCTTTTGCACAAAGCTGTGATGCTCAGGCTCAGTGATCTGTCTCTAGCTAGTGGTGACAAGAAGTGAGCTACTCCCATCAGGACTCAGCTTTGCATAGTTTTGGTAAAACAAGTGTCTTAGATTTCCAGAAAGTAGTAAGCACCAGTGAGATACAGAAACCAAACCAGGCTACGCCTAGCTAGGGGCTTTTCCATAGGCTAAATCATTTAAAAGAGGATGTTTATGTGACTTACAGAACACATGATGGAAGTAAGGTAATAATATTCACTATAGGAAATAGCAATGCCACATAGGGAAATGTGAATAGTTGCTGATCTCAAGCCACTAAATAAAACAGGTCTCTGTATGCACAAAAAGACATAAGGGGAAAGGAATTCAGTTTAACTGAAGATGCAAATGAAGACTGGATTTCATCAAGCACCAAAATGAACAAAGTTAATGTAGACTAAGGCATGTGCAATCCTCAATAAGAGCTTCTTCACTGAGATTTCATGGACCTTGGGTAATCCCTTTGGAAAACAAACTTGTATGGTTTTGCTTAATTGTCCTCCAAATTGACAAGGTCTGTGTGAGTCAGGGGAAGAGAGAAGAGGCGGTTTTCAAGAGGATGAAGGCTAAAAATAATCTGCACCCGATACTGCAGAGAAAAATACAAAAAACCTTCAGTAGGCAGCAATAACGTCAAATTGGTGAGGCACATGTATATAAGGTAAACTGGCCCACATTGTCGAATCCAGGGGAGGGAATTAAAATCAAGCAGAGAGACACATTTTCTGTGGAGATGACCATCTGGTACAGATGTTGCCAGAGGAGTCACCGAAATTTTGGTCCCGGAGAAGGCGCGGAGTGCACTTTTTTCCTGATTCAAGGGAATCAAGGGAAACAGGTGTCAGACCCTGGTGTTGGGGGAGTGGTGTTGGAATGGGAACACGTCCCAGTAGATGGACTGGGTTTTTTTATGTAATGTTAAATCTCAATCTATGTGTCTGGGAAAAAAAATGCTGTTGACATCCAGAAAATTATTATTGCAATTATTGTGATTTTGCTTCTTCCAGTAAGATTTGTACTTCCTGGCTCACCATCATGATGCACAGGGCATATCAGGCCCAAAGGCATGAGAGGAGAAAGGAAAAAAATCACACATAAAGCAGCACACACCCCCAGATAGTCCAAGGTGCAGTGTCTGTATTAGCCTGGAATTGCAGCCATGAGGTTTGCAATCTGTGGGCCCTTCACTATCTTTCAGAAATGAGGTTGTAGAGAAACTGGGATTCATCCCTTCTAGATGCATCTGCTCCTCCTGATGACATTTCAAACGGTGCTGAGCAGCAATATCCCAAATGTGTCTCACCACACCTGCTCTGAGAAATGACTGTGACTGATGGATAATGATAAGAGCTGCTCATCTTGGCTGCCAGGAGGGAGACTCTGGCTTTGAGGGGAGAAAGCCGTGTCCTTTCAGTGGCCTTCAGCTGGCCTTTGCTTTGCAGCAGGATGCAGGCCTGTTCAGCAGAGCTGGGCTGTGGAGTCACTGCTGGGATATATCCTGGGTGGATGGCTGTGTGCTTGTTGTATTAAAGAGGTCAAGCAGTGGAATAAGGACAAAAAGTTAAAGGGGGGAACTTCTAGGAAATGGTCACGTAATCCATCATGCTGCTTTCCAGCCCAAAGAGCCAAAGAACAGATACAGGAGGATCTTTTGTATCTATTTTTCCTGTTGTTGATTTTCCATAGTGCAGGCACAGAGGAGGCAGAAGTGTTGCTCTTCATGACAAATTGTCTAGGTCCTTCTCCCCTTGCTTGACCTCACTTTCCCCACACTTGTGTAAAAGGAACAAAAATGAGCACAGAAACATCAGCTTGTCTCCCAGTTCCCTCACTGTACAGCACCAACAGCACAAAATCCCTGATTCAGAAATGAATTTACCTAGAAATCCACTCCCTTGCTTTGCAATGGGACTTTGATTCCTAAGTGCTTATCCTGCCTCCGCAAAGATGAACACTGTTTCTGCTTTGGAGATGAGGCCACCGCTCTGCAGAAAAGAGGACTTATTCCCTCAAAGGTTTTGGCAGAGCCAGGAAGAGCCAAGGCAATTGTGCTTCCCACTACAGCTCTGTTTTTCTTTATTTGAACATCCTTCTTTGAGTCTCTGAACTTTCTCCTGTTTGGCTGGATTAGGCCAGTATTAGTCTGGATGACAGCCAGAGCAAACTATAATTTTCTTATCCTCTGCTACCCAGCATTCACCCACCATCCATCCCCTGACTTGTTCTTTGGCTAAGAAAAGTGGGGTCAGTGTCAGGTGCTGAAAGGACTTGGCTTTAAGGAAGATTTTGGAAGAGGAGATAGATCTTGCACAAAAAAAAAGGAAATGGGGACATAATTCCGGGCATTGTTATCAGTGTTGGGGAGGCCTACAAAGGGAGAACAGCCAGGGTGCAGGGCCAGAGAGGGGACTAGGTTTTCTCTTTGCCACCAGTGGAGGTGGTATGCTCGACTGCAGCACAAAACACGTCTTCCATACATCCACCCCTCCCTCATCCTCTAGCAGAAAGTATGCACTCACTTATCTTCTTCCCCCAAGGCGTCACTTTTCTGTAGAAAGTCGTAAAGAGCAGAGTATTGCTGAAGGTGGAGAACTATAGATGGTCCTGATAGTGGGACCTGAGACATCTCATTGTGTTCCTTGGTACCCAAGCGCATGCAGGAAAACTTCCAGTTCCCCTACACGAAAGATAGAGTGGTGAATGGCTCTCACATTAAACATTCCTCCCGGGGACAGACTGTACTTTGGCCATGGAACAAAGCCTTGGTCTCCAGTGGTTTTGATATCTCCTTTGTTACTTTAAGTTCAGATGCCACAGTATACCCTGAACACAGTCAATAAGTAAACCCCACCTTGACAGCACTGTGCTGTCTGATGTGCTGCCCAGCTTCTTAATCTCGCTCTGCTCCTTGTTGCCACAGCTGCAGCCAAGTCATCTGACCAGTTTTCCCACTTCTTGTCCTTTTGATTCACTCATTTCTGTGCTTTCTTTCACAATTACTATCCCATCTGATATCTTCTGTTGGCTCCATCTAATGAAACTCCAGACTGTCTTTTTTAAGAAACATTGCCATTAATGTAAACATAGGCTTATATATACATATACACCTACAGATGCATCTGCACAGGTGCACATGTGTTGAGATGACTCCACAGACAAATTCACCCACCCTGGTGATCCAAACTGGTCTTGTTATCTCCTGACTCCCCAGTTTCTCTCCCTCTCACAGCATTTCCAGCCATACGTCTCGTTCTAACATATAGCTCATTCTACCCTTGTCTCTGTACGACGCCACTCGTACCTGGTTGGTGTCATATCCAAGGAAAATATCACTTTTACATACTGTTTCTTCTTTCAAACTCATTGCACTTCATGCTCGTGGATGATATGAGCTATTCTGTATTTATCCAAGAGCATGCATTCTCTTTACAGAAACTCTCTTCCCCAACTGCTAATTTAAACAAGACGATCTACGTGGCCATCACGTCTAGCACTCTAAGATCTGCTAACAATTTCTCTGTGTTTTTCCATCCAGATTTTTCATGGTTGCTCAGGACACCTGTTAGTTTCATCAAGAGATGTTTGTCTGGCTGACAATGCTCATCCTCCTAAAAAGCCAGCTTGAGGACACTCTTCTGAAAGTTCAGACTGTTTATCTTTCAACTGCTTATTCAGAGCAAGCTAAAAGAGGTGATCCAAACTTGGGTCTGGTATGAATTTAGTAAAGCAGGATGCCTCTGTTTGGGCTATCTGAAATTCAAGATCTGCTCAGTCTTGAACTTGCGACTGTTTGTCATCCAGAAGTGGATTTAAGTCTAGACTGCTTGATCACCTCAGAATGATAGGTGATCACATCACTGGTCTTTTGATCTGATCCTCATTCAAGAGCTCTGCACATGAGAACAGCAGCTTATAAATCAATAACAAACAGGGATAGCGAGAGGCACACACTTTGTCATTCCTCCCTAAATCCACTCTCCTTATTAAGCATGGAAAAGTTCTTGGACTTCTCACAACACATGAGGGAAGCTCCGTGGAGACTCTTGGGTTTGTACTGAAAGAGCAAGAAGGGAAAGTCCTGAAGTTTTGGAATTTTTCTGCATGCTATTAATAATAATAATTCATAAATCAACAACGGCCGAAGGGTCATGCAGAAAGAGTCTGCTGCCTGGCTATATAAGAGACTCCTGTGTGGGTGTGAGAACCTCTTGAAATGGCAAAGGACTCTGGAAACAATGAAGGAGAAATGAATTACATTTTTTTGGCAGAAACAAAGCATCAGTTCCATCCCCCTTTCTTTTCTTTTTTTAAAAAAAAATCAACCCAGAAATAGATACTTGAAAAAAATAAAACCAACATTTTTCTCTTGAATCCAAAAATAAAGCATTTGAATATCCAGAACTTGTTTTTTTTTTTATTTTTTCATCCCCCAGCCCCCCCTTACATTTGAACATCAGAGTTCTGGCAGTTCTTGTTAAAAAAATGTCCTGCTTTGTCCAAGCACACTCATGTTAAAATGCAGACAGAAGACTAGATGACTCTAGGGATTGGTAATGAGATATACAGCCTTTCACCTCAATATCATCACCTCAGCTAGCCCAGCTCAGTAGTGGCTACACACAGCTACGGGCCACTGGTGGCTGGTTGGTGGGGTGGTCCCAACGTGTGTCACTTAGAAAGATTCCCCTGGAAAGTCCTTGGACAGGAAGATCTGCCTGTAAGAAAGTGGTGGGCTACCCTGCAGCCATGCCCTGCAGAACCATTTGTAGATCATTTGTTCTGCTGGTGCTTTGGCCCCACAGCTGAAAACTGAGACTATTTCCTTCCCCCAAATGATTTCCTTGTAGTGAGTGGATGGAGTACAAGCAGCAGGGCAGAACTTCTCTTGTTGGACTCATACACCTCTTTCTGCAATCACAGTGCAGTTGAATAACAAGATTCAGCAGCTCCTCCATGGTTGTACAGTGCATCCTACAAAATCAGTGGAGATCAATTCAGACAGATGTCTGTGCTTAAAATCCTTTAGCGATGCAGACTCTGCAAGCAATCCCTGTCAGGATGTCATTGCTCTTGCTTTGGGACCCTTTTCACTGTGTCTAGCCTGAGCCTTCCTCGTTTGAACTTAAGCTCATCCGACAGAACCCTGTCTCTGTAAATGCCTCTAGAGGTCACTTCTGCAATAAACCTTTTCTACACTTGTCTGCATTATTCAGCAGTGGCGTTTTGTGGTGAAAAACTGACTGGATTATAGATGAGCATGTAGTACTTGATGAGGATTGAAAGCCAGGCCATTGAGGGGTTGTAGAAGTACCAGTGAGGTTTATTCCCGAGCAAGACAGCCTTTCTCCTTTCAAAAGCATCTGGTTTATGCAGACCAAGTCTCACCCTTGGCTGTTAATATTTGCAGGCAGCACTCTGGAAAAAGCTGTCCTTACTAACCACCAAGAGCTTAATAAATGTACACCCCCATTTCTTCTTCAGGGTTAGCCACCAAAACTGTGTACTGTTTTGCACTGTCAGTCACTTGGATGCTGGCCTGTATCAACAGATAACCCTCCTGCTACCAGGGTAACACAACCCATGTGCAGGTCAAAGTCCTAAAGAATTTTTTTTATTTTATTTTTTTTTAGGAGCATGAGAAAGGAATGTGACATTCAAATAAAACTACGGGGGGGGGGGGTGGGGTGGGGGTGGGTAGGGGCAATTTTCAGATAGACAAAGTGTAAGTGATTACACAAGTTAAGAATTTTTGCTGGGGCTCAACAGTCTTGCCAGCAATGGTGAGGACCATCTGAGGGCCAAGATCAGCTGAGGTGCTGACTGCACGTGCAAGGCCAGATTTTTCAGTGGGTGTAAAAGGAACCTGTTTCTTCTGAGGACAGTTGAGTGATACCAAATTACACTGCTTTCATGCCAAACCCAAATTATATCACACCAGTGGTTCAACAGTGGCTTTAAAGGAAGATTGCAACCTAAAGGGCATTTCTTGGGACATTCCTGACCACTCCTGCTGTAGCTCTGTTTATAAAAGCTGAGGTCACAGTATCAGGACTGACATGTCTACATCTCACTTTCCTTGGAAAAGCAAAAGGACACACTAGTAGAAAGGGATTACTCAGCTGTAGCATCATTTACCCATATGTACCTGAGAGCTCATAAAGAAATATTTCATGCTACACTTTCGTGTCTATATGGGCCTCATTTTTGTTATTCTTAGAGATATAATCTGCATTTACTTCCATTTGCCTGCTTACCCTAGCAGAGGACATGGTAGGTGATCTCCTTCTCCCTAAGGTGAAAGACTTGATTCAAGGCACTTGGAAATCATTTTAACTCTTGTACAGACTCCTGACACCCTTAGGCATTCAAGCTTTCCTATTTGCTGAACTTGATTTAGCTGCAAAGGCATAAGTGTCCAGAGCCATTTGGGATACATGGTGGTGTCTGAGATACCTGCCTGGAGCTGGCAGTATGGCACTGGACCTACGGGAGCAGGAGTCCGAACGGGACACATACGTTCAGGGAACTGAATTCAACCTATTTATTTATTTCGTAGGCACACACTGGGTACTGGTTCTTGATTCCAGCTCATTTTGCACTAATGAATAATAGGATAAGTTTATAGAGTTGGAAGCAGGGGGTAAGAAGTTTAGGTGGTATATGAGCAACAGTCTGCTGACCCAGGACTGTGATTCCCTAGTGGGATCTCCCTGAGCATGGACTGGAGCAGGAGGGGACATGGATTGAAGCAGTCATTCAGTCTATTGAGATGGTGGCTGCTCTGGCAAGTCACAATAGTGGAAACCAGGCAAAGTTGTGTATACAAAACTAATGCACGTATGAATGTGCCTTAAGTAGGTAGATGGAGATTTTATGAACTGTTTCTTTAGGGGTCCAAAATCTGTCTTAAATGAAATATAAGTGTCTAAGTCCTTTTGTGAGCCTGGGCCTCTCTGGTCCTTTTCTACTTCTGTAATCTGAGCATCAGCACACTTGCCTGCCTTAGAGGATGTGGTAAAGATAAATATATTAAAGACAGTGGGGTGCTTGATATTGTAACGATTGAGGCCAGATATCTGCAGCAGAAGCAGAAGTAAAAAGAAATAAGATAATAATTGACGAGGAACCTTGCCAGCGTATGTCTTGGCAGCCAGCTCCGCAGTAACCTATCATTTAAGATGGCGGGGTTCCCCTCACCTTCTAAAATCTAGTGGCACCGGGGGATTTGTGAATGTGAAACAAGCTCTCTCCAGTTCTTCGACTCTTTTATATTTCCTCATGCTGCTCTTGAGTCGTTCTTAGGCATGCTTCCCGATGGCTTGGAAATCTCCGGGCACGCATTGAAGCTTCTATATTTGCTCTCAGCCTCTGCCAAGATTAGCATTACCACTCTATGGAAAAATATCCGTCAACCGGATATAAAAGAATGGTGTGAGGAAGTAGAGCTATGTCAAGGCAGCACAAATATAGCTTATACGTTGTAGGGGGAAGTTGGCATATTTTATTTTTGCATCTGGCACTCTTTTTCAGCTTATCGTAGCTACAGCATAATGCTCAAGATCCTTCTAACACTCCTGATTTTGGTTCAAATTATTTCCACTGGCTGCTTGTGATAGGGATGGGCCAGCTTCAGAAAGATCTGCAGTTTGTGTTCATTCCGGATAAAAACACCTAGGGGTTGATGCTTAATTGTTCTCTATCTGATCCAAGTTCCTAGGACTGTAGCCTGAGTGCGTAGGGGAGGTTGTGTTGCTCATGTTGACATAAGGCCTGACCCTGTAAAGTGCTGACCACTGGAGCAACTCTGTGCATTGGATGGACCTGAAGGAACAGAGAACATTTCAGTGAATGTCTTTAATCCCTCTTACATTGAGCTCTCTTTCTACCCGCTTGCCGATATGGGAGTGTGAACGAGTGCAACTTGCATTCCAAGAGGCCGGAAAAAGGTTTTAAGGATTTAAGGAGGAGTTAGTTAAAGCAGGAGATTAAAATACATTCCTCTGCTCTACACCCTCCAAAAGCAGCTTCGATTCTCTTAGAGTCAGCAGGACAAGTCAATGGTGACATGTAAAAGTTACCGTGAGGGATACAAGATTAGGCAGTCCGAGTCTACCTGCAAGCCGTGTTGGTGGGACACACATATCAAGGGGACAATGACATTAGCTCTCCCAGGTTAGGCTCTCCCAAAACTCACTGGGACTGTAGTTTCATTATGGGCTGGCTTTGCAGTGGGTCAGCCCACTGTCTTCACTCGGTGCTTCTCACAGTAAGTGCAAAGGAGCCCACCTCCACCTCCGTTATATCCTTGTTTATACTTTCCTCTTAACTTGGCCCTTATTCTCACTCAAAATGGCCTGGTAAATACCGGTGGCTTCTGATACTCTGGCCACTTAATTTTGACACCTAATTAATTCCTGCTGTGGGTCATGGAGAGCCAGATACTTCCAGTAGGCAGACTAGAGATAGGAGATTAAGATTGCAGGTAGAAAAAATTGCCCTCATCTCTGCTGACAATATAGGCAGCCTTGTGTAAGTACATCCCTGGTCCAGGGACCTTGGTCCGGGTTATTAATCCCAATCCCCTCTTGACTATGTGGAAACAACATGCAATGGCAGGAGACCTCTCTGAACCTGTTGTAAAAGAATTTGTTTCTATTTCTGCAGTCATCTGAAGAAAAGGACTATTAGAGGAATGACTTATTTTCTCCAACTCCCTCGATCTCATTGCCTTCCTTCTGCAATGATAGGAGCAATGAGTCTCATGTCTTAAGGTTTTTCTTTGTTTTCCCCTGACCTCATGTCCAAAGTTATAAATCCACCACCTTTGAAAGTTTCTTGGGGATTTCTTCATCTGATTTTTGAACTAGTGCAGTTCCCAATTGTCACTGAATGGCCTCCAAGAATTTGTTTTACACTGAGATTTGATGCTCAGAGATTATGCTAAATAGTAAACACTGATGAGGTTTAGCACCACTGCCATTGCTTGAGAACTGGCCGTTTTGGAAAAGTGAAGGCATTATTATTATGGCATTGGTGGGATGTGATTGGGATCCCTCTGTGCTTGGTGCTGTACAAGCACACTGAACACACTATAGAGCACTCACAGCACTGATCTAAGACAGATAAACCTAAGATAAACCTAAGATAAATTTCAGATTAGCAAGCCTGGTTACTCCTTGGGTAACTTTTGCGGTCTTGCTGCTTCTTGCAAAGTGATAGCAAAATGGCTGCAAGTCTTAGAGCTGCTTGTGTATCTGTGTGCTACACTTAGTCCCTTCTGCATGCAAACCCACTTTAAATTAGTATAACCAAAGGAAGGAAAAAGGAAGCAAAAACAATGAGAAGGAAGTCAGACTACCAAACCCCACACAATTTCTTAGACACAGAAGTTCTGGAGGTTCCTGTTCTTCTGAGGAGCATGTCTTCCATAAGGACACACAACTTGTGGTAAGATAGCAGATAAGCCAGAAATGGCCTGAGAGATTGTGTGTTTGAGCTCTGAATGAAGAAATGCTTGGCTGCTCTGGTAACTTCATGAAAAGTACAGCAAGGAGGTGAACTGGGGATCTGGGAGAAGAAGCAGCATCTAGGTAGACTTGCTGTTTCATCCTCCGTGGAAGAGGGGAATGAGTAGTCCCATATGCTGAGCCAATGGTCTGAGCCAATCCATCTAACTGTGAGCATTGACCCAGGGCTGCTGTACAGAAGCACTCTCCTGAAAACCTGGCCCGGCTACTAAGTAAGTTATTTTCTTTCTTTCTGGGAGAATCTTAATGGGCAAAGATGTTCCAGATGGCAGGCAGCCACCTGCCACCAGGATTAACAGTCAACACAGAATGCGAAACCTTGGGAAGAGTGCTCCGTGATTGTTCCTGCACGCATGGAAGCAAACAGACTCAAAGCAGTGTTCAGTGTAGCTAAATCTTCACCTTATTACCTTACTGGGAATTCGGATAGTATTACCCAGAATCCTCCTTGCTGCAACTCTGCCTTGAAAAACAATCTGTTTTGGAGCTCAGTGTACCCTAAAGTGACTGTATTATTAGGATTTAACTTTGAACTGCAACATTTGGAATCCATTATTCAATCATTAATTTCCTCTGGTTTTCCCCCAGCTTTAATGTTTCATGCTGGATCCCTGGGCTCTGTGGTCCAAGCAACACTTCAGTACAACAGTTTGTACTTCAGCAAATGCTGTGCTCCATCATTCTTTCCTACTACAGAAGCCTGTGTTTGTTTTAACCACTGATCCAACAGTATGCCCTGGCTCGAGAGTGCAAGAACAAGACACAATCCTCCTACCCTGGGCTGGCCTCTGCCATTGCTCACTCTGGCTATGCATGGTCAAAAAACCCAGGCACTTCTAAAAAAGATACTATGAGAACAGTATAGAGGGGTGCTGCAGCCCTTGAAAGGTTTGTTCCCTTCAGAAACAGAGAGCTGATTTATTTCTAGTATTTCTTGACCACCCATCAGTGTGGAACCCAACCTGGGGTCTGAGAATCAAGTCGTATTCACACAGGCTGTGGTGGTCATCAAGACAATGTTCTCAGTTTGATCTCTCCATTTGGTTTGGAGACCTGTGGTTCTTCTAACTGGATAAACTCCAAAACTTTAAGGAGAATAAAAATGTGTTTTCTCCACAAAGTAAACAGTTGGAATCTACAGCTATCAAGGGAACAGTATTGTATAAGAAGGTGACATTTTAACATAGTGACTTTAAGAACTTAACTGTTTTGCCAGGGCTAGGGTAGGCAACTGATCAAAACATGGTATAACCCTGTATTCCAGGAGTGGTTGCACTAAAGCCAGTAAGCTGGAACCTCAGCTAGTGCAAATTGGTGTAGATTCACTGAAAGCCATTATTATGGTGGTGTACAAAATCTGAAAATAGATAGGGGTTATGGCCATTTATACCCGCAGAAGGTCTGGCACAATAAGGCCACTTGTGGATTATGTGTGCTCAGTCTTGGCTCAGATAGCAAAATTTGGCCCTAAGAAGAGGTAGCGAAGAAATATTAACTCCTAATGGCCCTGTTTATGGAGATATAATGCTCCACAAAAGCTGTTCTTAAAGGAGATGGCTTTTGAGAAAGAGGGAAGGAGTATGAATGGTAACCTAGTTCTGGAAGCCAACTGAATAAATTTTCTGGAAAGCACACTTCATACAACAAATCCACATCAACAGCATGGTGGATTTGAAGACAGAACACAGATGCTAAATTTCTTCCCAGGTGAAACAAAGAGAAGAGGAGAGGGATATAGAGAAAATATAACCAACTATATATAGCTATTAAACCAGAATTGCAGACCATGGACAAAGTACTGTAGGAACTTCAGTAATTCGTAGGGCCTGAGATTTTAGGTTAAATCTCATCCGAAGTCTGCTGAGACATATTGACCACTTTCTCCCATTTTAAAGTTCCAAAGATTTTGACATGATGGTCCTTGGAAGTTTAACTGGGATGCAAATCTTAACTCGGTCTGAATTTTGAGGCATTGACAGCTTGTGCATTTCAGGGAAGAGGAAGCGAAAGCATCACGGTTTTATGGTCAAAATGGGAGTGTGGGGTGCAGGTGACTTGAGTTGTCTTCTTGGGCATGCTACAGGGTTGCTGCAAAGCCTTTGGCTGGTTCTTTCCTCTTCCAGAACATCTGCAAAAGAAGAATATTACGTCTTCTTTTATCTTAGTGCTGCAAAAGAGGGTGGCAAAGGACTTTTTAATTTTTCTCCTCTTTACTGTTCTATGACTGGTGTGTTAGGGCATTTGGACTGCAAAATCATTGAGATTTTCTGGTTGGTGGGATGAATGGAGAGAAGTCCTACGGAATTATGGGTCCCTGGGCTGTGTGGTGACCACTTGGAGAGGCAGGCTGGAAGTCTAAAAGGGAAGACACTGAAGCTAAAGAAAGTTTTCCATTTCCAAGATCATGCACTCCTTCAGGACCTACCCTCTCCCAGAGTATTTGTCACATGTACAATAACTGCCTTGCCTCGAGTGCCTGAGCAAAACAACAGCAATTACCCACACACAATATCTCATAATACCATGATGAAACATCTCTCCAGCCAAAGATAAAATGATCAGAAGTAGAAGCTACATTTTGCTGCTCAGGCAAATGGTGTAGCTGTAACACAACTGAATGTCAAAGTTTTAGGGCCCCTGGAAATTTAGCTTTAAACTCATGGAGAAAGTACATCTGAGAGGTCATGAAATAAAGGTTTGATATACTACTGTCAGTAGGTAAATAGTACAGATGAATTTAAATCATGTTTAGATTAAAGAAGACTGAGCATAAAAAATATTTTCATTTGAGCTTTACAGTACAATTAAGAACAGTTTAAGCTTTCAATTCTAGTGGCTCTCACTCAGGTCTGTGGTTAACCAGATGCTGAAGATATATTCCTATTAACTTCTACTGGGAATGCCATCTCTGTTTAGATGTAGAATTATACCTTCCTCTAAACAACCCCCTTATCTTACAATCTGCAAATTGCAGGGTCTCCCACAGAAGGAAATCTTTTATTAAGCATTTTATTTTTCTTTGCTGCAGGCAAGCAGACTAAATAAACTCCAGCTTAGACTTTGCACGGTGTCTCTACGTTGGCCATATCCAAGAAACACAGACAATGCTGGTTTGCAAGAATGAAAGAATTTTAATAAAAACAAGCCATTCAAAACCCTTGTCAACTCCTTCTGCTGGATTGTTATAAAGAATTTATTTCATTACTATAAGTGCTGTTGACTTAGTGTTAGTTTCAGCACTTGAATTCTTGGATAGCCTGAATAAAATTATGTTTTCCAAGATAAATATATTATGCAAAGTATGACCTTCATTCTTTAACTGATATGTCTGCTGACTCCAACTGCTTCCTCCTTCAGAAGGGCTTTCTGAGTTCTGATGGAGAGAAGCTTTATTTTGTTTTTACTTGATTAAAGCACTGCAAACAAGGAAGACCATATGAAAAATAAAAATAGCAAAGCTGGAGCCCATTTCTGTTGGAGTTAGAGACAGTGAAATATCAGCTCTGATGGAATGGAAGTAGTGAACTACCTCCATGCATGCGAATGAACATTCCTGTCTCAAAATGGCAAAGGTTCTCCCCTCTCATGGGGAAGTTTGCTGCACAGTAATCAGGCTCCACTGTGCTAATCCCCTCAAAATGGAGTTGTTATGACCTACCAGGGAGGTGATGATTTCAAGGGGATTATCCTTTCTGCTGAATTAGTAGAGGGTAAGGGCAAGAGAAGAGGGGGAGCTGCCATTTCTGCATGCAGGGAAATGAAAGAATTTGGCCTTCTGATTCTGCCCTTGGTGGGATCAAAGGTAATGTTATGTTGGGTGTCTTCACATCCCTGGAACCGCCTTTTACAACTGGATTCATTGGATATTCATATTACTGGACATTACAGGGCCACACAGATCTGTGATCTGCCCTGTGTGATATCATATAAGGCTAGGAAATCATAGAGTCATAGAATGGTTAGGTTGGAAGGGACCTTAAAGACCATCTAGTTCCGACCCCCATGCCATGGGCAGGGACACCATCCACTAGACCATGCTACCTGCCCTTGAACACCTCTAGGGATGGGGCTTCCACAACTTCCCTGGGCAATTTGTTCCAGTGCCTCACCACCCTCATAGTGAACTTTTTTCCTAATATCTAATCTAAATCTGCCCTCTTCCAGCTTAAAGCCATTCCCCCTCATCCTATCACTACATGCCCTTGTCAACAGTCCCTCTCCAGCCTTCTTGTAGGCCCCCTTCAGATACTGGAAGGACGCTATAAGGTCTCCCCAGAATCTTCTTTTCTCCAGGCTGAACAATCCCAACTCTCTCAGCCTGTCTTCACAGGAGAGGTGCTCCAGCCCTCTGATCACCTTCGTGGCCTTCCTCTGGACCCACTCCAACAGGTCCATGTCCTTTCTATGTTGAGGGCTCCAGAGCTGGATGCAATATTCCAGGTGTGGTCTCACCAGAGTGGAGTAGAGGGGCAGAATCACCTCCCTCGACCTGCTGGCCATGCTTCTTTTGATGCAGCCCAGGGTACAGTTGGATGTTGACAGCTGTTGTCTTACCGCTTCTCCAGAGACAAAACTGTACCTTATATCGGAGAACATCCTTGCATTTTTCTTAGAAAAAATACCCTTGCCTGATACAAATCACTGCCTATTCCTGATTAGCTTGCAATTTCTTTCATCACGGCAATCCAGCCTTCTTCCGCTTAGTACTAAGAACTGCTAAGCAATGTGGTGGCAGCTTCTGTCATCATACCCGGTTTGTTGCAGGTTCAAACAAACCAAGAGGTTTAGTTTCTCCTAATGAGCCTAAGGTTCAGTGAACCTCTAACATGATATTACTGTTAAATAAAAGAAGATGGCAAGGAGATGGAGGAACAGAAGGAAAGAATTAGGAGAGCTTATATTAGTATGCCATGTTTAAAAGGAAGAACCCAAGTCCCAGAACTTCTTAGAGTTTTTGTCAATAGTGACCACTTTTGATCCTATTTGTTAAGATCAAGCAACTGAGAGATGTGACTCCACATGACTTGTCCAAATCCATGTGAGGAGGTCCAGGACTGGAACATAGCCCATTGGAGCATGAGAGAGTCTTTCCTCCTACTTGTCTTCACATCCCTGATCCTCTGTGACTCACTGCTTCCACCTGCCCACTCCATCCCAACAAATAGCTCTTTCTCATCAGTACTTGCACTTTCAAAACCAGCTTTCCCAGAAAACAGACTCTGTTCTCCAGATTTTCATCACTCATTATCAGCTGAGCTCAGCTTCTGGAACCTTAGGTTATTAGAGCCAGCACTCAGTTTAAAGAAGCATTAGTTGAGTTAGCCTCACAGAAGCTTCCTTACTCTGATTTAATTTCTAGACAGAAATTCAAGAGAGTGTTGCCTCTTTTGGGTGTTTCCCATGAAGAAGAGAAAGAGGAATAGATCTTTTCAGAGGTGATTGTTGCTTAGTCCTGCACGTTAGCTCTGCAAGTTTCCTGCACATAGTGTTTTCCATGCCAGCGTTTTTGAACTTACAGTATATCCGCTGAATGTAAGGGTTGCAGTACCCCACTCTAAAATGCAGCTGCCTCTAAGCTGGAAAGTTTGCATCCATAACCAAACATCAGTTTAGCACAGGAAGGGAAATGGGTGATTGTATCCAACAAAAGAACTGTGTCCAGTTAAAATTACAGTAAAAATAAGTGTGGGTAGGCAGAATATGAATCAGAATTTGGCCTGGAAAGCAGCTTACACTTACTTTTACTTAAGAAAAGTGAGACTTTGGAGCACTTGGATAACTGGGAGTGGCCACTGGGATTTTGGTTTATGTCTTACCAAAAGAAAGACCCTCAAATTAATTCTGGCAAACAAAATTAATGCCAGCAGAGAAGAGAAGTTTTTATTGCATCGCTTACACCACTTTCTGGAAAACTTAATTTGTGCTTAGAGTGTTCCCACCCTAAAATACCACCCATTTGATGCTCCTTTGCTTAATTTCTCTGAAATAAGAGCGATAGATGATGGGTCTGGTAGCTGTTTTTTCAGGTAAAATTTTTCAAGAAGTGGGTTCTTCTCACCCTAGCTTTGAAACGCTTCCATCTCTTTGGACTCCTCATTTTCTTGGTACTGCTCTCTTAGGTTATATGCAAGGATGTTTCAGTGCCTTCATGGCACACTACTTCACATCAGGATGTCAAGAGAGGAAAACATTGTGCAAAAAAGCCACAAAGAGAGTCTTCATGTAATAGCGCTGAATAGCAACAGATTTGGCTCTGAAAAAGCATGCAAAAATCAGATGACCGTGTAGGGTAACCCATTTCTCCATCCCGTGAGCAGTGCTAATGACCTCCAATGGAGGATAATGGCAGTGTCCTCTTTTTATATCTCATGCTCCACAGTTTGGCAGATCGTTGTCATTGGTGCCAGCCCAAAATGAGTACTGGGTACTGTTATTCCCATGGATAGCGTGCTCTTAAAGAAACCATGCAGTAGGTCACCCATCTCTTTCTGTCAGAATATATTCTATTGCCTAGTAGTGTTGAAATATTTTCTCATCTTTCCATTACACAGTTTAATCCTTCTAATCCTGGCTTTAACCTCCTTGGACCATACTAAGAAATTCCATCCTGAGAGTGTTTTAAAACTCTGTATATGACTATTTGACACATCCAGGGCGCACTTCTGTCTGGGCAATTATTCCTTCCTCTGCGAATCTTCACACATTTTCTGAGCTAAGTGAATCGTGTAGAAGCAGATGTCTCAAGCAGCCAGGCTGTGCCCAAAGTTCTATGCCACTGTGTTCATTCTGAGGGAGAGTTTTTTTGGAGAGTGACATGCAGGCTGACCAAGATATTCCGAAGTGATCAACAGTTTTTAAGTGCTTCCACTTACAAATTCCCCATTCCCTTCAGTTTAAGAGGTTCATCTCAAACACTTACACAAGAAAACTTACAGCCTTTTCTACACAGTTTGGGTCCCCAAAATTACAACATCTAAATCACTAGAACCTTTTGAAAATATTTACTAAGACTGACACAAGATGGCCAACAACAAGAAACCTTAGAAAACTCTAATCTTTGCAGATCAGGCTTACTTTACAACAAGTCCTGCTATACAGGAGCCTTGTGCCTGCTGAAATTATCATTATGTGGATGGGATGTAAAATCAAAGCTGTATCCACTTGTCATTTCAGTCTTATGGCACTTAGGTTTCCTCATGAGAGCAACAAACAAATGCTGTTATGAACAGTACTTTTCCAACACTGAGTCCTCAGCTATTTTCACACCTTTGCTCCACTAAATAGTTTTCAGTTTCCACAGAAATTTGCCCAAGTCTCCACTAAAAAGAACTGGAGAACAAAAGGTAAAATAAGTTTGTTGTTCACACCCATTGCATTGAAGTCCTGCTGTTGTTGCATGAACCATGCCATGAATACATACAAGTAGCCAAGTGGACTTGTGTCCACTGTAAGGAAAGTGGGAATGGAGACCATTCTGCATTCACATATGAAATAAAACAGATAAGAACAATTTATAGAGTTTTTATTACTGTATCTCTTCACACTTTACAGTTTGATCTGCCCTAGCACAATAGCAGAGATGTCTGGATTAAGACTTACATTTAGAGCTCTTAAAGCCACCAAAGAAGACGCTGGAGGGAATCCCAGGTCCATTGGTTAGCTTTGCCAAAGGGACCAAAGGTCTGGCAATGACATTAACATCTTGGTATGTGAGCTATATTCATGGGTCTTTGGTTTCATGGTTCCCACTAAGTCTTAAGTGTTCTCAGAGACTCACTGGAATCAGGGATGGAAAAGACCTATTACACTAGGTCATTTGGTCCATCCGCTGACCCTAGACAAGGCAGTATTTTCCATACTGTGTAGTCCCAAGGGCTTTGTCCTGTCCACTTTGAAATGACTCAAGTCAAGGGGCTTCCACCCTGCCACCACTCCCCCTGGGAGACCATTCCACAGCTCAAGACATATTCACTTACAAATATTTTCCTGAGAGCACATCCAAATTTTTCTTCACTTCATTTCATCTTGTGACCCTCCTCCTGAAAATTCTTCTGCTCCCTCCTCTATTGGTATGAACATTGAACGTGTACATGTATGTGTAAATGTCTATATATGTTTTCATCACATCCCTCGTTATCAATGACCTTGGGGCAGCCAAAGGGTGCAGAGGGACTTCCTTTCCTACAAGATGCCTTGCAGCTCCTAGAGAGGGCTGGCCACAGTTACTAAAAACAGTGGCTTCCAGGAAGAAGGGTGCTTTGGGACTGGTGTTCACGTGAGTGATATGGTCTCCAAAAGACGTCGTACAAAAAGGACCACAGTTCTATTCCCTTCTTTGTCCAGCAAAGGCCTATGGCCAGAAAGGGCATAAAACCCAGGACATGGAGGGAGCTACATTACAGTTGTGACATTGTGTTGGATTTGAGCAATCTGAATTTAACCTTTAACTGTCCTATGTGCTTCTAGCATGGCTTTAGCAACCTGCAGTTCTCTCTGTGCCTCATTTCCTTGTGGTAAAAAGATGGTAATGATAATTACCTTGACACCTCTTTCCACTAGACCCTGCAGGAAAGGGATTGCTGCTGTCTGGATATGCTGGGATGAAGAAGCATCTTAGCTCAAGCACATATCAAACATCATACTGTTTCCAACAGGTTTTCAGGAGAGCGATACCCTCCCTTGCAGGGCTGGAAGAGGAAGAGTCTGTTGAAAAATGTTATCAGTGGAAATATTCAGAGCCATCAGAGATATTTGTACACCTAATTTCAAAGTATTTCCTCGGGAGCTGAGGAACCACATTCCTTTGGCATCTTTGAGAGCAATCTTAGCTTTGGTATGCAAAATCGCTCTCCAAGAAAGACTCGGGACACAGAGTGGGGACTTTCAGGCTGGGGCAGGGGAGTGTGGAATAGCCTGACATGGCTGTTTTCTTTTCAAATAAAAGTCGTCTCCTGCGGTTTTCAGAAAATGATGCAGAATCCTGGGGTGCTAAGGGACTGCATGGAGCCCTGGCCTGTGTGTTTGCTAGCTGTGCATGTGAGTGGGCTGAAACAAAAATATAAAAGTGCTCAGGAGGAGTAAACTATAAACAATGCTTAAAAAAATACTCCAAACAGAGACATCCCCATGCTTTCCCCAGGCCAGGCCGCTGCAGGGAGCTGGATGAGAAGGAACCTGCTGGGGCTCAGCCCGGAGAAGGCAGGAGTGACGCTGGTTAGCAGGGAGAAAGAACTTGAGGAATGGGCAAAAACTGTGACTGATGCATCCATCGAAAGAGAATGTCGTTCTCCGGCCAAGTTCACTGCCAGGGCTGACTGCACAGCTTTGAACAAAATATCTCCCTCTTCGAGAAGGAGGATTATTTTTTTTAATGGAATTTTTCGCCCTGGCTCTTTGACCTAGTTAATCCCCACCACCAGAGCATCTCTGGCATTGCTCTGGATGCCAGCTGTCTCCTACCTGTGTCATATTTTACCTTGTGAGGCTGCTGGAGACAGGGTTGTACATGCATTATGGAGGAGCATCCAGGGGTCTGGCATGTGAGGGTTGGACATTCTATGGGCACAGTTTCTGGCCTGATTGCTGATCATGAGGGACCAGATTTGACTTCCTCTTTGACCAGGATCAAAGACAGTCTTCATCTCCCTCTTTGTCTCCCCGAGCTCCCTTTTCCTCAATAGCTCTGCTTGTTCCAGAAATTTTCCCTCCCATAATGTACCATCCCCTTCCCTGAGCCACTGCTACGCCCATGGGAGTTTCCTTTTTATTCGCTGTCATTGCTCACTCTGGGATCTGTTTCTCAGCTTTCTTTCCCCATCATCATTGAGCTCATGAGCCGAAACATCATGTTAGAGGAAAGAGGTGGCTGAGCTGGGGAAGAACATCGGGGAGCAGAGTTTCAGATACTGACCCTCATGTTCTCTAACAGACCACAGGAAGACTGAGAGATAGGTATAAATATGAAAGGATACAATAAAATATTCCTGACTTCATTCTTTTAGAAAGTTTGTTGAAGAAAAAGAAAAAAAAATTGAGGTTACGATTTTAAATGTCCTCAAAAGGCAGGAGCTACCTGGATTGTCTAGAGATACCTTAAGGGACAAGCCCCAAATGACTGTCCAGTACACAAAATGGCAGGTCTATGACCATGCCTCAAGAGAAGGACAACAAAGCAGATCATGGGGAGGGGCCTGATGCCACTTCTCTTGATCTGCCATTTTGTGCCTTCCACGCCATGGAAAAGTACTGGTGCCTCAACCACTGCTAGAGCTGGAGCCTATAAACAGAGGCATGCACCAGTCTAGGTGGGACTCACTCTGCACCAAACAATCCCCATTGGCAGGTTCGACACTTGATCCAGGATTGGTGGTCTCTCTCTCTGTCTCTCTTTTCCTCTCTATCTCTCTGTCTTTTCCCTCAAAGACGCTAAGTAATACAAGGCCCTACTCCAATTTCCCACAAAACCTCATAGCCTAGGTAAACATAATTGTGAGAGTGCCAACATTTACAGAATCTTTGTCCTTTACTTTTGTTCTGTTAAAGTTGAGGTTTGTTACGGACCTTGAGTATTATTTCACCTTAATCCATACCAAGAGAATTCGTGAATCTGAGTCATTCCCCCCTCCCCACAGGTGGGACGTGACAGACACACCAGCACTGCAATTTGCCATGTTTTTATTTTCTAGGTGTGCGTTCCTTCAAGGTATCAATAATGTATCTCTGCTATCTAGAAGTGCTGCAGAGTCATCCAGTCTGTCTCCTCGCCAGTTCAGGCCTCTTCCTTGCATTTCTGCTCTCCAGCCTACGTAGGTGTAAGTATTCCCAGCTAAGGGGCTCTCACATCTTCTTTATGGTTATTCCATAGGTTAACATTTCTTATTTCCAGGAAGATTTTCTTGATGCTCAGCCTCATTTTTCAGGCTCCAGCTTCAGGCTTACTCCCAAGTCCTTCCCCTTCATACTTATTCAATTATCGTACTTGAGTCAGAGGTTACATTTCCAGAATGGCAATTACCAGGACTGTAATTCTTTTGATTGTTGGAAGGTCTGGCACAACCCTTACTTTTTCCAGGTCTTCTGCTCTCAACCTATTTCTGCAGGGTGGTAGATAAAATTTGCTCACTTGTAACTGTAGTATTCCCAGATTCATATCACCTGGCACTAGCCAGTTTGCTCCTTATCCAATTTTCCACATATTTCTCAACTTCTTTTCTACCAAAAGCTATTTTTACAGGTTGATTCCCAATTGTTCAAACATATTTTCCTTTTTTTTTCCTTCTTGTTTTTGTTTGCTGCTTTTCCTTGCTGATGGAAGGTTATAAAAAGGACGAGGTATTTCAGCTGTCTGAGTCACTTGTGCCCTGTCCCTCCTTTTCTACTGATACATTGGTAAAAGCACATTTTTATGCTGCTTATCCATTAATTCAGGCTGCTTTTTGGCTGCCCTTATCTTTTCCCTCAAAGCCTCGGCTTCCTCTGAGTGTTTTTATTTGGTTGCTTCTCACTTACACTACTTCCCGCCTTCTTTTTCCTCCCTGACCTACAGTGGTCTGGCATTGCCTTTTGGTACCCTGACAGCTACTTCAGCCTCAGCAAAATCGCTGCATGTGCCCCCTCAAGAATGGATTTTCCCAGTGTTTTACCACATCAGTCCTTATTACCATATCCCCATCTAGCACTTCACTTGCTAGATTTTCTCCTATGCCAAACAGCTTTCTTTCAGTTGATTATTGCTATATTCTGTGAATCTACTATGCTGAAATCCTGCCAGGTTGCTTGATTTTTTTTTTTTTTTTTTTTTTTACCATGCCTTTTTTATTATACAGTGCCTTGCTCCTCTCTTTTACTTTCTCTCACCTTCTGTTTTTACAATGCTGTGTATCACGTTCTCCTAACTGGATGTCTTCCAAGATATAGAAATTAAACCATAAATGTTCCATTCCCTGATTTTCCATCCTTTTATCCCCAAGGAGATTAGCAGGGAGAGGGGAAGTTTGGTCAGTTTTCCCAGGGTTCCTCTAGATGTTTTCCACCAAATACTGGTGGCAGCTGCTATGCGATGGTTACTCCTGCCTGCTACTGCAACAGCTAAAAGCCAAACATGAAGAGGAATCACCTATCCTTGTAGAAACTCAGAGAAATAGATGTTTCTCTCCCCAAAGAGATTAACACTGAACTGCTTTTAAGATAGAATTTCTCAAAGGTATTAATGGGGTTACACAATGTTGGTTGCAACAGTGCAGAAGTGAGGACCATTATCAGTGGCGTTGTTATAATACTGTTAGGTAAGAAGAATAGAAAAAGATCCAAGAAGAGTTTTCTTTCTCCCCCGCCCTCCCCCCCCCCCCCCCCCCCCCCGCCCTTTTGGAGATCGTGAAAAAGAAAAGAAAAGAAAAGAAAAGAAAAGAAAAGAAAAGAAAAGAAAAGAAAAGAAAAGAAAAGAAAAGAAAAGAAAAGAAAAGAAAAGAAAAGAAAAGAAAAGAAAAGAAAAGAAAAGAAAAGAAAAGAAAAGAAAAGAAAAGAAAAGAAAAGAAAAGAAAAGAAAAGAAAAGAAAAGAAAAGAAAAGAAAAGAAAAGAAAAGAAAAGAAAAGAAAAGAAAAGAAAAGAAAAGGAAAAGAAAGCCGTTGAGCACGAGTGAAGTTTAGAGCAGGAAGCTAAGAGGGCAGACGTGGCACAGGAGGGCATGAAGGAGTGAAGGGAGCACAGTGAGATCGTTGGTGTGAACCACTTGAACTGCTCCCACCACTTCCCAGGTTTGCTCTGCCCTCCTCTGAAATCTCCTCTCTGTCCTGTATTGAGGAGGCTCCTGCTGTTTCTTCCCAAACCCCATATGTCTGATATCAGTAGACCTTAATCCTGGATTTCTCAAGAGTTATATTGGCCTGTGCCAAAAACATTTGAGGAGTAGTGGCTGTGGGATGAACAAAAGAGTCTATAACCACAGATTTCACAGTACCTTTGCATCTCTTAGTGATAGTGGTGGAGCAAGGGACTTCTATTTCCTCTGGCTTTTGGGCTGAATAATACTATATTCACACCTGGTCTGTTGCATCACACAAATCAGGACATCAAAGCAGAATGCACTAATCAGAGCAAACGCTGTGGTGGCACTGCAGAAGTGGATCTTCTGAATGTGCCACTTCCCTTATTTCCAAAGAATTAATGTCTGTCGTGGTTTGGCCTCAGCCGGCAACAAAGAACCACGCGGCCGCTCGCTCCATCCCCCACAGCCGTGGGGAGGAAATACGAAGAAAAAGGCAAAACTCGTGGGTTGAGATAAAGGCAGTTTAACAGAACAGCAAAGGGAAGAGAAAACAGTAACAATAACACCGATAAAGGAATATACAAACGCGATCAGGGCACTGCCGCTCACCGACCCGCACCGCTGCAGCCCGCGCTGAGCCGTGACTTCCTACCCCCTCCCCCCCACAGCCCGGGCATGGCTCACATGGTGTGGAATACCTGTGCCCCCTCCCATCCTTGGGGAAATTAACCCCATCCCTGCCGGAACCAGGACAATGTCTAATCCAAATTAACCAAAAATTTCTGCCTCACATGCCCCACTACGGTAGAGCGTGCTTCCCTACACAACCTTCACATTGTAGGTCAAAGCTGAAATCTAAAAAGGTGATGTGGCATCAGCAGAGATACAGCAATGCTTGGGACATGGACTCCTGCAGTTGCTGTGGACCACATAAGTGAAGTTCTCAGGGTGAAGTAGAGCATTTCTAATCACAAACCAGGTGGTGTATGCATGTGCAAGGCTGGAAGTTTTCCTTGCCTCATGTTTTAATCTGGCAACTGCTGTGTGAAGTGATCCCAAAGAACTGCCTGTTCTCACCATCATTCCCTGCTTCACTGGGGGCTGTGGTTTGTTCCCCAGGTATGAACATACATACGAACAGAGCTGCCTGTGAGAGGAGCAGAGCGTGCATGCGGGCGCAATCAGGAATGTTCTCAAAATTACCACACTGCTCTGTTTGCTTCCTTTCGTGAGCTCTGGAGGAGACTCCAGAGAATTCCTTCTTGTTCATTCATTGAAGTCTAAAGAGGTTATGGCACACATAAAGAGCCCGCAACATGCACACATGTATACCCAACACAACACTAACTGGTAATTGAAAACAGGAAAGGTCAACATTTTTTTGCACAGAAAATCTTAGTGTCAGGGTAAACCATTGCACCCAGAAATGTTTATGGCAGTTGCAGTTGCATAAACAAAAAGAACCTGTGGTTGCAGCCAAAGCCCCTGGCATGAAATGGGAAGTCTTCACCATGCAAGCAGAATAACGAGTGTTTCCACAAGGCCAGCTCAGGAGAAATAACCAGGGTTGCACAAGGATCCACTGCAGGACTTTACCTCACAGTCACCCTGCCTGCAAACAGCTGTTATTAATTGCTCCTATTGAACTCTGGCCAGCTTCAGGCTTTGTTGCCTTTTTTTCCCTTAAAATACTTGTATGTGGTTCACTATTAATTTGCTCCTTTTACAAAATCAAAGGGTTATTTGCAGCAGTGAAGAATTAATTTGGCAATAAATTTATGCCCCATTAGGAATACCTTTTACCTTTGCTGGGCATAACACCATGGCCTGTGAAAGACAGGGTCTACAGAAAGAAAAGGGTCTACAGTCAAAACTAACAATAATGGATGGAGGGCAGGCTGGTGGCCATAGATTAGGGATCAATAGCCCTGAAACTAATTCCTATTTCTGCTACCAGACCTTGTTTTTGATTTTGGCTCAGTCATTTCTTCCTCCTGTGCCTCAGAGGTGTGTCTTTTTAGTGTGTAAATCCTTTGGGCTAGTGATTATCTCTTTAGTGTCTGCCTTACTTCTGCCAGGAAGGAACCTGGCCTGTTGGTGGTTCTGCCGGAAGGAATATGAACCCAAATAATCAAAGAGAAAAATCCCCTCTTCAGGGGTTAACTTGTTCATGTACCTTGGCCTGAGTAGGATTGACTTCTTCTGACCCACACTGGCAGATAAGTGTGGCTATCTGCCTCCTTCCTAAACCCCTCCAGGTTCACAACTTCATCAGTGAATTGCATCAGTTGCAATGTGAATCAGATGCAAATGAATTGCATTGCTTCCTCTTCTTCTTGTTAGAAAGTGTTTCCTAATGTCCATGCTAAGCACTCTTCACAGTAGTCCACACCCATAACCTCCTGACCAGTCCCTAGTAGGGAGAGCAATTTATTCGCTTTCTCTTGGTCAAAACCCTACAGTATTTTAAAGACAATCAAGAAATTTGGTTCCACTGTGTGTTAAGGGCAGCTGTAAGCATACATAGAAATTGCTTCATGGTGTCATTCAGCTCTCAGACTAAGGCAAATATAACTTGCTTCCCAAGACACGGGCACTGAGCGTTATTGTAGATATCCTGGAGCATCCTGTGTGACATCCAGCTGCCACTCCAGAAAGACGTGGTTGCTCTTCAAGTCTTATCTCTGCCAGCTGTCTGTAGGTATCTCCTAGACATTGGGGCGCTTTCACTGTCTGTAAACACTCATGTGAAGGAAATTGGGTCACAAGGTAATGACCAATCATACTGTAATGGGAACAATTCTGCAAAAAGCTCCCATCCTATCCTAGTGTCAGGTCCAGAGCTGGGGTGCTGCATTGGATGTGATGGGGAGACCATCGTTCTTCCCTGCCTCCCCTGCAAAATAGGGCCTGATTTTTCGCACCTCCAGCCTCTAGGGGCAATGCGGTTGCACACAGCCTAGCACAAACTGCTCAGCAAAGATCATAAAAGCAACAGCAGCTGGAAGCCAGCCGTGATTTACAGCCGGAGCCATTCCTAGTGTTCGCTGTGTGTTGTGCTGTTATGCAGACCAGAAGATGTGGATTTATGTCTTCTCTGCAGAGAACAAGTGCAGTCATAGCATGCCTCTGCTTTCCCGCTGCTCAAATTACTGCTGTAACAAGAGTCATTATTTATAAGCAGTACACAGTCCTATAGCTCAGTTTTCAATGGATTTATGCCTAGAGGGTGAACTCCTCTGTGGATTCTCTGGTGACGAATAAGGGGCATGTTTACACTGCACCCCTTCCTTCAAGGGTACTTTGCCTCCATCTGGTTGCCTATCTGCATAACATTTGATAAACTCATGTAAGTATTTGATATCTCTTCCTGTCAGATTGACATTGGTTAATAAGTAAGGGAGTGTTTCAGAAATACGCATAGTTAGCGAATAAAGAGACAGATCTTCTCAGCATGCCTATGCAGACACCCAGCCAGTACGATCTTTTATCCTTGCACACGGAAGGGTTTACCCTCCCACCATTTATGCTTCAATATCAATACAGGAGACAGAGAAATAGCCCTTTCCCACTGCTGACCATGCCTTAACCTTCCTTCTTATCATCCTCCTCCCACAGTTCCTTCCCTCATGATACAGGCGTGATGTGGTGAATTCCATCTCCAAAACCAGCCTGTGAGTCCATCTGATTTCTCACTGAGCTACAGTCATTCTTTTTAAGCTATCTGATCTGTCATCTCTGGTTAAATGCTGGGAGATAAGTTGTCCTAAGCCAGAGATGGGGACCAGTGCATAGGACGACCTTGCCTGTGAACTCACATGTGTGTACGTGCACCCCAAATCAACTGAGTCCCAGTTTTTTCTGGAAACTTTCCATTATGAGGGGGATATCCACTCAAAAAAGTGAGCAAATCAGATCATGAGAGGCTCCAAATGACTAAAAGCAGTTGGTTCAAATGCTGTCTTCAGACATTTGTTTTGACAAAGCAGCGATTTTCATCACAGTGAAAATTTCCACCAACACATTAAACTTTGACAGTTTTTTAAGTTTCCATTGAAAAATTATAGATTCAAAAACCTGACTTTTTTACTGTTACTGAAAGTTTTAGTTTTCTTCTCCCTAACATTTTTCTTTTGCCAAAAATGGGAAAGGTTTGTTTTTCTTTTTTTCACCAAAACCTCTCAAACACTTGAAGTTTTGACATAAACTAAATATTTTGATGAAAATTAAAATTCTTTGCTTTTAATGACATTCAAGGGATAAAAGACATGTCCCAACCAGCACAACTGCTCTGTAAGAAAGGTTTATCTTATATCATCACTATTCTGATCAAAAGCATATTTCCAGAATGTGTCTACTTTACATGTCTAACATGCCAGTAACAACAAAGAGGAATCTCTCTGTAGAAATGAATGATGCTGCTTCTGCTAGGTTGCAAGTCAACAAGTGGGCATTTTTGGTTTGCATTTTAAAAAATACTATTACTTTAGCTATGTTCAGAATCCAAAAAGGTTTCAGAGATTTTTCATGGGAAGAATAATTAATCATCTAAAGTTTCTCCTCAAGGGGTATGCCACCTTCTCTGTAGGCTGTTGTCTTTACATTAAGGTTTGACGTCTTTCCAAACTACATGATAAACAAAACTATGAAAAAGATGCAGTATCATCTGTGCTATGATAAGGTCATCCCATCTGGCCTTAATCTACAGGGACAATGGATGAAATATTTATAAACCTACTAATGGGTTAGTAAATAAATAAATGGAACATGCCTAAATAAAATAAAAAATAAATAAATAGAAGCATTTGGAATGATAATATTACTTGGCTATCTACCAGGTACTAGATCTTGAGGAGCCTTGCAACTGTAATTCATAATAATAGCCCACTTTGAAAATATCAGAAGTTTGGAAAGGTAGAATCACCATATGAAGCGTCCTGTTTTCCTCCACAGCTCCTCTCTGTGTGGGGAGGAACCCTTAAACACCCACAAAGTTGCTGCCTTTGAACAGCTTTCTGCAACAACACCTACAGCAGTCTTTATCTGTGGGCCAGTCTGCTGGTGTGGATGACCACTGGCTTTCATGCTGGGTGGGACAGTCTCGTCCTTTTGCTGCTCTGTCCTGTCTGCTATTGGTACTTGTTGTCTAGATCTGGGCACTGAAATCATCAGCTGCTTAGGGTGGGCTTTCTGCAGTCTCTTGCAATGCTGCTCTGATTTCGTGTTTCACCATTATGAGAGTCAGAGTTTGCAAGAAGAGTATTAGTGATTCCCCCACAGGTTCACAGAGAGTGTCCACAGCAAGAAGTGAAGTCCATCTCCAAACTTACAATGTCATTCATCCACCTGCAAATCACAGTCCTTTGACTCTTTGGTAGAAGACATCTTTCTTGGACCACAGTTAATGCTGAAAGTATCTGCCAAGAGCAATGAGCCAAACAACCTAACTCACCAGCATTGTGCGTGTTGAGTTATTGCTTGCATCTGTGCAAACTGGAAATAAAACACAGCTTTCCAGCCTAGAGTTTGCAGGATGGGTCAAAAAACAACCGAAACAAATCCATTGTTATTTTGGGTGTAGGACAGATGTTGCAATCCAGGACAAAAACAATTAAGTTCTTTGCAATGGTATAAGCCATTTTGTATAGCAAAAGTTGAAGAGATGGTTTGAAGCTGGAAACCTGTAATTTATGCATTCTGTTAAGAGAACTGGAACCTGGAGAGGTGAGGTGTTGACTTAAGGGCATATTCAAGGGCTTATTGGTGGCTAAGGCAGACACAGATCTTGGGTCCTCGCCACTCACCACACACTGTAATGCAGAAGATGTGCCTTCCCTCTAGCACAGGGCACAGTGTGCTTGCTCAGAATTTAAAACACAGTCTGCATCTTTCTGTTCCTTCTTTCCACTATCATCCCCCCGCAAAATTTCTTGCTCTGAAATAGTCCTCCACTATTATCGCCAAATTTAATGTCTTTGATAAGGACCCAAATCCATCAAGTATCTCAGAAGAGCTGCCTTTGAGGGCACAAAAGAAAGGGAAGATAAATATAAGCATCTGGCGGGGCTGCTGGGGGGGATCATATCTGGGGAGAGATGCATTCAGAAAGCAAGGGGTGATTTGTTGGGGGGACAGTAAGAATAGAAGCCACGTTTTCTTGACATCTAATTCCAGACAGCAGCACCCTTAGGAAGAGTAAATCAAGGGCTGGAAAACAATAGCACCTTGTATGTTAGGAATGTGAGCAGTGATGAGGTGAGGGGGGAGAGAAAGCCTTGCCCATGTGGTAACGTCTTTTTTGCTGAGTGTTGCTAGATTTTGGACCTGTGGGCTACCTCCATCTGTTTGTGAACCAGCCTTTTCTCCCGGACACATTCCTTCCTTACTGTCATCATGTTCCCAGTGCTGGAGTGACCACAGCCCAGCTCGTGTATCACTATAAATACACGTCAGGGAGATGTCCCCAACACCTCTTCCTTTTAGCATCACCATCAGATTGGACTGGCAGGCACCACGGTGATGGGAAAAGTCTGAGCAGAATAGTTTGTGGGGAGGATGTAGGAGTGACTTCACCAGTCAGCCCAGTCCCGGGGGCTGAATTCACAACACCTCTTGAATTTGGGCCAAGCTGTGAAGGTGATGGTCTTTGACAGGAGAGCATCTAATCTCCCCCAGCTTTATTATTCTAGTCCATGTAACTGGATGATGTTCATACCCTGCTCCCAAAATGTTAGAGGCTGAATGTTAATGTGGACTATCTCAAGTAGGAGCTGACGAATGATAAAGAGGAACATTTCCTCCTGCATTTATCTGGATTGCTTTATTAGTTAAGCTGATTCGCTTTGCCCCTACGCTGTTCACTTTCAGCGGGAGATCCAGAGTGAAGACCAGAGCCGGATGAATGAAAAATACCATTTGTGCGTGTGAGTGTGAGAGTTTGAAAACTGAACTTTGTTTTTTCTCCAGTAAAAATTTCCAGAGAAATGTTTCAGGTTTCTCGTAAAATAACAGCTATGTCACACATCAAAAACTGTTTGAAAAAATAGCCTTTTGAATAAGGAATGTGGTGTTTCAACACATCCAAATTAAAAATTCTTGTTGAAAACAAGGAAAAATATATATACTGAAAGATTTTAAGGTTTGGGGAGTTCTTTTTTTTTTTTTTTTTTCTCTTCTAGACATTATAAAGTTTTGCCCAAAAATGAAAGGAAAGATTTATTCTAGCATTTTCTCTTTGGCCAAAAGGTCATATTTAAAGCAATTGTAAAGAAATCTCAACATTAAAAAAACATCAAATCAGCTTCAGTGAACATATATTTTAAAATATAATTCTGCTATTAAACTTGAAGGCAGCCCAATATTAATATTGGCGGTGATCCAAATACCAGGAATTAATCTGAAAATATATTAGTAAATGCTTTTAAATAATGAATATTTGTGTGTATATGTTCAGTTATACAAATCTTAAAATATATTTACATTTGTATCTGAATATATGTGCCCTTTGTTAACGGCCAACTGAGAGACTGGAATTCATGAAATAAACTGTTCATCAGAAATGTGACCTAAACCCAGCCAAGATGCTAGGCAGATGCTTAACTTTAGGCAGACCAACAACCCTGATATATGTGGGTGATTCACAATCTTCCGAGTGAATGCAGATTTTCTCAATCCAAAGCTCTCCTTTGTTTTTCATGCCCAGAACAAGCTTGCAACACATGATGCTACTGGCAGGCTCCTAATGAGCATCATCAGGTTTAGGAGAAAAAAAATCTTTGTGTCATTAAAAGAACAGCAGAGAAGCAGATCACAGCTCACCACTGAGATTCAGGTGGCACAATATCTAGGACTTGCCCCAAAGATCCATAAATGGGGAGGGCTGTAGGTGCTCCAGTTCTTGAACATTTCTGACAGGTTTTGTGCCACTCGTTTATGCAATACCAAGACCATGTGGCAGTCAGCGTGGCTGAGAGGCCAAGGACTAAATGTGCTGAGAGGATGAATGAGTTCTGAGTTGGTCATTCAAGGGCAGGGGCAGCTGCTGCATCTGCTGGGAGTTATGATCTTGCTCCTCAGCCACCAGTGACTGCCAGTTCGTCTTCTGCCAGTACCATGGGGACTTCAGGGCAGGACGGGAACATCCAATTGCCTCCCAGTTCTGCAAGCTGTCTGGATGTAGGATATCTGCTGAAGGGAACTCAGATATGCACAGGAGGGTATTTCAAGCAATTATCGTTACAGTCCCACTCTTAGGCTCTTTCCTTGGTATATATTGTTGGTTAGTTTCAGAGACAGGATGCTGGGGTAGATGGGCATTTAGTGTATATTCAGTATAACCAGACTTAAGCTCTTAAACTCATATTCTTTTACCAACTAAAGGAATATCACAGCCTTATTTCCACTTCACAGTCTCACTATCTGCCTCATGAATTTAGAAATCTCCTGAGATAATTACAGAGCTATATATATATATATATCTCTTTATAACTGAGTCTTTGGTGAGTCTCCCTGTTAGGGTAGGCAGCAGACAGAGGAGATGTGCCGCCTTGCAAAAATTTGGCAAGATAGTGACGATGCTAGAAAACCTGCAGCTTCAGACTTGAACTGTTCATTTCAGTAAGGTTATTCCTAAAGGGAAAGGTCAAACACACACTTCAAGATTTCCAGAATCAGAACCAAAGTGAAAGCACTTCCACTGTTTGGAAACCACCTAGCATCAGTACTTTCTTATCCATCTCTGAGGTGAAAATCTGGCAAAGTCTTTTTTTTTTCCATGCCTTTTTTTTTTCCTCCAGGGTAGGATTTTGCAGAAGAAGCACACTCTACAAAGTGGGGGTACAGGAAGTGATTTGATCTCAGTCGTTGTTTTAAAGATAATTCAGATTTTTCCCCTTGCTCAGGAGATTTCCAAAATGCTTTAGAGACTGGTGAAGAGAGACAGATGTTATCCACCTCTTCAAGTCAACCAGGACCAATGGGAACACAGTAGTTGTCAAGCAACCTGCCCTAAGATTGTGTATTTATTTAGAAGAAACAGCATCACAGAGATACACAACCCACTAAAGGAAGAAGGAGTCTTGTGGTTGAGTGGAGTTAGGCTCCATGCGCAAAGGGAGCATTTCCTTCTTTAATAGTAACTATTCCCTAAGTCCATGACCCTGGGTTTAAGAACCTCTAATCCATACATTTCAAGGAACAGCTTTCTAAAAGGAAAAGAAGTATGACATCTTTGATTCTTGTGTTTGTTCACCTTATGAGGATACAGCAAAATGCCCAGCTGTCTTTCACTCAGTTACAGACAGTGCAAAGAGCTACTGAAACTCTTGCTACAGGCAAGGGCAGAAAGCCCCTGTGGTCCTGTGAAAGCTCAGGACATGGGAGCAGGCAGCATGCCCCAGAAGCATGCTGTATCACTCCATTGTATTGAGGGACCTCTTGATGTACTCAATATTTCTGAGAAAAGCCTCCTGGCCTCAGGCGACTGCTTGCCTTGCTCCTTCCTGCAGGCCACAGAAATGTGCCACACTGGTATTGTCTGCCTGACCCAGTCTGGAGATGAGAGCTGTAGTCCAGCATAAATTCACAGTGTCTCATCTTACCACTCTGGCCATAGCACTGGTGCCCAGGACACAGGCACACAGAGAGCTGTTCACCACAGTGTCTGGGACCCCTCTGCCAGCAGGTGAGATGTTTCAATTCCCACTAGAGACCACCAACACCCTGAAACAGGAGCTCTGACTTTGCCCAAGTTGCCTTGGTGCATGAAACCTTGCTGCAACCATGCCCCAACCTACCTCTACCCTCTTCTCTGCTCCCACTCTGGTCCCCTCTTGTGCCTCACACAGAACTGACCACAAGGTCTGAAGCCAATTCCCTGGAATCAGGAATAGCCCTTGACCTGAAGTTGCATCCCTACTTTTCCTGGAAGACAACCCAGGTTGGGATGTTTTCTCCGTCCTTTACCCAAGCTGGTTGCCTTTCGTCCCAGTTAGAGATCTTGGGAATGGGTTTGCCTCTCACATATGTCATGGAGATCCCCAGGTGCCACCATTTCTAGAAGAGCTTGAGCTGTTTCCACATCACCCTCCAGCCAGCCAGGCCAGCGTTTTGATTAACCTCCAGAAATGATCATGATCCAGAGGGGTACAGCTGATAGGAGACAAAGCAATACCCTAGTAGACAATGCATGATGGTTTATTGCTTTGGACGGAGATCAGTAACATTTTCAACCTGCTTTGCCCCTTTTAACTGTGCTTAATTTATTCTGTATTATTTATAGGCAGGTAGGTTTGCACATTTATAAAACGTTCAGTTTCCTGTTATGTCTACAGAACTGGTAGGAGGCATGGCAAATATATTTGTAGCAGCTCAAATCCCCTGTGTGGTTTCCATTGAGTGAAATATTCATCACTTCCTGTCCTAAACTCAATGAAGCACTGCCAAAGTTTTAACAAGAGGCTGCCATAGAAATTTCTCCCTCTTCCCTCTTTTTACCTCTGCATGTGCCTTTCTTTCCTTCCTCCCTCCCTTCCTTCCTTCCTCCCTCTCTTCCTTCCTTCCTTCCTTCCATCCACCTATCCATCCATCCATCCATCCATCCATAAATATCCGAAAGGGTCAGTCCGCACTTATCCCCACTAAAGCCAGGTAAGTCATGTTGCTCAAGAGAGGTCCAGTCTATGTTTATGCACTTGCAGGTGGAGGAAAGGGAAAGGGAGTCACTTCCATTTCCTCTCTTCAGGAGAATCTTTGCAAGAACCTCACTTTCATCTGCCTCCTTATGCACTTGTTGGAACTGCCATTTGCTCTGGAGGTATTTTCAGACCCAAAAGGTCCAGGAGCTGGGAGTCATCTCATATAGTGGATTGGCCATCAAGAAGGTCATTACTGGAGCAGTCAGGAATAGATACTGGTTTTCCCAAGCTTTCACAGCACCTAACCTGTTGGGCTGCATGTCCTGTGACACTCTCTGTAATTTAATCTTATTTGAGCTATTTTCTCTGCTCAGTGTGGGAAAATTCCGTACCATAATGAGGTTTAATAATAGAAAGTTCTTATTTTATTTGAGAGTTTGCCGAAGAGCAACAGAACCATTTCCGATCCTCTTCTCTGAGAATATGATTCCCTCAATCATGTATTATTATTCCGGGAGGGGGAGGCAGTGGGGAAACAGGAGGGGGGCATGGGCCTTCTGAAATGAATGGCTGGCCTTCTGAAATAAATGATTGTCACCTCCTTGTTCATATGTATGAATCGGCGGCGCCTGTCCAGATGTGAATGGGAGCCAACACACTCCGTGCACCATCCCTTGCAGAGCTTTGAGCTGCTTAAATTTAATTTAGTTTCCTTTTCCTTGCACAGTTGAAGTAAGAAGCCACAAAAGAAGCAGAGAGGAAATCAAATCTGGAAAATATGTATTCATTTTGAAAGGGATCAGAAATGTGTTGACAATACAATAAAATATATATGTGAAAAAGCAACACTGATAGACCTTCTCAGATTCTTCTGCTTGGTAGTCCCAGCTTAGGTCAGATTGTCTGGCAACCTTTTTGAAGGTTGTAAGACCTCCTCCATGAATACGTTTATGAGGCATGGTTCAGATGCCAGTTCTCTGCATGGTGAGACTTCCTTCTTTTTCTTCTTGATTTCAAATAGAATTGTGGTGCTCTGTTTAAAAAAACAAACTTATGGAACTGGATACCTAAGGCTGAGAAAACGGTTGAACGTCTTTAAGATTTTACTAATGCAAAAAGCAATGGACAGATGGAATGCTACATAAATATTGTGAAGGCATGAATGACTTGGAGATTAGATGGATAGAAGTACACATATTGAGGAGAGATGGATGCTCTGGCTAGAAGAATAGCTGGCTAGAATTAAGGGGGAAAGAGAGCTCTATAAATCTGTCTGTGTAGAAAGCTGCAGGCAGATGAAATGTCTGCTAAGGAATTGCAGTGTCTTGGAATCAATAAAACAATAATAACAGAAAAACTTGTTCCACTGTGTTTTCTGTCCCCTGAGTCAGGTGGCTCCTCACAAAATAGTTTCTATGTCAACTTCAACTTTATCCATATATTTTTTATTTACCCAGTGTCCTCACAAATAAAATGAGGTAAAGAAAATATATTTGCATAAAACTTAGATCTTGCAATAGTCTCCATAAATGCTGTCTAGTCTGGTAGGTACTCTCCGTTACTATGTTACTATCATTTTTATTATTAGTTAGTATTTCTGCCCACGCTGTTCCAGGGAAGTTTTTCAGATACAGAAATAGTCACTTTTATTCTGAGATGGATTTTTTGAAGATATCCCCTTTATCACTTTCAGGGTTGAAGAAAGAATGAGGATTACCTCATGTATCTCTAAGCAGATGATAAGCAAGGGAATTTAACTCTGCAAAATTCTTCATGGAGCTTGAATAATGGATGACTTGAACACTTGGCTTTCAAGTTTCAGTTTAAAGACCTGTGGTGATTCATGGACTTTTCCTACTTGATCTGTGAAAAGCAACTAAGAAAAGCCAATTCAGCCACATGATGTCTCCAGAAGATGTGTCAGCGTGATGCTGTGTTTTCTACATGCTCCACTGGTTGACATTTCTGTGAGTGTTCATAGGGATCTAAAATGGAAAGATGCTGAAATGCGTGGATGTAGAGCATGCATCTGAGCCTGCATCTACAGTGGAAGTTAAGGTTAGGTTCAGGCTCCTCCAGCCCTGACTGTTTACACCACTAATCTTCATGCAAGGCCAATGCCCACTCCCCAGCTCAGACGCAGGGAACTTGTGGAGTAGGTGAGCTCCTCTTTTTCTCTGCTTCATCAAAGAAAAGATAAACAAAGAGATTTCTGCTGAATGCAGCAGCCAGAAGCTGAAACTCTATTGCCTTAGGACTCCTGCTAGGAGGAGACAACTGAACAACTTTAGAGAAGCCAGCTCTTACAGACTCACATAGAATCACAGAGTAGTTGACTTCAGAGAGACCCCTGGAGGTCACCTTGTTCAATCCTACTGCTCAGGCAGGACCACCTAGATTAGGTTGCTCAGGATGCTCAGTCCATATGGCTTTTGAATATCTCCAGGTATAGGGACTTCAAAACCTCTCTAGGCAACCTCTTCCAGCGTTTGATCCCCCTCAGTGCACGCTTTGTTCCCCCTTGTGTTCAGATGGAATTTTATGCACTTTAATTTGCACCCTTTGCCTCTTGTCTTGTCAGTGGGCACAACTGAGAAGAGTCATGCTGCCTCTTCTTTATTTCCTCACTTGCCGTCAATGCCCTTCCAACTGCAGCACGGGATGCCATCAGCCTTCTTTATTGCAAGGGCACATCACTGGCTCACGGTCAGCTTGCTGGCCACTAGGACCCCCAGGTCCTTTTCAGCAAAGTAGCTGTCCAGCCAGTTGGGCACCAGCATGTAGTGGTGCATAGGGCTGTTCCTCCCCAGGGACAGGACTTTATTCTTCCCTGTAATGAACTTTATGAGGCTCCTGTTGGTTCATCTCTCTAGACTGTCTAGGTTCCTCTGAATGGCAAAGCAACTGTCTGGTGCAGCAACCACTCATCCTAGCTTTGTATCATCTGCAAACTTGCTGAGGGTGCACTCTTCATATGTTTGGAAATGGTTTCTGGGAGGACTTACTCCATCACCTTCCTGGAGTCAATGTGAAGCTTACAAGCTTGTTGTTCCCCAAATCCTCCTTCTTGCCCTTCTTTAGGAGTGATATCTGCTTCTTTCTGCTCCTCAGGAATCTCTCCTAGTTGCCATGGTCTTTTAAAGATAACCAAGAGTGGCCCTGCAATGCCACCAGCCATCTCCCTCAGCGGTCATGGGTGCAGCTTATCAGGTCCCACAGTCTTGCGTCTGTCTAGCTTAAGCATTCCCTAACTTTATCTTCCTCCACTAAAGGTAAGTCTCCTTTGCTCCAGGTTTCCCCTCTGCTGATGTGCCTTTAGAAGCCCATCCCATTGCCCTTCATGTCTGGATGGGACTCAACTCCAGGCAGGATTTGGCTTTCCTAAACCTATCCCTGCATGCTCAGACAGCATATCTACATTTCTCTTGGATCACCTGTCCCTGCTTCTCCTTCTTGCATACTTCCTCTTTACATTTGAGTTTTGTCAGAAGTTCCTTGTTGATCTATGTAGGCTTTTTGCCTGTCTTGGGCTAAGCCCCCTTCAGCTGTGTTTTGTTATTTTGAGGTCCCTTTTGCTCACATCACCCTTTGCTTGCCAAACTAGTCCACCATTTCCTCACTTGATCACGTTGTCTTTGCCCTCCATCATTATTTCTAGTTTAAAGCTCTCCTCACCAGGCTGGCCATCCTTTTTGCTAAGATGCTTTTGCTCCATTTGGTCCGGTATATCCCATCATTCCCTAGCAGTCCTCCACCCTCAAAGAGGGTCATAAAAGCCTAATGCCTGCTGTCAACACCGGCTGCACAATTGGCTGTTGACCTACAGGACCCTTACACTCCTTAAGCCCTTCTTCTTCACCAACAGAATTGAGGAGATATCATCTGGCCCCCATGCCCTTGACCATCAACCACAGAGCCGTGTAGTCCAACCTGATATGCTACAGGTCTCCATGATCATATTGTTATTGCCCACGTGGAAGAGCAGGAGGGATTAATAGTCCAAGAGCCAGACAAAACTCAGCAGTCTTTCTGCAGAATCCCAGATCCAAGCCTTGGCAAGAAGCTAATCTCCCTAGACAACAGTTCAGGTGGGCAGATAGGGGCCTCCATCCCCTGCAGCAGGAAGTCCCACCACTGTCACTTCCCCCAGTGTTCCTGTGTAGCTCAGGCTGCCAGCTCAGATGCTGTTTTGGGCAGAGCTCCCAGGCCCTTGTCTGCTACCAGGGCACTGAACCTTTTCTCTAGTTGCACATCTATAGGCAGAGAAGGGAGAACAAGGCTCACTATTGGACTGGGATGCATTTCCATTATCCTCTTCTTTTGACCTCTTCAGATCTCAGCTACAGGCAGAAGGAATTGCAATGCAAAGAAAGGTGAGCACCTCACAGTATCTGTGCTGCAGAAGGAACAGCTGAAAACATACTTTCTGTTGGTGTTTGGGCAGCTGCAGCATGCATCTGATGGCTCACAGCACAGGCAAGTCATTTGGAGAGAAGACCTTGGCTAGCTTTCTGACAAAAAACCCACAGTCCTTTGACAGCTGGTACATTGTGATTTTACTCTTTCCTTGCTTTGCCCAACATCCCATGCTTTCTCAGCAAAACCTCAGCACCCCACTTTTAGCACTTTCCCTACTGCCTAAGAGACTTCCTCTCTCCTTCCAGTTGCAGGCAGTGACATTGGAAGAAACAGACACACTCTGTTAATGGCTTTGTGGCTGATGTCATGGCCACAATTTTGGGTTTTTTTTGAGAATGGGATGTCCTACATAGCACCTGGCCTGGTGGCATCAGATAGGGTTCATCTTTCTCAAAAGGGGAAGAGAGTCTTTGCTCACAAGCTAGCAGCGCTCATTGACAGAGCTTTAAACTAGACTTGATGGCAGACAGGGGTATTATCAGGCTTGCCTGTGACAAGCCAAGGGACAACACACAAAGGTTAGAGGGATGGGGTGCTAACAAGAGCCCTCAGCCTGTTGCTCTGAGATGTGCTGGGTACACTGAAGCACACTCAAAGTCTTATGGAGATAAGCCAGAGGCTCCTGAGGCAATAGGAGCCAATGGGGAAACACGGGTGAAACACCTCTAAGGAAGGCCACCTGGAGAACAGCACGAAGGAATTGCAGTCACTCCAGCCATTAAATCAGCTTCAACACAGACCTAACTTAAAGGCCTCTGTGCAAATGCACATAGCATGGGGAATAAACAAGAGGAGTTAGAGACAGGGCTGTGATCTCATTGGCATCACAGAGATGTGGTGGGATGGGTCCTCTGACTGGAGTGTTGAAATGGAAGAATACAAGTTTTTAGGAAGGATGGGCAGGGCAAATGAGGAGAGAGTGTTGCCCTCAATGTCAACGGCCAGCTGGAGTGCATGGAGCTCCATCTGGGGATGGATGAAGAGTCAACCAAGAGCTTACGGGTCAGGATTAAAGGAAACGCAGGGACAGGTAACATTATAGTGAGGGCCTGCTACAGACCACCTGACTAGGATGTCCGAGCAAATGAGGCCCTCTATAGACAAATAGGAGTGGCCTCAGGTTCACAGGCCCTGGTCCTCGTGGGGAACTTCAACCATCCCAATATCCGTTGGAGGGACAACACAGCAGTGCATAAGCAATCCAGGAAGTTCTTGGAATGCATTGATGACAACTTCCTTCTCTAAGTGGTAAAGGAACCAATAAGGAGAGGAGCTGTGCTGGACCTTGTCCTTACCAACAAGGAGGGATTAGTGGGGAACATCAAGCTCAAGAGTAGCCTTGGCTGCAGCGATCATGAAATGGTAGAGTTCAAGATCCTTAGGGCAGTGAAGGGGTACGCAGCAAGCTCACCACCCTGGACTTCAGGAGAGCAGACTTTGGCCTCCTGAGGGATCTGCTTGGTAGTGTTCCATGGGATAAAGCACCGGAGGTGAGAGGGGCCCAAGGAAGCTGGTTACTTTTCAAGGATCACCTGCTCCAAGTTCAAGAGTGGTGCATCCCAACAATGAAAAGGTCAGGCAAAAAAAGCCAGGAGGCCTGCATGGATGAACAAGGAGGTCCCGGACACACTCAAAAGCAAAAAGTAGGCCTACAGAGCATGGAAGCAAGGACAGGTAGCCTGGGAGGAATACAGAGAAATCGTTTGAGCAGCCAGGGATAAGGTTAGGCAATCTAAAGACCAGATTGAATTAAATCTGGCCAGGGACATCAAGGACAACAAGAAAAACTTCTATGTCAGTGATAAAAGGAGGACTAGGGAAGATGTGTGTCCTCTCAGGAAGGAAACAGGGGACTTAGTCACCCAGGATATGGAGAAGGCTGAGGTACTCAATGACTTTTTTGCCTCAGTCTTCACCAGCAAGGGCTCTAACTACACTGCAAGTCGCAGAAGGCAAAGGCAGGGACTGGGAGAATGAAGAACAGCCCACTGTAGGTGAAGATCAAGTATGAGATCATCTAAGGAATCTGAAGGTGCACAAGTCCATGGGACCTGATGAAATCCATCCATGGGTCCTGAGAGAAATGGCAGATGGAGTTGCTAAGCCACTTTCCATTGTATTTGAAAACTCTTTGCAGTCTGGTGAAGTTCGCACTGACTAGAAAAGAGGAAACGTAACCCCCATTTTCAAAAATGGAAAAAAAGACAACCCATGGAACTACAGGCCAGTCAGTCTCACCTCTGTGCCCGGCAAGGTCATGGAGCAGATCCTCCTGGAAATTCTGCTAAGGCATGTGGAAAATGAGGTGACAGACAACATGACTTCACCAAGGGCAAGTCATGCCTGACAAATTTTGTGACCTTCTATGACAGGGTTACAGCATTGGTAGACAAGGGGAGAGCAACTGACATCATCTACCTGGACTTATGCAAAGCTTTTGATGCTGTCCTGCATGACATTCTTGTGTCTAAATTGGAGAGACATGGATTTGACTGGTGGACCACTCAGTGGATAAGGAATTGGATGAATGGTTGCACTCAGAGTTGCGGTCAACAGCTTGATGTCCGAGTGGAAACGAGTGACAAGTAACGTTCCTCAGGGGTCAGTACTGGGACAGGTGCTGCTCAGACACGACATGGACAGTGGGATTGAGTGCACCCTCAGCAAGTTTGCTCACGACACCAAGCTGTGTGGCACATTCAACACGCTGAAGGGGAGGGATGCCACCCAGAGGGACTTTGATAGGCTTGAGCGGCGGGCCTGTGCAAACCTCATGTATTTCAACAGGGCCAAGGGCAAAGTCCTGCATGTGGGTCGTGGCAATCCCATGCACAAATACAGGCTGGACAGAGAATGCATTGAGAACAACCCTGAGGAGAAGGACTTAGGGGTGTTTGTTGATGAGAAGCCCAACATGAGCCAGCAATGTGTGCTTGCAGCCCAGAAGCCAACTGTATCCTGGGCTGCACCAAAAGAAGCGTGGCCAGCAGGTCGAGGGAGGTGATTCCACCTCTCTACTCCTCTCTGGTGAGACTCGACCTGGAGTACTGTGTCCAGCTTTGGAGTCCTCAGCACAAAAAGAACATGGACCTGCTGAAGCATGTCCAGAGGAGGGCCACAAAGGTGATCAGAGGGATGGAGAACCTCTCCTGTGAAGACAGGCTGAGAGAGCTGGGGTTGTTCAGTCTGGAGAAGAGAAGGCTCCAGGGAGATTTTATTGCAGCCTTCCAGTATCTAAAGCGGGCCTACAGGAAAGCTGGAGAGGGACTGTTGACAAGGGCATGTAGTGGTAGGATGAGAGAGAGTATATTTAGATTAATATCAGGAAGAAATTTTTCATTATGAGGGTGGTGAGACAGTGGAAGAGGTTGTCCAGGGAAGTTGTGGAGGCCCCATCCCTGGAAGTGTTCAAGGCCAGGCTGGGTGGAGTTTGAGCAACCTGATCTAGTGGGAGGTGTCCTTGCTGGTCCCATGGTAGGGGGGTTGGAACTAGATGATCTTTAAGATCCTTTCAAACCCAACCATTCTATGATTCTATACTATTCAGTCCCTAGGACAGAGCTCAGGCATTTCCCTGGCACTGACACCCCAATTTCAGAGCTGTGCATATTCCCAGCAGCTGCTGGAAGTGACTTGGTGTTGTTCCCCTTCCACACTGCACTTCTGATGTGCCAGGAGCAGTCACAGAGTGGTGGTGGCCCTTGCACAGCATGAGCAGGCTGGTCTGTGCTTTACAGCTGTCCCCAGGCCATTTGTGAGAAGGAAAGGTCATCTTCTTCAGCAGCTCTTGAATCCAAGTAGAGCTAAACCAGCACTGACCCATTTGTCCAGGCTGCCCGGTGTCACTCCAGAGAACAGCGCAGAGCTGAATATAGCACAACCACTGTGACAGGATGTCACACGTGTTGTTTCCTATCCCAAAAGTGGGATAAAAAGAGATGAGGAAAGGCTATCAGATGGCTCAGAGAAGGCTGTCCACATGGAACACTGTCCTGGCAGTATCTCTAAACTAAAATAATCCAGCCAGAGTGTTATCTCTGGCTTTTCCCCCATGCAGTTCTCATGGGAAAAGGCTTAGTTGTATTCCCCGCTTGGTTTCCTATTGCCTTGCACTCTGTGCAATCATTTATACTGGTGCATTCAGCACTTTGCACAGCAGCCCAACTTTCTGTTTTGTAAAGAGTTAAGTCCAAAGCCCTGCCTGGATGCCAACAGAATTCTGTCTTCCCAGGCAATATACCCCAAGTAGCTGTAGGCTCTGTGGAAGCCTGGGGCTGGATTCCTAAGGCTGCCTTCTTTCTTAAGACCACAGCTTTGCCAGGAGAGTTGAGATGGAGAGCCTAAATACAATCCAGCTTCTCCAAAGCCACGGACTTGGTGGCAAGGAGCTGGTTTAATTCTGACTTCATCCAAGCTAGTAAATCTTTCCTTGGGCTGTTTTTAATTTCAAGCCCTCAAGGGAAGCAACAAGGTCTCCGGGATTCTTGTTGCAACCAATGGCTGTGGGTACTTGCTCCATTGCAATGACTTGTAGTGCCACATCGCCTTTCCTTGCAGTCTCCCTTCTTGCTCTCCTCCCACTATTTTGGAGGTTAATGAAATCAGTCACTGCAAAAATAAAGAAAAGCCCTGACCTTAGATCTTATTATAGAGGAGCTAGGCTTTTTTTTTTCTTTCATTTTGTTTTTTTCCCCCTTTTTTTTTAGGCACATTGCATATATGTATTTTTTCCAAATCCAATTATAATTAGGTGGCTATTGTGTGTGTGTCATTGCTGCCCTCTACTGCAGGGAATCAGAAGTCATCAGCAGCATATTATGAACCTGGGGGTGCATGCAGGAGTCTTCCCTCCACTGGTCCAGGACTTATCATCTTCACTTTGAAGATGTTTAGCACGTGAAGCATCTCAGTAAGGTTTGTGTTAGGCTAAGGGTAATGAAAAATCTGGGCAAATAGGACCGGCAGAGATTGCCTACTCCAGGACTTTTCCATCTTGTTTCACCTTGTGGATCCCTGAAGATGTTCCAGTGGAGGTATGACTCCCTGCAGGAGTTTTGCACATGAAGTTCTCTGTGTAGCACAGACAAAGCTGTTTCTCTGAGACTGAAGTCTGCTTCACAGCCGCCTTAGAAGTAAAACACCAACCCCCAGTGCCCATACCCCACAGGCTGAAATCCAGAGATCTATTCTTCACCCTACAAACCTCCAGTCTCAACTCACCTTAAAGCATCCCTGCCAGATCTTTCTAGAATTTATTCCTATAAATCACTGTTTTTTTCCTGCTGTCTCAACCAAAACGTGAAAGCCTTTTGTAAGAGCTCATGAACTGGCATAATCAATCCTATTGGAGGCTTACAGTACAAGGTAACTCACATGTTTTATTATGTGGGCTTGTTAAAATATTTTGGTGCCCTCAGAAGATGCCGTATTCCAGCTTTGCCTGAAATCTTCTATGTCATCTTGAAACAAGAGATTATTTATGGAGCTCTTTGCATCACTGTTATGAACAGCCAGAAGCAGATCAGCATCTTTTTTTACAATGAACTGCGCTCTACCCTGCTGCAAGGATAAGAGGGGTATGACGTCCCCGGATTAGGTCAGAAGAGCAGACCAGGAAATGACACATGGTCCTAACAGGAAGAAATCCAGAAGTAAAAGTAAACCATAATCAGAGTAACCCAAACAAAGGAAAATTCATGAGGGCAACAAGCTCCAGTGTGTGAGCTGTAAAGCTTCCACTCATTGGAGGCATCTGGAGGGTAGTAGAGAAAAGGGCTCGGAGGAGTTACTTTATACATGTATTTATTTAATTGTTTGAAGGAGCCTTTCAATTAAACTCCAGAGCTGGAGAGGAGCCATCAGCCAAATAGCAGCCAAGGAAAAGTTTTGATTTTTAACAAACAGATAAACTTCTTGGAGATGCTACCTAAAACAGTTTTAGTTACTGGACACAGATGTGTATTCAGGCTGGAGAGAACGCAACTTTATCCTTGACTATGTCACTTGATACAGCTGCTTGGTGCCTCAGTTTCCTTCTCTCTGAAGGACAGAGAGTCTGAACCCCGGGGAAATAAAGCCGGGTCCCAATGATGCCTGGGCCTCATTTGAGATCTGGGGTTTGGTGAGTGCTCCTTTGCAGGGTCTGATTACATTCTGGGGGCAAGAAGAGGTCATTCAGCATGACAATGTTTGTCATATTGAATGGCTAAGTACTATTCAGTTCAAAGGAATTTCCTAAGTAACAATGCAGATGTTTATATGAATGAACTTTTCAGAATGTTTATGTAATAGTAACAAGCGCTTATTCGCGGTCAAAGCCTTTTACGCACGTTGTCTTAACTCTACCGACACTCCTGTGAGCTCAGCCACCAGGCGTGATCAGCTGCACTTTGCAGTTAGGAAAGGTGAAGCGGGGAAAGTTTTCCCTAAATTCAGGGTCATCATTTAAACCTCCTCACGTGCTTTTCCCACTGATTGCCTGGAGTTCTTCAGCAGCATGTGGGGTCAGTATGGGAGGGGAGGCAGCACAAAATTCCTTTATTAAGGTAAATTTACAGGCAGCATGTGCTGCCTTACAAATCTTTTTTTTTCTATCTCTGACAGTCTTGGCTGAGAAATTGTTACTGCCCTCAGAAAACATTTTGGAGGGTTTTTTTTTTATTACTATTATTTCATGCTTTAATTGATCTCCTTAACTTTCGTACTATATAGAAGAAAAATGTGGGCTTCTACAGAAAAATCGGGACTCCAAATAAAATATTTTTCAGCATAAAAGTAGGGTGTGGAGAAAAAAAGGAGAGACCAATACTAGATTTTTAGCTACTTTTAGAGGAAATCCTCATATTTTCAATCAGAGTGGACAAATGGAATACTTTTTCCTAGGCACAGTCAGTTAAAAACCCCCTTAATTAATAAAAAGTGTCTGATTGGCTTGAGCAGCATGTTCCTTTTATGCCTCTAAACGTAACTTGCATGTCAGGTGGATGACAAAGTTACGGCAATAAACCAAGACATAGAAGTCCTGAGTTAGGAGTTTAAGGGCAGGCAGCCTCTCCTGAATCACTGAGCTGATCGCTTGCTCTACAAACATCTACTGCCACAGGGAGCCCTTTGCACGCTGCTCTTTCACCTGCTGAGGCTCACTGCCCTTCTTCTTCTCCTCAAAGAAGATGTTGCAGGCTCTCGCTGCTCCGGCGGGCAGGGATCTGCTGCTCCCTTCTAGCCCACCCTAACTCATGTTGTGAAACTCCCATCTGTTCTCACACACAACATCTCCCTCACCTTAAACAAGCCTTTTCCTTCTTTGCTATTTACCCCTCAACTAATTTTTACAAGGAAATTTGGTCCTCATCAGCTTCTCTTTCTCTAGGCTGAAACAGAAACCCTTTTTCTCCAGCTGTGGCAATACCAATGAGCCATTTCCCAGCACCCTAATACCCATCTTTTTGGGTTACTCCATTTGGACAGGGCTCACCAGACCTCTGCACCACAGAACCATGGTCACCTCGCTAGAGGGTTTTCATGTCCACCTTGTGCAGCAGCATTAATGTTCCCTCTGCCTACTGCAGATATCTCATCTGGAAACAGCTTAGGATCACCATTACAGTTTTAAAAGCACAGATGTTTATTCTCAAGGTGAACAAAGTGTTGTTGTTTTCAAAAGCATTTTATTCTCCAAATGTTGTTTTCAAGGGTAAACCCCTTCTCATCCCCACCAGGCAAATCATTTGCTTCGCCTTGTCACCTAAAGAAAAACCCTTGTCCACAAGCTAGACCAAGAAAAGCCCGGCAGCTTCAAAAGAGGCCTTGAAACAGAGAGGCTACACCTTTCCTTGTAAATAAAATTGTAAACAGAGCATTCACAAGCTGTGAAGGCAAGGAACACATGATGGGTTGCATCCGTATGGTTGCACTTTTAATTCATTTATCTTAACAACAGCATGGCCCCATCCAAACTGCCTGCTAGAGCAGATTTGAGCTGGCTTCTGACCCACGGTTGTGCATTGCTATATATGCACCAAAAACTACTTCAGGTAATGCGCAAACAATTAAACAGCCTGGCCGCTTGCAGTCCAGTGCCCAGGCCTGTGGGCCCCACTTACTTCAGTGACAGTTACAAAACAGGACATTTAGTCGGCGTGCTCCACCACACCATGTCTTTTGTGTTTCCAGTTGAAGGATGGGTAGCAACAGATCTTTGTTTTGAAATGTTATGGTTGGTTTTCCCGCTCCCAACTGCAAGTCTGCGAGGCAGCATGCCCACAATACTGATGTCAGCTTTGTCTTAAGCTTAGGCCGACCTCTTCTACGGGCATGATGAACAAGAAACTCTGTGTTTTCAGAAGAAAAATAAAGCTCTAGGACTATACAGCAAAAAGGGGGACGGTTTATTTGGGTCTTAACGCTCCTCATCACTCACCACTTCATGGCGCCACTGCTATGTGATGCTGATTTGGAACAGGAGAGAGAGAACTTTAACAGGGAGCTTCCATGTCAATATCTACAACGTGGAAAAGTGGGGAAGAAGGGGTTTGAGGTGTTGCAACAGTCAAAATCCCTAAAACAAGAGATCACCAGCATACGCTTCTATTTCAGCTCTACAAAAATACAGAGATGATACAAGAAGGTCACATTTTTCTCTTTCTGACTGTACAAACCCATTTCAGGACACCTGAAATATCTCAATTTCTTATTTTGCCTTTCATGATTTTCCAGTGTTGTGACAATATTGCTACATTGAGATTTATTTGCAATGTGTTTATAAAAAATAGCATTCAAAAGGGATAAGGATTGTATCCGGTCAGCAAAGCTGGAAATAACTGGGAAAATCAAATGTTCCCTGCACAGTTCTGTTGTTCAAAGAAAATGCTGACAGCACTGGCCTGCTGTTTAAGGAAAAAAATCATACAGACCCCAGTTTGCTGGGAAAAAAATAATTGTTTGCTCTAAGAAAGTTGAGTCAGAAGTTGGTGGCTCTTACCCCAGCACATATACTTTTCCCTTCTGAAGGAACATTTCCCAACCATAGAAGGAATACCACAAACGTGTCCAGAACAATTACTTTGAAGATATAGTATTTTAGCTAGGCAGGCATGTGTGAAGCATCACCACTGAGTCTGTGTGTAATTTTCCAGCCCACTCCCTGTGGTTCCTCTTTATGTTGGGTCATCAGGCTGTTCCTTCCCTGCGGCAAGGACAGTCTTCTCTGGCTATAAGTCTGCAAAGCAGCTAAACCACTTTTGTTACTCTATCAATAGCAGGCATAATAACTGTGTGAAGATAGAAGAAGGCAGGACTTCTGGTTTTGCTCAAATGACCTCTCAGGCTAGTTGTGGTCCTCAGGGAGTTGAAGGACAAAGGCATCTCTACATGGTTGAGAGATTTCTACTTTTGCAACAGGAGCTAGGATGAAATCTGCATGTGCCATACGTGGCACAGAGCATCAATAAGTCCCCTGGAATATGAGTAAATCTGCAGCACACTCTGGATGTACCAACTAGGCTTGCGCTCTCTTGGGGACTTAGGTGCACTGCTTCTCTGTTCTGTGTAGACATGACCAAAACGGTCCAAAGCAGACTGTGGAAGGCTGGTTCCATCATGTCTAGTTTCAACAAAGCAAAAATGTTATTAGGCAAAAGGGTTCAGTGTGGCACTTATTCAGAGCCCTTTAGGCAAGATCTCAGGTTCCAAAACTCACAATCCATAATGGCTGGCTCAAGACAAATGGAAAGCGAAGTGCTCTCCGGAGATGTGGTGACTCTGCGTCTGATCCGAGAAGACTGCAGTAATACCAGAGCATGTGAAAATGGAGAGGGTGGAGGAAGAAACACCAGCAGAATAAATGTCTACTCAGTGTTTTCATAACTCAAAAGGGGTTTCTTCAGGATTCAGCTAGGGTTTTAGGTCCAGCGAATGGAGCTGTTCCCTCCCTCCTTCACCTCCCTAGTTCAGTTCATAAACGTGATTTGTCTTGTGTCATTTGGGGATATCAGAGAGCTCTCTTTTCATGGTTATTTTTCTTTCTATAATGTCTCACATTTTCTGCTGTGCTTGGCAGTTTCCAGGAGCTGGATGAATATTCAGAAAGGACTACAGTGACTCCGTTTAAATTGGTATGATAAGAAGAAATACCAGACAAACAGGGTGAGTTTCTCACTCCAAGACTTTGCAATCCATAATAAAGAGAATCTGAAAAAGACTTCTCCATATGATTCACTCCACGATACCACTATAGTCTTTCCCTTTAAATGTTCCTCAGCATTTATTCTAGATTTTGCCTGACGATAAATTACAGAGCATGCAATTGTGGTGTCTTTTGAGCTTTATCAGGACTTTTATAGGCAGTTTGTCCTTAAAAGTATATAACCTCTTGCTCAATGCCAGGAGGATGCTGAGGTTTTTGTTCTTCCTGTTGCATCAGAGGTGTCTCTGTCATAGCAAGAAGACTGGAAACACCACAGCTGAGCAGTATGCCATGGGGACTTGTCACTTTGCTCCTGGAGCTTGTCCAAGAGTTTTGGGACTGTACCCTGATGCTGGTTTCTAAGACCTAGATTGATTCCCTCCTATCTCTGATATCCTACCAGAAGTGCCTACATTGGTAATCTACTCCAAATTAGTTCTCCGTGGGGAAAGAGCAACATGTAACTTTCACCCCCCTTAACAGTGGTGAGCACCAAGGTATGATTTATACCACCATATATCCGAGTCTACCTTTGCAGCCACTCAGTCCCTCTCCACTGGTCACATGAAGAATCTAGTCGACCATCCTGCCTAGTCATCTCACTTTTTGACAGATCAAAAGAGTTTTTGCAAATCTCATCTTTGGCTCTTAACTTAGGCAGTTCATCTAGGTGGAAAAATCTGGACTTTCAGTGACTTCACTAAGACCACACACAGAGTTTATGGACAAGGAACTAAGGGCAGCTCTCCCAACATCCAGACTGCACACCGATCTCTGACTTCCAAAGCTTCTAAAAATTCACCATTCATGTTTTTAACGTTTTTCTCATGCTCAGGAAGCACACTAACAGGGAGGGAATAGGAAAGAGAGAGAAAAAATGAATAAAGCATGCCAGGATCTGTGTGTTATCCCATATCTTTACAAGCTGAGGAACTAATTACCCCCAACAATAAATCTCAGGGTCTGGAGATGTTTTTTACAGGGACTCAGAGAACAAGATGAGGTGTGCGTTGTCTGATGCTGTGTCATGGTGACCTGATGCCAGGCTCACGTCTCTTCTAACCCTACCATGAACCTTCCTGTGCTCCAGAGGGAAGAATTCAGCCTGCAGGGAGGGGACTTACCCTCACAACCCGGTGGCCCTGAGTCAGGAAGACATGTGATAGAGCCATCCAGGACGTGCTATAAACAAATGAGCCAATGGACAAAAAATTAGTTGTTATGTCCTGGGGATGAGGAGACACACACACACACACACTCACAAGGTTGGGTGGGTTTTTTTGGTGCATAAGTTCCTAAACAGCACCATTCTCAGAGGAGCTGGAGTGATCGGTGTACTGAAACTAAACTGACCCTGACTCACCCTGGATTCATGTTTCTGTTGCTGTCAGCTTGCTGTCCTCTATGGGATATGAGTTGCAAAACACAATTTTATAAAAAAAATACACTGCACAGCCATCTATTTTAAACACAATGTCTATTTTTCATTGCATATTGTAAACCACTTGAGCATTTCTAAAGTGATTCATTCCTTTATCTTCTAAACAAAGAGCTTGTGGCTGCACAGGGCTGGGAATTTATGTTTAACAAGTAAAAGGGTTTCCAAGTCAGGATTGAAACAGGGATGTAAAGAGGTCACTTGAAAGCAATGTATTGCTAGAATATAATAGTGTTATTGTCTTTTAGGATAATTTACGTATGATTGAACTATGCAATTGTAAATCAGTATATGTCTGCAAGGCACACATTAGAAATTACAAGGAAAGAACCTTCTCAACAAAGTTTTCCTCACCTCTTTCAACTGTACCTTGGCTCTCTGTGTACAGCATTTTCTTGCAAGAAGTGAACATACTCAATGACATTTTGATGATGAAACCTTTAGGCTATCACACCTAGCAGTGAGTTTCCTGAACATATAGCTAGGTAGGCAGATGGAGAAAGAGGAAGCAAAATCCTTTTACAACAGCTTGACTCTCTGTACATGTTCTTTGTCATATAATCCTGTAGAGCTTGCTGTCTTCATCTAAGTCTACACTTCACTGTCTATAAAGAACTCCTGGCACTGTGTATAGAGAACTCCTGGTTCTGCCTCTCCTATGAAGTTACTTTGACAAAAAAAAATCAATTTTTCTTTCTTTCCAGTCTATCACATCATGAATGTATATTGTAAATATTTCCCATTTTTCTTTGTTTGTGTCCTTTCTTAGGAACGGACCTTCCTATTTTTTTCTACCAAGTTTCTTTTATATTTTCAATGTCTGGTTTCATATCCTGAACTTGTAGTTCCAGGTCTTCCATTTTGTTCGCCAGCTCCTTCATTAACACCCAAATGTTTGCACAGTTTTTGACTGACCATAATAAGTGCTCTGCATAAATAAGGAACAACAGGAGAAGTATGAAATTTTTGAATATGAAAAGTCTGAATCTCATGCAAAAGGAACACAAAACCAGTCAAAATTCCTACAGAAGAAAATAGAAATAAGCAAGGAATCTTGAAATAACAAGAAAGATAAACAAATACAACAACAATAAAGTAGACTGATTAGACAAGAAAGCTCTACCTGTGAGACTAGCAGGCTTTTGGGATTAAGTGTGCATTGTCAGGAAGGATTCGATCTGGTCCATGATGAGACATATTAAAATAGAGAGCAGAAAGGTTTTCAGCTATGCCAAAGACATAAAAAGACAATATAGGAATAAGAAATGCAGCCACTACTCTTTGAGTAGCTTAGAGAAAAAAGGTGTTCTGAGTATCGCATTAAAAAATAAAGTGTCTGAGTTTTCATTAAAGACAGTGATGCTGTACACAGGAATGAGTGAGGGAGCTGCCATACTTGAAGATATTAAAAATCCTAATGGACAATGCCTTGGGCAATCTGCTGTAGCTGATCTTGTTTTGTGCAGGAGACTTGGTCTAGATGATTTCCAGAGGTCCCTTCCAAACTCAATCATTTTGAGATTCAGTGCAGGTAGAGCATGAGGTGGAGGCGAAGCAAGAGATAGGCAGTTATTAGAGCTGGAGAAGGGAAGAAAGGAGACTGGATCTTCTCCATCCCTGAATGCAAAAGGAACTGGCACATGATTCTGCAAATCTGATAACTTGGATTTAGAAACCTTTATCAAGGTGGGAATAGAACTCTTTGACTGCACTATAGCAAAGGTGACTCCTAGCTTTAAAAATAGGAAAACTGATTTTCTGGCAACTTTAAATGTCTACTATTCTTATCTTAACACGACAAAAGCAAGATATTTTATAGATAAAGGAAATGAAGCTGATCTTGTATCCAGAGTTCAGTAGAGATTTTGAAAGGGTGCCACATGGGATGTCTTTAGTTAAAAAGACAAAGATTTAAATAGTAAATGGAAATCACATCAAAACTTTCTAAGAAGGAGACAAGAATAGGTATTGTCAAAAGAGACTCTGTAAGACTTGAAAGAAGCTAGTATAATAGAGCAGTTTGAGGATAATTTTTGGAACCAAATTTATTGAATATAACCTCCCTCAGAAAAACGAGTGTGCTCTGATGAAATCTGCTACTGAGAGAGGTGGGAAGGACTTTTATTACAGAGAAAGTCTGCAATATTGGATAGGAAGTAAGAAACACATGGCCTTGGTAAGTGGCATAATGAAAACAGCAATGTAAAGCCCTGCAATTCAGGATTTATAGCCAAAATTTTGCTTTTTCAGTTGGACGTAATGCAAAAAAAGCCCTCTGCATGTTAATTCAATTTCAAAAAGCGGTGCCTTTTTAGCAAAATTCAGTTATTCGAGAGGGACATATCAAGCAAGGTACTTCCAGCAGCGACTGAGGTAGTCTTCATGCCTTCCTTGTACTTATGCTCAGACCTTGCATTGGGTCCTGGAGATTTCTGATCATCTAAACAGAAGGAACTAATACTAGCTGGAAGATCAGGAAAAAGAAATAATCTTCCAAGAAGGGACTACATAGCATTGATTTATATGCCTTGGCAAAATGCGAGCTGAGAAGGTTGTGATTGTTTTCTAGTCACAGACATGGATGATGAAACAGTGAAGAGAGAAGAGGTGCTGGCAAAGCGGCTTTAAACTGGCTGTGGATAAATTTAGGTTGGACATGAAAGTTTGTGATTGCAGGAGCAGGGAGATTCTGCTGTTATCCTCTGAGAGGGCTATTTGGAGCAAATAACCTCAACATTTTAAGTACAGGCTTGATCACTTCAGGAAAGCAATGGTATGTTGTGGTTGCCTGAGTTTGCCTGGGGTGGATTCACTGGCCTGTAAAGGACTTTCTGGTTCCATGTTCTTCACTTCACTTTTTTTTTTCTTTTTCTGTATGTGTCGACTAACATCTTAGTGTTTCCCTTCCGCATTTCCCTCTCCAAACAAAGATCTGGTTTCTGGTAAGCTTAAATTTTTGTAAATGGATCCAGGGAGTTATGAACTGAGGAACATTTTTTTGGTCTGGCATATTGTTTATTTAATTTTAGCAATCTTTCCAACCTAAAATCAACAGTACCCCCAGCCTCTATGAGTCAGTGTTAGGTGTTGATGTGTTCATTCTCTCTCAAGGGACTTTGGAGGGAAGGGAACGGGGTGTCAAACACATTATGCTAATACTCTCAATTCAAAGGCTGAAGAAAAGAGAAAGGTAAATACACATCAACTGGGGTCAGAGTGAACTTAGGTGAACCACAATTTGAGAGGACATGGTAAGAAGGGAGACATTCACCTGCAGGAGAGTGATCTTGTCTAGCTCTGCAAAATGGTGGTATATAGGAACCTGTATCAAAACTTACAAAGCGCTCTGCTTTTTCTTTCAAGAAGCACGAGATAAGCCGAGAGCCACAAGGCATCTAAAACACCTTCTCGTTCTGGTGAAGAAATCGCCTGTGCAAGAGTCTGCAGCAGATCCAGATGCAGAAGAAGAGGTCAGGGAAGAGCAGGGAACATGGCCAAAGAGCAACAAACGTGGGAAATACATATATGGAATATGTTTTGGAAGATCAAAACCAGTGTTCGCACAGGTGCAACAATTGTTTGCTAAAGGCAGAGGCAATGTCTGCATTTAACAGAACAGACATCTCATCTGGGATGGCTGCATTCATAAAGCAGCATGTGACCTATGTTTGCATGCATCTGAAGAACAGAGGCAGTCCTCTGCACAGCCAAAATATTTGATTCCTTATTTCTCTGCCTGGTCCTATTCCACTGATCATGCACACTGCACTCATTATTCTTTCACTCCATTGCATTTAATGAGGTAATTGTCTCCAAGACAGACTCTGGTGCGCAACTGACAGTGGTTCTCACCACAGACATCTTCCTACAGGCATCAAGTATGAGATGGGGACATTTCTGCATCTGTATGCCCATCCTCTGCCCTCACCTTGCATGGTCAGCCGCAAGACCTGATGCCATGCCATAGGATGGGCAACACAGCCCTCAAATATGTCTACAGACGAAAACACCATGCTAGTGAGCTGAACCCACATCACTTCAGGTGCTTTGAACTGCAGAAAACATCAATGCATTGGGTATTGCACCCTCAGGCATACGGTCCTTGTATTGTAGGCAAAGTTTATTTTAACCCACACCTCTGCCCCAGAGCCAAAGAAGGATTCTGGCTTTGAAGCAATGTTGCTCTACAGTCATGTTTTTTTGTTCTTTCTATCCTACGGTTGGGAGTTGCTTGTAGTGCTCTGTTACCACTGACCTGACTGGCCCCATATTTGACAGGCTGGTTTCAAGGTTTAGTTTTTCTATGGTTTGCAAGTGTCAAGGCATGAAATTCAGACTTACATCCATGCCCCACAATCCCCCAAAACCAGAGAGAGCAAAGTTAGAGAAGGAAGAAAAGGGTATTTAGGGAATCGTCATGCTTCTTTAGAAGTCAATATTCCTAAGAAGTCTCCAGTCTTAGGGCTGTTATTCTTACAAAGAACAAAGACAAAAGCCAGGGACAAAAAGAGGTGAATTGCACAATAATCATTCAGAGAAGCAGGTATGGGAGTGAGCTGTGTCCAGAGCACAGACAAGAGAGGAGGCCCATTCATAGACAATCGACAAAATATTCAGACCTGGCTTATTTAGATCTCTTTTGGTATCCACAACATTTTCATGAAAAAGTGCCTGCTTCAGGACACATGCCAGCTTCTAACAAATGCAAGTTGGGAAGTAATTTTCCAAGGCAGGGCAGAGGAAGAAAGATATATTATCCTAAGACTGTGGGCCTTCTTACATTTTCCTATGAATTTCCCGAGAAGGGAAGGACACAGTGAGGAAAACAAATGAATTTATCCTCACTTGAAGATAAGATTTTATAGCTTTCTGAAAGGCATATTTTTATCCAACTTCTGGCAAAAAGAAAAGGTCAAAGACAAGTCCTTTTCCAGATAGATGCAATGAGCAGTGACTGGGTTAGCCTGTTTGAAGACAGTTCCTATGTCTCTGTGGCCACTTGCAGTGCCGAGTCCCACATAAAAAGAAATTCCCCTTGCCTTGCTTTTGCCACAGATGGCCGTCACCTTTGGTGACCTGAGCATCCCTTTGCAGGCTGGATTTCAGTGCTGCAAGGGACAGATGGAAAGAACAAACAAAAGCTCCCCTTGGCTATTTGTGTACTATAAATAATATATTTTTAAAGCTGGAAGGGAGCCCAGGAGGAGTTTTTTTGGTCTCAGCCGCTGGTCCCAGGGGAGGTGAAGGTTCTAGTGGGGCTTGGGGCTTCAGGGGAGGCCTCATACAGCTCCTGCACACAGCAGGATTTTTCCAGATTTCACTTTTCACTGGAGCGAATCATTCAAAAATATTTAAAAAGAAGGGCTTAATTCTGCTGCTTCTGGGGGTTACACCAGGGCAGCCAAAGGACACGCACCCAGCCAACAGCCCCTGAATTGTTTGGTTAGGAGTTAACGTGTGCGTGCACACGTGTGGGAGGGAGTGGGGGGCCATGGAGAGGGCCGCCGAGACTCCGGCTTTGTTTTTTGTCAAAACAGATCGCACGTGGATGGCAGGCGGGCTTTCATGGGAGGGGCTGGGGGACACAGACAAATTACTTAGTGGAGCTCTGGCTGGGGATATCATTAGCTCAGTAAATAGCCTTTTTGAAGGAAAACTGACAAAAAGCCCCCCCCCCAACTTGGAGAAGGATGCAGCCACTTTCTTCCTCCCAATCATTCCTCACTCCACCATCCCTCTCTTTCTTTCATATGCCCTTCTTCAAGTCATCCTGTTTTGAAACCTTAAGTCTCCCCCATACCATCTACTATCCTCTTTTTACTGTCCATATTTCCCCTTTCTTGCTTCATATTTTCCTCTCTTTTTTCATTTCTTCCCTGTCATCTCTTCTTTCCCTTTCCACATCTCACAGATTTTTTTTGATTTTTTTTTTCTAGGTCTCCTTTGCATCTCTTCTGCCTTTCCCTTCCCTTCTGCTTTCCCTCCCTCCTTATGTTATAGCGATGCTGTAGGTTGGTATGCTCAGCCCCTGCTGAACAAGCTGGCTTCTCCCCAACAGCAGAAGAGGAGAAAGAGCCATACTTGCCAAGACCTTCCCTAGTCTACAGGATCAGATGCACCTATCCCCAGCACAGAAAGAGCCAGTATGAGCACTACACAGATTTATCCCCTACACTAAGATCAGCTGTGCTGGAACTCAGCTGATTTATATCACCTGGAGACTAAGGCTGAGCTATTTCAATTTATGCCAGCTGGTAACTGCTGCAAGTTCAGCTGCTGTTGCTGGAGGACTGTATCCTGCTCTTCAGGTTTGGCTAACAGCTCATTCCTTTTCATACTGCTGAGCACACAGTCCTCACTTTTTTAAAATCTTGCTTCTGCAAGCATGTTCACCTAGCTGGATTCAAGTATGTAGCTGCTGATAGGGTGCATTTCTTGTGCTCAAAACTTACTCTGAAAGTTCAAAGCTATTCCAAAACATGGAAATGCATTGCTTCCATTTTAAAAGCACTCTTGAGCAACTCCAGGAGCAGTTACCTGCAAGCATCACTTAAAGCATCCTTCAAGCTTCTTGGGAGTCCTCTGGCATTGCTCACCATAGAGAAGGAAAGCTAATAGTAGGCTGTGTTTCACTTTTTCTTCTCTCTCACATTGAAGACTGAAGCAAGAGGCCCTGGGAGCCTCACTGGACTGAAACTTTCCTTGGTGCACTGTGTACACATCTTATGTGCACAAGAAGGTGTTGCCCAGGCTAACTGACTCCCAGTCACTTCAGGGTGTCAGCGAATCCAGGTCCAAAACAGGCCCAGATCTTCAAAGCTAGTCATGGCTCTACTATGCATCACATTATAGTTTTTGGATTGTTTCCCAGCACTGTTTCATGGTGTCCTTGCAGGTTTGGCATCCAGGTGGTTTACCTGAGATGCTCCTTTTCTCAAGGCTGTGGCTGTCCTATAGACTCTGTGGTGGGATTTCTCCCTCTCTCTTCTTCATCCCATGGGAATTTGTTCAATTCATTCTGAGTTCAACTCCGTCATCATGTTATCAACAGCTAAGCAGCTTTGTGCACACAAATAACTGACACAGGGGAAACCTCACATCCAAACAACTACATTAACTTCCCTCAAAAAGCAAGGTAGTCTTGCCCATCTTCCCTACTAGGAAAAGTCCTTGACTGAAGTTAACTTCTGAACAGGATCTGGACATTTCCTGAGAGACTGTTACTTGGATTTGGGTGAACACATACAGAAGAGAGGACTAAGGGGAGATCTTATTCTATATTCAGCTACCTGACAGGAAGATACGGAGCAGGTAGAGACAAACTCTTCTTGAAAATGCACAGTAGAAGGGCAAGAGGCAATGGCAGAAGTTGCAATAAGGGAAACTGATTACATATTAAGGGAAAAAATATTTTTGCCATAAGGATGACCAAACACTGGACTGGGATCCAGAGAGTTTGTGAAATCTCCATCCTAATCTAAGTTTACCTTGCTTTGAGCAGGGGGTTGTATCAGAGACCTCCAGAGGTCCTCACCAACATTCATTATTCTACAACCATATTGACAAATCATCAGACTATTGCTCAAGTCTGGCTCTTGGCCATAATTTTTTACTAGTATAGAAGAAACTTGAAAGTTCAAAAAAGATTTTCCATTCTTCTCTACCGTCTGTTATTCTCTGCTTGTCCTCCTTGTCATTTACTTGCCTATTTTTTCCCCAATTGACTGGGTTTTGATATTTCTGTTCTTTCAGCCAACTCTTTTCATATGTTTCTCCTGCTGCTTACTGTCCCACCTGCTGTGGCAGACACTCTGGCTTCGCGTTTTTCACATAGCTTGAATACATCCTGCTGGAGATAAGGGGCTGTCAAAAGCTTGAGGAATCCCAGTATTTCTTGCAAACTCATTCCATTTAATCCTCAGGGTTTGGTTTTGTTTTGTTTTGTTTTCCTAGGGCATTTTCTTTCCAAAGCATTGAGATATCTTGTTTATACCTTTGGTGGGTTTCCAACACTCACATCTGTGTGTAAAGGTGGAAAGAACATCTGAGCTGAAGAGCCAGAGTTTGATCTGTCAGTTGCAGGTTTTCAGTGATGCAGGCTCCCAAATATCAGTAGCTGCCTTGCCAATTCATGATATTATTTCCTGTTGAATTTCCTTCCCGATCATGGTTCTGCCAAGGCACATGAATAAGTTCACCTTTTGCAACCTTTTGCCCTCTAAAAGACAGTCTTTGAGCTGGAAACTGCTGGGAATCTCACTGTCTTCTTATTTTCATCACAAGCTATTAGCCTTACGTTGGATTTTGTAATGCTGGATGATGGTTGCTCAAGAGAGCTGCCGTCAGCAAAAATGACGTATTTTGATCATCTACTCCAGAACTGTTTCTGCTTTCCCTTAGAGAAGTCAGGGGTGGTATCAAATAGGACAGGTGATATAATTAGTCTTTATCTCACATCAGTATCTAACTTAACATATAGGCTCAAGTCTGCTTTTCTTGACCTGTGAAGGCTGCCCTCTGACCAAAGAAAGACTTGATGATGTTGATTATTTTTCTTGGAATACCCCAACACTTCAGGGTGTCCCAAATTGAATCATAAGGAAGTCTGTCAGATGCCTTTTCAAAACCTGTTCAGTGTGGATTTTGCCACTTGATACTTAATTTGATGGTTATTCTGAGGGTGAAAAATCTGTCTGACACATGATCTTCCCAGGTTGAACTGAACCTTGTCAAAATAGAAAAAAAAAGCATTGAAGCAGCAATTTTGAACTGAGCTGAAGAACAGATTTCACACTCTATGAGGGTTAAGATCCACCACAGGAAGTCAACATAGGCAAATTCTGGTCTTTGCACTACAGTAACTGTGGTTGGTTGGGTTTATGAACGGCATACCTAACATCTGGATTAGTAAAAATTTGTGACACCGCATAAAAGACAGAAAAGAAATCAAAGAAAATATAAAATAAAGTTAAAAAATATCTTCTGGAAAGGAAATAGCAAGAAATTTTCATAAAGCAAAGGATTACAAAGTGAGATGGATGGATATTAATGAAAAAGTGATTAAAAGGAATGGCTGCAGAAAGAAGTGAGAAAAGAAAAGTGTTGGACTGGCAAAGTCTCCTGGTAACTAGTAATTGAGAAGAAGGTTAAAGATGAATGAAGAGAAGAAAGACAGTGAGTTTTGGAGCACATATAAGAAATACTAGGCTCATGAACTCCTAAAATATCTGCAAAGAAAACAAAGCACCCCAAACTAGGTGTTGTATCATCACAAGCCAAACACATAGGAAAAAAGAAAAAGAAAAGAAAAAAAAAGAAACCTCCCCAAAAGATTTGGATTATGACTGCATTACTGAGATAAATTGTATGTAATTATGAGGCTCTTCATAAAAGCCTCGGAAACAAAATATGAGGACAGAATATACCTCTAACACAAAGGGTAAAATAGAGACACCAAAGAGAATATCATTAAAGGGGCTGCAGTAACAGCTTTTGGGAGAAGAAGCATTTTTTGGCAAAATTATTTTAAAGGGAGCAGAGGGGAAGGTTGCAAAGGATAATTGAAAGAATAAAATGAAACAACCACTTGAAAATACAACTCCCCTCCAGCAAGAGTTTGAAAAGCATCCCTGCTGCAGTCTTGCTTGCAGCTCAGTGACAAGGGTGTCCCCAAAGTCCAGAGGTTAGGTGTCCCAAGAAAAGTATTGCTGAACTCTGGCAGCTGGGGTCAGAGCTCAGCTTGTATCAGGGCAGAGGAAAAAGGCAGTCTGTGATCATAGAATCATAGCATGGTTTGGGGTGGAAAGGACCTTTAAAGTTCATCTAGTCCAACCCCCCTGCCATGGACAGGGACATCTTTCACTAGATCAGGATGCTCAAAGCCCCATCCAACTTGATCTTGAACACTTCCAGGGATGAGGCATCCACAACTTCTATGGGCAACCTGGTCCAGCGCCACACCACCCTCATCATAAAATATGTCTTCCTTGTGTCCAACCTAAATATACCCTCTTTCAGTTTAAAACCATTCCCCCTTGTCCTATCACTACAGGCCCTGGTAAAAAATCTCTCTCCATCTTTTTTATAAGCCCCTTTTAAGTACTGAAAGGCCCCAATAAGGTTTCCCTGGAGCCTTCTCTTCTGCAGGCTAAACAACCCCAACTCTTTCAGCCTCTCTTCATAGCAGAGGTGTTTTAGCCCTCTGATCATTTTTGTGGACATCCTCTGGACCCACTCGAACAAGTTCATGACTGTCTTCTGCTGGGGACTGCAGAGCTGGACACAATACTCCAGGTGGGGTCTCACCAGAGCGGAGTAGAGGGGGAGAATCACCTCCCCAGCCTGCTGGCCACACTTTTTTTGATGCAGCCCAGGATGCGATTGGCTTTCTGGGTTTCAAGAGCACACTGCCTGCTCATCACCAGTATCCCCAAGTCCTTCGCTGGGGTCCAGTGATGCTGGTGTCCCATAGGTCTGAAAAAAAAAAATCTCTCTTTCTTTCCAAATGCTGCAAAGGTTCAGACTACCACTGAATTTTTTCTTCACTGTAGACCTCCTGAATTTAGGAGATGTCAGTGCAACCTGAAGTATTTTGAGTCAGGCAGCCCTGTGCAGTATCTGTTTAAATAGCCTTTTTTTGACATAAAGTCTGCAGTGTCACAGAAGTAGTAGGTGTCATTTCCATCCTAGATGACTACATGTTATATGTAGTCATCTATCTTTCAATCTATCTATTTATCTATCTATCTGTCTATCTATCTACCTATCTTTTATCTATGCATCTCATGCTGTGTGTGTAACCAGTGTCCCTTGATAGTCTGAAATTGTAGGTATCAATGCCATGTTCAGATCTGATTTCCTTTACAGCCTCATCTTTAATTCTATTTCAATTTATTATTTTTCTAATGTTCACTAAAAATAATACACAGCAGCATCCATTGTCCTCGCACATGCATAATCTCCTGTAATTGGGTATTTCCTCCAATCCATCCTGTCAGCTCAAAAATATTGAATGAACTAGCTGTCATGATCAGTTAAGCTTTATTCAAAACTGCAACCCAATATCTTTGATGTTGGCTCACTGGGAACTGTCTGACATAATCCCACAAATTCTTTCGAAAGCACGGTCATGGGCATGCCCTGCATGTTTTCCCAAGAAGTTTAGACAGCGTAAGGCTGTACTCATAAAATCACAGAAATTAGAGATGAGGGAAGGACTTGTTATTATAACATTGTTTTGGACATTGATGGGCAAATTTTCAAATAATGGCAGAGCTCCAAATAGGATGCAGGTGCCCTGTCTCCTGGGATCAAGGAACTGACCAGTAAAACTCATTCTCTTCCACACATTCATGTTAGGTGAACTGCTGTAGAATCAATATATTTCTTCATTGATAATTTTAATTTACATTTGACGGTACAAAGTTCAAACCCTATTGCAGCCAGCTGGTTTGAGTTCTGGTTAGAAAACCTTTGTGATGGTTTAAGATTGTCTTCTGACTCAAATGATATTATAGATCCAAAGCCAGAGTGATATGACATTGTAGAATCTCAGTTTTCTTTTCAAAACAGAAGTGAGAATCGAGCCCATCTGTTGGTAGAAAATGCTCGACTTTCAAAAGCCAGAGAAGAAATAAAACCAATCCACAATTATCTCCATTTTTCCTCAACGCATGATTTTTATGCCAACTGGAAGATGTGTGCCAGGGGAAGAGGAAGAGAGTGCTGCTTCATGACTTCTGAGCATTTGGAACCAGTGATACAAAACATTCAGGCTTTTGTTTCTCTGCGCAGAATAACCTTTTACCCTCCAAACCTCACCCAACAGCTTTACATAACAACAGTTTTTGTGCTATACAACTCACAACAGCTGATACCCAGCTGCCTGGCTGCCTTTGGGCTCTTGGCATTTACATCTGGCTCATGCAACGTGTTCATACAGTACCTAATTTCAAGTTGCAGGTGTGAAACATGGTGTGAGTTTCCGTCCCCCAGAGAAACTGCACAGACAAACTTCAAAATGTTATCATTGGGCTGCTGAGACAGAAACATTTTCAGGAGACGTCACCAAACCACCGTTCCATGACTCTAAAAGCTTGGGAAGGAGAGGGCAGTGGAGAACAACATCATCTCCACATGGCTTTTAGACAAGGGAAGCGTTGACTTAGTGCTTAATGAAGACATCTGAAGCTTTGACTGTTCCACTGATGAGTGGGTGGGAAACCTCCAGAAAGGGAGGTGGGAAAGAAGAAGAGGAGAGCTGGAGAAAGGGACCAAGGAAAATTCGAGAAGAAAACAAAGGGAAAGATGCTGGCAGACATTAAAGGCAGAAGACTTTCCCACTGAGCAAGGCTGTAGGCAACAAATAATAAATAATACCAAATTCATATTCTGTACTACAAAAAGCCCATATTTTGGCCCTGATCTCTGAGCACTCATCACAGTGACGTCAATGGGAGCTTTGCAGCTGATCAAGGGGTGTTTACAGCCTTCCATTTTTATCCCAGCTCATCAGCCAGGGTACATGTTTAATGAAACATCACTGAAGCTGGAAGTCCGCCCTTTCCATTGAAGTTGTCAACTCATGCTCTAGAACCCAGGGGAAACCTTTTGCCAACTGGTTGCCATTTCTCTCACCATGTTGGTCAGAACGTGGATGCAATTCTTTTTCCAGGATGTTCAGCCATGCTTGGCTTTCTTTTGCATGCTTGGCAGGAAAGTAGCCTCTCCGCAGCCTTGCAATCTCTCTCTGCTCTCATTTCCTGCATCTCAGGGTGCTTGCCAGGACTCTCTGACATGCTGGGCAACTTTTTTCCCTGCAGAATATCTGTCAGATGAACTCCAAAAACCATGAGCTGACACAGCCAGCTTATCATTTTAGTCATTGTCCCAACGAACAAATGAGCACTGTATCTGTAGGAACTGTGGTCTTACCAAGTATTTTCCTTTAAACAGTTGCCCTACAGAAGAGTTACCCCTTGTGCTACTGCAAACAACCAAGGAAGCCATTCACAGCCTAACTAGGTCCCTTGTGTGCTGTGTTCACAGAATAGGAATATTTCCATTTCTTGGAGCGTCTTCCCAAGAAAATGATTCAGAGAGCTGGAGGAGAGGTCTTGCAAGTGGCTGACATTTCAGAAACCAATGGATGGTGGTAGAACAGATACCAAAACACTCTGTCTGCTTTCATAAGGTGCTTGGAGAGGCTCAGAGATTGGTTGTCATAAGGCTGAGGACATTTTCTGCCTTCTGAGCTCATGCCAAATAATGATTTTATCACTGCTGGGGCTCTAGTGTGTTGTTAATGATGTGTGAGGGTGCCCAAAGGTCTTGGATTAGATACTGGCTTTGTTAGAGTAATCCAAGATAAATAAATAAATCAATGAATAAATAAAAAAATAAATAAAATAAATGTGCAACTCTCAGGGCTGAGTCTTTGTCAAACATGTTCCTTTTTCTTTGTGAGTGTATCTCTGAGCTTTAGGGAGCCTTCTGTTTTAGCAGAAGACAAATAATTTCCTAGTACCAAAATGGTAAAACCTCAGCCTGGGCGATTCTCCAGGCCTGTAGCAACTTATTGATCCCACATAAACCTAAGATTTCAGCCTTGACTAGTCTATAAAGAATTAGTAAACTTCACAAAGACCTAGAGAGTATTATACAATCCAACAGCGCAGGAAATTGAAGTATTTATAGTGCTTTCTACTGATGTGCTTATTATTGTCTGCAGCACGTGATCCTCAGACCCATGACTTGGACATGTTCATCACTTCTGCTGGTCATATATTCATCCTCCATAAACTGTCACTGAACAAAGTCTTAAAAAGGAGTATAACCAGTTTACTAGAAATAAAGAGTTGCCTGTGGGAAAGCCACAGAGAAACCCTGTGAAGACAGAGTCAGGATTTTGGTACACCTCACAGCATCACTCCAGAGACCCCAGGTATTTCCTGCAGTAGTGGTTTCCAGTGTTGGGGTTTTTTTAATTTTCAGAATTCCAGATACTTCCAGGGGATATGCTGTCTCCACTGAGTGATATGAAGTTTTCTGACAATAAGTAAGAACTTCTTGGTTATGTTGCACATACACCTTTGTAGTACTCCAAGGATTTCCAGATATCTGTCAACTGCAGCTTGGGAACTACCTTCTTAAAGGCAGAAATTGTTTGTTACATGTCTGGACATCACTTGCCCAGAACTTCTCTGTAGCTACTGTGACTAATATTGCAGTAATAAACAGTCCTCCACTCTCTGAAAAGTGAATGTTTCTTTGACAGACACAGTGTTGAACTCTCAGTACAGGCTGACATCTTGAATATACAAGCCTGATACATGGATGAAATTTGTAGCTCATGAAAATTTATTACTACTCTTGTTCATGGCAGGACTGTGTCCTATCTATGCATATTGTCAGCTTGCATTTAAGAAACATTGCCTTTGAAAATAAACCAGCCCCTCTTATTTCATGCATTTCCAAAAAAGGCCATGATTTGCAGGCAGACAGCAGTCCCCACCAGTCTTTGAGAGCAGGTGGAAGTCATCTAATACAAAGCCATCAGAAATCAGTATCTCTGGGATCATGCCACAGCTTGGGGGCAGGATGGGAATTGGTGACATGAAGTCAGAAATGAGAACATTTCAGAGGGAGGGAGGAGACACTCTTCATTTGAAAGTGGACTCATTGATGTACAAAGAGTTGTTCCCAACTTCCAGGAGGCCCCAGCATCAGCTCCAAGCAAAACCTACCAGGTTGCTGGAGGACTTATGTTTTATTTCATTTTTTTAAAGACAAGTAAAGAAAGATTTACATGTCGAGTAACATGAGACAATTTGTGTGTGTCTGTGTGTTTTTCCTCCTAAGTTGGTGTGTTTTTAGAGAAAATTTTATTCATGAGCACGTTTGGCAAGTTGAGCCATTTAAAAAAATATATTAAAAAAAAGAAAGACCCAAACTGATATTTTGGCATGCCACCAAATCCCATTAAAAAGAGAGAAAAACCCACCCTAATATCTTTTTCATAATCCAAAATGCAGGGACATGTTTTAGTCATTTATGGCTTATGGGCTCAAAACACCCACAACTGCTTTGAATTACGAAGACTTTTTGGTCCCATATTTCCAGATTTCATCCTGTTACAAATGCTTGTTTTCTTCTTCCTTCTCTCCTTTTTCAATAACATAACATATGGATTTGTGTGCAGATTTAATCAGTTCAGCAGCATTCCCTTTCTTCCCCTTTTCCCCACCTCTAATACAGGTGACAGTGAGTGGGTTTCACAGCAAAGGTGAACTCCCTTTTGCTTGCTGTGTGCTTTGTTTTGAGTTAGAGCAAGAAATGTTCTGGGTGTTGGATCTGCCGTGCAAAATATGCCAGGCTTGGCCATTCAGGAAGTCAGAGTCGTTATCATTCTGGACCACCCTGGTGTTCAGACCTGCAAATGAGTGCATGGACTTTTTCATTCTAGTGGGACACTATGGATAACGCCAGGAAGTGCAGGACTCTCAACCTGTCTGGACAGAAGCCAGCTCATAAAAATATAAATATAGATTAGAAGAGAGGTCCATCTAACCTTTTGTCCCATTTCCAGCTGTGGTCTCAGTGGATGCTAAGCACAGCACATCAACGCGGCATGAATGAGCTTTCTTTTAGTCTCTTCAAGCTTCTGGCTGTCATTATATCCAGACCTTCTTGCAACTTCTCTATGGCTCAGTTCTGCACTCTTGGATGTCCATAGGACTTCTGCTCTCTGTTTCAGCATCTGGTTCTGCTAAAAGAGAAGGGGAAGCATGGAGAAAGCAAAATTTATTAGGAGGCTATTTTCCAGGTAGGGGTGGTGGGTTTTTTCTGTCATTGAGGTAAAGATCCTCTAAGGCTTAAAAAAAAATTGTGTTGCATGTCAACATAGAAGGCATGACTGTGTCCACAGAAAATTTCTATTACATTAAAGAAAAGGAAACTGTGGATCTGAATGTCCCCAAATCAGTAGAAATGCTTGGGTTCAGGAAGACATGACAGTAGTTTTAAACCAGATGTGCCCACGCTGGGAGTGTGATGTACAAGGCAACTCAGCATCCTCTTCCACTGAAATGTAACACAATGGTCTGCTTCTGCAAAAGAGATGGGAATGAATAGCAAGGATGAAGCTTTTATTTTTGTGAGAGTGGTTTTGGCAATGAAGAAATTCAACTTAAGCCTCACTTAGATAAAACCAGAGTCCTTCCAGCTCCTTCATCCGAAATGTGGTCTCTTTGCTCCCTGGAGGTTGCTCCTACCACTGCCTATATTCCAGCTTTACACATGGGGAAAAGATTTTATGCAAACTCTTGGAGGATAACCTGGCTGTTTTTTCCTGGGTCACATTGCCCTGTGGAGCAATGGTACATACGTTTAGTATAGAGGACCTGGATGAAGATGTCCAGCCACTACCCCGCTTCACTGGGAAAGCTGAGGATGGTCATTGTGTTAAAAAATACAGATTATATTTTATTTTTCTTTTTTGTTAAAATTTGACATCCAGAAATCTTACACAGCTACAGACTCCTCCTTCTACCAGCTATAAACAAAAACAAGTTCATGGAAAATATCACTGGTTTTCCCCCCTTTTTTATTATTAAAACAATTCAGTGAGCTGAGAGTAAGTTTTATCCCTTTGTAAAGTAATAAGTTCACCAGAAATGGGGCCCTGAAAATCTTAGTAAAGCACAGACAGCATCGTGAGGTTTTTGCCACAATGTTTTTCAGGGATTTAATATGGATCAGAGGCCAAAACCCTACTTATTTTCTGGACTAGGAGCAGCAAGAGCAAATACCCGTCACTGAAATTACATATTCCCACTGCTTCTAGAAGACTGTATTATATTATTGCCAGTTAATATTATTATTAGTTATTACAGATGACAATGATTATGATGATGATGACTATTATTGTTGTTGTTGTTTTTACCAATATCATTATCATTATTGCTACTACTGCTGAGCCTAATCATGACTAGGTAATGCTTTTGCTGGGAGCTGTATGCAAGTATAGAATAAAACATTCCTGTCCCCAGAGACTTTGTGCACATTGGCTGTTAAAAATCATTGGCAAAAATCAGGAAGGAAGGGACCTTTTTGTTACATAGAGAGCAATCAGAGATGTTCTCTGCTGTTGACTGCTTGATGTGCCCAGTTTTGGGTCCATATCAAAAAGTTGCGAAAGCGGGGGAGTTCAGTGGAGGCCACAAAGATAGGCAAGGGGCTGGAGCATGTGAAATACAAGGAAAGGCTGAAGGAGCTGGATATGTTCAGCCTGGAGAAGAGAGGTTTAAAGTGGGATCTAATATTTTTAATGAAATACCTCAATGGGATTCAGAGAAAGGATGAGCCAAGCTCTCCTTAGGTGCACTGTAAATAAGAAGCAATGGACAAAAAGAAGGAAAAAGTTGATGAGGGTGGTAAAGCATTGAGACAGGTGTCTGAAGAGCTTATGGATCACCACCCCTGGAAATACTCAAAACTCAACTGGACAAGCCGCTGAACAACCTGATCTGACATTGGATGAACTTTGCTTTCAGAGGGATTAGTCAGAGATGACACCCAGAGGTTTTTCTACAACTCTGCAGAGCCACTGGCTTAGGTGATAATATCACCTCTCCACCCTTCATATTGCATTTTACCTCCACTCTGCAAAAAAAAAATGAACTGCAAGACAGGGGATTATCAAAACCCAGAGTTCCAGGCATTGGACCTCTGCTAATACATGCAAGTTAACTCAAGCAGATGCAGACATGGATCTCTGCTAAGAGAGTTCAGTTATGTCTGGCTGTACCCTTGTGCTAGCCCGGCACTGGGGATGTCCCGTAGCTCTCCAAGCCTGGCTGAGCTGTGACAGCTGGGTCCACATTCAGTCTGCCCAGGCCCATTGGTACAAGGACTCATTAGATGCCGTTTCTCAGCTCTTGTCAGGGTGAAACCTATAGTAATTAAATATCCAGCATTCTCACGCAGACTCTCAAGTCTTTCAGTTTTTCCCTCCAATTAGCCTAATTGTAGCCTTAAAATATAAAGTGAATTTCAGGCCACAGTCTAAACATCTTATGAACTTTACATCTTTGGAAGATTTTCTCAATCTATCCTCTTAAGAATTTATGTGGCAGAGAAAAATAAGACCTAGGCAGACAGGGACTGTCCATCCTAGGAAAGGGATGACTCACCATGATAGATATCTGATAGACTATGACAGGTAGACGGATATCTTAGATGTTCACCAAATCACGGGGGACATGAAGAGTAGAGTGCTATCCACCCCTTCTCACAAATCAAGTAATAAAGGACAGTGAAAAATTTAAAGGTAATAATTTTAAAACACACAAGAGGATTATTTTTGCATAAACTGCAAAATTTTGCTGTCAAATGCATTCTCGCATGATATTTTTAGGGTAATAGGTATGAATGACTTTTCCAAAGTGAATAGAAGAAATCATGGAGATAAAGCCATCAGTGGCTATTAAATGGGATCATTTGGCATAGGATGTCCCTAACTCAGTAGTGGCCAGAAGTTGGAAACTTAATATCTCAAAAAAGGGTCACGCTTGCTCCATTCTTCCACTTTTTGCTCAAACTTATGTCTGTCAGGGACAGGACACTGAGCTGGATGAACCTGTAGTCTGAGCCCTTCTTACCTCCTTATGAGATGGCAATTGGAAGCGCAGGATGAGGTCCTCAGCTGGTTTATATTGACGGAACTCCATGCATTTCCCTGGCTCTGGGCCACTTTACACCAGCCAAAGATCTGTCCCGCAGAGTTCGGATCCTTGTAACTAAGTGTTTCCCTGTAGTTTACGATGATGAAACAATAGCAAAGTGCCCATCTGCTGCTATCAAATCATATGCCAACATATTTTCCACAGTCATATGTTCGTGCCTGAATGGCCATGACAGATTTACTACAGATTTAACATAATAAACTTGGGGTTATGTTTTAGTAGCTCTCTGCCTAGTTAGTGGAGTGGAGTGGAACTGTAATAGGCACAGCATGCTAGGCCACGACTAGGTCTCGTGACTCAGTAACATGTGTTTTATTGCTCCTTGAGTTCCTGCTGAACAGGTTTTTCTTGGACTCGCTCAAGTTTTTGACCAGGTGAAGGCAACATCCATCAAGAAACAGTTATTCTTCTGTGATGCTTACAGAGCTTAAAATAATGGCTGTGAGTGTGATCTCATGGGGTATGAGCCACCTGCCAAAGCCCCCGTAAGATACAGAGATCCTGTGAGCAAAGCAGACTTCAGATATGGTCCATACTTGCCTGGGAGGCCCCACAGGTGTTGTTGGATGTCTTGCAATTATTATGAGCGGTTTGAAGCTTACTAGTATTTGGGGGGAACTCAGCGAGGAAAACATGGTGAATTTGCAGGTTGAGCATGATCAGACCAAGCTTCCTTCACTAGCTGGTGTTTGTCAGAGATTTTGCCATGGCATGGTGTCCCTCATTCTCTGTGTGATGCTGCCAGTGCATGGTCCTCCAAGGCTCTGTTATCCCTTTTTCCTGTGTGGTGGAGAGACTCCCAACTCTTTGAGCAAAACCAAGCCCCATATTTCTTGTCCTGTTCCTCAGTCATATAAGGGACTGTTTATCTGTGGTCTGTTCCCTTGGACACAAGCTTACACCAGAGTAGTGTGAGTGAGTTGCTTGTAGAGAGCACAGGGGAAAGTTGTGTGATATAGCCCAAGGTGAAAGAATAAACTGGGTTAGCTAATCCAGTGGACCGCCCTAACCCTTTTTACAGGAAAGGTCTTAATGATGTACAGTGAATTTGTTTCAAAGCCATGCTTTTGGTTAATTTGGAATAACTTTCCTGCATATCCCAGTGCACATAAACCATAGTCTGAGTAAGCGCATCCCTTCTTTGTCATGGTTTAACAATCTGCCCAAACAGCCCAGATGGATGGTGTCACTTTTTTTGCTGTTTGGTTTTCAAACATAAAGTTTGTACCTGGTGACTATGTCAGAGTGGTGATGTTCAGCGCCTGCTTCATGCTCAGTTTGCATTTGGACAAGAGACAGACTGTAACGCCCAGACTAGTACAATCCCAGTGACTTTCACCATGATTTCTCACTCTTTCCAGATTGTTGCTTCCATCATAGTAGGGTTTACTCAAGGGCTCACAAAATCAGAGTGACCCCAAAACCCCCCTTGCACCATCTCTCCAGTTCCAACACCACCTCTTCGGAAATGCCTTTTGTCTGCACTTTACCCAGCCATACATCACAGCTGGACTAATTTTTCTGCTGATATTTACAACTAGGGAGAGAGGAGCACACACAACCTTTGGCCCACACAATGGTGTTTTGGACGGCTGTTCTCTGTTCCCAAGCCACCAGACTCTCTTTGATGAGTGATTTATGTCCAGGAACTTATGAAAAAGATTACCACATGCAAATGTTAACGAACCTCGATTACAGGGAAGGAAAAATTAATCCACGCTGGCCATTAAGTATTTTCTAAAGAAAATAGTTCTAATCATGAACAGAGATGGATTCCAAGAGCCAGCTCTCCATGCTGGGCTCTGCAGTGTGGCCTGGATGCAGTAAGAATAACAGATGTGGTCATCTTCTCTCAGCCCTTTGAGAACAACAGCACCAACCCAGTCACACCGATATGATATTACCAGAAAGCCTTGGGATATGAGGGTGTTATCTCTGACCAGCCCGTGAGAGCTAGGGTGGGGAATGTTTTCCCATCACGTCCAATCTGGGCAATGATACACAGGAGAATGGTGTTAACTGACATTTAGGTGACTTCATTTGAAGTGTATTTCTCACATTGTTCATGCTCGGTGCCGGTATATTGGAATTATTTATTCCAGGCTGGAGTTCATGCTCTCTGTTCTTTCTCACGGTCATTGATTAGAAAACCAAATCTTATCACTTGAGTAGGATAAAGTCCAAACACCTTGCAAAAAACCTTTAATAGCATTGGACCCATTTTACAGGTAAGGAAGCTGAAACACAGAGAGGTGAAGTGACTCACGCAATTGTTTCTTCACAGAGCTGCACCACATGTACACCTTTCCTTCAATAATAGTCCACAGGGTAGATTTGGGGGAAAAAAAAAAAGACTTTCCTGACAATGAAATGCAGCTGCCTATGAGGTGGAGCCCAAGAGTTCTTTGTAATCAATACATACATATTACAAACATCTGTCCCCTAAACTCAGAGCCCTTTCCTGTGAGATTAACATAACATTCAACAGTTACAGCAAGTTGTCATAATCTACAACTAATCGTCCAGATGACTACAAGGGCTTTTAGAGTTCTTTGTGTCAATGGGATTCAGCAAATGGGGATGGAGGAGCATGGGACTGTGGGCACATAACCTATATTTCTTGCAATGAGTCTTTGGATGACTCAATTTTTCTCACTATGCCTCTGTACATTGCTCATCTGTGGGAAATAGGTGCAGAAGAAGATGTGACTTTCCCAGTTCCTAAAAATTGTTGAAATATTGAAACATTTTCCCCACTTGAAATGAAGGGGAGGGAAAGAAGAATCTCCGAAATAACCTCAAACCACAAACCAGTAGGGAACACTAACTTGAAATCTAAGTAATTTCATTTTAGTAATTAGAAAACATCCTGTTGCAGTTTAGACCACAATATGTAGTTTCTGCATTATGAGTTTACATTCCAAAACAAAAAGATACTTGCAACTAGAGAAATAACATTTATCTTTTTCTTGAAAGGAAAAATATTGATGTTCTTTTTCAAGTAATATTCGTGTTGACATCTTTCTCAAAGCAAACACATTCTGGGGAAAAATATTGTTATATACAAATTGGTATTTTTCAACAAAATATAGTAATATAATTACTTGCTAACTCTCAAAATTAATTCACAGCCACCAAAAGTAAATTATCAGAGCTACAAGTAATTTCTATTGCTGCAGCCATACTGTGTGTGTTTGAAGGGATATCTTTGAGGGTACCTGTGTTTGACCTTCTATCCAGTAGCTCCCCATTACTTTTAAATCTTAATCTTAAATCATTTTCAATAGATATGGTGAGCAGAGATCTCAAAGGTATTGTTTCAAAAAAGGCTGATGAGAGCAAGCAACTAGGAAAAGGCTGTGCTGTGACCTCAACCACCATATTAGATGCTGGAGAATCTACACAAGAAACATTACAAATGCTGCAACTGCACGACGGTCTTCCGGAGGATTTTGCCCTTTACTAAATGTTACTACCAAGCAGCCATTGAATGTACTATCAGAGGAAACCAGATTTCCTTCTCGTGGTCCCAACAGTTCTCATTTCTACCAGACTGCAGAAAGGAGACTGGGAGAAGCCATCAAACCTATTGCAACACTATAAATAACATGCTGCAGCATGACTTGGAAATACCAAGGAAGAGGCTCTGATGGCATCTTTAAAAATAAATAAATAAATAAATAAAGAGATCTTTTCTTTCTCGCGTCATAAGCACGCGACCAACTCAAATCTATGGGGCCTACAAGATAAGGATGTTTGACTCGAGGCAGAGATCCCAGCCCTGGGACCCAGCATTCCCACGCAGTGAGCTTCAGCCCATCGCACCCTCCAGGGCTGCCTGCAACTTGCCGGCAGGCTGCCAAGCACTCATATGCACCGGAGATGGGCAGGAAGCTGTCTGTCCTGTGGTCGTGGCTGCTCCAGAGACAATGCTTTCAAAGCTACGTAGAAGTTGCCTAAAACCAGCCCTTCTGCTATAAAAAGAACAACATAAAATTTGGATGTGAGCACACAGACATTTGGGATTTTGGAGCCTGCATCCATTGGTAATAAATTCATAAAACACACAGCTCACCCTATGAATCCCTTTCGCTGATTCACTGAGAACTGCAAAAGGAATCTGGAGTTTCGGGTTGCCTCTCCTCCAGAAGAGAGAGATGTAATTTTACATTTTTGTTTAGTATAGGAAGTGTATGCATACTTGAAAAGAGTTAAACTATTGAAGTGCTTCTCAAAGTCGCAGCCAGATGCTTCAGAAGGACCAGGCTGTCAGAAACATGCCATCAGCTGTCTGCACGGTTTCTCTTGTCATCGCTGGTTCTGGTTGCTTCTTTTTTTCCAGTGTGGAAAATTCCCATAAAATGGAACAAGGATAAAATTGACCTGATGATACAAGAAATTACCAGGACTCTATGGAAATGAAACTTAGAACTTGAAAGTTTAATAAAGGAAGTCCTTGTATAACTCATTAACAAGAATAGAGCTCTATTTGAAGACCAAAAATAATCACAGGAGGGGACCTGCTTATAGCCAGCTCTAAGCCAGTTGTGTATATGCCCCTTTTTTATAAAATAAGAGAGACCATCAGGCCCCTACAGCCATTTGTCCCCCCCTAATCCAGGTGTGTGGTGATATATGTGCTGAAGGTGCCTCTCCTGGAGTATGGAGTGAACACTGAAGAGTAGATTCAGCTGGATTTTGATCTTTTAGAGATAATGTTAGGGAAGAATAATTTCACCGAAGTGACTAAAAATGGAAGCAAAGCACTGGTAGACTTTTCCTAATCCTCCTTGTGTCTACTTTCCTGAGCTCATGGATTGCCATGGGAGCTGGGCATCTGTACATCATAAATGTCCACCAAGTGCTTTGCCTCATCTCTTAATTCTGCAAGTACCTCTTGAAAATCCAGCTTTCCCCTTCTTTGGACCTCAGTGGTCTGTAAGTGAGATAATGTTTTTCTGTCTCCTGGAGGTGCTAGAAGGCAAACCATGCCAAATAGTATGAGAAGCTCACATAACCAGTCATAGGGCTGGAGACTCATATCCTATGTGAAATCACTGTAGATATTTCTGATTTTCAGTTGATTTTTCCTTTCTGAACCCTTTGCACACATAACCGACCTTGAGAAATACTGGCAAGAGTCATAATCATCATATCTTTGTTTAGTTTTCCCATAGCAACCTATACAACTAACTTAAGTTTTCAGAAAAAAAGCCCCCAAAACAACTCCCCCAAAAAACACCAACAAACACACATAAGGATTTTAAAAAATATTTGGAAAATGGTAAAGATTTTTTTTCCAATCAGCAGTTCTAATGTAATCCCACAGATGTTCAGACAAACTATAAGACCAATTGTTTTCTATTTGTTTCTCTAGGGCTTTTCTTTTTAGCCACAAATGGGAACCATTTCACATTACAGAAGTTAAAGGCTGTTCTCTACTATCACCATACTCTGTATATTTCCCACTAACAGGACATAAATAATTCCAGCAAAAAAGCACATTAAGAGGAACATGATTGCCAAAGGATGCTGCTTCCCTCCCTGGTTATAATTACAAGGATGTGTGGTTTTGCTTAAATGGGAAAACAAATAGATTTCCCCAGCCTTTCTCTTCCCCTCCATCTGAGTAGACACTGCCTTTATCATAAGCTAAAAGAGAAATATTTATAGGAAAGCCTTGTTAAAATGCTGGCACGGTATTACTGTCTCTGGATGAGCCATAAACTCACTTGGGGGAAAAAAAAATCACCCTGTGAACGATGCCAGCAAAAAGCCAGTGTGTTGTTCAACTGCCAGGCTTGAACAATGCACGGGTCTCGCCTCAGATCTCCAGCCTGGCCTGGATTTCCCCTGTCAACAAGTCATTTAGGGCCAGATGGTTCATGCTCAGCGCTGTCTTGGGCAGAGCTGATCCGTCCCTTTGGGGAAGAACAAGGGACCCGATAGCCACAGAGGGTCCTGTGCTCCTGGTTCTCTGTTAGATTAATTTCCAAAGAGGTTCAAGCAGCAAATGGGAAGGTGGAGAGCTGAAAGGTGCCAAAACGCGTTAAATGCTCTCTTAAAGTCTCAGTGTCTTGTTCACCAGAGTGGACCGCAGGGAGAATGGACATGCAAGCAATCCACTCCTGACAACTGCGAATCTCACGCACGTCTGTTTTTCCCCATGTCCCAGATTAAGCTCCTGTGCTGCTGTATAAACAGGCTACTGTGCAGGCTTTTCTCAGTGGACGCAAAGAACGGCTGGAGCTGCCCTCAGCAGCATAAAGCAAGGTGAAGCAGCTCCACGTTGTGAGGGCATCTGCAGATGATTAACATCAAACACAAAATGCTGCTGTCCCATCGATCAGGATCCCTGGGCTGCTGATGTGTGTCTTGCTGCCTGCCAGCTCCTCGTCGGCTGTGTGGAGCAGCAGCCTCTGCACCATGCTGCAGGTGGGAAGCAGCGAGTCTTGAAATGCCCGGAGAAAGGTCCCTCCAAAGCTGGTCCCAGGACCTTCAAGACTTGATCTGGAACCACTCTGGCAGCCCCATGTTCCTGTAATGGGCCATACCCTGCCATGGAAACACACTGTCAGGAAGTCTGACCCCATTTCCAGAGCAGGAGGCTGATTTAGATGACAGTCCCCAGTGGATGGAAAACTCAGCAGTTCTTCAGCCAATGACGCCAATAAGAAACGGTTTTAAATGCACGCACATGCTTTCACTGAGTGCTGGAGGCATCGGTAGGGAAAAGGCCAGTCATTCCAGGTGTATATTTAGTCTCATTGCTGTTCTATTTTCTTGCTCTCCCTGGAGGAAAGATCAGAAAGGTTGCCTGTTGTAATGCCTTCCCCCCACCACTGTTCCAATAAATCTGAGCAGGGAACCACACACATCACATACAGAGAAATTCCTCCACAGCCAAGGGCCGAGCACAGATCGCTACAGGCTGGGCACTGTAGCATGGGGCTCTGCGCTCTTCTTCAGTGAGCATAGCTCACCGGCTTTAACTATAAGAAACAGTGCACTAGGGGATTTTTGTAAAAAAAAAAAAAAAAAAAAAAAAAAAGCAAACTGATCAAGTATGGGCTCAGGTCTTCATGTAGACTCAGCTGTAGATCCTCATTTAATTTAAGAATGGTAATACGAGAGATTTTGCTGACCCACCAATTAAGGAAGTAGATTTTAATCCAGATATTTTCTTTAATGTGGAAAGCATGAAACAGCTTCCAAATGAGGCTATTCTGCATAGGGGAAACTGAGGCACAGTGAGCAAGCTTCTCCACATTCCTTTCAGCAGGCCAGAGCTGGAATAACGTGTCATACTTCTGAGTCCAATCCAATTTTCCAAATCCAGTGCAAACAGCCAGCACAAAGCCTGCATAAGCACTTCTAGGATTAGACCAGGAATGCCAACCAAATCCTCTGCTAATCTGCACCGTAAAGTTCATGAAATCAGGCTTCCTCTTAAAATGTTACTTGCATCCAGCTGTGTCAGAAACACCTTCCAGAAAATTAATCTTCCCAAGCTGGAGATTCACTCCCAGGCAAAGCCAATCCATCAGTATGGAGTAAGACTTCAATGTAAAGTTGGTCTTTTTGCAACTTTCTGTACAGAAATGAACTTGCCTGTAGGTAAATGACAGAGGGACACTTTTTTCCTTTCCGAAGCTGCTCAGCATCACTGCTAGCTTTATTTCAAAGCCAGGTAATGAAAGACCCTGAATTCAAAGATACAGGGTATGTGAAAAATCATCTTCAACTGTTTCTGTCTGAAAAAAAGGAGGGACAGATTTGGTCAGGGCCTTGTAACTACATCTCCATCCCCATATTTGTACCACATGTGTCTCTGTTTACATGGAGCTAGTGGTCAAGCCCTTTGCTGCACACAAAAGGTGAGCTCTGAAGGACTGTGGGGACTGCAATAGTCCAAATCCCCATGGACATGGGATGAATGCAGAAGGCACTTGGAGATTTTGTCTGGGCTGGGCTGCGCACAATTGCAATTTTTGGTCTGATGGCCCCTGCCTCTACAGTTCAACAAGGCCCTTCTGTAGACCTGCCCCATCAGCAGCTTAGTAAGACAAAAGCCCCATATCTACTGGGAGGTATCCCTGATAGAAGAGGTCAGAGCTCTGGATTATAATGCTGCTGAAGTGCCTGGTGGACATTGCCATCAGCCCTGGCTTCCTACCCTGTTCCCTGTCATTGTTAGCAGCTGCAGAGCCGTGCCTTTACTTCCTCTCCTGACCCAAGGGGTAGGGTCCCATGGGCCATTCAATACCCCTTAGGTCTTGCAGCATCGTACCATTCACGCATCCACTGCCTCTTAATGAACATTTCAGATGCTCTGCTTCTGCAGCCGGTGAAACTGCCATGTAGCTGGTGCCCCTGGGAGTCAGGACTTGCCAGAGCAGTAGCTTGTGTGAACCTTCCTATTGTTCAAGCTCAGAGCTAGCGTGGCCATTGTTACTTATCAGTGACTGCTGTTTTCCATTACAGCCTGCTCCAACATGAACTGGATACGAGCACTGGGCTACAAGCCGGGCTCCTAGGCCTCCAGAGCTCTGCTGAAGGTCTGAATTGCTTCCAGCTCCTTCTTAGAAGTCGCTCTGTATTCAGTAGAGAATCACACTCTTGGGCTCTTCACTTCTCAACTTGTTTTTTTGCCAGAGATTTCAAACCAACCCTACAGTTGTTCTTGTTCCACAGAGCTGAGAGGATTTTCCCAGATGCTTGTGAATTGCTCAGAGCACATCAACAGGCACAGAAATTTTTTCAGGCCAGAAAATACATACTAGCTCCACCTCTCCACTGGCTTAGCAATTGAAATTACACATGGATGGGAAAGTACAAGTCTAAGTTCAATAATACTTTGCATTCCTACAGCGTCCTCCTTCCTGGGACTGGGAAAGGCTTCATCACTGTTAACCACTTCAGCTTAATGGTGGGTAAGCATTCATTCATGCAAGCAGGTTATAAACCCCGCCCCGTATCCCCTTTTCAGTGGCAATGACTGCCCTGTTACACAAGTACTGCTCAAGAAACACAATCATGACGAGGTCTTCTGTGGCATCCCTTATATTTAGCATTTAGAAACCTTGCAGAGGGAGAAAGGGCACATTGTTCAGCTGGTGGAAAAATTGCTGGGAGATCTGAGTGCAAGTCCTAAAGACCCTCCAGTCTCTGTTACCGCCTCAGCCAAAATTTTTGACCTGAACACACCCAGCCCAAGTCCCTTCTAATGCCTGATGTCTAAAGTTTTTTTGGAGACTAGCTTTAGGCTTTCAGAAGTCCCTGGCCTGTGGGAAAAATTACACACCAGAACTTGGCCAGATTATTAGCTGAACTTCACTTTCTGTACCTCTTCCTTCCCTATCTGTAAAACAGAGAGAATAGCATTTCAGACCTGGCCACCGAAAGCATAGGTCTCTGTGGGTATGGACTGCATCTTATTCATGGGTCTGGCTGTTCTGGGAAAGTAACAAAATACCATCGCTTCACAGGAGAGCTGGTAATGTTAGTGGATAAGGTACTCAAAGAAAGTCTTTTATCCCAATTCAAGAGAAGAGAAAAATAAGAAAGTAAGTTTTCTGTGTCATGACAAATTCTTCACACTCAGCAGCTGGTCCCAAAACCAGAAGTCGTTTGATAAAGCAAAAGGTGAAGAGATGTGGTTCCCAGTAAGGTCTAACTACACAGCATTGTGAAAAAAATCAGTCTGTAGCCTCTGACACATATTTCCACTGGGTTTGCACTGCTCCCTCTTCCAATTCCACAGGAAACATGGGGACTTGGGAGGAATTTATTCTGCTGCCTAGAGAGTGACATTCCATTTATCTATAGGACAGGTTTGACATGTAAAAATGTCTATACCCGTACTCACTCCATTCGTAGGTCTTTATAGGGGTGCTCTAAGCTCAAGATGAGAGTTCTTCTGTGCAGCCCCCCTCAATCCCACTGCCCCATCCTATCTGTGCTAGCAAAAGGTACCTTTATTCTTAAAGGTACATCTTTTCCAAAAACAGAGAGCAGAGCTGTAGCTGAAATGCTAGAAAAGTGGAGCAACTTAGCATCAAACTAAAACAGAGATTTGCTTCAATTTTTATTGTGTGGAACAAAGAATACTGTATTTTTATTTCAGACCAACTCTAAATGTTTTGTTTCACTCCAAGGTGCTTTGTTTTGTTTTCAGCTTATTTAATCCTTTCAAAGAATTGTTTAAATTCCGTGCTGATACAAAGAATCGTTTTGAAATAGAGAATTCCAAAAGCTTCCTTTTTTTTTTTTTTTTTTTTATAACAAAGGCCTCTGCACTGTTTTGCTCTCAGAGGAAACAATTCCCTGAATTTCTGTATCATTTTAGTCCTATTGCTGCTGAAAAAAAAAGTCACACAGCTCTCACTGCAAGTCACTGGAAGAATTAACACCAGATGTGGCTATATCCTGAAGCATGTTACTGTTGGGTCGCCATTAAGAAAGCACCTTCTTTCCTGGAATTAGTTTATCTCTGTGTGCACAATATCCTCACCAACCCAAAGGCTAAGTAATGGATTTTAAAGGGGGCAAAAATAGATACAAAGACTTTTCTTTAATAACCACCAAAGGCATACCTAGAAGATTGAAAGCCAGAATCCAGTAAGTAGAGGAAGGTCTAGAAAGACGTGTTTGGGGAATGTAAATTGTTGATCTGGGAGATTAACTGCCATGGTGTTTCTACTTAGATACCCTACAGTTGGCATTCAGAGCCACGAGGCATTCCCAGCTCTCCTGGAGAGAAGCCCAGTGTCGCTGCTGGACATTTGCTCTCCTGTTGCTGGCTCCTGCTCCAAACCAAGGTACCTGCTTCTCTCTGTGGGGTGGAAGCAATTGCCTTAAAATGGCACAGGAACCCAGAGGGGAAATGGTGACTCCCCTGTCCTGCTTCCTGCAGGAGCATGTCACTCTCGCTCCTTTGGGAGAGGGACATCTGTAGCAAGATGCATTCCCACCTCTGAGGAGGTGGGAGCTGAGCCATGTGATCCCTGGGAAAACAAGCCAATGCCTAGGCCCTTTTAAAATTAACATTTACATTTGCACTTGATTTTTTGTGGGTGCTGGGGAGCATAGACATAAAGCAACATTTCCCATACAGGCACAAGGTGCATTCAAAGGGCTCTCTCCTGTCACCAGCACCCTTCACTGTGCTCCTCGTGTTCTCTGCAAAGCCTTGTGTGCTTCTCCATAACCTCTTTCCAATCCCCGCTTAGCACAAAACATGACTCACCCTTGCCCAGCCCTCCTGTTTGTCTCCCCCACATCTGGAAGCCATCTGGGTCACACTGCTGAGCCTCCCCATCTCCCCCTCCCCGCTGCACAAGCAGCCCAGAAGGAGAAGTCCTGCTCCAGCCACAGCAGCCTCACATGTGCCTGGACCTCCCTGTCTCTGTCTCTGCAAGGCTGCACCAGCATTTCCCACGCTCCTCCAGCAAATGATTGTGCACTGATGGGACTTGTGACTCTGCCCGTGTCATAGAATCATAGAATGGTTTGGGTTGGAAGGAATCTTTAAAGGTCATCTAGTCCAACTCCTCAGCAATGTGCAGGCTGTCGTCTGAGCTATTTCCCTCACAGCCATCCTCCATATGCCCCAGCTTCTGCAATGGTGGGCTGTAGGCTTATGGGCTTTGGAGACAAGGGTACAAGAGGGGCAGTACTGAGCTGGATTAAATGTTCGATTATACCATATCCTGTCTGCAGCTCTGCCCAACAGCAGATCCTTCAGGAGAAATACAAAAAGAGGGAAAACACAAGGTGATACTTCTCCAGAATACTCTCCCAGCCACTAGTTCATTCTGTCTTAGGCCTTTTTGCACCAAGGGAACCATTTTTTTTGTTTAATAATCTGGCACGGGCATTTCTTCTCTAGGCATTTTTTTTTTAGGCTTGTACATTGTTAGTTTCTGAAACATCTTTGTTCAGGGAGGTCCACATCTTCATGGCGCCCTATGAAAAGGACCACCTTCCTGCTTGTCATCCTTTCAAGTGCGAGTGGCATCATTTTCATGGCCACCTCAGGCCATCACACTTTACTGCCAAAAGTCTGTCAATGGCACCAAATTTTCACACCCACGTTCATATTCCTTGGAGTTCATCAGTGACTTTGGAGACTGCCCAAAGCAGGCACAACAAGGAAGAGAAAGAAAAGGGCCTTATCCAGGACACCAAGATCTGTGATCCAAGGGTTCCTTCATGTCCGCAAAGTTGTGAATCACTGTGCTATATGGATCTTTGGCCGCTGCAGCAACCCTTGAGTGAGCCGAAGATAGCTGTGAGCATAATTTAGAGCTCCCTAGAGGCCGGTCTGGAGGTCCTCTGAGTGCCAGACCAACTTGAGTTGGCCTGAGAAGCAGGCACAAAGCCATTTTTGCCCAGCTTTGTGCCAAGCACAGCTCTGCTGGAGCATGAGGCCAGAGCAATTGTCTGAGAAAGCATCCTTTCTTTTTTCCCTTTCTGTTTCAATTACTGTTTTTTCTCTCACATTTGCTCTTCTGTCCTTAAATGAAGTGCGATGTTAGTGGGCAGCCTCAGGCTGGGCTGTCTAATGGGGTGAAAACAATTTCAGAACAAGAGCAGAAAATCAATTGTCCCCAAGACCCCAAATCCTCCTTTACATCTTGCCATTTTCTTCCCTGGTTTCCAGATAAATGCTGACTCAGATCAGAGCACATCCTGCAGTGGAGCATTCCTCACAGAGATCCACTGGATGCTGGTACTGTGGCTGTGCTCACACGATGCCCTTGACTTTATCGAGATACTAATCTGGATCTTTCTTTCTCTCCTTTGCCCAGCTGCTAATTTTCACAGCACTTTTAAGAACTTCAGGCAATATCAAGAGCATGTAGACACCCACACTGCCAATGCTGGTCCCTTCTTGTGCTAATGACCCATGCTCCACTAGCTGTGCAGTCAGAGAAATAGTGCGTGACTCCTCTGAACTGTCTGCTTTCTGATGAGATGAATGCATAGTAGAAGTCATCTTTTTCTCACTTACCATAGCTCTGCTGGAGGCATCTGCACCCTGGAGGCATCAATCCCACACTCAGCATCTTTGACACTTTCAGCTGCTTTGTTCAATGGTCTAGACATTGCTGTACTCTGTTTATCTATCTAACTAATTTTTGAAAGGTTTGAAAGTTGGGAGGAGGAAGGGGAACCAATGCACACGTTGAAGACGCACTGATAGACAGATTGATTTCATTAGGAAATGTCATGACAAGTGGCTTTCCAGGATCCTTATTACTCTCTACTGTTGAAAGAGCCAGTAAGAGTGAAGGTGTCCACAGCAGTGAGACTGGAGTTGCAATCTCCTCCCAGTCATTGCTGGAAAAGCTGCTTTCAGGGCTGAACCAGAGGTGAATTCCTGCAGAAGACTGTAACTATGGCCAACACCAGGGTCAAGAGCGTATGAGTGAGTGGTCATCCCCCTTGAAGGCCTTGTACATGGAGATGTCTACGACAACCCTACAGCCCAGAAGAACCCTGCGGTGAAGACAGCCTCTGGCATCCTTTGGTCTCTCTGGTATTACTCTGGGACATGGTCTATTTCTCTCTCTCTCTGCCACAGCACCATTGCTGTCTGTGTCACTCTGGGATCTCCTCCTGCTTGTTCAAGGCAAATTCCTTGGGCTGAGTTGCACCATTGTGGTACTGCTCGTTTTTGCCCTCCACTTTCTCACTTGCAACCTCTGCAGTGAAAGCTACGCTTTCCACACTGAGAGTGAATATTGGGCAAGGTGCTCCATTCCAGAAATAAACGCTTTCCTAATTTTCTAACATAATATGTTTTTCCCTTTTATTTTAATAAAAATAACAATAATAAACCAAAGCACCCTTTCTCCATTTATTTTTCTTACACAAACACATAATCCTGGTGCCTTAATGTCTCATCAAGAAAATCCAGACTGGAGCCTGCAGCCAGGACTCTGTGCCACCTAGATATTTTGGACACATATTTGGACTCACATATGCACATACACACACACTTTGCCTTCCCTGCCTCAGCAGGACAAGACTTCAGATCTTTTCTTGCATCCACAAACTTGAACGGATACACTGAGCCTCAGCAGGGAAAGGTCATTTCCACTCATTGACATTCAGGCTGTCTCCCCATTCCTACCCTTCAAGTGATATTTATATTTTTAAGAGCATCAGCCTGGCTGAGGAGAGACTTTCCATTCATCAGGATTTCTGGGAAGAGGGAACTTTCACACCTGTAGGAATATGGGGTTTTGACAGAAAAATAACCAAATCCTAATGCATCTTCTCCTAATGGGCTTGCCCAGTTACTGGATTGAAGCTGTTGGCTGTCCTGTGATACTGTTTCCCAACAAAAGAAGGGGTTTGTGAGCACACATCTTGTGCACGGGTGTGTGTATCTGCCTGTCTGCCAAATCATTCTCCCTCTCTTCAGCTAATAAATTCTGAGCCTTTTGACCATATTCAGTTCAATTTCATAGTGGGACTGCATTTAAAAAAAAAATAAATGTACCTGCATTAAAGCAGGAAAAGAAAAATCTAGTTAGTTAGCAAACTAGGGGAGAAGTCAAAAGAGCTCAAGCCTTACCAGACTCAAGAGACTGACAGAGTGAAAGAGGGAGCTGCAGGAACAGCTATATTCACTTCACTAGCCTGTGAACATGTTCATGCTTTTCCTTCATGACCTAAGAAAAGTCCAGGCACAAACATACGAAGACCAGGGTGCACACAGGCTGATGCTGAGATTCTACAGGGTAAATGCACTTATATAGCTCTTTGTACAATGGGATCTCGAATCGCAAACAGGAATCCTACTCACCACAGCAGTAGAGGTGATTTGGTACACTAATAGTTCACAGTAAAACATGGCTGAAGACCGAATAACATCTGAGATAGGGAGATTTAGACAGATAGAGTCAGTCCCACGTCCCTATATTAAGAAAGCTACCCAGGGTGCTAGAGTTGCCTAAAGATGAGTGTTTTAGGGTGTAGATGGGATGGGAACAGAGTGCCAGCCAGCCTGTTTCTACTGGCAGTGATCCCCTCTATCACTCAGCTCATGTTCCCATTGCACAAGGAAATCAGCCATTAGATCTTAGTGGCTTGACTATACCCATTATGGGATGAGGCTGGAATGGGGTAAATTATTGTAGGTTTTACACGTGAGAGGGAAGTTTATAAGACAGAGCAGACCTGAGCCTGGCAGCCCAAGAGCAGTTGATGAGAGTCACATTTCTGTGGAGATGGGGAAGAGCAGACTCGGTTTAGGAAATCAGGATGTAGCAGACATATGCCGCTCACAGGGTAGTTTAGCTATGAAAAACCCTAGTTCATCAACTCTGGGCTCTTCCTATCGCAATCCCCATCCATCCACTTGTCCTCTGCCTCCCCAACCTCTCTCATGCCACCAGCGAGAAACAGAGGTCCCAATGCCGTACCCCATTATCCCAGTCCATTTCATAGTCCATCTCTCTGTGTGCTCCCAAGGCGGCAGTGAGCACCACACCCATTTTACCAAGAAGGAATGACTTACCCCAGGTCACCCAGCAGCCCCACAGCTGTGCCAGGAATGAAACCCAATCAGATAAAAGTGTCAGAGCGAGTACAGCCAAACTGTGCTCCGGAGCAGTTGGCCAGATGAGGTAACAACCAGGGAAAGACGCCGATGGAGTTTGGCAGGATGCAGGAATCACACGCGCCTCCCACTTTGGCAGAAATCAGAAGCTGCTCAGACTTTTCATGTCTGTTGGCTGGAGCATTTACCCAGCACTGCACAGGTTCACAGGAGACATTTGGGGAGGGTCCACTCCCATCCCTGAGCATCCCATGCCTTCCCTCCACACACAGCAGAAGATGTTAAAGAAGTTACAACACAGGCAAAGTGAACTCCATACTGAACTCATCACTGAAGTGTTAATTATTTTGGAATCCTGATGTGCCAGAAATTGCCCAGAGAGGTTGTGCAGTTTGATGTTTTCAGGACCAGACTGGATAAAGCCCTGAGAAACCTGGTCTGGCCTCCTTGCTGTCCTGCTTTGAGCAGGAGGTTGGACTAGACACCTCCCGAGGTCCCTTTCAGCCTGAATTATCCCATGACTCTTTAAATTGCAAAGCTCAGCCACATCTCCACCATCCACAGGGTGATGCCAGCCAGTTCTCTGCAGTAATAACAGCAGATAACCTGCAATAGCATAAATAGGTAGTAGATAACCATCCAGACCTGCTTGCATGGACGTACGCGTCCCACATGCCTCTTCCCCTCAAAAAAGTAGTAATGTTTGGCTGCTTTTTTGCATGTACCTTATTCACTGTGACTTTTCCTCAACATATAGCAAATGTGGGGTAACTTGTTTTCATTTAATGTGTAATGAGAGCGCACTGCATTCAGCTCATAGACCACATCTTGCTCAGCCGCCGTAACCTCACCATGCACCTACTGCTCTTCTGCCTCTGCTCTTCACCCTGGTCCATTCCAGAGTTTTGCTACCCGTCCCGGCTTTTGTGATGTGAGCACACTGCTTTCACTTCTGACCCAAGGAAGACCTCAGACCAAACATCTCAGACTCCAGCCATCAGCCGTATCACCTTCCTTTCTTATTTTCCATCATAAACTTCCCCCGGCTCCCCCGCTCTACTTCCAGGGCTAACTCATCCGTTGCCGAAAGTCCTCCACCACCCTCCCTTCCTTCCATAATCCCTACGACAGCAAAGCATTTGATCTCTCCTCTTTGGAAAGGCCAAAGGGATAAGCCCTGGGCCTCTTTGGCCTGCATGGTGGAAAAGATCTCATGCCAGGTAATCCTATTGTTCCTCGTCCCCCTACCTGACAGCCTTGTGGTGTTTTGCTATGAGATGCCAGATGTTATAAGAAGATGGGGGAAGTTCAGCTCGGTACTGACGGCTCCAAACACATTAGTATTAAATTCTTATACAATCAAAGCTGCCCGCAAAATAAAGCCAATGATCTACCTGATTTGGATGTTCTTGGCACAGGACAATAGACTACAATTTTCCAACAGAATCGACTTGTTATAACACAAGGACTTTTTTTTTTTTTAACGTTAGCTTGTTTGCCCTCCTGCCAGATTTTGTTAGTAATACATGGCATCAGGCCAACTTGCAGCTTGTTTGGAGTTCATCTAAAAACCTCTAGTAAAAGGAGATAGAGGTTCCACATTTCCCTTGAAAGATGGAAAGCTTCAAAAGCCCATTTGTGGAGGCATCAAGCCGACTGTCTGGGGTCCCAATCCTCAAGCAATTACCTCATCCTGCTAATGAGGAGTTTGCTTCAGGCTGTACTGAATAAAGTTCTCATTCTGACTCTTGATTTTAGAGGAGCAGTTGTTCAGTCAAAGTTGGCCAAATGAGTTCTCTTACTGGTTTCCCTGTTTATCCATACCTTTCAAAGTAATATCTCTAAAGGGGAGACAAAAATGAATTTAAATGCACCAATTTTCCAGCTCAGGATACACCATCTTTTGGGTAAATCAGCTTCCTACCACAGTCAGGTTTTATTTGTCAAATTTTGATTTTTTTGTCTTTTTCTGACACAGAGTTTTTTCGTGAGTGTTTATCAGTGGTGATAACCAAAACAGGCAGCATTTTTAATGCTCTTTCCTCAGGGAGCTGCTCAGTGGTCTGGGAACAGTGCTTTCAAAACACGGATGCCATTTCTCACAGCGCAATAATGGCGACAGAAGACAGCTACATTTTCCATGGAAGTTTTTAGGGAAGTTACATTCACTTTCTCAATAGATTCTGCTTCTCTCATTTTTGGCCTCCTTACAAATACTAGAGACACCTGGGAGACATCACTTTCTTCAGACTTTGGCGTGATGTAAGCCCATTACCTTTGGGCTATTAGCAGATGTGAACAAGGTATTCATGTAAAGCCAACTCAGTAAACAATTCTGTTGGTAATGTAGAAGAGCGACCTGACTCCAGATCACTCCAAATCCCACACTTCTGTCTGCTTTACAAAAGTCAAAGGCAGTGAAGAAATCTGTTTTTCACAACATTAGCATCTTTAACTGAACACAGTCTGTCTGCAGGGTGTTACAGTTGGGTGTGAAATGGTTTTCCTATTCTGTGAATTTTATTTTAAAATCTCAGCAAGCTTCCCATCATAAATTGTGATAAAAAGATGAAATATCTAAAGTGCTGACACTCAAAAATCTAGTGATGGGGAAAGGAGGATTGTGGGCTTTACTGAAATTGTCTGGGTTTGAACTTTTTAAAGCAAGCTTAAAAGCCTTCATTTTTATTTCAAACACTTTGATTTATGCTTACACTTTCATTGCAATTAGTCTTAATTTCAAACAAAAATCCACATAATTTTGCCATTTAAAATATCATATTCATAAAATATAAAATACCAAACCAATGCAATTTCAGTACTTAAAATCTGGTGTGAATCAACAAGTTCCTTTTTTCCCTTAAAACACACAATTTGAAGGAAAAAGCATTTCCTAGCACAGAATACGTTGTGCCCTACTGTGGCTGAGACGTACTTTTTACAGAATTTCTTGTCCAATGGGAGAAATACTGACTTCTGCAGAGCCAGGGGATTTCCTGTAATACCAGATAAATCTGCAATGGGGAGAGTTTTCTTTACTAAGGCCTGGATAGAAACATTGAACACTTTTGTCTGGAAGCACTTTGAGACACACCTTAGCATTATCCAGTAATAATATGGAAAATAACTGGGACTTTGCCACAGGAAAGCTGATGCCATCTCACAGCTCTGATGTAACTGCGTACAGTTGTATTTTTTTTTCCCCACGTCTCCTCCCAGCATATCTCCAGCCATTCTGGAGTTTAATTCATGTGAAAAATCAGCAATTCAAAGCAACCTTTCCTTGCCTAGAGTATTTCAGAAAAAAAATGGTGGTGTGGTGTTTCCATTTGATCTGTGCCTTTATCTAATCCCACCACTTGCTGGTTCAACCCAGTCTAGGAGACTGTCATGGCCAGACACTCCTCCTGTAGAGGGTACTACCAAGGGACATGAACATTAATACTCAATAGCTCCATGAGTATTGGATTTCTGCTTCCTTCCCACTGCCCCTGTTGAAGAAACCATGAGGAAGGACACCATATGCTAAATTAAATCACTGAGGTTTGCTTCAAACCGTGGCATGGTTTTACCATGCAAGTAGTCAAGGATGGGACCAAAAAGAACGTTCCTAGTGTGAAAGTCCTTGCAGAGTCCTCACAGCATGGTTTTAGCGCACCAGTACATAGTTTGTGGGAGCTTGCAACAGCTTCTCCTTGTTCTGTATGTCTTCTTCAGAGGCACTGTTCCAGGACATAGATCCCCAGGTTGGCATTTCCACACAAAGCTGCTTTGAGGTTTTTATTTCATTTTGTCCTATTTTTCACTACAGTGTATTAGATTAAAAAGGCCTTTCATTGCCCATACTGCTTGCAGTTTCTACTCTCCCCTCTGTCTTTCCTTTTGTGAACGTCAACCAAAACCTGAACTCATATTGAATTCATTTCCTCTCTGGATACCTCAGTACCAAACATTCTGTGCAAAAGAGAGTAAGCTGACCTTCTCCTGTTGAATTAGGAGCTCCCCCTCAGTTTGGATCTCAATCCTGTCTGAATACTGCAGTCTTCAGCAGCACTGCAAAAAGAAATGCACATGAAAACCAGGACCATGCATATAAGACCTATTGGCTTTGAGGGACTTCAAATCACCCTGGTCCCTCCAAAACCCCACTGACTCCCTCAATTATAATTCAAGCCAGTTAGAACAGCCAGAAGATTGCTCAGTTTCTGCTGAGTGTCCAGGACCTGAGATGGCTGCCAGATGATGCAGACAAAAGTCTACATGGCCCATTATCAGGAAATCAGGACAAACCATCAGCAGTCCCAATGTTCCTGGAAAGCCTGGTCTACATAAGCATCAGGAGCCACAAAGGGGAGTCAAGAGGGGGAATCATTTATGGAGGGTGGAATGGATGAGACATGTAGTCTGGATACAAGGAGAATTGGCACTTCTCATTCAGCCGTGGGAAGGTTTTCTAAACAAAAGTGCTGGAAACCCCAGAATATATAAATTTGAACAGTCCAAAACCAGGAGTATGGTTATGTTTGGATCTAACCTTCATGACTGGGTCTTGGCTTTAAAATAGCTGTCTCTCCCCAGGTTGGATCACACATCTCTCTCAAACTGAACCGCTCAGCCAGAAAGCAGCAACCTCAAGGTAGGAATCAATGGATGAAATCCTAGAGTTAAGAGGAAAGTTAATGCTGGATGATCATACTGGCCCTTTACAAATTTGTTCATTTAAGAAAAAAAAAAAAAAGGAATCCTCAAAGTTTGGAACTTTGAAGAAGTTTGGATTCAAATTATGATATTTTGGCTGAACTCCAGCTATAGAAAATACAAAGCAGCTAACCATCCTACAGCATAAGCTGGAAGTCAGAAAGTCCTTTTTCCAGAGTTTGAGAAATGGGAAGATCAAGTTAAGGGTTTTTCATGCAATTGGTAAATCTCAGAAATCTTAGAGGTTTAGGTTTGGACAACTGTCAGACCCCGACTGCTTATCGTGGTTGTATTTGCTTCAAACATCATTGATTGAGACAATTAGGCAGGAAATATTTTTGCAGTGTCCAGCACTTCCTGAGCTGGAGGAACCAGAAATCCCACAAGAACAGTTCTTAGTCATGGCATTTTTGTTACCTTAAGACTTCACCCAGAGAAAGCTGGTAATCCACAGAATCCAAGCAGAAAAGTAAAAAAAATGAAAAAAAGTGCAAACTTTACCCTAGGGCAAAGTATTCCTGTTCTCTCTGCATGATGTCCCAGAGCCCCATGATCTGCAGTATGTATAGATGGTTCCAACATTGTGGTAGGACTAGAGAAAGGTTATACAATTTAAATGCGTACGTATTCTATTCTCCTCCTTTGGTGCCTACAATGACAGGCCGTTGTCAGCTGCTAGTGTCAGACACAGTTTCAGAAAGAGTTCATTAGAAATAAACCTAAATTCAGTTACACTTTTTCGTTTGTTTTATCTTTTCCCCAATGGAAAATTGTTGCAAGAAATCATGGATCAAAAGTTTCACAGAGCAAACATTTGGCTTGCTACCAGCTTTGAATAAAATTCATCAAACACAAGGACATGAATGTTCATCTGCGAAGTGAATGTTCTTCTGTGAATCTGCATGTTAATACATCCATAAATTTCCTGTATGCATGAACCATTCATATATGCACAGTGGGAAGATGACAACCTGTATGCACTTGAGAGATGCTAAGGAATTACGCACTTGAGCACCAGGGGGGGATGATTAAAT